>JAJJWX010002967.1:0-720197 GCA_023529315.1 Papaver bracteatum
TACGAATATATGCCAAGTCGGGCCGAGCATATCACTTTGTAGGGGTGTAAATGAACCATTTTTTGGGACATGGTTTCAATTTTAGGAGGACATTTAGAAGTAAAGTGAAGCCCCCTTATGCACATATTTTAGTTAATGACCAAAATGCTTTTTTTTTTTTTTTTTTGAGTCGATAAGTACAAATTCGCAAGTGTTTTTCTCGCATACCCTTTAGCGATATGCAAATTTAGAGGTATTTTTCTAAATCCATTACTTTTAATTTGTTTTGATTGAAAAAAATCGATTAGAAATCATCAAATTAGGTTTGAAATGTTAATTACAGAGTATTGTTCGGTTGGGGTAGTTTAAAAAAAACCATTGTTTTCTAAACCAACTCCCAGAACATAGAATACCAAGAACACGCCGGTTAGAACGAAAATTTCCCTTTCAAAACCGAACTCATAGTTCGGTGCGTTTGTAAAAGTTTTAGAATTTTGTACCTAACTTAAGACTTTGAGTTCGATCAGGTTCGCAATTTTTTAATTTTTTTACTTAATGTAATTTATTTGAAAATACACTAAACAATGTTCGGTTATATTCATAAAAATATTTAAAACCGAACTCAGTTAAATACGTTCGCAAAAGTTTCAAAATTCTTTACTTAACCGAACTACTATCTAAAAAAAAACTTTTATATATTTTCTCTTAGTAGAACTTTTGAGTTAGGTCCAGTTCACAATTTTTAGAATTTATTTACTTAACCGAACTCATATCTAAAAATACACCGAACATGGATCGGTTATATTCATAAAAATCTTTGCAAACCTAACTTTGATTAGATGATTATGAAAAAGTTTTAGAATTTTTTTTACTTAACCAACTCCTATCTAAAAAGACTTTTTTATATTTTCTCTTAACTTAGAACTTCATGTTCAAGTTGATTTATTATTTTTCCCACAATCTAACCACATACAAAAAAAAATGATATTTAAAAATTTTGAAAAAAATAAATAGTAACTTAAAATCAAATCCCAAACCCCAAAATTTCTAAGTGACTAACTCCTTTTATCAAAAAATTGGGTAAGATACACAAATTTCGATTAGTGACCTAGAATAGGTTTATGAGTTATAAAATAGGTTTAATCACCCAAACTCTATCAATGGCCAAAATTTGTTTATTATGATTGGTTAGTAAACTCATTTATGACCTAAACTCTCATGAGATATTTTGAAATTTGCTTGGTAACTCAAAACCGATCACTTAAGTTCAAAAATCAGTTACCTACACAACACCGGTATTATCGGCAACATGTGTGTCTCTGGAAAAAAATCTCGATAAACCTAAATCAATTACTTCATAAATCAAAAATTGTTATCACGGTGGATCAAAAGGCATACTCATGACCTAAAATCACATAAAGGATTTTTAAATATACTATCATTATTATAGTCGCCACTTTAACCAAAAGTTGAGTTACCTGGGTGGAAATCAAACATTATTACAAACAAGGTTAAACGATTTGACAGAAAACTCATGGTAATACAAAATCAATTGCCTCGTAAGCCCAACTTTACTTCTACAAGATGACCGTTGTCACTTGGATGATCGGCCAAAAATTATTTGTAAAACTAAATTTTATATAATGGCTATGCAATGGGTTTTTGAAAAAAATATCGAAGCCACATTGACATAAAGTCACCATATATAAGTCCTCCTCGCCGATTAAAGCTAATGATAAAACAAAAATTATACCTTAGACCTAAAATCTCAAAATGGATTTTTAATTTGCTTGGTGGATCAAATTAAACCAAGTAACCAAAAGTTAAAGCTACGGGCAAAATTAGATTACAATCACCACGTAACAATATGCATTTTTAAAAATAAAATCTCTCGATAACCTGAATTGATTTGCTCGTATTTATTATTATTATTATTATAAAAAAATTTATTATTATTATGAAAATATTATTATAATTATAATTATTAAATAGCCACTGTGTAGCTTTATCGTAAAACGAAAAATAGAGTCTTTACACCTGGCCGGGTTGGTAGCCTAGAAACAACTGGGCACAAACACCTCTTTGAATAAGAATGCCTAGCTCGGAAGAGTAAGTCGCCTACTTTATAGTTTGAGTCATGGCTAGACAGTAGGTTACTCAACCAACCGAGTGGGTTGAGTAATATGAAAGGGGGGCCTGAGACTTTTATTAAGACGATAAAAACGTAAGTATTTTACAAAGATTTGGCCGGAGGATTTTTTATTATTATTATTATGAGTAATCAAAATCATACTGGTGACGCTAAAATCTCACAAGAAATTTTTGAATTTACTTGGTGACTCAAGATCGACCACTTTAACCAGGGTCGAGTTACCTTATTATCAGCAAAATATGCAATTCTATAAGTCCCATAACCCGAAGCCAATTACCTTGTAAAGTAAAGCTTTTATTTTGATGGATCAAAATCTTATAATCGACCACCAAAAGGTCAAGCTATCTATAAAAAATCAAATTATTATCACTATAATATGCATCTTTGGACCAAAAATCTCTCGACATTGTTAACCAAAAAGTTTGTAATTGCAAACGAATCAAAACTATGCTGGTGACCTAATTAAATTTCATAAGGAAGTTTTTAATTTTATTTCTTATCCAAAAAAGCAAGAAAAAAGAATTTTATTTCTTATTATGACTTCCACTAATATAATATTTTTTTCCTTATTGTTTAGATACATGGCAAATTTTGTGAACACTTTCTTTTTTCGGTCAAAGACCAACCACGTACTGCGCCGGTGTTTGGGTGTTTACATGGTCCCAAGATGAACGGATAAGATTAAATAAGAGAAGATCTAAGTTATCCCGATATACACATGTCAATCTTATAGTTGTTAAATCATCAAAGTCGTATCCATCATGTACAACGAAAAATTGTACAAAGCCCTAACTGTGCACCTTCTACCTTTCCCTCGGCGGCTCGGCCTCCATCTTCACTACCACCATAATCTATATCCTCGATTCACCATCTCTCACACCACATGACAAGCACCGTTTCAAACAGAATTGCAAAAAAAAAAAAAAAAACCAATCCTCAATAATTCCAAGAGAACCAATATCTTAATTTTTCAATTCCATAAACTTATTCTGTATAAAATCTCTAAGAGTTGTTGGAAGTTTTGAATGGCGGCGAGTTTTGGTTATCCCCGGAGTTTCTTTCAGCGATTTTGTATGATTCTGAATGATTCAAGTGTGTTTTTCTGCAGATTTTTCAACGAAATACCTAAATCATAGACCAGTAACGATGACAAGTCGGTTTCTTCCCATGTATTTTTATGCTGGCTTTATATTCAGATCTAGTTTCTGATTTGTTCTATGATGTTTAAAGGTCGGCTTCGGAAAGGAAAGCACTAGTTGATTGACCTTATCATGGTCTTATTCTATTTAGGTCTCCTCACCAGTGAGTGTTTTCTTTAGTGATTCGTTAAGGGATTTTTTTCTTTTTTTTCTTTTTGTGTTTCTGGTTCTTGTTTGGATGATGTTGGTCATGGGTTTCTTTGATTTTTAGAGTAGCCATTTAAGTTTTTAATTGCATAGGTTTACCTTAATTTGTTTATTTGTATTAAGTGAAAATGAAGTTCTGTTATAAATAGATGTTACTTGTTCTCTGAATTTCATATGATTCTTGATTTTGTTTGGTTATCTTGTTATTGAGTATGTTGTGTGTCCTAAAAATTATTTTGATTGAAACACCACATGAAACAATGACTGAATGTTGAAGTATATAGATTCGTGAACCTTCCGGGAAGCTTAATTTTAAGGGTTCTGACAATTTATAGTGCATGCGACCATTCTCTTATATGATCAGATATTAAATATCTATATTATTCATAACCATGTACATTGATCGTAGATCTACTGAGTACGGGTAGAAGCTTCACCATAACATAATGTTCTTTTCATTATATGTTTTTAATCTTTCAGAGCAAAGCTATTCATGGATGATGTGAACTTCAGCAATTTTATCAGGAGTTCGAAGTTACCTGAAGGTTATACTCTACCATTTCAGCTGGGAAACTTGCAAGTTATTTGGAATTAGATGAAACTACTTTAAGATTGGTGATTACTGCTTGGACCCCTAAATATGTTTTCCTTTTCCTGTTTCAATTGTCTGTGATGTTTAATAGGATTTGCAAGTTACAAGGAATATCCATGTTGTTGTTAATAAAGAGATTACCCTGCAATGTTGATGTGGGTTTCGCATTTAAGATGTGGCAAATGAGTTGCAGATTTTTGAATATATCGTATGGACTTTGTTTGGTGGAGAGCTAATATAGCAATTGCTCATTTATCTTTTGCAGTGGGGTAGAAACCAATCGCTCATTTATCTATTGAAGAGGTAATGTTTTCAGGACGTGGAACAGTAAAGTTAGATGGGCATCACATCTGTATGAATTTGGAAAGTCATTCATTCATCCTGTGTTTTAAAGAAAGCCGTCTACCAGTGTTCCTCGGACTGCCACTTAATGACGTCATTGTTTTGTTTCTGCAGGTATAGGAAAATTATTTTTTAGTGTAATCATTGGTAACTACCGATGTATCATCTTAGAAAATAAGAAAATGAGTGTATTACAGATTTCAAAGAATGTTTACAAGACGCAAATAAATATATAAGGATTTTATTTTCCCAAATACACCATATAATTATTTTCAATTTTTATTATATTGTATCGCAAGGTTCGTAACCACAACAAATTAATTAATACTTTACTACCTAATTAAAGAGTAATATAGGGTAGTCAAGGCGCTGATCCCATGAGGAGCAAGAGATTATAGTTGTCTTATAATGTCACAAAAAGGGGTATTGGTTCAATTTTAAAAAGCAAAAGAAATAAACAAAGTAATTAAAAGTGTAAGTTGAATTCAAGAGAGAATAGATCATGAATCTTTCGTTTTTCAATGAAACAATGATTAAAGTTATGTTTCTTTCCACTCGTTATTACCACATTATTACCAAACCGTAGGTATAAAGCGGTAGATCAGTCGCCCAGCTAACCTCAAAATCCCTTATTTCAACGGATACTAAGTTCTCAGCTACCTGGGATTCTATTCACCAAACCATCTAGTAGTAGGATCACCCAAGATGTAATTTAGTTAAACGCGACAAGATTCATGAATTTATTAGTTGATATTAGTAGTTAAACTCTTAGATCAAGGTCCACTTGCTAACGTTGTTTTTATACATAATTGTTCACTAATCCCTCTGCAAGGTCTTGTGTTTTCTACTTATGAAATAACAAAAACCATTTACTTATCCCCTAACTTTTCACTAGCTTTTAGATCAATTAACAAATCAATTTAGTTGGCCACCCAAACGACCTATCAATCAAACATAAACACTAATATTAGTAAAAACAAACAATAATCATATGAAAAACTTCAAAGTAGAATTGAAACAAAACTTAAACCATGATAAGGTCAATCAATTTAGATGGGGCATCACATCTGTATGAATTTGGAAAGTCATTCATTCATCCTGCGTTTTAAAGAAAGCCGTCAAAGGTGTTCTGGATTTGCCACTTAATGACGTCATTGTTTTGTTTCTGCAGTTATAGGAAAATTATTTTTTAGTGTAATCAAATGGGTTTCTCTCAAGAATGGTGTCACCTTATTATGCAATGCATATCGACTACAAGAGTTTCAATTCTTCTTAATGGTTCTCCCTGTGCTGCTTATCAACCATCAAGAGGCGTTCGACAAGGTGATCCTTTATCACCATACTTGTTCATAATTGCTAGGAGGCTTTCTCAAGGCAATTATACCATGCGAGAATCTAATAATCTTATATAGAAGGTATCAAAATTGCACCTAATGCTCCTTCCATCTCGCACTTTATTCTTCATTTACTGATTGTTTACTTTTCTTAGAGTGATCTGCATAATGTGAATAATGTCCTAAAAATCATTGAGGTTTTGGTCATGCTTGAGGCAGATGGTAAATTTTACCAAATCCAGTGTGCATTTCAAAGTGTTTCGATTCACAAAGATTTTTAATCTTAACAAGAAGGCTCAAGGTTCAGGTGATGCTCTCTTCTGAAAGATATCTTGGCATTCCGCTTATCATTGGAAAGAAGAAAACTGATTGTTTCTCTCAATTATATGATAGAGTAAAAGGTAGACTGTCTTCTTGGGATGGAAAATCTATGTCTCAGTGTGGCAAATCGCTAATGATTCGAACAGTCACAAATACAATCCCGACATATTCTATGAGTTGTTTTCAGATTCCTGCAGAGATCATTAATAAAATAGAAGCTGCTCAAAGAGATTTTTGGTGGGGTTTTGAAGAAAAAGAGGTACTTATGTAACCTCTTGAAAAGCTTAAGCATCCACAAGGATTGTGGTGGCCAAGGGTTTAGTGGACCTAAATTATTAAACAAGAGCCTTTTAATCGTAGTGCGACTTGGAGAATATGCACTAACACAGACACACATCGGGAAAGCTATTCAAGCTAAATATTACTCCCAGACTAGTCTCCTTCATGCAACAACTAAAACTAATTGTTCGTGGGCTTGGAATGGTATTCAAACAAATCATGTTTATTAAACAAAATAGTCAATGGAGGTTGGGAAAGGTGATAAGATAAAAATCGCTTCGATATTTGGATCCTTGGATTGAATGAACCACCGTTCTAAAGAGGGAGTTGAAGATAGCGGAGTCTTATGTATGGGTAACAGGAATTGATGCTCCAAGATAGATTGGCCTGGAATAGCGATTCGATTAATTATCTTTCAAGAACACACCGCAAGTCTCATAATCGAGCATGAGGATTCTTCAAATTTGAGGACAAGTTAGTTTTGAAGTTAACTAAAAATGGTGTCTTTACCATTAAGTCTCGTTTTACAAAAAACTATGTGATTCAAGTATAGGAACTACTCAGCTATCTACTTTCATTCAACACACTTCCCTTCAATGGAAGACCTTCTGGAGGTTACAAACGTGGCCAAGGATAAAACACTTTTTTGGAAGTGTTTTACTGATATCCTGCCCACCAAAGTAAGATTATCTAGGGCTTGTCATTATATTAATCGACAATGCCCTCTCTCGCAACCGCATGAAGAGAGTACATGCATGTTCTATTCACATGCTCGTTCTCAAGGGCTTTGGATGCTTGTTCCCGTGGATCAACAGCTTTTTCAGGAGCTTATAATCACGTGGCTGAAGTTTTTGAGGAATGGCTGCAGCGAAGCAATGAGCAATTTTTACCTGATGATTGGTTGAATACAGCTATGGTGGTAACTTGGTCTATATGGAATTCCAGATGTGATGTCAATTTCCAAAACCTGAAGATTGAACCGCAAACAGTAGCTAAGAAGGCATTAAGTTTTTCCGGCTACCTAGGAAAACTATACGATCAACAACCGCACCATATACTTGATAACCCTACCTACAAACCCTACGTAACATTTATGGAAACCGCCTGATTCTCCTTATATGAAAATCAATTGTGATGCTTCTTATGACTTAAACACTGAACTAACAGGTATTTCTCTCATTCTTCGTGATTTTGCAGGTAACTGGAGGGGTGGATTCTCAAAGTGCTATGCAGGAGTAAAAAGTTCTGAACAAGCAGAATGTTTAGCCTTCTTGGATGCAGTCAACTGGGGAAGAGACTTAGAACTTTCACATGTTATTGTTGAGACGGACTTAAACAATATCGAAAGCTTCATCAATAATGCTGCTCCTGTCATTTCCTGGGAGACTGAACCTATTCTGCTTGATGCCATGGAAACACTGAGTTCTTTTTTTAGTTGGAAGTGTTCTTTTATTCATAGGAATTGTAATAAAACAGCTGATAAACTTGCTAAATATAGCAGACAGCATAATATCTCTAGAGTCCTGCAGATAATCCGCCAGAGATTATTGAGTCTTATTTATTATCGGATCTTCAATCAGGTTTTAATTAATAAAATTCTCTATTCGCATCAAAAAAAAAAAAAAAAAAGTGTAATCATTGGTAACTGCCGATGTATCATCTTAGAAAATAAGAAAATGAGTGTATTACAGATTTCAAAGAATGTTTACACGACGGCACAATATATAAGGATTTTATTTTCCCAAATACAGCATATAATTATGTTCAATTTTTATTATATTGTATATTTGCATTTATGATATTTTTTTATTCTTAGAAACTTTCCTTGTATGATCCAATACTAGTACGTCTTAATTGGAATTCTTAACCGCAAAAAATATGGCGAAAAATGGGGAGATTTTATGCTTCAAAAAATAAATAATGATAGACATATTTCAAATTGGGAAACAAAATTTTATTAATCGCAGAAATTACGACAAGAAAATATGGCAATTAAAGTAAATGTTAATAATGGTAATTGGACAGTTTTGATGTTAGTAGCGTTACGTTCTATGCAGCTATTAAACACAATCGTTGTTCTAAAAGTTTGGCTACAAACAATTAGTTGCATATATATCTTGGCAACATATATTATCTACTACAATCGCTAGTTCCTGTTCTTTTGATTTGCCAACAACCAGTTGTTTTTGCAGCCTCTTGTCCTTTATGCCTATATGGCTTATAGTTACAAGACTGCACCCTAAGTGGGGTTTTCTTCGGGCTGAGTGCATCATAGCCAAGACTTGCCAAGGATGGCCAGGGTAGTTTCATACGCCCCGGGCACCCTTGACTCAACCGTGTACCTCAGCGCCTTGGTCATACTCTGCACTCCTTAAAAGAGGTTCTTAGTCGTCCAACCAGGGTATAACCTTATATAATTGGAAATCCAAGATCCCTCTCCTTGATAGGTTTTCTTTAACCCCAACATCTTCATAACTCAGGTTCCAAGAAATGGTATAACCTTATCCCTGAGTCATGTAAAGAGATACCCCCTTATATGACGCACTATTAGGTCTTACATTTGCCTCTTGCGAAATTTTATTCGTGAACTAGGGTGCACGCCATAAAGGTTCGTCCCATTTTATTAATCTCTGCGAAATTTTTATTCGCCTTTCTTGCGATTATGGTCGCAGTTCTTGCTTTGCTTTGTTATTAGAAGAACCTCGCAATCCTAATCAGATTTTTTTTTTTACAACGTACATGTATCTCTTATCTTGCAGAAGTTTTCATTGATAATAATTTTTCAGAAATAGTCTATTCCATGGTCTGTCAAGTCTTTGACCAACATCTCTCCCTTCAGGGTCCATTAGTTTGTATGCCTCGGTTCCAACTATCTCTTTAATGATGTATGGTCCATCCCATTTTCTCGCCAATTTTCCACCATTCTCTCTCTGATAACTTGGTGTTTCTCGCAGCACTAAATCGCCAGGTTGAAATTCACGTTTCTTAACACGTTTGTTGTACTTGCGAGCTAATCTTCGATGGTAATTTTCCATATGTTGCAAAGTTTTTTCTCTTTTTCTTCTAATTCATCCAATTTATTTAAAATCATTCCAAAGACTTAGATTTCTTTCCCAAGCCTCTTTTTTGTAGGAATAGCTACTTCGTTGGTAATACAGCTTCAACTCCATACGTCAAACAAAAAGGTGACATTCTAGTAGCTTCTCGTCTAGTTGTATTGTAGGCCCATATTGCATTATGCACCTGTTCACACCATGCTCTGTGGTATCCTTCTAGATTCTTTTTTAAGATGTCTGGGATTGTCTTATTAGTTGCTTCAGCTTGACCATTTGCTTGTGGATATAGAGGAGTAGATTTTCCACACTTTATCTTAAATGCATTGAGTAGCAATTCTATATTCTGCCCTTCAAATTGCTTCCCATTATCAGACACCAACTATGATGGAATCCCAAATCTGTAATTATATTCTCAAATATGAATGTAAAAATATCTTTATCGCGGATATGTTGTACTGCCTTTACTTCTCCCCATTTTGTGAAATAATTTGTCAAGAACCAGGCATAAATGGTCCCATAATATCTAACCCCCATTTCCCAAAAGACCATACACTTGTTGAAGATGATAATGGTGCTCCTGGTGCATGTATATTCTTTCCATATTGCTGGAAATCTTCGCAACGCCTTGAGAGTTGTTTTGCATCTTCATGCATATATGGCCAGTAATAACCTTGCATTTTTGTTCTATATTCCAAAGATCTTCCTCCACTATGATTACCAACGTCACCACTATGCAACATCTTTAACACTTTTTGTCCTTCCTGATCCCTCGTCAAACATCTTAGCGATGGTCCACTAAAAGATCTGCGATATAATACTCCTTCTCTTAGCTCATAATTGGTTGCCCTACTTTTTAATTTATGTGCCTCCAGTCGATTTCTTGGGATTTCTCCTCTTGCCAAGTATGCATGAATAACTGCTCGCCAATCCGTAATATTTCTCTTTAATTCCTCTTCGCCAACTTCGACCATCATCACTTCTTCTTCTTCTTCTTCCTTATTTATCGCTGGTAATAAAAGTGTTTGAATTTTTATGCATCTCGCAGATGGATTTGTCATCATACTAGATATGAAAGCAAATGCATCTGCAAGCCAATTATCTTTCCTTGATATGTGTCTCCATTTTATTTTTGGAATTCTCGCAGATAATTCTTCGACTAATCTTTTATACTTTCTTAAAGATGGTTCATTTGTTGTGTATTCTCCTTTTATATGGCGAATAACCAACTGTGAATCGCTGGTGATTCTAGCATTTTCCAACTTCATTTCTACTCCAAATTTTAAAGCATGAATCACGGCCTCATATTCTGTTTCATTATTAGTGGATGCAAATTCCAATCTAAATGAAAAAGTTGTTTTCTCTCCTTCTGGTGAAATAAAAACAACTCCAATCCCATTTCCTTCTCCATTTGATGATCCATCCACCAGTATCTCCCATCTGTCGGGTTTTGTTAATAGTTCTTTTGGATCTCCATGTTCCTCTTCTACATCCATCATCTCTTATACATCTTAATCATCTTCTAAAGGAAATTCAGCTAAGAAGTCTGCGATAACTTGTGACTTTGGCGAGGATAAAACTTCATATTGAATATCAATGTGTCCTACTTATGCATTCCATCTCTCAACTCTGCCTGATCATTTTGAATTTTTCATTACTGACTCAATTGGAACTTTTGTTAACACTTTGAACTTATGTGCTTCAAAGTAGATGCGAAGCTTAAAAGTTGCATGCACCAATGCTAGAATTAGTTTCTCAATCTTTGAATAATTTCTCTCTGCAGAATTGAACGTTTTGTTGATGTAATAAATTGGTTTTTCTACCCCTTCATCTACTCGCAAAGAACACAAGACTTAGCGCATATGTGGTTGTTGCGAGATAAATCAATAGTTCTTCTCCCGGTTCAGCTTTCTGTAAGATAGTTATGTTCATTAAATGTTCTTTTATTCCTTGAAAAGACTTTTCACATTCATCTGTCTACTTGAATTTTGTTCCCTTCTTGAGTATATCGAAAAAATGTTTGAAGTTGTCTGAAGATCGCGAGATGAATCTTCCTAGCGAGGCTAAGAGTCCATTCAATTTTTTCACATCTTTTACCGTCGCAGGCGTTGGCATATCGCGAATTGCTTGTACTTTTTCCGGATCAACTTGTATTCCTTCTTTTGATACAATATACCCCAAAAATTTCCCTGAAGTTACTCCAAAAGTACATTTATCGGGATTCACTTTAATATTAAATTGTCGCATCTGATCAAAAATCTCTTTCAGATCTTGTACATGATTCTCAGTTTCTTTACTTTTAATCAGCATATCATCTACATACACTTTTAATGTTTTGTGGATCCACTTTGCAAACATCTTTTCCACCATTCTTTGATACGTTGCACCAGCATTTCGTAAGCCAAATGGCATCTTTGTATAACAATATAATCCTCTTGGAGCAAAAAATGCGGTATGTTCTTGATCTTCTTCAGCAAGAGGGATTTGATTATATCCTTTATATCCATCCAACGATGATATTCTAGCATTTCCGCCATTGATTCAACCATCTGTGGGATATCTGGTAATGGAAAACTATCTTTAGGACAAGACTTGTTTAAATCAGTGAAATCTATACAAATTCTTATCCCCTTGTTTTTCTTTGGGACCACTATCATATTTTCTATCCACTCTGGATATTTTGCTTGCCTTATAATTCCTGCGTCGAGCATCTTCTGTAATTCTTCTTCTATTTGAGAATGATATGTTGTTGCGATTTTCCTTATTCTTTTCTTAAATGGTCTTATGTTTTTGTTGATTTCTAACATATGACATGCTATTGACGGATCTATCCATGGAATCTCATCCATGATCCACGCGAAGATATCTTTATATTATCGCAAGAGATTTATAGTTCTTTCTTCCTCATCTGCCTCCATTCTAGTCCTAATTTTCAGCATTTTAGGCTCTTCTTCACTCCCAATATTTACTTCTTTTGTTTGTTCTGCTGCAATATAACTGGCTTCAGGTTCTCCCATTGGTGTTGGTGTTTTCATAACTCTCGTGAGTTCATCTCCTTCTCGCGAGATTTCGCTGGGTATTCCTTTTCCTTCTTCTGCTCTTATCATGTAAACTTAAATTCTTCTTCCTTCTTTGTTTCTCTCGCCAATTTTCTGCGAGCCTTTCGCAGCTTTGGACGTTCTTCACAATTTCTTACTTCAATTTGGTAACACAATTTTGCAAAATCTGTGTCTCCTTTAATTTCTCCAATTCCACCGGGTATAGGAAATTTGATGCATTGATGCAATGTTGATGCTACATCCTTGATTGCGTGTATCCACGGTCTTCCTAATATCATGTTATACGGTGATTCCACGTCTACCACACATAATGTTACTTGTGTTTCAATCTCTCCTAGTGGAATTCGTACCACTATCTCGCCTTTAGGTTTTGTTAAAGATTTTCCAAAGCCATGAATATGATATGTTGAACAAGACATTTCTTCATCCTTATATCCCATTTTCTTAAAAGTATGATAAAATATTATATCTACAGAACTTCCTGCATCCACCAAAGTTCTATTCATAGCCCATTCTTCTACAGATTTTATTGATTCCTCCTTTCTCATTGGTATAATGGATACTGTGATTACCAATGGAGATGTATGACTTAGATTTTATTCTGGTATTTCTGCTGCTGTAAATGTGATCTCCTGCTTTTCCCAATCTTTCAATGGTGATATTTTTTCCACCGTCATAATTTTCCTTCCTTCAAAATCCCGTTTGTGTATCTTCCCCTTAATATTTTCATGAAATCTATCAATCATTGTTCTTATTACCATACCACAATCCAATTTTCTACAATCCTCTTTGATTCTAATCATCCTTCCTTCAAATATCTCACTGATTTGTTTTATGATTTTCTTAATCTTGAATAATTCTTATCTTCTTCTTCACCTTTTTCTATGATTTTGCTAATTCAATCCCTGTTTCGGGCGCCAAAATGTAGTTGCAGGATTTCCCACACTACACCCTTGTTAAGATCTTGCTATAATCAACTCACAATTGAAGATGAAAAACGACACTTTATTATTTTGTTCTCAGAAATGTTTACAGAAATGGAAGAATTCAAGATTACAACTATTCTCTTGAAGTTTCTCTCTCCTCAAGACTTTCTTAACTCTCAAAAATACATCATCCTTTTCTGAACACCTTGGGTCTATATTTATAGGGTAGTTACATAATGGATGACAGCTAAGTTATCCTTTTATTTCGGGTTGGTTCTGCGATTGTACCGCGATAGTTATAATGTTCATTCTCGCAAGTTTTTTAACCATCGCAGGACAAACATTCTTTTCTCAAGTTTTCTTCAATCGTCAGTTATTACGTCGCTCTTTTGACTGCTTTTGTGACACTCGCAAAGTGTAGTTGAAAATCTTGCGGTGACGCTCGCTGGGAAGTGTTGTTAATCTCGCAGAAAAGTATTGTAGCAATATTCTGGTCCTACATGCACGTTAGAAGTAGTTTCACTGAAAAGAAGACATAGTATGGGAATTATGAAAAATTAAATAGAAGAGATCAAATAAATTAAATAAACATAGTTTAGACAAGCAGTATCGAATTTAATAATGTCAGAAGAGAATGTTTATACCTTTGAGACTCCATTAGAACAATAGCAGATGAACCTGTGAAAGAAGAAAAATTGCATACGGGAAAGTTTACAGAGAAGAGAAGGGATGAAGAAGACGAAGAAGTAAAAGAAAAAGAATATTTCTTAAGAAGTTATCTCTTTTATAGACAGAAGATGGGTAACCGGGTAATAAAGGACTAACCGGTTAAAAGAGGAGCATTTGACACGTATAAGCGGTCATACCTAATTTACAGGGCTTTGTCGGAGAAAAGAGATGAAAAACTAGGTAGCTGCGGCATTTTAATTCTCATAGTCTTTCCTTTTTCGCAGAAAAGACATGAGAAGAGGCAAGATGTAGGACCAGAATATCGCCATGATATTACTCTTGCGAGATTAACAACACTTCTGCGAACATCACCGTGAGTTCTTCAACAACACTTCGCAAGTGTCACAGAATGATTTGAAGAATGACGTAATAGCTGACGAATGAAGAAACACGGGAAGAGCGTGATTATCCTGCGATGGTTACAACACTTGCGAGAATGGATAACTACTGCGATAATATCGCGAGTCAGATCCGAAATTAAAGGATAGATTAGCTGTCATCCACTATGTAACTATTCTATATAAAGAGACCCAGTAGATTCAGAAATGGGATGATGATGTGTTTTTGAGTGTTGAGAAAGTCTTGAGGAGAGAGAAATTTCAAGAGAGCGGTTGTATTCTTGATTTCTTCCGTTTCTTGTAAACATTTCTGAGAATAAAATAATAAAGTGTTGTTTTTAATCTTTAAATAAGTCTTAATTACATTAAATTCTTATCTAGGGTGTAGTGTAGGTTTTCCTGCAACTATACTACACTTTCTATCCTAGTCCGAGACTTAGCTAAACTAAACTTGACAATAAGCTTGAGATAGAAACGCTTGTGAGTTTGACCGAGCAGTGCTCTAACAATCTCCCCCTTTGTCAATTTTAGTGACAAAACTATCAATACATATGGAATACAAAAAAAATAAACTTTGCAGCTTCTCTTCCACATGCATCTCCTTGGTTCTTCAACATTACTCGAAATCTTCGTCACTTCCAAGTACTCCAATGATTCCAAAGGTTGTAAGTTCTTCTTCATCGTTGTTGAAAATCCGTAGCCATAACAATGATAAAACAAAAGCTCTAAATCATTGTTACACAATGTCATAGTATTATTACACAGCATCAAAGTTCAATTGTATCACAACTTCGACAACAATACTATGGTGATATGTATCACTCCCCCTTAGTAAATACTCCATATCACATGGAAACCACTCCCCCTTACATAATGATCTGAAAACCATATGTATTTGTAGTGTGAACTACACATCAATTCTCTCACTTTTTGTCAATAAAATTGGCAAAGGCACGAAAATTTGTGGGATCCTAATGAAATTTCCATATAGACATTTCATGACCAAAAGAAAGAACATATCAAATTTTTAGATGTAATCATATAGCCGAAACTAAATGCATTCATCAAGGAGTTTATAAAGATAATATGTTAGAGCATAGCTCGGTTGAACCCACCAAGCATTGGTGTAGCGCCCCTAAAGCTAGCAGCTGTCTAATCCAAGAGATTAACTAAATAAAGAGGCACTAAGGAATCTAAATCATATACTTAAGCATTCAATTAAGAAATCTTCTACATAACTTAACCCAAAATTAGTCCCGCTTTGAAATATATGTACAAGAACTTCTCTCAAATGATACATATACAATAGTCATTTGGTTTGCAAATAAATTATAAACACAAATAAATATAGCAGAATCTATACAACTAACAGACTCAACGCCACGAAGCTTCCGCTGCGCAACTCTGATATGTATCTGAAACTGAAAGTGGGAATGGGTGAGCACATCGTCCCTAAAAGGGGTGCCCAGTGGAAATAACAACTAGCTTTCAAGTAATCATTAATATGATTCGAAGACAATGCAGGTTTTATCAAAAGTCAGTAATACAAGGAAAGAATATAAAACATAATGTAGAAACTTCTTCTAAGACATTCAAAAATAACAGTAAACATCCATGTATGAGATGTATGTTTCCGCACATAAGGAAGAGTAATATTGATGCCAATTCCACACCGATTAGGTAATATTGCGGTGTATCGCCCTAGCCATAGAATACTGGATATAAAGGAAGAAAAATATTGATGCCAATTCCACATCGATTAGGTAATATTGTGTTGTATCGCCCTAGCCATAGAATATTGATATTGTGTCAGCACACATCTCATACCACACCAAGCACACAAAGATATGCATGAATTTCACAACACAAAGATTGATTTGTAAAACAATGATGAATACAAGAGAGTTCGTTATCGATTCTCACCTCTTTTGATGACAAGCCTCGCCTACCTCGAGATCCATGGTCTACTGGTTCATCCTTTGATTCGATCATTGTTAATAAAGATTAATTGTTAATCACACAAGAAGTCTAAGAAAATATCCAAAATGGATCACACAAGAATCATAAAAGTCTGATCACTGGTTCTAGGTCCATTTATGACTTTATACCTATTCATTATCTAACTTTATCATAGATAAGGTTTAATAACTGAATTAGGTTGGTTTTATAGACCATTATCTAAGTCTTATGAATATCTACAACTTTGTAGAAGAAAATAAAGGCCAATTCGGACCATAAGTGGTCCTAACATCAACCAGGAAAACTAATCCTAAGCGCAAGTCCACTAAACAAGCCCATTAAACTAAGGTTCAGTCCATCTGAGTCAACTAACAGTCATTAAAGGTCAACTAACGGTAAACGTCAGTCAAAGGCGAAGTCTAGTCCACGATCAAAGGGTTAACTCGGTCAAAGTCAACTGGATCAAATAGGGAATCGGTGAGTCAACTCAGCCAATAAGACTGATTCAGGTAAGTCAGATTCACATCTGACTCAGTCAGCTAAGCTAGATCAGTCAGACATCTGACTAGAATGACTAATAGGCAAACACTTTATTGTAACTACAGCTTCACTAACAACCTGATTCTATAAAATGTAACATTATAAACATTTCATTTCATTCAAAACAAACAAACTCTAGATTCCAACTACAAATATAAATTGTGCCTACCTGCAATTGCATCTTTAATCTTTTATTGCTAGCAATAACAACAAATTCAACTTGGTTTAATCACAATACACTTCAACTCAACCACACAACCATTAACAGTACCACCAACCCCATTAGACTGCAATTACCACACCAGACCACCAAACACATCCATATTCACCATTCCAATTCTTCCCGAGTGACAACACCACTAGCTCATACAACTCATAACTCACGTTCAATGGTTTAACTCCAAAATAAATACCAACTTCTACCTCCAGACATATTATCCTCAACTGCAACTCAATAACCTACCACTCCTACACATTCATCCAACAAACACCATCGACAGATTATACTTGCACCACCAAGTTCAGTTTCAACTGCATAACCAGTTTAACTCTAACGCCATCTACAACACAAACCCAAACAACCCTGCCTTAACCTCACTTCAATTTCATTAACAGTTTTTATCTTTGTAAACACTCTTATCATACAAACACAATAATTCCATTCAAACAACAATCATTCATAATCCACTAATTATGCCCCCTTTCCTCTTCCAACTGGTTCACATCAAAACCAGTTTCAAAAACTCAACTTCCCATTCATAGAACCACCCTTTACAGACCTATTATCAATCACATACATAAGTAATGAAACTGAATAATTATACTGAAATCAACTCAAAGAAACAATTACCTCAGTTCACCTGATTCAACACCATCACCTCACTGCCAGTTCAATTCCTAGACCTTAAGATAAATATTAATCTTCTTTAGAACCCTATCTTACTGATCTTCCAACAAAACCACTTCAGATCTTCAATTAAGTAGCAACCCAATTATTCTTCATCCACCAACAACTAAGTTTACTTATCAAATCCACTCGAAAACAAAATTCGATCTGCAAACCCTAATTCCAATTTTGGGAAGAACATGAAACCTTAATTATCTTCAATCTCGAATTCGATCTCAAAACATCAATTAAACTCTCCAATTAATCAAACCCATCTTGTAATTCCGTCTAAATCTTCCTAATCCTTACTCAAATCGAATTCCAATCCAACTCAGGAACCCCTAATTCTTGAATCAATCAACAGAGCAACATCAAAGCCTCAATCAAACACCAACCCATGATTCCTCATCTAAGAATGGTTCTAGAATTCATCTTTTAAATTTTCAGAACATCAATCAACACTATAAACCTTAATTCTGATTACAAAAGCATCATTTTCTTCTTTTCCCGAAATCAATAAATATCAACAACACCCTCATATATTCATCAATATCTTTTAATTCATCTGCTCTAACTTATCGATTATCTTTCTCTCTTAAACCAACTCTCAATCACACGCAGAGAAAGAAGAAATGGGGAAGAAGGAAAGAGAAGAAGAAACAAAAAGAAGAATAAGAAATAAGGAGAAGGAGAAATCGAGTTTATCTTCCCTCTGGATAAGACCGACCAAAATTTCTAAAGGCGCCCGAGAAACGGATAAGGGTATCCTGGCGGTTCAAACTGCATAATGGCTATTTTTTCCTCTGCACCAATCTGATGATATCTTCTCCATATGGTATCCGAATGACACGTTCGAGGAGTCTATTTCGCATAAATTTTCGAGACCTATTCACTGATACTAGTTTCGTATCTAGATCATTGTTAGATTAATTCCTATTAATTAACGTTCGCTTTAAACTAATCGAGTTATTATCGGCTAATTCATCACTTGACTCGTCTAACAACGTTGACGAGCTTAAGGGTCCTTACATTCTCCCCACCTTGTATCATTTTCTTCCTCGAAAATTGAATCACCCTTATGGTCTTCAATACTCCCCATCTTAAAGAATAATCTTATTTCTTATCTAAGCGCAAACAACAAGAAACAAAGCAAAAACCTATATGGATTTCCACTACCAAAAATTTGTGGCCCTATGTTCAAAATATTAATTTCCATTTCAATAAGTTACTAATTCTAATTATGAGAGAGGCTACTCTATAACAAAGTTTCTAAGTAAAATTTGGGATCTATCAGTTCACTAATAGAAGCAAGTTTCCCTTATATGCCTAGTGATACAAGAATGTAGTTGACGTGTCTAGGTTCATGACGCCTGACAATGCCTACTACGTAACAAGTATCACCTGAACACACAAGAGTTACCAACCTCACTATTCCGCAGTGCTGGATTAACTAAGTATTAATTTATTAAGATTAATTAGTCTTTAACTTCTTTCTTAACTGGTGTAATTCTGATAAATTTACTTTGTAAAATATATAAATAGTTCATAGCATTTTAAACAATTTAATCATCAAAATAAAAATTTAAAATTTTTTTAAAATTTTTTTCATTATCTTTTTTGTTATTTTCCTTTTTTTTTTTTTCAAAAGATTAATTTTTTTAAAAGGCCCATGCAGGCTTAAATTAATCCAAATAAACTGTCAGATACATTATCAAGTGGTAAGAAATTGGAAGGGAGTCTAGCAAAAAGCTGAGCCCCAACCGCTTTTTGAATGACAACACCTATTATATGGAACGGAAAATCTCCAACTTTGACATTTGCATCATTGCTAGCCATATAATTACGTAGTCTCTTAAGAAATTTTTTTTAATTTTTTTTTTTGGAATTAACGTTTGTGTATTTTACTTTTAATTATAATAATAATAATAAAAAAACAAAGAAGAAAAGTTTACATAGAGGTGGTTGGTAGCCGGGCGACAAGTTGGGCACCAACCCATTTTTGGATAGCAATGTTTATCCTATGAAAAAGAAAACTTCCACAACCAGAAAAAACATCATTGTTTGCTATACAATTTTATTTATTTTTATTATTTTATTTATCAATATAAGTAATCCAATTTTGCGATTTCACGTCAATTTAGAATATCTGATATTTTAAGTTTAGTGTAATACCATATATAAATTTTCCAAATATTATATACCATTGATTTTCTATTAACTTACTTATAATAATATTATTAACTGTGTTATTATTCTCATTATTCTTAAGTTAATAGTTCAATTGGTACACTAAACCTTAATCTTGTAAATAGAATTCTACTTTTACGTATAGATTGATATAATAGATTTTATTTATTCCGATTAAATATGATTACTATATTCTCTATATAATAACAAAGTTTTTTAAAGCGTTCTCATTCACCGGAGCTCCACGTTAATTCTAACTTCTGGTTGATTTTGGCCCCACCAATTATAAATTTTTAGTAATAAAATATAACTTTTATACCAATAAAATTCAGTAAAATATTTTTATTTTAAAAGTAAGATAACTAAATCTTGAAAAATATTCTTGCCACAAATAACAAAATCTTGAAAATCTAATAACATGCCAAAAATATATAATGGATAATCAATCACAGAATCCACGGTTTTATCATGATAATCAACAAATTAAATCACAAAATCCACGATTTCATCATGATAATCAACAAAATAAATCAATTATGCGTTGATCCTACAATAAATTGAATGATCATCACATAATAAAGAAATAACGATAAATGTCCAATTACAATCTTAAAAAATAGATTTTCCTAATTACAACCCTAAACTATCAATTAACAGAGAAATCGAAAATAAAAAAGTTATTAACATGGTAGTGGGTACTAACCTTTTGATCCAACGATGAATCTCTTTTGTGCATATCTTTGTTAGTGGTCCTGCACAATTGTTAAAAATTTTGTTAGTATTTTGGAGAAATAATTGAGAGCAAGGATTATGATCTAGATAGAATAAGCTAATACAAAACGAGCATGAAAAAACCAAAATAGAATAATCATCGTCTTGATTTCACTGTTATTTTTCTTAGTTTTGTTTTTTCCATAATTAAAAATAAAATCGGTATACAATAGAAAATGATATAGATATTCTGTTAGCAAAAATAGTTGGAGCCGCTAATTACGACAGTAATAGGATATCTAACTTTTTGAGAGTTTCATAAATATTATGGTATTATTTCCTAAGTTGAAGATATTTTTACTATTTCGAGAGTTTTTCAAATTAGAAAAATTTACATGGATATTTTCCTTAATATAGTTCACTCCATAAAATTAAATAAAGACATTTATATTCTTTCGATATTTAGGCGTGCAAAATATCCATATTTTTTCGTCAAAAATACTGCGATACGTAAATATGATTATCTAAAAATATCAATTTGTAAATATTGATTAATTTTATTTCCAAAACAAATTTTTGGAAAAAACAAAATTTGTGTTATAAACGGAAGTTTATGTATAGATGCTCACTTTAGTGGGACCCTATTACTTGGGAACCAAGTATGTAAACTCTATAAATAGAGTCTTAAACCTTTGTAATCTACACACACATTAATAGAAATTTCTCCCTTCTTCTTCCCCTCTATTTTGTGTCTCTTTCTCCCATTTCTCTATTTTACAAGACGTTATCACGCACGTTGCTCTACAAATACAAGAAGAAGAAAATTACCTACAATTTATTTCTAATCTATCTAACTCTTTCTTTTAAATAGTTTGATTTGATTATTTTTTTCATTCTTTAACTTTAATTTATTAAGGGGATCTTAACTGAAACTTTGTTGGCTTTATTATCCTGGTTTAATTTGGGGCCGCCCACATTAAATGGGGTCATGCACTAGAATACAAAACATATCTCCTAATAGCAATTTGGGTCACCCCTTATAAAAAAACTTTCTAAATGGATAAAATGCCCTTGAGTGATTAGTATTAAGAATTAATGAATTTGATTAGTGTGTTAATTTTGTTTAGTTTAAAATCAGGTTTTGGGAAGAAAAAAAAATTGGGGAAATTTTAGTTTTGGGTTTATTTGTTTTGAGAAGAAGAAGAAGAGGAGTTTTGATAGGAAAAACTTGGGTTTTTGGAAATGAGTGATTCAAGTGGAGGGAATGAGGTTGGTGAAGCTTCAAACAACAACCATGATTGTTTTGATGGTAAGATTGTATCAACTAATCCTATGGATTGGATGTTTGATGAAGAGATGTTAATGGAGGAAGCCATGAATAATGGTGAAAATGAAGATCTTATTGCCCCAAATGAGGGAACCAACACTCAAAATGAGGAACCCAAAGCTCAAAACAATCAGGTAAACTTCCTATACTCTTCAAATTGCATGAATGGTACTCCAAGTGGTCGATTCATGGACACCATGCAACTACTCAGAGTGACGGTCGTTAGTGTCGGGTATTTTATTCGCTAACGATCCTCCAGAGTCGTCTGTCTGTTTACACCCAAGCTGACGACTCAAACCTGCAACTTTTAATGGTGATGAAATATCGTCAGCTTGGTGTGCTAAAAACTGACGACTCTCTAGGGTACTTCAACAAGAGTCGTTTGTTTGCTTTTTTTACACTCCAACGACACTTAAACACAGGGTCTCTGGGCACAATTGTTTTTTTGGGTTTATAGTCGTCACACATGTATGCATAAAAACTTCCGACCCTAAGCAACCATTAACATGGATCACTAGAGTCGTTGATATCGATGGTGTAAAATATTAATGACCCTTAGTGTTTTCTTTTAAGATTTTTCATTTCATTAGATCATTTCACTGAATAGTAAAAGGCATACATCTTGCATATCGTTGTATTGAAGGAAATGAAATACAATAGATAATAACGGTGCACATAAACACTCAACCATGGATGATGTAATTATAGGTAGTGTCGTGCAAGATGAGGTAACAATCGTTGAACTCAAACTTGTTCCCACGAAGCACCTCGTATCGCTTATATACCTTCCCCAACTGTAAACACAAAACAATAACTTAGTTAGTATTGTTCAAAGATTTTGATAAGTTTTACCTCTTGTTTAAGTACTTACTCTTATAGCACCAAACATATTGGGCATGGCTACCCTTATGGCATTAATTTATCTTTTGAAAGCATCATATTCCAATTTTATCTCCTCGAATCGTTCTTTGACTAGTCTCAAAGACCTTGAGTTGCAATTTCCATCTAACGCCACAAAAACGATGAATACACGGTTCCACCAAGCATCATATGTTTGATCAATGTATTTTCCTAGATCTTCAAAGTGGTTTGTGACCGTCAACCAAGCTCTTGTAATGGCACAATTCTCTTGGGAAGTGTAGGGAGTCATGGTATTTCACTTTTTTTCCTCTTGGATGATGAATGAATGATATAGTATGTGAAGGTTAAGAATAAAAGAGTTTTGTGAGTATTAGGTGAGTCTTGGGTCTCTGTTTATAGAGTTGAACGACCCAACTGCCTATTTTTTGAATTTTTTTCCGTTGGTGTACTCAACCACATTTGGTGGACTCAAAATTCGCATTTACTGCTATAAGAGTCGTCAGTTTCCATATTAACAAAGAGACGACTCTTTCTGATATTGAGGGTCGTCGGTTATGGATTTTAAAGTATGACGACTCTATCTTGAAGTATCTGATGTATTGATCATCAAGAGTTGTTCGTATTTATTTCTCCTAAACAGACGACTCTTAGTGGTGAGTTTCAAAAAACAAAGAGTCGTCGGGTTTTAATAGTTGTAACTTGACGACCCTTTCTTTGATAATTAAAAGCTGAACTATTTTTATTGAATTGGAAAGAAACGTACATGTAATTCGAGTTTCTGGCCCATCCTAGGATGGTGGCATTGGCACAATGTTTCTACCAAGTATTGTTCATAGATTTCACTTATAAGACCAACATGTATAACATGTCGATGTTGAATGGGAAAGGCATGAGGATTTGTGTCTCGTAAAATCATTTGCTAATACGTTTCATGAACGTCCAAATGAAATATATTCAATGTTTTGGAAGAGAGTTAAAGAGTTCTTCTATGAGCGTACCGCGAATCCTAATAACCGCAAATGGAGAGACTTAGAATTTTTATTCAACTACATGAAAGGTTCAATGCGAGAGTACGTAATAGTTAAAAATATGGTGTATGACTATCATCCACAAGCTCCCTTAAGGGAAAAGGTGAGTAATCCAATAATGTTTATACCTTATTCATTGTTAAAAGTTTCTAATGTAAGAATTCCTATATTATTTTAGCCGGAACGTTTCAAAGGTTTATGGATAATTCGTAATGGGGAAACTAGCTTCATTCACCACAAAGAATATACCACATTGTATCGACGAGCAAGAAGATTTATTGACGAACATTTGATGCGCTGGATTATTGATTACCCTTACTAGGTTTTCTATAATGCTACACTCTATGTAATGTTTTGCATATAAAGAGTCATTAGTTATATTCCAAATTATAATAACGACCCTTAAGCTGGTTGTTATGATCTACACAAGGGTCGTTAAGTTTATCCATAAACACAATGACGACTCTATTCAACTATTTCTTAACTTCCCTGGATTATTGCATTCATACAGTCGTTAGTTTTATTTCAAATAACAATAACGACCCTATCTAGATAATTCTGGAATCCCCTGGATTATTGAACTTTAGGGTCATTTGGTTAATCCATAAACACCCTAACGACCTTTTCCACCTCTGTCTTATCTCCCTGGATTATTGTATCCAAAGGGTCGTGTGGTGTATCCATAAACATCCTAACGACCATGTCCATATATTTCTTTGGCTCTCCTGGATGTTTTGTTAATAAAGTGTCGTCATGTTGATACAGTTATAGTAAACGACTCTGATACTGGGAATTGAATTCCAATGCTTCAACCTAAGGGTCGTCCGTCTGCTAAAATGGACGTCGCCGACCCTTCTGTTAGTTTAGAAAAGGTAAAGTTTTTTTCTAATCATAAACATGCTAAAACAATAAACATCGTTCCAAAATATTATGAAAAGTTATAAAACCTAAGTTTAAGTTTAAAGTTTCCAAACCTAACATGCAAAGTTGTTTAACAAACCATCCAAACATAATAAGAAACCATCTAAGAAAAGTTATAAAACATAACTTCAAGTTTAAAGTTAACAAACTTATTTGTAACGAATACCACCTCCTCTTTACGACCTGCCTGATCTAGAGACCGTCTTGTTTCTCTTTGGAGGACCCTGAGTTGCACCGCTACCATCTTGTTCATTTTGTGGTTGGCTACTTTGTCCCTGCTGAGAACTCTCTTCTTCCATCTGTGCACGTGTTTTCCGGCTCCTCTTGCCTTCCTTGGAGAGCTCATAAAACATCTTCTTTGCTTTCGGATTTTCAATGTGCTCCATGTATTAGGCGTAACGACGTAGCTTCTCAGGATCAAAGAATTCCCCTTTATCAGCCGAGCAAAACAGTGCCTTGACAAAAAGTTTCATATGTTCCCTCTATATGCATTCAAATACGAATTCAACATTAACTAGCTTATATTTGAATTTAGATGAATAACACAATAATTTGAATAATCAACTCACCACTAGTTTAAGAATTGTAGAATCATCTCTAGGGTCAGCTTGAGAAGAAGAGGAGGATGCTCTGTTGTTCCTCCTAATTGGATCAATACAAATAACCCGACCATGAGAGAAACTTTCATACCATTCAAGGTAATCTGGTGTTGCCTCGTGCCCTTCGTTGACATGCGCCCAAGTTGTGACATCTACTAACCTAGAGTGTCTATCATTCCAATGGTGGTAACTGGGTTCAGGGTCGTAAAACACCTTTATGTTCGACTCATCAGCCAGACACTTAGACAACTCATGCTTGAATGGAGGTATGTACTCTTCATCGGGTGAATCTTGAATAAACCCAAGTTGACGCATCAGTCTCATCAGATTATACATCGAGAAACCGTAAGGGTGAAACAAAGGGACATCGTACAACACGACAGGTTCCATTATGCCAGCTCTATTCTCCGCGTACGGATTAAATTTTACCTCTTCTACATTGATGTTGTCCAACTTTCCCCGCATTTCTACCAACGCCTCTTTTTTCTCCTTATCCTGAGAACCGGTGAACAAATATCGTTTACCTGTTGGATCACCTTGCTTCCAATCTTTGTTTAGTTTCACATCTTCATTACCTTTGATCAGTGATGGGAAATGATCATAAAACCACACCTATATTTATAACAATGAAATAAAAATCAAATGATTTAAGGATAATAATATAGACAAACAAAAGAACTTTCATCAATCTAAATACCTGGAGTAGACCCAAATTGCCATTGATCTGTGAAGTTTGTTCCCGGGATGCTTTGGAAAGCTAACTATTCAAATGTGCAACTGTGGAAGTACCCCAAGATTACTTGTTCACATCTTCCAAAGGATCCAAAAGCTGAAGAAGGTTGGCGCTAGCCCTATTACCTTTGTTGTCGGGAAATATAATAGACGCAAGTACGTAAAACAAATACGTGCCTGCAGCGTAACGGCATTCCTCATCAGTGAGACCCTCCTTTTCTTTTTCCAATGTCCCAGCAAACATCTCCCTAATATTACAAGTTTGAACTCTTTATTATTGTAGTTGGTTCCCTTCTCAAATTTCCCATCATTGGTGGCTTGATCCTATCCAAACAAGTTCTTGGTCCACCCATAGATATCATCCCAAGTAGGCCTTCTCTTGAAATTCTCACTAGTGGATTTTCCTTCGACGTGCATCCCTAATATCTGTTCTGCATCATCAGGAGTAAGTGCCATCTCTCCAAATGGGAATTGGAATGTGTCGACTTCAGGGTAATACCTTTTACATAGAGTAGATATTTCAACCTTATCATAATCAATCATTGAGTTCTGAACGGTAGTATACAAACCAGAGTTTTCAACATGAGCTCTAACTCTTGCATATTCCTTGTCTAAAGGTCACAACTCAATTTTCCCGAAAGAAGATTGGTGCCTGAAAGGACGGACGGCATTCTTATGATCCTACAAAAGAGAAACTAGTCATAATTAGAATGTATTTACAAATTTATATAAACTAATCGAATAACAAGCAAAGTTGGTATACTTACGATTGTCTCATAGATGGTACGAGCCCACGATCCACGATATCCAAATAGAACTTTACATCCATCCCTAGGTTCTCCTCTCGCTTTACCACTAATAAGACGAGTCAGCTGCAAATATTTTATAGGAACGTGTCTCACGCTAGGTGCAGTATATGTCCGATCCATCCTTCTTTACCCTCTTTTTAGTCTTCGGCTGTTCAATCTCTTCACCACCTTGTTTACCAGCATCATCCTCCTTATCAACATCTTTACCTTCATCATCATCCTTATCTTCATCCTCTTTCTCCTCATCTTCACCATCACCATCACCATCACCATCCCCATCCCCATCCCCATCACTATCCCCATTACCATCACCATTATCATCATCTTCTTGTATCTCTTCTTCTTCTTCTTCTACTTCTTCTTCCTTATCACTTCCTTCAGCCGAAATAATAGGAGAGGATGAACATGACGAATCCGACGACTCCTCACCTTTGTCTATTGGTTGAGTGATAGAAAAGGCTACCTCACTCGGTTTTCTTCCACGTAATGGACCGGAAATTAAGTACCTACCATGTCGGGGAGGTTTGGAAGGAGGGGTTATCATCATTTTAACCTTGTCTATTGCCTTCTTGGCACTACATCCCATACACGTAAAAGAACTTAGCAAACATAAGAGTTAGATTCATGTCTTCAGTTTAAGGGTCGTTAATTTAATAATCCAACAACCAAACGACCCTTTAAGACACAACAACGACCCTATTTAGTAGGTGATGACGCTTTCGTTTTTTTTGGACAGGGACCCTGTCTTTTTCTCTAGTAGGGTCGTTGGTTAATTAGTTAGCGTCGTTGGGAGTAAAACAAAAGGGTCGTTTATATACAATCATCATGGTTAAAAAAGGGTCGGCGTCTTCATACTAATACCCAAACGACGCTAATATAGGTCACCATAACTGCAGTTTCAGAAAAATGGTCGGCATCTTCATCCTAACAACCTAACGATTTTCCATACATTTTACATGCAACTACAGGGTCGTTAGGGTTTTAACGTTACGATATTACCGACCCTTACACTGTAACTTCCAGTATTCGGTTACCAGACTCGATTTCACAATCAAAACACACTAAAATATGGAATGCAAGTTGGGTTTTAGTTAACATACCTTCTAATTGGAGCCATGCGTTTCCTGGGTTTCGATTTTTCCGGTTTGGAGACTGAGGGTTTCTCCTTAACCTTGCCTTTCAATGCTTTGACGAAATTGTGGAGTTGAATTGCTTTGTGAGAGGTCGTCTTTGTGCGAGCCATGATTGTAGAGGAAGTTAATCGTCGATTAAATTTTTATCATCGACGATTAAACAATGAATCGGATGAAGAAATCGTCTTCTTCGAACGTCGTTAATGGTGGTGGTAGTGGAGAAGATGAAAAAGAGGAGAAGAAGAAGATGAAATGAAACTGATTTTGTGAAGTTAGATTTGGTTTTAGGGTGTATCAATTAGGGGCCTTGATTAGGGTAGTTAATTAGCCTATAACTGATTTTTAAGAGTAAGGGTAAAACAGTATATTCACAGTCGAATCAATACGCCCCGAAAAAATTTTGGGGTGTAAATAAAATGTCATGGCCCCCATTTAATGTGGGCGGCACCCAATTAAACCAGGTTTATTATAGGTCTAACACGGGACGAGATTATATCATCTCGACATAAATATATAAGGGATTTTTTCTGGATCCCCAAAGCTACAGTGACAACAATCACTTTATGGAATGAATATCCACGGTGATTATATGCCCATATACGGTGCTAGTGCTACACCACGTTATGGGATTAATTAGTACAATTGTTGCGGTTTGTTATCTATTTCTAGTAACATATTATATTGATTTATTTTAAGCATAATTCATTTTTTTTTTTGATATTATTGTGTATCTCTTGGGGAGATAAATTCGGTAATAAATTTGATTTTTCTTTGCTCTCTAATATTTTTTTGGGGAAATTTTGGGGAAAAAAAAAAAGAAAATCATCAAAAGATGATTTATAGTTTCTATTCATTTAATGAAACTGTAATCACCAAAAATTGGTGTTATCGCAATTTAATTACCTTTATGGTAATTAATCACGTGCATGGTTGAAAAACCTCTGGCCAATTGATTTTGGTATCTTTGACTTTAGACAAGGATCATGTGATTTACATATGATTTCTACTTTTTTTACAAGAAATCATCCACCAACCTTGAAGTAGGTTTCCTATGCGATGACTAAAATGACAATATTTGTATTTTGTCGATACGAGTTTAATTAATCGTAGAGACCAATTTCTGTTAATTTTCTCCCTCGTTTTCATAAGATGAGAGAAACTAAATTGGCATATTATCTCAATTTTTCCAATAAGGATTGAATTCTTCAACCAATAATGGATTTTTCTAAATTCAACAACGAAAATGATTTCTTTATCTTTCTCAAGAAGAAACAAATAATCCAATTAAGTATGGTTTTTCCCTATCGATCTTAAAGGGATATATAAAATCGTTACTATTACAAATACCAATAAAACGAGGAATTGTTGCATTACTTAGGGATATTGAGGAATTATTGTTTTCTTGTGATAATAATCTCCAAAATTCGGATTATTCCACTTGTTGTTGGAACACCGAAGGACACATAAGATCAAAGGATGCACCCATCTTGATTAGCCAATATTATTAGTCCTTGTAGTGACTAAATTGATCTTGAAATTAATTTCTTTTCATAAAGAAGTGTCCACAATTTTTATTTGTTAATCTTTTTGGAGTTTTATTTACATATTGTATACATTTTTGGTTGTAATCATAAAAATACATGGTTGATGGTAAATATGTATGTCTATTAAGACTATATTTTTTTAAATGTCAAAAGACATATTTCATAAGGAGTATATGTCCTCGATTTAATTGGATAATACTCTACGAAATTGTTTCGTATATGAGATGATTATATTTCAGCCATAATCATGGGGAGACTATACATTACCAGACGTTTCTCTCCCATTTTGATTAAATCGAAAAGGGCTATCTACTAGGCGTGAAAATATCTCATCTAGCTTTTATTATAAGCTTATGCCGTTTGAAACGGCAAACTCAATCACATCTAGCAAGCAAGTAGCATTTTTATATAGGATACAGATAGCTCCAACAGAGACTATCATAATACGATTCACATTCTAAAATTTTATATCTCCTCATTTGAATAGTAGGAGATTATCATGCCCATGGCGCTGGTACCAGTAATTTTTTGAATTTTTCAAAGTATACATACACTGGAAATTATGTAAGATCATGATAAGCTAATATGATTGTCGAATATTCATTTATGGTAGCTACTAAAATAATGAATGATGGTGTTTGTTAACCCCTCTGCAGAGGAATATCGACATATGTGATTGGTTGGCATACAATCCAACTAGGTTAGATTAATTTCTCAATTGACACTATTTCGGATCCAAGATTTGACACCATAAAATTGCCGAGCCTATTTATTTTAGGGTGGTGTAGTCATATAATGCGTTATATGAGAAAAATAATCATTGAATAAACGATTGGAGGGTTTTATTTTTTTATCGGACCCTAGGATTGATTCATTGATTGTTATCTTTATACAATGCACTTGGCGTGGTAGTCTTTGAAGGACTCATATTGCATTGACACAAGAAATGTGGTCGAAGAACATAATGAATTTGTAATTTTTTGAGGATTCAAATTTTATTCAGGCAACCACCTTGTTTGCTTACATAAGGTTTAACAATCCTTTATGTGTTTTTAGAAATTCGGTACACAACCAAAAATCCGGATTAATTAGTTGATGATTTCAACGTTATAGGTCTCTTGTGGAGTCCTTAAAAACACCAAAATCCACGCTTTTGCAACACAAATTCTATTTTCTTTTCTTTCTTGAATCTGTAGTTAGAATTATGCTAGCATAAACTCGTCTTTAATATAAACTAGAGTTATTATTTTGATGCTTGTTTTATGTAAAACTCATATAGTTGAGTTAGCATCCATATTTACGTCAAAAGTTGTACTCTTTTTCCTTCGTTCCAAGTTTTATCCCACGTGGTTTCCTGACAAGGTTTTAACGAGGCAACATCTCGTTGACGTTTAATTTTCTTTCCAAAATGTTGATATTTGTGCTGTTTTTACTTCATCCAAATTTTTTTCCCATTGGGTTTTGTTGGCAAGGTTTTAGCGAGGAAATTTGATTCAACATGATGGTCATCCAAGGGGGAGTTGTATCAATTTGGTTGTTTAGTTTGTTTAGTGGATGCCCACATTTGATTAAACCAAATCAACTTAGTCATCTCCTAAAAATTTGGATTTCCTTCTCACAAATATGATTTTTGTTCACATATGATAAGGTATTCATATCCTGGCACTTGTTGAAGAAACTACATCAACTATTTCTGCAAATCATCTCCAAGAAATCAGCAATCCAAGACACAAGTACTTAATGAATTTGAAATGAAAGAAGCATGAAGACTCGAGAACACTACTATTAGAATACAAACACAAAAGAAGACTTCATCAACTGGCAGATTTCTCACGAAAGCATTACTATCTCTAGCATTCAAGAAATTCTTTTATCGAAATTGGGAAATCTCGACTCGAACATTTTCAAGCCAAGATTTAACTGAAGTACTTATCAGGGGGAGTATCAAATTAGAAGGTATTTTACTAGACTATCACGTTGTACTCTTTTTGCTTCACCAAGGTTTTTCCCACCGGGTTTCCTTGTCAAGGTTTTAATGAGGCAACATATGCATGTCCAACTATGTTCTAAGTTTTCTCATAGTTGTATTATTTTCCCTTTGACCAGGTTTTGTCCATTTGGATTTTCCTGACAAGGTTTTAATGAGGCAATTTCTTAGATACAGTGGTCATCTAGGGGGAGTGTTATAAACGGAAGTTTATATATAGATGCCCACTTTAGTGGGACCCTGTTGGGAGATATATATATTTAAAAACATAGTTTTGTAATATTATATCAAACTTAGAGAAATAGTGTGGTGGTATAATTTTGGGCTCCCACACTATAGACTTGGGTTCAAGTCTCACCCCATGCATTTGACTAGGTATATTTATATATCTATATTATTTAATAAAATCCGGGAGAGCGGGGCCTTGGGGGGTCTGCTGATCCAGAAAATTATTTTTTGCTGTTTTTAACTCTTGATTTCCAAAACGTTTTTCAACTTAATATTCCCTAATAAATTCTATTAACTTTTGGTAATTATAATGTTACCATTTTATTACTGTTATGGAGGATTTTTAGTGGGCAATTATTACGAAATTGATTTGCATTAAAACGTATTGATTTCCTTTGAGTTATAAAAGAAAAGTTTCTAGAGAAGATGAAACAAGTGTTTTTCATCTATTTTTGTGATTTTGAGCAAGTGTTAGAAAGAGTATTGTGATTCGATTTCTCATAGTGCAGAGAAATCGAACAAGAGAGTTATCAGCTGTTTTATCCCATAGGTTTTTCGACAAGAATTGACTGCTAGCACACAATCAAGAGGCAGAGTCGCGAAACACCTTAAAGATAGCGACCTAGTCCGCGACTCAGCTGTTTGAGATTTATTTTTGTGTGAATCTTTGCATTGTTTCCAACAGACCCTATTACTTGGGAACCAAGTATGTAAAATCTATAAATAGAGTCCTAAACCTTTATAATCTACACACACATTAATAGAAATTTCTCCCTTCTTCTTCCCCTCTATTTTGTGTCTCTTTCTCCCCTTTCTCTATTTTACAAAAATTTGGTTATAGTATTCCGTGAAATTTTTGAAAATAAAAATAACTTTAAAATTTAACGTATAGACTATTACAGTAAATTTAGGTGTATTTTAGGTTAGTGGTTGTATTCTAAGTGTAATAGAATTGGAAATTTAATACTAACATTGAACAACAAATCTTTAAAATAAGATTTTTTTTTATTCTTTTTCCTTTTTACACCAGCATATTAATTTAATTTTAAAACTCAATAACCAAACATGGCAATTTAATATTTGATGACTAAAATATTTTTAGATTTTGATATTAAATTTATTTCTAAAAATAATCCTTTTAGAGTTGCTTGCTTCTCTATATAAGTTTGAGCAAAAGCCAGATCCATCAGACCCGTTATTTTTGCGTTGCTTCTTTCTTCTGTTTGTAATTTTTTTTTTTTTTTTTTTTATGAATGGTTTTATTGTTTGATCCGATTTGTGCTTAAATGGTTTTCTTTATTTTTTATGAATGGTTTTATTGTTTGATCCGATTTGTGCTCAAATGGTTTTTTTTATCTGATATATATGTTTATATGTTATCGTATGTTTTGCAGGAAACCTCTCAATTATTGTAGTTGATTCAAACTGCGTCTTCTTTCAGGTAATCTCAAATAATTGTTAGGTTTGTTTTTTGTACTTGTAATAGTTGTTGATTTTTCTCATGTTTTCTTCTTCCTCTTCACATTGCCCTCATATTTTCATGTGGGAGCTCTAACCGACTGTTATTGTTTTTTTTTTGTTTTTTTTTTGGTAGGTAGAACCATTGTCTTTCCTATTATTGATGTTGATTCTTTCTTTTTTTCAGCAGTAGCTCGATTTTTGTTAATTTTTAGCTTTTTGGATTTATTGTTTGCTTGTGTTTCCCAGGCCCTTTTTCGTATGTAACATGAAATGTCCTTCTCAACACCATGATCTCAGATGCCATCGTTCTAATAGAAACCTGATGTAGTCTTGAGTAAAGATAGTAATTTCCTTGCTTTTGATTAATTGAGTTGTTAAATTAACAAGTGATTTAGTGTGATATGTTATAAAATACAGAATCAAGTTGCCTGATTATGTTTCTTAAAACGCTAGCCTAAAAAGTATAATAAAAATCTATGAATGTGATTCAGTATTCTAATAACTTTAATTCCATAAAAAATGATTAAAAATAAAAAAAATAAAAGAAACTAAAAATAAGAAAGAAAGATGAGTCCCGTATCGACGTGCCGGAGATTCTTAACATTATGACCAAAAATATTGCCACAAATTAATATGTTTTTCTAGAATACAAATCATTTTTCTTGATATTGTTTCATAAAAAAGCAGCAGTAAACTTATTTCTTAGCCTTATGGAAATATATTCCATGTTGAAAAGATACGCAATGTGTTTTTTTTTAGACAAGAATATTGGCAATTAATTGAGACAACCCGAAATTATAAAAATTTAGATACTTTTGTAGGAGCAGAATCTCGCAACAACAACGCTCTTGCAAGGATTTCTGCCACACATGGAAAGTGTCGCAAATAATTATAAGAAATAACGAAATATGTGAAGATTTTATCATTACTCGCAAGAATAAGGTGATAGTTCGCAAGAAATGTAGCAAGAAGGAAGAATCATGCGAGACATGGAGAGACTTGAGGGAAATGTAACAGAAACTTGAGAGAAATGAAGAAAGCTTGCGAAAGATATTACCGCGGAACTCAGATCCGAAATTAAGGGAAAGCTTAGCTGTAAATGAGCTGTCATGAGATGTCATCCACTATGTAATTACCTATATAAAGAAGAGAGCAGGAGAGAGAAAGAGGAAGAGAATTTTAGGAAGAGAGATAAAGATATTTTGCAGAGAGAGATTTTTAGAGAGAGAAAATGTATTTTATTTATCATCTTCTTCCCCAAAACTAGATCTAGAATTCTTCCAAGAACTCCATTAATGGATATTGTAAATGTAAATTGATGTAGCTACAAATTATCATAGTGAAGAACCGTGGATGTAGATCACATTGATCGAACCACGTAAAAAATCTTGGTGTCTATTTATAATTTTAGTATTTTTATCACCATTTTTATATTTAGATCTAGAAAATTTTATCAAGATATGATAAGGGGTGTGTTGTAGGAAAACCTGCAATTACATTTTGGCGCTAGAAACACTACCTGCTATTTGATTAATTAAGGTAGATTCAAAGAAATTGTCTACAGGAAGAGTTAGAATTTGTGAGATTTAAAAAAATTGAGAGGAAATTCGATAATGGAGAAGTTGTGTCTTCAAACAAACACCGACAACACAGTGAAAGAGCATAAAAGAAAAAGACGAAGATGCAAAACTATGTAAAAAGGATGAATTTGTTGATTCAAGAAAATTCCAAGAAAGATTAGCTACTGTTCATGTATATTTTTAGATCTAAAAATTTTTTAGGGTTAAAAATGGAAATTTCATGGAAGAAATTACATTTTCAGGGAGTAAGCATTATCAACAATTCAAAGACATGTGAAGACTAAGAGAAAAAATTAGTTGTTGTGGTGAATTTGAGAAAGAAAACCAAAGTTTCAGTGGAAGATTTCATGTTCAGGAGAATAAACAAGAGGCAAATTGTGAAAGAAATTAAGGGAGGACGAAGAGAAGATAAGAGGTAGACATTTGCAATTTTTATCACAAGCATAAGTTTGCACAGATGGTTCAAGTCTGCGAGAATAAAAAAGAGGTCAAGGGTTCAAATCTCGCAGAAATACATATTTTTCATTTTCTTCTCATTTTCAGCGGAGAATAAAAGAATAAGTAAAAAAGTTCTGCGTTAAATGTCGCAGAGAGATTCTTGAACAGTTGGTCCAGAGAACAGTAAGTGAGTTTGTGGTCACAGGTTCGAATTTTCCTGCGTGCATAATTTTCTTCTTTTTACATAGGGTGAAAAAATAGATAATTTCGCAAAATTGTTTCATTATCTCGCAAACAAGAGGCAGCACAGTTGGTAATCTGCGAAGTTAATGAGTTTATGGTCGCACGTTCAAGTCCCAACACATACATATTTTTTCACCCAATCCTTGATAATTTCGCAAGTGTATTTCACGCAGAAGATAGTTAATGATAATCTTGCAGAGAAATTTCGCAGAGAATGGTTAGCACATATTGTTCAGCGTGATATGTCGCAAGCAATAGGTCGCAGGATCAATTCTTACTTCACTCAAGTTTATTTTTGTTATTTCGCAAGTTAGCCTTTGATTATTTCGCAGATAAATTTCGCAAGCAAGAGAGCTAGCACAGTTGGTTGAGAGGCATGAATGCAAGCAATAGGTCGCGGGATCAATTCTCATCTCACGCATGTTTATTTTGGTTTTGCGAGAATTGTCTCTAGAACAATTAGACTTTGATTACTTCGCAAGATCTTTCATTATTTCGCAAGAGAAGGTTAGCACAGTTGGTATGGTGCGAGAAAATGCAGAAAGTAGATCAAGGGTTCAAGTCTCACTCTTCCCAATTATTTTGCTGCGAGATGTTCAGACAATTCACATAAGAGCTAAGTACCTTTTCTTAGAATATTTTACTTACAACAAACAAAAGATTTTTTATTTAATTTCCAAAAAGCGATATAATCGCAAGATTTCTAAAATTATTAATATTTCAAAACATTTCAAAGATTTTTGACTACAAAAGATCATGAAAAATGTCTGCGAATTATCGCAAAAAGTTAGAGATTTCACAAATTTTCAGAGATTTCAAAGAATACAAAAAGTGAAATTATTGCAAAGATTTCTAAGATTTCAAAATATTTTGATTTGATTTACAAAGAGCGATACAATCGCAGAATTACAAAGATTTTACAATTACAAAAATTTCAGAATTACAATATGTTAGAATTTTTCTTGAATATTTACTTCAGATGATATGATATTATGAGAATGAAAACAGAAATGAAAGCATAAAGAAACGCGAATAAAGAAACGGGAGATTATTTCGCAGACATATTTTGCAAAAAATAGTTAGAACAGTTGATATGGCGCAACATTATACAAGAGTCAGATCAAGAGTTAATTTTGCAAGACTTCATTTCTCATTTCTTCTCAATTTTCAAGCAAATCATATACTTCCCAAGAGACAACAGCAAGCCGCAAAAGATAAGTACCATTTCCTTGAATATTTTATCTATGATTTTTTGCGAGAAAGATTTTTGATTTTATTTATCAAAAGCGATATATAATCGCAAGATTTCTAAAATTTCTAAGATTTCAAAACATTTCAAAGATTTTTTAGATTGCGATACAATCTCAAGATTCAAAAAAAGAATTCATCGCAAAAATTTAAAGATCTCAAAAAATTTCAAAGATTTCAAAGTTACAAAAAAAAAAAACAGAGAAAATTAAATTTATATATTTCTATAAAACATTTTTGATTTAAAGACGCGATATAATCGCAAGATTTCAAAGAAGATTTCTAAGATTTCAAAATATTTTACAGAGAATTTACTTCAAAAATGATATTATGAGAATGAAAGAAGAAATGACAGAAATGAAAGAAAGAATGAAAGAATGAATAAAGAAATGCGAAATTATCGCAAAAGACGCGAATAAAATTTCGCAAGAGAGAAATGCAAATGCATAAGACGGGCGCAAATCGCCTAAAAACATATAAGAATGGGACGAACCTTTATGGCGTACACCTTAGTTCGCGAATTCTATTCCGTAAGAGGCAATGTCCTTAAAGTGCGTCATAAGGGGGGTATCTCTTTGCATGACTATGGGAAAGGCTATCTGCTCTTTGGAACCTAGTCATGGAGATTTGGGATTATAGAAAATCCATCCAGGAGAGATAACTTGGATTCCCAGCTATATAAGGTTATACCCTGGTTGGGCGCCCGAGAGTTTCTCCTAAGGAATGCAAAGTATGATCAAGGCGCCGAGGTACACGGTTGAGATGTGGGTGCCCAGGACGGATGAACCTACCCTGGCCATCCATGGCAAGTCTTGGCTTACGATGTGTTCGGCCCGAAGAAAACCCCTCTAGGGTGTAGTCTCGTAACTATAAGCCATATAGGCATAAAGGATAAGAGGCTACGAAAACAATTGGTTGTTTCTAGAACCGGATGGGAGGAGCTAGTCTTGTATAGCAGAAGTACGTCTCCTTGAAGGGGCAACCAGGGGGAGAGATAAGGGCGATACCCTCCATTAGGGAGCTGTGTATCAAAAAAGACGGCAATGTCATGGGACTTTATATTCGCAAGAATATTTAGGTCCGTCATATTGTCGCGTGACAAAGACGGCAATGTCATGGGACTTTATATTCGCAAGAATATTTAGGCCCGTCATATTGTCGCGTGACAGGACAAAAAGCCTCAAGAGAAATGTTAAGATGAGATCAATTGGTTTTTGCGATAAGGTCAAAAGATGAGATAAATGAAATCAATGATAAGAGGATATAAATCGCAAAGACGTCCTGCGATTTCATCGCAAAGACGGCAATGTCATAAGTCTTAAAAAGCAAAGAGAGATTAATCTCACAAGATGGCTTAGACTTATCATATTGTCGCAGAGATCAAAATAAATGATAAGACAAGATCAATGGATTATTACATATAAAAGTAAGAATGTCCTGCGATCTTGTCGCAGACAAGTGGCATAATAAGACCTTTAACTAGGAAGGCAAAATAAGACCACAAGAGAGGTTATACCTACAAGCGTATAACAGATTGCTAACGACTTTATATTAGTCTTATTTCATTACAGATCAATAACAAGAGGCAGGTATGGGAATGCATAGAATGGAAATTACAATTTGTCGCAGAAAATAGTCGCAAGAAAGAAAGAGAGAAGTACACAAGTTTTACAGGCCAAAAAGAAAATAAGACCACTAGAGAGAACGCAAATAAACTTGCAAAGATAATTATATTGCAGGAAAAAACAGTGGAGAAAATAACAATGAGCCAGAAAAATGAGGCACAAGAGAATGAACCTGCGGGAATAAAGAGGAATGTATTCACTAGAGAAAAATACAAAGAAATGGAGAATGGAGGCAATTTAAAGCTACATCACTTTTACCGCGGCGAAATGAGAATAATACCTTGAAATTTCGCAGGACTATTCATATTTTGATCCATTATTCGCAGCACTATTTGTGGCACTATTCGCAGACCTATTTGTGACACTATTCACAATACTATTTGTGACACTATTGGCGACACTATTCACGGCACTATTTGAGCATTATTCATAATTCGCGGAAATGTTCAGAAAATCGCCGAAATATTCAGAAATTAGCAAGGTTATTCATAATCACGCAGACTCATTCATAAATTCGCAGATTCACCCAGAATTTCGCAGGAATTGTGATTATTTTGCAGAATGTAATTATTTTCTTAAAGTGATTATCACTTGAGGCAGAGGCAAGATAAGAATAAAGAAGCAATTTAATCATTCAACATTTTCTCAAGGATTCTCCTTCATAGATAAAGAACAGAGGCAGTTAGGGATTACCTAGAAAATATTTTATGTTCTTTATCTTCTCGGCAAGAATCATTTCCAAAATGGGCAAGAATTCTCACCAAAAATGAAGAAATAATTTCGCATGAATAGAGGACATATTTTTCATTCAAGAGCGGATACTTCTTATATTTCGAGGATTGAGTACTTCTTATACTTCTTCAAGGATACTTCGCATACTTCATTCTTCATACTTCGTGTACTTCAAAAGATGATACTTCTAATTATTTTTCAAAGCTTCAGAACTTCACAAAAGAATAGAGGCAAGTATATACTTTTTAAGTTTGGTATTCTTTCGCTAGTTCCTTCGTCAACAAAGATCAAAGACTACTACAACAACGAGTTTTTTCTTAAAGATTGCTCTTCAGGCAATATTCAAGAAAAAAGAGGCAAAATGTAGGAGCAGAATCTCGCAACAACAACGCTCTTGCAAGGATTTCTGCCACACATGGCAAGTGTCGCAAATAATTATAAGAAATGACGAAATATGTGAAGATTTTATCATTACTCGCAAGAATAAGGTGATAGTTCGCAAGAAATGTAGCAAGAAGGAAGAATCCTGCGAGACATGGAGAGACTTGAGGGAAATGTAACAGAAACTTGAGAGAAATGAAGAAAGCTTGTGAAAGATATTACCGCAGAACTCAGATCCGAAATTAAGGGAAAGCTTAGCTGTAAATGAGTTGTCATCCACTATGTAATTACCTATATAAAGAAGAGAGCAGGAGAGAGAAAGGGGAAGAGAATTTTAGGAAGAGAGAGAAAGATATTTTGCAGAGAGAGATTTTTAGAGAGATAAAATGTATTTTCTTTATCATCTTCTTCCCCAAAACTAGATCTAGAATTCTTCCAAGAACTCCATTAATGGAGATTGTAAATGTAAATTGATGTAGCTACAAATTCATAGTGAAGAACCGTGGATGTAGATCACATTGATCGAACCACGTAAAAAATCTTGGTGTCTATTTATAATTTTAGTATTTTTATCACCATTTTTATATTTAGATCTAGAAATTGTTATCAAGATATGATAAGGGGTGTGTTGTAGGAAAACCTGCAATTACAACTTTTATATTTTGTTTGATATTATTTCCAAACAAAGTCTTCCTTTTTATAGGATTTGTGGGTTTGGTGTGTCTATATAAAGCAGCCGAGACTCAAGGTGTTTATGCGTTAACTGTTTTTTTTTCTTTTCTGATTTCTACTTTCTTTGTATCTTTATTATTTGTTGTGAAGGTGTGTTGATCATGAACCTGTGGTAGTTGTTCTACCTGCTGTCAAGGGATAAACTCATTCTGCAAATATCGTTTTAGCCTTTCAGGTAACTGCCCTCTAATTCATTAATCACGGAATTTTTCCAAATAAGTTCTTAGATATTGGGTAGATGTATAATTTATAAGTTATTAAGAAATTTATAAGACATGGCACATATAAAAAATACCACAAAAATATGATCGAAGTAAGTCACGATTTTTTCGACAGGTTATGGAACTAAAGAACCAGCCATGCTAGGGACATAAATGTACCATTCATACGTAAACGCCAAGTAAAAGACGGTAAGTTTTAGTTTTTCCAAGATCAACTTTCTTGAGTAATTTTTTATTGTCGTTAGCTAATAACAATAACCATATAATCTCTATACTCTTGAACGTTGGAGTCCTCTATGTTGTTTCTGCTTATCCTCTTATCTCTTAATCTTGGTACCGTTCTAAATGTTTTTCCCGTTTTATGTTATTGGAGGAACATAATCAATAAAATGAGTCGAGGAAGTCAATATAGACTACTCAAAAGATGTAGATCATAGGTGGTATGCTATATTTATAAAAAAAAAAAAAAAAAAAAAAGGAAAGGCATTGACAATGTTTCACACTCTCATGTACACAAAAGGAAAGTCATTGCGATGCTTAAACTATTTCCTACATTAATGCATGGATATACTTATGGATTCAAGTCCAACCCCTCCTCAGTCTAGGTAGTAAGAGTACCGTAAAAAATAAGTAGTAATAGGACCGTAAAAAATCATGATAACAAAAGGAGGAAAGCATGTAGACGAATGAGGAAAACAAATGAAGTTAACCTTTCTCACTCTAGGAAATGCGCTTTCATATAAACAACCACCATCTTGGAAACTGGAATTTTCAATATTCTTTTTTATTACTCATTGGAGACACTAACTATAGGGTTAGTAATTATTGGAATAAGCATCATTTAGTTATATTACCCAAACAAGCATGAGCTTAAGCATCATTTGGTAAGGCCAATGCGCATTGTGATGCAGTTTTAAGGCTACGGTTAAGGAAATTGCGCACTGTGATGCGGTTTTAAGGCTACGGTTAAGGAAATTGAGTTGATTTTCCATTAAACAATTTGTGTTTCATAGAACGTTTTTTTTCTTCTTTAAAATCGATCGTTCATAGAAAGTTTTATCGATCAAGCCATGGCCCATGAGAATGAAATGAATAGCTAGGGCACCGGAAAGCTATGTTTTTTTTTAAGTTATCAATACTGCTTGCATTTTATTTTATACGTTAGATACCTATATTAATTATTAGTCAAGTCTTCTTAGCTACGGTGTGGAGAATAATCACATGTGTCATGGATGTTCTGTATTTCTCATGAATTGAGTTATGTTGGTGCATGTTTGTTAGGCTTATTCATGTTAATTTTAATAGGTCGTGTTGTTTGGAATTGGATTATTGTGGATGCCTGATTTTTTATTTTTTCTATGCAGATGCATATATAATTAATTTCGATTCACTTTTTATTGGCTTGTGGGGAAACTCTTTCATTATTGAGCCATATTTTGTGCACACTCCTTTCTAGAGCGCGCACATAACAAATCGGGTAGAGGATTTAGATGTATTTTATCAAATAAATCAGTGATCCTCATTTTTATCCTCTTTTTGACTAATTCAAATCTGACTAGCTAGCTCGATAATTAATTTTGTACAATTTTTTTTGGTGTAACTTTTAAACGACATGCTCCATGAGAAACTTTCCTTATCTGAGTGAAGGTGTGTCATAAATAGGACAGAAAGAAAACATAGTGGAATGTAAGAGTGTGGTATGGATGAAATGGATCTTAAGCATGAAAATAGGACCGACCCACATAAACGAAAATTTGCCTAGAAGATTGACGATCCATAAAGTCAAGGTAAATGGAGGTGAAGTCAAGGTAAATGGAGGTGTCTGGTAATTTTTCCATGTGAACGGGGTTCCTTGCAACAGGGGATCAAATGTGTTAATAGCTTTGAAATACATCGTACTAATTATTCTCTAAGGATAATTTGAAAAGAATGTCTTTGGATAATAAATATATTGCACATATAAAAAAAAACACAAAGAAGTGGTAATGAACGTTACAAAAGAAAAGCTATTTCCCCAACAAATCATAAGTATTTCATTCCACAAGAAACGTTTACATGATGGTTTTACATAGAAATTAACAAATACATCATAACATGAAACAAATAAAACGTACTATTATCTTATTATATATCATTTGAGTGTTATCCTCCACGAGCCTCTAGCTTAGCCTTAGTTTTTCGTATAAAACAATATTCACCATTCACTATACCAGTCATTATTTAGTGTTTTGCCATTTTAATCTTGGCAACCACTAGGTTTTCCGAGGTTCGGGTCCCGAGAGTTTTCTCAATCCTCACAAAAAATCTTTCTTGCTCATTAATGAACTAATTAACATGAGATATTTATATATGGTATAGTCCCACCGTTGTTTCTTGAATGAAAGAAACATTGTATCAAACTTCTATCTTTATACATATTTTGCAGGACCTCGAAGGATGTGTACCAGATTCTGTTTGATGCTTCAAGAAATTGACAATTTGAACAGAGACCTCGAAGGATGTGTACCATATTCTGTTTGATGCTTCAAGAAGTTGACAATTTGAACAGATCCTTTTAGATAATGTTACATATAAATAAATTTAAGTTGCGGTGACCTCATTTCTCAGTGTGAACTTATTCAAAGATTTACGGTTAGTATATGAGGAATACCATACATAATATTTAGTTACTTCTTAAACTTTGCACATAGGTATTGATCCATCTATTAATACTTGATCGCTTCAAAGTTTCAAGAAGTGGCAACTGGCAAGACGTGACTCCAATTTCAAACTTCTAAGTAATTTTATTGAAAAATACCATAGTTTTGGATAAAGTTGAAAGTTGTATCCTGAACGGTAAAGTATTGTAGTTTTAGTTTAAGATATTATGACAACCCTAATACTATAAACATTTTAATGTTCCAACCCCATAACTTTTTCTTTTCTTTTTTTTTTGTCTATCACATTACTTTCCATGAGATTATCAACTTTTAATTCATATTATTTGTTTTTAATAATATTAATTTCAAAACATGTCTCCAATAGCTCATAGATAAAACCATACCCGTGCATCGCATGGGTGAAAAACTAGTCTTACTATTAATTATTGACGTTGGTAACTTAATACGATTTAAATTTTGAGTCTGCATAAAATTTTAATATGTCTTAGTAGTCTTTAGATTTCGCTATTAATATGAAGTATTTTATTAATATACGAATCTATTTTCTTTCACGGCTAATGTTGTTCTAAGCATACAAATACTATTATTTCCGCTTCATGTGTATTTGTTTCATTTTAGAGATTTATTGGATTATTTGTTAGATTAAAATAATTTGTTACAAGATTACTACCAAGTTGAGTCCTTTATTCTATTTATTTTATCTAGTTTAACCGCAAAACATATATCTCTAATTTGCAATTAATTTAATTTACAAAACTTAATTGTAGATAAGCGTAAATAATTTCTCATAATTATTTAATCATAATTATTATTTTTATCGTTATATTTTTTTAATGAACTTTTAGTTTATTAAAAAATAAGTTTTGTTAAAAATGCTAACATGTTTATTAAAAATTATTATTACTATTATTTTCATCTATAATTACTATTATTATATTTTTATTATTATCAATGATGGTTTCTAACTACTCTTACAAATATTATAGAGTCCCAATAATACTATTAACATTGATGTAATTATAAATTGTTGATTCTACAGATATGTCAAAGTATTAAATAAGTTTCTATGTGGCTTTCAAGATTTATCAATAATACTAATTTCACTATTTTTATAGTATTAGATTGTCTACGTGTTCATACTTTTTAGATTAATTATTATCAAATCCTTATTAGCTAAAGCTATTGGTGTGCCCTATAATTTTACTTAATTTATTAAAAAATAACACACATGCACAAAACAAAGAACAAACAATTCACAATGTTATACAAATCAATCAATCAATTCAATTCAAAATTATTTTAGTTATTGATAGTTTTTAGTGAATTAAGATTTATCTCACAAACCCAACCCAGTTATAAACTACTCTAATAATTTATTTGGCACTGGCTATCATCTATTGTTTCACATATAATATCTAATGGTGAGCTTTGATACCAACACTATAGTGCCCTGTCTAATCCAAGAGATTAACTAAATAAAGAGGCACTAAGGAATCTAAATCATATACTTAAGCATTCAATTAAGAAATCTGCTACAAAACATAACCCAAAATTAGCCCCGCTCTGAAATATATATACAAGAACTTCTCTCAAATGATACATATACAATAGTCATTTGGTTTGCAAATAAATTATAAACACAAATAAATATAGCAGAAGCTATCCAACTAACGGACTCAACGCCACAAAGCTTCTGTTGTGTAACTCTGATCTATCTCTGAAACTGAAAGTGAGAATGGGTGAGCATATCGTTCCTAAAAAGGGTGCCCAGTGGAAATAACAACTAGCTTTCAAGTAATCATTAATATGATTCGAAGACAATGCAGGTTTTATCGAAAGTCGGTAATACAAGGAAAGGCAATAAAACATAACGTAGAAACTTCTTCAAATACATTCATAAATAACACTAAACATCCATATATGAGATGTGTTTTTCCGCACATAAGGAATAGTAATATTGATGCCAATTCCACACCGATTAGGTAATATTGGGGTGTATCACCCTAGCCATAGAATACTGGATATAAAGGAAGAATAATATTGATGCCAAATCCACACCGATTAGGTAATATTGCGGTGTATCGCCCTAGCCATAGAATACTGAAATTGTGTCGGCAACATCTCATACCACACCAAGCATACAAATATATGCATGAATTTCACAACACAAAGATTGATTTATAAAACAATAATGAATACAAGAGAGTTCGTTATCGATTCTCACCTCTTTTTATGACAAGCCTCGGCTACCTCGAGATCCATGATCTACTAGTTCATCCTTTGATTCGATCGTTGTTAATAAAGATTAACTATTAATCACACAAGAAGTCTAAGAAACTAGCCAAAGTGGCTCACACAAGAATCATACAAGTATGATCACTGGTTCTAGGTCCATTTATGACTTTACACCTTTTCATTCTCTCACTTTAGCATAGCTAAGGTTTACTAACTGAATTAGGTTTGTTCTATAGTCAATTATCTAAGTCATATGAATATCTACAACTTTGTAGAAGAAACTAAAGGCCAATTCAGATCATAAGTGGTCCAAACATCAACTAGGAAAACTAATCATAAGCGCAAGTCCACTAAACAAGGTCATTAAACTAAGGTCCAGTCCATCTGAGTCAACTAACAGTCATTAACGGTCAAAGGGGTCAACTAACGGTAAACGTCAGTCAAAGGTCGAGTCTAGTCCACAGTCAAAGGGTTAACTCGGTCAAAGTCAACTGAGTCAAATATGGAATCGGTGATATAGTTGCAGGAAATCCTACAATACATCCCTCACAAGAATTCATAACAATCAACACATTTTTTAAGATCAATAACGTCACTTTTTATTAATTGAATGTAGAAATTTTACAAGAAGGAAATGAAATCAAAAATACAACACTGTTTTGGACTTTATCTCTCCTCAAAACTTTCTCAACACTCCAAAAATTATCTCCCCCTCACCTTATGCCTATTCATCTCTTTATATAGGGTATTCCATAGTGGATGACAGCTAAGTTGACCTTTATTTTCGGATCTGACTTGCTATATTTCGCAAGTTTACAAATGTTAATTTCGCAAACATCCTAAATTTCGCTAGATCATCACACTTTTCTCATGTTTACGCTGTCGTCATCTGTTACGTCATTCCTGTAGTTAATCTGCGACGGTTTCGCAGTGTACTTTTGATGGTAACTTCGCAAGGTCACTACTGTGGCGATATTCTGATCCTACATCTTGCCTCTTCTCATGTTTTCTCTGCGAATGGGAGAATGTCATGAGAATTTGTACTTCATAATGCCGCAGATGTTCATCTTCCTATGTATTTCTGTACTGACATGGTTCTATATTTTCCACAAAATTTGCTACATGTATCTCTTCTTTCATCCATTTCTTGACTCGTCTCTTTCAACCGTTACTTCTCAGCCGTTCACGTCTAGTCTTCACATTAAATGTGTTTATCTTATCGAGAATTCTCTTCCCAATATATGTTCTTTTCATTCTTGTCTTCTCTTTTTTTTTACTTCTTTCTTAACTTCTCTGCAACTTTACTGTTCTTCCGTAAATTCTGTATCTGCTGCTGCTGTAACTTTTCCTATTTCTTTCTTTTTCGAGCTTTAACTTCTCCTTCATTCCCATACTTAAAATTCCTCCAAGTGGTCATAAGGCTAAAACTTCTCTTGAAGGAATTCAGAAAGTTCTTAAAGAGAAAGGTTTTACACTATCCACCATTCCCAAGCAAGAAGCTACCTCCATTCTTTCTACTAAATTATTTTCTGATCATCATTGTGATGATAAAGAGATCATAGTTTCGCTGGGTCAGATTCTCGCTGGCCTTCCTATCCCTCTTTATGATCCTAACCTTCCTTTTTTCTATAAAATACTCTCTCACGCGAAGTTCTCGCGGGCAATATATCAATTAAGTGGGGATTGCATTCGCTTAATGCTTGAATTCGCCAACCGTGGTGTTGGAAAAGGGTCTCTTTATTCAAAAGATGTTAGGGATCCTGAATTTAAGGAATTAGAAATTCTTCCCGAAAAATACACCGCAGAAAGCTTATTTGATAATTATGAACTAATACATATGAAGAACGTCAAAACTCGCTAGGGTATTCGTTTGAAGAGGAAGGAAAATGTTGATGGCGATTAAAATCTTATGCATAACATTGATTGGAATTATGGAAAGAATAAAACTCCTCGCCAATCCAAAGATGAAAAGTGGTGCGTCTTTCCACTGATTCTGAGGGGCCCTTATGTTTCTGGTTCAAAGTGCTTCCTGCGAATCTCGCTACTTACCAACCTTGGGTATTTAATTGGCCTGAGAAAGATAAAGAGGTATGTTTCTTTCGTTCAGTCTATTATCTTCATTCCTCTTTATACTTATTAACTTTGAGAAAACTTCAGATTAACAAGTTAAGAAGAAGCTACAAGAGAATTAGCAAGGCAAGCACCCTAGAAGCACTTCGCTCAATCACGGATGAAGTAAGAAATACTTTCCTTTACCATTTTTTAACAATATTGTTGCCTCTGTTTCTTATCTTCATTCGTGTGCGTAGATTGGCATTATAGTTGCGGAAGAAGAAGGGTCTAATGCTGCAAAGACCAAAGGCAAGGGTAAAGATGTTCTTCGCAAGGAAAAATCCGATGCCCTGTCTTCAAAGAAAAGAAAAGTTCGCTCTCCCTCTCCCTCAAGTTCCCACTCTGATGAGAGTACAGATGATGATGTTGTATTCGCAAATGAATGTGCCTCTTCTGAGTATTCAATGGCACAATTGTATAGCATCTTTTTTGATTCCATGCAATGGATTGGTAATGATAATCTCACCAATACATGCAAAGCTCTTGCGAATATCTATGACTCCACCCTATTGGATGGTGATAGTTATCTTCGCGGAGTTTCTAGATCAGTGACTCCTGACTTTCTGAACTCACTTGGTATTCTGGTATGCTTTCATTTTTTTGTTTCTTCTTCATACTTATAATTCAAAATTATATCTATCTTGATAATTTTTGCTTTCTTTCGCAGACTGGAAGAACTTCTTTCGTTGTTGCCTCAGATTTGGAAAAAAGACATGGGGCTTTTGAAAAGAAGAATCTTCTACTTCGTCAGAGAAATGAAGAACTGGAGGCTGAAGCTGCTGATCTTCGCGAAAAAAATAAGCAGTTGGATTCTGAAAATTCCACTCAGAAGAACAAAATATATAGTCTTCAAGATGCCAATAAGCAACTTTGTGGTATAGAGCTTTTCTTCCTTTTCTTCATTTCGTTTTCTCATTATCTTTCGTCATATGATTTACCATTTTCACAAACATTTATGGTCTTTCTGATGAAGCTACCATTCTTCGTTCTTTTCCCGAACCCATAGGTAATGATACCCTGCTTGAACTCCTTAATAATTCTTTAAATAGTTTTTCAAACGACAAGATTAAGTCCCTTTCCGTAGATGAACTCAGATCCAAACTTCGCCTCTTAGAGATTGACCATAGATCCAGCTTGGGCTTAGCCAATAAATTTAAGTGTTTCTATCTTAACTCTAAAGAGGAAATAAATAATTTAAGGACCAAGAATAGTAGTCTCATAGATGAAAAAGATCGTATTGCTCTCCAAGGTGCTCAAATTTTAGCGAAATTTCATGAAACTCTTCTTGAGATTCAAATTGAACGAGATGAAGCTATTCGCCAAAACGCTATACTTAGCGAAATAGAGAGTCAAGTTCGCTCATGTCTTATAATACATAATGATGATGAATTCGCTTGGGCTGCGAAAGTTCTAGATAACACAAGAAATAATTTAGGTGTAAATGTTAGTCTCCAAGCAGAGAAAACGGCCTTGATTAGGGATACGGTCTCTGACAGAGAAGGTTGTTAACTGTTCTTCCTTGTTAATTATTTGTCTCTCATGAATTTCCACCAAGTCATTGATTCGTTGTTGTATGTTTGTAGGGGCTGAAGAAAGGTTTCGCAAAAGAATTAAAGAACTTGAAACTGAGAAAGCGAAACTCGCAAAGGATCTTGCTTCTCGCAATGATAAATGTTCTAAGCTGAAGAGTGATGCGTGTCGTATGCGTCAAAAATAATTCACTTCCTCACTTTACTAATTATGAATATAGTATTCGATAAGAAAGAGTTCGTATCCACATAGAGGCGATTGTTGTTATGCAATTTTCAGATTCTTATGTAACCAAATAACCCAAGTTGTGTTTTTGTTTTTATCAAAGTAATAATACTAAATAAAGCAAAGTAAATAGTTGGAATAATCAATAAGGAGGAGATATTGGTTAAGGGATAGTATCATTCATAAACATGTATTTTTCATCTATGATTAGAATTGGTATTTAATCTCTCAATTATCAAAAGTCCTAGGATATCTTGATCGCAAGAGTATCCGTTTATTTCCTGATTTTATCACAAACAACATTAAAAGATGCTATTGTGAAATCTTCTTAAAAAGCAACCTAAAGTGTAAAAGCACAATTAGGTTTAACTCCCTAAGAGCAATAAGTTCTATGAAATAAGACTAATCGATGCAAACAAACGTGTAAAAGTACTAATTCGTTTTAACAAAGGTTATGATTCATATGCGATTAAAAAGATGTATCACTACAAGTATTAACCACAAGATACTACTAAAAATCAGAGATAACAACTTTTACGTATTGAAAACCCTAATATAGCTATAGAGATGAAAACAAATCCAATTGATTCCGGACTCAACCAAACTAGCATTCAAATCATATGATAATAAAATAATGAATCATAAACGATAAAATTGAGACAAAACTAATTCATAGAATCAAATAGCATGCTTGAAGAAATCAACTTTTTATCCCATAACCAATTATTGTATTTAGCTACTCATATTCATGGAGTTCATCATCATAATATTCAAAGAAATAAGATGAAACATAAAAGAAAGCAAACCCTAGAAGTAGTTCTCTGCAAAATCTCCAAGAATAGAATAAAAACGTTGTATCCAATTGTGTAGAAAACTTCCTTTTTATAGCTTTTTCTCCTTCCAAAAATAGGTCAAAGTCTTCAAAATCTTCAAGTCCACGTCCATCTACCAGTCCACCAAGCCATGTGTGAAAAATATATCTCTGGAATTTTCGGGTCCAAAACGGGTCACCAGATCTTGAGCGTCATCAAGAATCCGGTCATTTGCTACTGAATCCGGTCATTTAGGAAAATTGTTTCAGGACACTTCTCTCTTCAGAAACTGTCACTAGCTAGTGCATCTCCCAGCATCTTATCTCTCCTTCTCTGCATTTCAAACATTCACAAAATACCACCTAAACCAATTTCTTGTTCTTGTGAAAACGTACCCAAAAGCGTGACGCGTAGCTCATACTTCCAGCCATCAATTCTTGGATCCGACCCATACCCCCCTCGCGATTCACTGAAATATTGCAATCCATGCTTCAAGTTCCGAAATCCGACATCTCGGGCTATGCTCACCGTCTCGCCATTCTAGATGTGTTTTGCGCAATTTCTGCAACAGCTGCAACCACAGCTTCATGCCATTGTTTTGCACCACCAACAACACTAGTAGCACCTCATGATCCCTGCACTTGCATTGTTTCCACTGTAATCCCATCATACTCTTCAAACAACAGCAGCTCACAACATCACCATCATAACTTGTTGACAATATAGACACCAATCTGTAGCTTCAATCCTTCTTGATTCGAACTCCGTATGTAAACATCCTTCAAACCATGTAACTCTCACCGCCTGCGAACACATCAGAACTTCCACCAAAACCACGGCTAACTCCATTGCCGTATCCACTTCCAGGATCGAGACAATACTACTACCAAGCATCAAGCCGTCTCTGTACCTAGCTGCAAACTAGAACACTAGTGTCATTATCTCTACATACCCTGCAATCATACCTTAACCCTCGCAGCACCAGCGCATCACACCGTCACTTCTCATGTCAGGTACAACTATGACTCCACACATCTCACATTACATTACCAACTGCAACTCTGACTATGCCATGTAATCTCATCTCAAACCATTCAATCCACCTGACCCATGGATAGCTATGGAAAGAGATAGTGTAGTCGAACAGCCACTTGCGGCTTCATTGTTGATTTCTTGCTGCCAAAACAAACTCAGAACCTCCTCAAACTCTCCAAAAACACCAAAAAGACCCCACGACTACAAACTTCTATTCCTCCTGGATTTCAAGTGCTCTCACTAGTCCTCCGTACTCAACTACAGACCCATAATTTCATCTCCTTCTTTGATTATCCTTCTGCTCATCGCAATGCAGCTGCAATTTAGTTCCTTGCACTTCTCACAGTCATCTCCTCGTTGTGCTATCACTTCACCTGCAAATGCATCTTGTGACTCCACCTGAACCACAGCTCTCAGCTACAGCTTGAACTCTTACTCTTCCATTACTGCATCTCTCCATCAACAGACAACGCACCCATTTAAATCATCACCAGATCCATCTCCCATTGCCAACTCCACCTTCAACTGGTTGCAACATTCTTTGCTCATTGTAACATCCTCCATCTGCTTGTTCTTCTGCGAGCCATTCAACCAAGCACAAGCTCCATCAATGCATCTCCCTACTAATCTAGCTCCGACCTGCTTTCTCATTCTCTCCTCACCAGCACCATAAGTTCAACTACCAATCTCCATAGCTTGTTGCAACTCCAGTTGCACTCCAGTTCCAACTTCCAACTGTATTCGGCCATTACATATCAATATCACCACCAGCTTCTCCTGCATATGCTCATGACTACACTGACACAGCACAACACCACCAAACCATAACATAGTTGCACGTGTAACTCAGAAACATCCTTGAAAATATCCATTCAATCCCATTCTCTACATTCCATATTTCTGAGCCATAGAGAAGTTCAGCTCAAACCCATTTCTTATTCTCCATCAAAACTCATTCACCCACAAATTGAAATCGATCCCTTCAAGCAAATTTATCACTACCAGAAACCCATAGAACACTTGGAGAAAGTAAGCTGGTTGCAGCTAAACTTGATCTTTGTGAATTACTACTCTCTCTCCAGCCTTTTCTCAAACAGTCAGTGCACATTTCGTTGTTGATACAGAGACAACTCTCTGTTGATTTCTATCAGTTCTATCTTCTTCCCTGCTAGCAATTCAACAAACCCATTCAACACCACAGACAACAATCTTTCTTCATCCCCGATTTCTCTCTGCTTTCTTTCAAACTAGTAGCATAAATCGAACCTCATCATATCAAAATCTTCCATTTCTGTTGAACCGCAACTAGTTTTTCTTCACCACTTCGAAATTCTCAGTTAACCCATTGGAGCCAGTCCATCCAACTGAGCTTGCCGACGAGAAACTCTTGGCAACAGCAGCACGAACTAGGGTCTGAAACTTGGTTTGACGAAAAGAGAATGAATTTGTGTTGTTCCGGACTCGACCTAGTTTTGCTGGGTTAAAAGGGATAAAGTGGAATAAAGATCCCATTTTTAGATAAGGTCTACCTGAGGTAGTGGCCCCAGCTTTATAAAATCCCTTTCCGCATATTTCTTCTTATTTTGCTTAACTACAGCTAGCTTCGCTCGTGGATTGGTCTTTTTATCTTTTTCGCTCCATCACTCGCCTGTGGATGACGCTTTTTCTCTGTATTCTCCAAATGTATGCTTTCTCCTTATTTTTTCCCAAATGACTCCAAAACACCTATAAAACTCAAAAGCAAACATAAGATACATAATTCACACGAAAAATAGCAAAGAAAGCATAAATATTAGATATAAAATTAGGTGTTTTAGACACCTATCAAATTCCCCCACACTTAGACTTTGCTAGTCCTCGAGCAAATCAAACAAAATAAAAATACAACAACTCCGTCTCGTCGAGGATACGCTCACTTTTAGCATAAATAACAAGCCTTTAAACCCCTAGGTGTCCCTAGTGGACGAGTTATAGTCTCGTGAAGGTTTACTAGAGATATACCTACAAAACCTATATTTCCAACTCCGTCTATTTGTGACAAATCAATGAACGAAACCACAATGACTACAGGAGGAGGTACCTTGCAATTTCAATTCATATATTAGTAAATAAACTCTAATTAGATAGTCGAACAAGCCACAATACTCGGAAACTAACAAACCAAAATCACAATGAAAAGATTAAGAAGATGGATAAAGATGTAGATGTTGGCGAATGTTCACAAGTGATCGATGTTTCCCATATATGTCTGAAGGTCACTGCCAAGATGAACCTATTCCTATTGGATTGAGCTACTTGGTATGAATTCTACACCAACTCACTAGCATATACAAGGGAACCAGAAGTGACTTTATTCAACCAAAATAATACTTTTTTTTTTTTTTCTCTCTTTTTTTTTCCTTTTTTTTTTTAAAAAAAAAAAAATTTTAGACAACATGATTGAATCAAAATGGATCCAAGCGCATGATTCTTGTCAGCAAGTACATGATAGTTTCCTTGGATCCTGCATTCCATGCTTGTTTAGGCGACGGAGACAGGGACTACGTTTCACACATACTGCTATTCCCAAGTGTCTTTTTATTCTGTTTGGTCTAATTAGTCGGTCTTTTTTTTTTCTTTTCATATATTTTTCTTTTTCTTTTTCTAGTAACTCAATCACTCTATTTCATCCTCGCAGTAATAACACGTCGATGTTTAGTGACCCACCAAAGCACTTAAAGAACAATAGATAAATATGGAAAAATAAAAATAGAATGCGATATGGTGATATTCCGAGATATGGTAACAACTATCATGTTAATTGTGATTTCTTAGCTATGTTCGTCCCTTTTAGTTAATCGGTTCCTCAACTCCTGCATTCAAAATGGTTCCATCCACTAATGGTGTCATCCTAAAGGCACAAGTTTCTAGATTTCGGAGTTAAAAAAAAACACAATTTTTTTTTTCTCGGTTTTTCTATTTTTCTGTTTTTTTTTTTAAAACAAACTAAAACACACTATACAAACATATAAATGCTCCCCCACACTTAAACTTTACATTGTCCTAAATGTAAAATTGAATCATTCAAAGAAAGTTCAAGGTGGGAAATTCCGCAAATGATATGCAAAAACAAAGAAAATAAAGAGCAAAGCAAATGCAGAAAAATAAAAAGATAAGGGTAAAGATACAAAACCGGTGGGTTGCCTCCCACTTAGCGCTTGGTTTAAAGTCGTCAGCCCGACGTACTCCTTGTTTTTTACGCCTTAGCCGGCTTCCAACACATTATGGAAATCTGATTGTATGTTACTTGGGTGTTTCCTCGCCTCAAAGATGTTGAAGTGAATGACTTCTTCATCAAACTCCATAGTCAAGGTGCCATTGTAAACATCAATCTTCGTTCTAGCGGTACTCAAAAATGGTCTACTCAATAGTAACGGTGTAGACGAGGATGAATTCACATTACCCATGTCTAGTACATAGAAATCCACTGGAAATATTAGTCCTTTTACCTGCACCAAAACATCCTCAACAATCCCTTTAGGGTAAACATTAGATCAATCGGCAAGTTGAATAACTATGCCGGTTTCCTTAAGAGGACCAAGATTTAAAGCATCATAAATGGAAGTAGGCATAACATTAATGGAAGCTCCTAAATCTAGCATAGATTTTGTAAACCGTGTTTTACCAATTGTGCATGGAATAGTGAAACTACCGGGATCTTTCAACTTAGGTGGGAGTTTCTTTTTAAGATACGCCGAAGCGTTCTCCCACACACTCATTACCTCATTACTGGTTATCTTGTGCTTGTTAGTGCACAATTCCTTTACACACTTTGCATAGCGAGGAGATTGCCTAATTACTTCAATGAGTGGAATATTCACTTGGACCTTCTTAAAAACATCCCAAATATCCCTATCTTGTTCCACCTTCTCATTATCTTTAGCGAACCTTCCAGGAAAAGGTAGAGGAGGAACATAAGTAGAAACAAGAGGTTTAGAGTTTGATTTAGTTACCTCGGGAGTTGGGGGAAAATCTACGTTCTTTTCCTCCAAAATTGGTTCCTTTGGCGCTTCTTCTTCACCCGAATATGTAACTTCGGGTTGCACAAATTGTGTACCACTTCCCAACTTAATAGCATTGACACCCTCACTTGAGTTAAGAGGTTGGGAAGGGAGTTTCTCACCATTTTGTGCATGCAACTGATTAATCTCCTCATCCATTGAACCTACTTGTGTTTGCAAGTCCTGGACCACACCCTCTGTTCTTTGCATAAAGGATTTCAGCAACTCTTCCATATTGGACCCTTGATTTTCAAGTGGTTGTTGTTGTTGGAATTGTTGTTGTTGTGGTAAACCAACTTGTGATTGCAACTCCTTAATTGCATTATCCGTTTTCTGCTGATTTAAGATCGCTAGTTGTTGATTTTGCTGTACCACAGACATTAGAGCCTCCACCAAAGTAACCATCTTCTCCAATTATGGATTATGCCCTTGTTGTGGTTGTTTCACTTGTTGTTGGAACTCACTCGGATGGCTGGAAACAGAACTTGCACTTGCAACTTGCTCGTAAGTGTTGGAGTAAATACCATTCGGCTGGGTTGAGAATATAGCATTGACATGCTCTACGTTCTCATAAGTTGGGCGTGATGGTTTTACAACCACTGCTGCAATTTGTTGCATCATTGCCATCATATTGTTCATTTGTTGACGTAATTCAATAATCTCGCCAACTTGATTAACTTCCTTGATAGATGGTTCTGACCCACGAATTGAAAATTGTTGAGAATTTGCTGCCATACTCTCAATCAACTCTCGAGCTTGTGTCACCGTCTTGTTCATAAGTGCACCACCACTTGCAGCGTCAATAATATTCCTATCACTCGATTGTAGTCCTTCATAGAAGTATTGGATAATCAGCGTGTCACTAAATTGGTGATGAGGACAGCTTGACACTAATCTCTTGTATCGTTCCCAACAGTCATATAAATATTCTCCCATATGTTGCTTCATTCCGCAAATCTCCTTGCGAATTTGAGTAGCCTTTGATGCTGGAAAATATCTCTCTAGAAAGAGTTTCTTCATCCCATTCCATGTTGTGACACTTTCGGGAGGCAAATAATATAACCAATCCTTAGCGCTATCCACCAAAGAAAATCGAAAAACTTTCAACATTGCACCATTCGCCTCAACATCCGCTGGAATCACGGCCATGACAATGGTGTGGAAGTCCATAAGATACTTGTTTGGGTCTTCATTCACCATGCCATGGAACTTTGGTAATTCCCTAAGCAGCCCCGGCTTGATCTCGAAAGTAGAGTTGGTTTGAATGCAACCCTGCTGTGTATCCAGCTTGTGAGAAGCTAAGTCCTTGAGTGTACGATTTGCAGCGTCACCCATTGCTTCTTCTTGTTTGTATTTCGGTAAGGTACCTGAAACACACTTCTCACTAATAAGTAAGAAACAAGACAAGAAAAAAAAAACAGTATGCGAACAGAAATATTAAAAAGAAACTAAAAACTAGATAACAAGCCGAATGCCTCCCCGGCAACGGCGCCAAAATTTGATGTGTGTCATATGCGTCAAAAATAATTCACTTCCTCACTTTACTAATTATGAATATAGTATTCGATAAGAAAGAGTTCGTATCCACATAGAGGCGATTGTTGTTATGCAATTTTCAGATTCTTATGTAACCAAATAACCCAAATTGTGTTTTTGTTTTTATCAAAGTAATAATACTAAATAAAGCAAAGTAAATAGTTGGAATAATCAATAAGGAGGAGATATTGGTTAAGGAATATTATCATTCATAAACATGTATTTTTCATCTATGATTAGAATTGGTATTTAATCTCTCAATTATCAAAAGTCCTAGGATATCTTGATCGCAAGAGTATCCCGTTTATTTCCTGATTTTATCACAAAAAACATTAAAAGATGCTATTGTGAAATCTTCTTAAAAAGCAACCTAAAGTGTAAAAGGACAATTAGGTTTAACTCCCTAAGAGAAATAAGTTCTATGAAATAAGACTAATCGATGCAAACAAACGTGTAAAAGTACTAATTCGTTTTAACAAAGGTTATGATTCATATGCGATTAAAAAGATGTATCACTACAAGTATTAACCACAAGATGCTACTAAAAATCAGAGATAACAACTTTTACGTATTGAAAACCCTAATATAGCTATAGAGATGAAAACAAATCCAATTGATTCCGGACTCAACCAAACTAGCATTCAAATCATATGATAATAAAACAATGAATCATAAACGATAAAATTGAGACAAAACTAATTCAGAGAATCAAATAGCATGCTTGAAGAAATAAACTTTTTATCCCATAACCAATTATTGTATTTAGCTACTCATATTCATGGAGTTCATCATCATAATATTCAAAGAAATAAGATGAAACATAAAAGAAAGCAAACCCTAGAAGTAGTTCTCTGCAAAAGCTCCAAGAATAGAATAAAAACGTTGTATCCAATTGTGTAGAAAACTTCCTTTTTATAGATTTTTCTCCGTCCAAAAATAGGTCAAAGTCTTCAAAATCTTCAAGTCCACGTACATCTACCAGTCCACCAAGCCCATGTGTGAAAAATATATCTCTGGAATTTTCGGGTCCAAAACGGGTCGCCAGAGTGCCGACGTCATCACCGGAATCCGGTCATCGGCGCCGGAATCCGGTCTCCGGAAAATTGTTTCAGGCCACTTATCTCTTCAGAAACTGTCACTAGCTAGTGCATCTCCCAGCATCTCATCTTTCCTTCTCTGCATTTCAAACATTCACAAAATACCACCTAAACCAATTTCTTGTTCTTGCGAAAACGTACCCAAAAGCGTGACGCGTAGCTCATCCTTCCAGCCAACAATTCTTGGATCCGACTCATAACCCCTCGCGATTCACTGAAATATTGCAATCCATGCTTCAATTTCCGAAATCCGACATCCCGGGCTATGCTCACCGTCTCGCCATTCTAGCTGTGTTTTGCGCAATTTCTGCAACAGCTGCAACCACAGCTTCATGCCATTGTTTTGCACCACCAACAACACTAGTAGCACCTCATGATCCCTGCACTTGCATTGTTTCCACTGTAATCCCATCATACTCTTCAAACAGCAGCAGCTCACAACATCACCATCATAACTTGTTGACAATATAGACACCAATCTGTAGCTTCAATCCTTCTTGATTCGAACCCGTAACAAAGATCCTTCAAACCATGTAACTCTCACTGCCTGCGAACACATCAGAACTTCCACAAAAACCACGGCTAACTCCATTGCCGTATCCACTTCCAGGCTCGAGCCAATACTACTACCAAGCATCAAGGCGTCTCTGTACCTAGCTACAAACTAGAACACTAGTGTCATTATCTCTGCATACCCTACAATCATACCTTAACCCTCGCAGCACCAGCGCATCACACCGTCACTTCTCATGTCAGGTGCAACTATAACTCCACAAAGCTCACATTATATTACCAACTGCAACTCTGACTATGCCATGTAATGTCATCTCAAACCATTCAATCCACCTGACCCATGGCTAGCTATGGAAAGTGATAGTGTAGTCGAACAGCCACTGGCGGCTTCATTGTTGATTTATTACTGCCAAAAAAAACTCAGAACCTCCTCAAACTCTCCGAAAACACCAAACAGACCCCACGCCTACAAACTTCTATTCCTGCTGGATTTCAAGTGCTCTCACTAGTCCTCCGTACTCAACTACAGACCCATAATTTCATATCCTTCTTTGATTATCCGTCTGCTCATCGCAATGCAGCTGCAATTTAGTTCCTTGCACTTCTCACAGTTATCTCCTCGTTGTGCTATCACTTCACCTGCAAATGCATCTTGTGACTCCACCTGAACCACAGCTCTCAGCTGCAGCTTGAACTCTTACTCTTCCATTACTGCATCTCTCCATCAACAGACAACGCACCCATTTAAATCAGCACCATATCCATCTCCCATTTCCAACTCCACCTTCAACTGGTTGCAACATTCTTTGCTCATTGTAACATCCTCCATCTGCTTGTTCTTCTGCGATCCATTCAACCAAGCACCAGCTCCATCAATGCAGCTCCCTACTAACCTAGCTCCGACCTGCTTTCTCATTCTATCATCACCAGCACCATAAGTTCAACTACCAATCTCCATAGCTTGCGGCAACTCCAGTTGCACTCCAGTTCTAACTTCCAACTGTATTCGGCCATTACATATCAATATCACCACCAGCTTCTCCTGCATCTGCTCATGACTACACTGACATAGCACAACACCACAAAACCATAACACAGTTGCACGTGTAACTCAGAAACAGCCTTGAAAATATCCATTCAATCCCATTCTCTATATTTCATATTTCTGAGCCATAGAGAAGTTCATCTCAAACCCATTTTTTATTCTCCATCAAAACTCATTCACCCACAAATTTCAATCGATCCCTTCAAGCAAATTTATCACTACCAGAAACCCATAGAACACTTGGAGAAAGTAAGCTGGTTGCAGCTAAACTTGATGCTGTGAATTACTACTCTCTCTCCAGACTTTTCTCAAACATTCAGTGCACATTTCATTGTTGATACAGAGACAACTCTATGTTGATTTCTATCAGTTCTATCTTCTTCCCTGCTGGCAATTCAAAAAACCCATTCAACACCACAGACAACAATCTTTCTTCATCCCCGATTTCTCTCTTCTTTCTTTCAAACTAGCAGTATAAATCGAACCTCATCATATCAAAATCTTCAATTTCTGTTTAACCGCAACTAGTTGTTCTTCACCACTTCGAAATTCTCAGTTAACCCATTGGAGACAGTCCATCCAACTGATCCTGCCGACGAGAAACTCTTGGCAACAGCAGCACGAACTAGGGTCTGAAACTTGGTTTGACGAAAAGAGAATGAATTTGTGTTGTTCCGGACTCGACCTAGTTTTTATGGGTTAAAAGGGATAAAGTGGAATAAAGCTCCCATTTTTAGATAAGGGCTACATGAGGTAGTGTCCCCATCTTTATAAACTCCCTTTCCGCCTATTTCTTCTTATTTTGCTTAACTGCAGCTAGCTTCGCTCGTGGATTGGTCTTTTTATCTTTTTCGCTCCATCACTCGCCTGTGGATGACGCTTTTGCTCTGTATTCTCCAAATGTATGCTTTCTCCTTATTTTGTCCCAAATGACTCCAAAACACTTATAAAACTCAAAATCAAACATAAGATACATAATTCACACAAAAAATAGCAAAGAAAGCATAAATACTAGATATAAAATTAGGTGTTTTAGACACCTATCAAAGAGCCAGTTGAAAATTACTGTTGCGAACTTTAAAAATTATGCTACTCTTTTTCGCAACCTGACTATCAAAATGGTTTGTGATGATAATAATATTCCGCATTCCACATATCCTTGTCTTTTAGATGAAGTCCCAAAGAACACTCCTGATTTGGTCATCTCTGATAGTGATGCTAGCGAAGAAGAAGAATCTGATGAAGATGTAGAAGAAGAAGAGTCTGGCGCTAGTGAGGAAGAAGGAGAGACTGATAAGGATGATGAAGAATCAAGCAAGAAATAATTTTTGCTTTCTTCTTTGATTTTTTGTAATATCTGTATATTTGTCCTTTAATCTTCTATTTTTGTAATCTATCACTGCGAATTTCTTCAGTTTCCGATACAAGTTCTTATTTCTTTTTGTTTCTACCTGCACGTATTAGAGAACACAATTCTTTCTTTTGTAATATGGGTTAATCAATATACAAGTATTAATTTTTTATCTTATGCGTAAATTTATCATATGGAGACAAATAACATTTTCTCGTTCTATGCATTCCCATACTTGCCTCTGTTATTTGTATTCAAATGAAAGATTAAGCAAGTTACCTTTGTACAGTAAGATTGTTGCGAAATCTTTCAGTATATGCATTCCCATATCTCGTAGTTATTTTTGCATAATCTCGCAATCACATATTTTAGGATTGCAATCTTTCTTGTATTCTGATGTGGTCTTATTTTGCCTTCCTAAGTAAAGGTCTTATTTTGCCACCTCTTGTCATTGCGACAAAATCGCAGGGCGTCTTTTCATTTTCATGCAAAAACCCCTTGATATTGCCTTAACATTTTTCTTTTATGATTTTTGTTGCGATAATATGACATGCCTAAATATTCTTGCGAAAATAAAGCCCCATGACATTGCCGTATTGCGACGAAATCGTAGGACGTCCTTACACTTTAATGTACTGACCCATTGATCTCGTCTTACCTTTATCTTTTATATTATTTACTCTTCAGGATTGTCGCACAAATATGACAAGCCTAAATATTCTTGCGAAAATAAAGCCTCGTGACATTTGCTTCTTAAGACACTTATCAGCTCCCTAATGGAGGGTGACGCCCTTATCTGCCCCCTGGTTTCCTATTCAAGTAGAAGTACCTCTACCATACAAGGTTGTCTCCTCCCATCCGGTCTTAACAATAACCAGTTTTTTTCGCAGCCTCTTATCCCTTTTTCCTATATGGCTTATGGTTACGAGACTGCACCCTAAGTGGCGTTTTCTTCAGGCGGAGTGCATTATAGTCAAGACTTGATAAGAATGGCTAGGTATGCTCCAGAATCCCCAAGCACTCTTGGCTCAACCGTTTACCTCAAAGCCTTGATCATATTCTGCCCCCCTTAGAAGATACCATCAGTCGTCCAACCTGAATCATAAGTCTAGGTTGAAAATCCAAGGTATCTCTCCTGGATGGGTTTTTATTGACCCCAAATCTACATGGCTCGGGTTCCAGTAGCGGTGTAAATTTTTCGCTGATCCATGTAACAGGTACCCCCTTCTATGACGCACTTTAGGTCTTACATTTTCCTCTTGCGAAATTTTGACTTCGCGAACTAGGGTGCACGCCATAGTAGGTTTGCCCCATTATGATTGTTCTGATTATTCTGCTTTTGAATTTCAGCTCTTATTGTAATTTGTCAATTCTCGTCTTTGTCATTCCATAAAATATACTTTTTGAAATTTTTTGTAACAAATCAATCATACATTTTACTTCTTTTCTCAATTTTATTTTGATATCAAATTCTAAGTTTCTTACCTTTGCTGCTTTCTGCCTCTGCAACATTTCTTCTTTTCTCTTCTCTACTGCATCAACCATTAATCTCTCACTTCTCTGCTTTCCTTTGATATTATGTTTCCAATTATCTTTCTATGTAGTTCGTTCTTCGCATGACTCAACATTAATTTCATAACACTTTTTTCCTTCAATCCAATCTCCTTTTATAATGCCAACTCCACTCGGATGAGGGAACTTGATTCACTGATGAAATGTCGATGCTACTCCTAGAATCCCATGTAGCCAAGGTCTGCCAATTAAGGCATTGTATGGTGACTCCACATCGACAACACATAAAAGAATTTCATAAGATATTCCTTTCAATGGATTCGCATAGTGACTTCACCTTTAGGGTTTATTAGAACCTCCGTTGAAACCATAGATTTTGTTAGTTGAAGGTATCAAATCTTCATCTTTTTCACCCATAGTTTTATAAGCATGATAGAATAGGATATCCACATAACTTCCAGTATCAATTAAAACTCTGTTGATTTCCCATGAGTCCTCAGCTTCATTATCACTTGGTTTTGGATTAATCTCTAATCTCACCACCAATGGGTTTTCATGCATTTCTCCACCTTCAGGTACTTCTTCTGCGGTGAAGGAAATAGTATGCTTTTGCCAGTCTTTTAACGGCGAGACCTTCGCAATGTTAATTATTTCTCTCCCATCAGCATCTCTTGCGAAAAATCTGCTTAGAACATTATCATGAAAGTCTTCAATTGTTTTGTATGAATGTACAATAGAGTGACAAAACAGATTCTTCGCTTTTGTTCCAACTTCTATTACAAATGTTTCTCCTCCCTTTGTTGTATTAACTCTGCGAATTTTTGGTGGAGGTGGTAACGATTGAGATTGAGGTTTTCCCATGAGAAAATGATTTAATTTTCCCTGATCTATCATTCTGAGAATGATTCTCTTTATATTTCTGCAGTCATTTGTTGAATGTCCATGAAAATGATGGTAAAAAACAAAATTCTTGACTTCGGTGATTTGAAGGTGGCTCTTTTCCCATATTCCAGGGTGCTAATATATTCTCCATCAAGATTATAGCTTCCCATATTTTTTCTACACTAGTACTCAAAGGTGGCATCTTGATCTCTTCCCATATCATCTTATGATTTCCTTGGCCTCTGTGGTAATTTTGCCTTTAACCTCCATATGTTTCTTGCAGCTGATCAAGTATTGGAATCTTATTATTTCCACCTCGGCTATAGAAGTTTCTTTCTCTTTCAAATTCTTCTTGATCACGACTCCCCATAGCTACTAGTTTCTGCTGACTATTCTCCATCATATTTTCTTGTTGTGTCTGCGAAGTGCTCACCACTGTGTTTATCAATTTTGGTAATAGGCTTGCATTCGCTGCTTTTGAACTTGTGTTCGCAACTGGGTATGATTCCATCTCATTTTGTTTTTTCTCAAGAGCAATATATTCTTCCTGAAGCTCTAGCAATTCAGTCATTGTGATCGTGTTCTTGACTTTGAAAATTTGAATATACAACAGGTTGGTTGCGAACATTGCATTAATAAATGATAAAATGAGATATCTCTCATCCACACGACCAGCCATATCACTACACATTATCTTCCACCTCGTGGTTATATGCTTCAAACTTTTTCCAACCCTTTGTTTTAACCCAAATACATCTTCAATACCAGGTCGCGAGGAATTATTACTTATATACGCCCCTAGGAACGTAGTCTGCAAATGGTTGAAAGATGTTATGGTATTCTTTGGTAAACCTTCAAACCACTTTAAGGCCTCTCCCGTTAGACTTGAAGCCAAAAATTTGCATAATACATCATCATGATTTTCCCACTGTAGCATACATCTCACATAAGCTTTAATGTGTTGAATTGCACAAGTTGTCCCATCAAAGATGCTAGTTAACGCAGGCAGGTTGCACTTTGGGGGTATTCCTCCTAATTGTACTTCTTGTGTGAACGTAGTTTTTGCAGATTCTTCTATAGCTTCATCCAATTGTCTTCTGCCTCCTTCTTTTCTATTATTTAGCATTCCTCTCATCTCCGCTAATTCTTTTAAGATTTGATCATTTATTCCAGGATTTTGGTCCATTGGTCTCTTTAATTCTGCTTCTCTTCTTCTACGTTCATGTCTGTCTTGTCTTGTGAAATTTTGATTTTCTTCTTCATTATTTTCTTCTCGTCTTTCCATACGATCTCCTTTTTCATCTCTTTCATGAATTCGCACATGATTGTACCTCTCAGTTTCTCCTCTGCGATTTTGGTCATTCCTTATCAATTCTCTTTGTTTCCTTTCATCTCTCCTTTGTATTCTATCATATTCCTCATTGATATTTCCATTATTGCGATTTTGTTCATGCCTTCTTTCTCGATTATCATGATTGTTATGGCGTATTGCCTCTTGGAGTTCTTGTTCCTCCATTTCTGCTCTCAACCTTTCCCTTTCTCAAGATAGATGTGCTTGTTCGGCATAATGTCTCTCGATTTCATCTTCAATTACTTATTGATTTCTTTGAATTTCTCTCCCATGTAATATTCTCCTTCATTCTTCCTGATTTTCTTCGCCTTCTTGATTTATTCGTTCCTGATGTTTCCCATTCTCCTGATTCCTGTTGTTTTGTCCATTTTGGAGAATTTCGCCTTGTGGGATGTAATGATCTTCAATTATTTCTCTCCTTTCGCGACGTTCTTCATTTGGATTTTGGATTTCTTCTCGATTTCCTTCTCCAATATTTACCATAGGCGAATTTTTTCTCACTTCACTTCTAATTGATCTTGAGCTTGATCTTATAGTACTTCTTGACCTTCTATTCTGTAATATCATGTTTTCCATCCTCAATTCATGATTTTTCCTTGTCAGATTTGCACGTTCTTCCGCTTCTAATCTTCTTTCTTCGTGTATCCTTTTCCTTAATGCCTCAAGTGCTCCAATTTCTTCATTTTCATGGATTAGTCTTCCAACTGCTTCTCGGTTTCTTTCTTCTTGTCTACAATTTCTTAATTGTTTCTCTTCTTCCACTTCTTCTGCTGAATCTGACCACCAAGTGTGTATACTCACTCTGTCATAATCTGTAGTTCTATTTGGCGTTGGTGTACGCTGAATTGATTGTTAAACTTAATTCTCTCCATTGTTTCTTGTGTTCATTCTTGAAGATTCCACAATTTCATTTCTTCCTTCTCCAGCAAGCCTCTTACTCCTTTTAATAGTTGTTGGTTGTCTTGAAGAATTTCTTCTTCTATCCATCTTTTCAATCTTAATGAACTGTTGAAAACTATGTAAAACTCTTCACCAATTACCCCAAATTCCTTCAAATCACAATTCAATCACCTCCTTGTTTCTAGCGCCATTATGTAGTTGCAGGAAATCCTACAATACATCCCTCACAAGAATTCATAACAATCAACACATTTCTTAAGATCAATAACGTCACTTTTTATTAATTGAATCTAGAAAATTTACAAGAAGGAAATGAAATAAAAAATACAACACTGTTTTGAACTTTCTCACTCCTTAAAAATTTCTCAACACTCCAAAAATTATCTCCCCCTCACCTTATGCCTATTCATCTCTTTATATAGGGTATTCCATAGTGGATGACAGCTAAGTTGACCTTTATTTTCGGATCTGACTTGCGATATTTCGCAAGTTTACAAATGTTAATTTCGTAAACATCCTAAATTTCTCTAGATCATCACACTTTTATCATGTTTACGCCATCGTCATCTATTACGTCATTCCTGTAGTTAATCTGCGACGATTAAACATTTCATTTCATTCAAAACAAACTCCAGATTCCAACTACAAGTATAAATTGTGCCTACCTGCAATTCCAGCTTTAAGCTTTTACTGCTAACACTAACAACAGATTCAACTTGGTTTAATCAAAATACACTTCAACTCAACCACACATCCATTAACAATACCACCAACCCCATTAGACTGCAATTACCACACCAGACCACCAAACATATTCATATTCACCATTCCAATTCTTCCTGAGTAACAACACCACTAGCTCATACAACTCATAACTCATATTCAATGGTTTAACTCCAAAATAAATATCAACTTCTACCTCCAGACATATTATCCTCAACTGCAACTCAATAACCTGCCACTCCTACACATTCATCCAACAGACACCGTCGACAGATTATACTTGCACCACCAAGTTCATTTTCAACTGCATAACCAATTTAACTCTAACTCCATCTGCAACTCAAACCCAAACAACCCTGCCTTAACCTCACTTCAATTTTATTAACAGTTCTTATCTTTGTAAACACTCTTATCATACAAACACAATAATTCCATTCAAACAACAATCATTCATAATCCACTAAGTATGCCTCTTTTCCTCTTCCAACTGGTTCACATCAAAACTAGTTTCAAAAACTCAACTTACCATTCATAGAACTACCCTTTACATACCTACTATCAATCACATACATAAGTAATGAAACTGAATAATTATACAGAAATCAACTCAGAGAAACAATTACCCCAATTCACCTGATTCAACACCATCACCTCACTGCTAGTTCAATTCCTAGACCTTAAGATAAATATTAATCCTCTTTAGAACCTTATATCACTGATATTTAAACAAAACCACTTCAGATCTTCAATTAAGTAGCAACCTAATTGTTCTTCATCCACCAACAACTAAGTTTACTTATCAAATCCACTCGAATACAAAATTCGATCTACAAACCCTAATTCCAATTTGGGGAAGAACATGAATCCTTAATTATGGTATTCTCTTTTGGTCATGAACTATCTCTATGAAAATTTCATGAGGATTCCACTAGTTTTCGTACCTTTTCCAATTTATATTGACAAAAAGAGGGAGAATTAATGTGTAATGTGATACTAAAAATACATACGGTTTACGGATCATTATGTAAGGGGGGGGTGGTTTTCATGTCGAGATAAAGTATTGACTAAATGGGAGTGATACATATCACCGTAATGTTATTGTCAAAGTTGTGATAAAATTGAACTTTGATGTTGTGTAATAATACTATGACACCGTATAACAATGATTGAGAGCATTTGTTTTCTCATTTTTATCGCTACGTATCTTCAACTAACGATGGTGCTAAACTTACAACCTTTGGAATAATGCGTTGCTACCTCAAGCATGTTTGTAAATGTTAGTGATCAAAACTATAAGTCTTGATTTCTAGCCTATTTATAGATGTCTCGGACTAGGATATAGTTTGTGTAGTTGAGCTTAGACTTCACTGCGTTTATCACTTGAAAACGAAGAACTACTAAGAAGATCTTGTGGAACTTCATCGACAATAGGTATGTGGAGACTTAAACTCATCTATGAATTGGAAAGTCTATTTCTACTCTATCTCCTATATTGAGACATAAGTCGTATTACGATATAGTTTTCTATACACATTTGATATTTCGAGATGAGTATATCACGCTTACATATTTCTCGAAATATGTGTTGGTAAGCTTTCGCTTCGACCAAGTTCATCTTATATCATGAGAAAATTTCCGAGTAACATCTTACATGGTTTGTGTGATACAATCATTTGGTGTAAGACTTGGAATGTTTCGATAATGATTATTTCAATATCTTGAAAATTGCTTCGATGCTAATAGTGTGTGAAAACGGCTATTTTCATTATAGAAGAATGTTTCAATGATTGAAATAAAGAGTTTATAATTTTGTAACCTTCTTTGGATATAAGCATATTGTGTGTTCGCACATTTGTGTATTAGTCCAAAACAGGGAACCTAAAGTATCCATACTTGTGTGTATACAAAATGGTTGGAGGAAACTGGATAAGTATGCGTACCCGTACTCATACTAGCGGAAGTTCACGTCCGTGAATTTCTTCTAATGTTGGATTTCAAAACCAACTCGTTCAGTTACCTAAGTGTGTGTACCAGTACGAGTACTGGTGAAAAGTTCACGTCCGTGAATTTCTGCTGAGTTTAAAAAAACCAAACTCACAAAACTGTTTACTTAAGTACGCGTACTTATGTGGTTACTTTCTAAAATCGGTAGTGTACATGAACTTAAACATTTATCAATAAAGAATGCAATCTTTGCAAACCGTGGCTATAATGTTCATGTATTGATTCGAGTGAATCAAACCAATTTTGGTTCAATTGTGTACTTGTATAAATCTATGAGAATATAGCAATTGAACAACTCTTTAACTAGTTTCATTTGAGTAATTTGAACTAGTTATGGTTAAGATGAATAAGGTTGATATGAGAGTAATCATATGGCTAACCTAGGTTAACTATTTTTGAACCAACATGGTGTACACATTTGTGTACGGTTACATAAACCTAAATGAGGGTACATTTCATTTGTGTGTAACAATCTAAGTTCGATCTAACGGTTAAAAGATATTATCTTGGTGGAATAAAGTTATTCATCTTACGATGATTATTGAATGCTTTGTTACCAAGGTAACTTAGATTGCAAACCCTGATTTAAAAACTATATAAAGGAGAACTCTAGCAACTGGGAAACCTAATCCCCATACCTCCTATGTGTTACTAGTTTCATAGCTAGAGTCGATTTTCCTTTAACCTTAGGTTTATTCTCGATACCCTGTTGGTTAACGACTTGAAGACTTCATTGGGATTGTGAAGCCAGACCCAACTATTCTCTTTGTAGTTGCGTGTTCTGATCTTGCTGTTTCTATCATGTAGAGTTCAATTGAAATAATTGACTCGAGATTTTATATATCCGATAGGCAAGATAGAAAAGTAGTCTCAAACACCTTCGTCTCATCGTTTGTGATTACAAAATAACTTGTTTTCCTAGTCGATTTAATTTATTATGTGGTGATTGATAATACTAGGATGTTCTTCGGGAATATAAGTCCGGTTTATCAATTGGTTCATGTTCACCTAGATTTATCAAAAGACGGAACAAAAACTCTTGGGTATTTCTGTGGGAGACAGATTTATTCAACCCTATAGGCTTTTCAGTGTGATACAAATTTGTTTATCAAGTCTTCGACTTTGGATCGTAACAACTCTTACTTGTGGCTCAGATCAGATAAGGGAATCAAGTTCATAGTATCCTGCTGGGATCAGAGACGTAAGGAGCGTAATTGTACCTTGAAGCCGTGTGAGACTAATTAGGGTTCAACTACAGTCCAGTCCGAAGTTAATTTGTAGTAGGCTAAAGTCTGTAGCGGCTTAATACAGTATGGTGTTCAAACCCTTGGACCTAGTTCTCCGTCTTCATTCGATGAACGTTGTGGATACTAAAGCTCACTACACTTACTATCTTAATCCGAGACTTAACTATGAGTAGACTAGAAATCAAAACTTACAGTTTTGGCAACTAAACTTGACAAACAAGATTGAGATAGAAACGCTTGTGAGTTCGACCGAGCAGTGCTCTAACAATCTCCCCCTTTGTAAATTTTAGTGACAAAACTATCAATACATATGGCTTACAAAAAATAAACTTTACAGCTTCTCTTCTACATGCTTGATCTCATTGGTTCTTCAACATTACTCAAAATCTTCGTCACTTCCAAGTACTCCAATGATTCTAAAGGTGTTCAACTCAGCATCATCGTTGTTGAAGATCCGTATCCATAACAATGAGAAAACAATAGCTCTCAATCATTGTTATACAATGTCATAGTATTATTACACAACATAAAAGTTCAATTGTATCACGGCTTCGACAGTAATACTATGGTGATATGTATCACTCCACCTTTGTCAATACTTCATCTCACATGAAAACCACTCCCCCTTACATAATGATCCGAAGACCATATGTATTTGTAGTGTGAACTAAACATTAATTCTCCCCCTTTTTGTCAATAAAATTGGCAAAGGTACGAAAATTAGTGAGATCCTAATGAAATTTCCTTAGAGACACTTCATGACCAAAACAAAAGCACATTCAACTTTTTAGATGCAATCATATAGCCGAAATTAAATGCATTCATCAAGGAGTTTATAAAGATACAAGATAACCCATATAATATTCCACAGCCACACTCCCCACAAAGATTTGGCAATTAAGCACAGTTCAATTAAGAACTCTCCCCCATAAAATGTCATTCCCGATAGAACAACAAGAGCGACCTTACTTTCACAAGAAAAGAAGGATTTCTTCGGACATTAACAAATCACATAAGAATATGAATTTGTTTCCAAAAATCTCAATTAAATTAACCACAAGAGAACCCATGATTAATTTAATCGAAAACTCTCACATAAGAGAACTTACGGAGCCGCACAGTAGTTACATAAAGTTATGGATCAATGAAGATCAATACTGCGGAATAAACAAATATTCATTCTATTTTTCATCATTATTTTCACAATGATATATAATAGACTTAATCTTTGTATTATCTTCCATCAATATTTTCATAATGACATAATAGGCTTAACTTTTGTTTGTAAAAAGTTCATTCAATATTTTATCAATACTTCCATACTGACATATAAAAGACTTAACTTTTGACCACGTATGGGACAATCAAAGTTCACGGACGCAAACACACATATCCAATAACAAGTTGCAATATATAAAACCATAAATATTTGAAAAAGTGTGGGTACAACAACCTCACCCAATAATTTTCTCAGCAATCTGTATGGACTAACTCCAATATACCTTTAATAGAATCAACTAGACATTCATACTCAATCTTAATAAAAAGTATATCAAAGAGTTATATCTCAATTTGTCGATTCAATCCTTACTCAAGCAAATTGAAATCTGCAAGTCTAATTGAATACAAGAGAAATTAACTTGAAAGGTACCAAAGACCAATGTTCAAGTATCAATCAATTGCAATCAATAACCAAAGGCCGGATTTCCCAATTGATTGATCCAACGGACAACCTATGATATTTCAATTATATAACAAAATATAATACAGAAAAGAAATAACACAGACGCCAGAAGTTTTGTTAACGAGGAAACCGCAAATGCAGAAAGACCCTGGGACCTAGTCCAGATTGAATACATACTGTATTAAGCCGCTACAGACACTAGCCCACTACAAACTAACTTCGGTCTGGACTGTAATTGAACCCCAATCAATCTTACACTGATCCAAGGTATAGTTGCGCTCCTTACGTATCTGATCCCAGCAGGATACTACGCACTTGATTCCCTTAGATGATCTTACCTGCTATGACCCAAAGTCGAAGACTTTAATAAACAAATCTGTATCACACATAAAATTCTACAATAATAGATAAATCTGTCTCCCAGTGAAATACCTACAAATTTTGTTCCATATTTTGATAAATCAAGGTGAACAGGAATCAATCGATAACCCGGACTTATATTCCCGAAGAACAGCCTAGAATTATCAATCACCTTACAATAATCTTAATCGACTAGCGAAACAAGATATTGTGGAATCAAAAACGATGAAACGAAGATGTTTGTGACTACTTTTCTATCTTGCCTATCAGAGAAATTAATCTCAATCCAATCTTATGATTGTACTAAAATACGATAGAAATAGCAAGATCAGATCATGCAACTATGGAGAAAATAGTTGGGTTTGGCTTCACAATCCCAATGAAGTCTTCAAGTCGTTAACCTACAGGATCTCGATAGAAATCTAAGGTTAAAGGAGAATCGACTCTAGATTATATAACTAGTATCACACAGGAGGTGTGGGGATTAATTTTCCCAGTTGCTAGAGTTCTCCTTTATATAGTCTCCAAATCAGGGTTTGCAATCTAAGTTACCTTGGTAACAAAGCATTCAATATTCACCGTTAGATAAAAACGGGATTAGATTCAAGCTAATATCTTTCAACCGTTTGATCGAACTTAGCTTGTTATATACAAATGAAATATACGTAATTTAGGTTTGTGTAACTATACCCAAACGTGTACAAGTCGTTGGTTTAACAGTAGTTAACCTAATGGTTACTAGTATGGGAACTTTCATATCAACCATATTCATCTTCACCATAACTAGTCCAATTGACTCAAATGAACTAGTTCAAGAGTTGTTCAATTGCTTAGATCTTATAGAAGTATACAAGACATAATCAAAGTAAAATAGGCTTTGATTCACTCGAATCAATTCATGAACTTTATAGCCACGGTTTGCAAATATGCATTCCTTGGTTTATATATATTTAAGTTCACGAATAAACGAATTTTAGAAAGTAACACACTTAAGTATGCGTACGGGTATGTGTACCAAGTAACCGGATTTGAATTTGTTTTGGTTTCCAAACTCACCAGAAATTCACGGACGTGAACTTTCCTCCAAGATGCATACGGGTACGCATACTTAGGTAACCGGATTGAGTTGGTTTTTATTTCCAAACTCGGCAGAAATTCATGGACATGAACTCCCGCCAGTATGCGTCTCCATCAACCATTTAGTACACACACAAGTATGCATACATTTGGTTCTCGGTTTTGGACTTATACATTAATGCGCGAACACATTATATACTTGGGTTATTTTGTTTTTGGTACTCAGGTTTTGTCCAACTTTTGAGTTTGGTCTAACATTTTTCCAGCTTGGTGTTTGGTACTTGGAATTGGCGTTTGACTGTGATTGACTCTATTTGACCTAATCTTTTTATTTTTCTCTTTTTTTTATTATTAATATAATAATTTAGTCTTTTACTTATTTACCCCTTCTAAACAAACCAAAATCCAGCTTGATCCATTTCCATCTACATCTGAATCTTCATATCCAAAACCCATAACTCAACAGACCACTGTATCAATATTTCTTCAATTACAACATAACCCTAGACTCCATAGAAACTTAGATTTATCTGATTCTCATCATGATACCCATGCAGTCCATGGCAACACATATCCACTGGAACCCATCAACATACAACACCAGAAATTAAATTTAGTTTCATTCAATATACCCTAGCACTGCTAACAATCAACCCTCTATGTAGCACAATCAACCACAACAACTCGATTCACACAGCAAGCAACCATCTCAATTGTACTATTTCTCCAAAAATTACCATCAATTTATTTTTGGATTTTCAATTAACAGCACATACTCCATCAATCAAATAAATCAATACCACCACTAGAATCAGCACCATAATATTTTCTGTGTAGTGTTTTGAAAACTCAAATCACCACAAACTTATATTAGAACCCGCACATCAGAACCCGCTTGTCGACTCTAATTTATTCAATGTCAGATTCAAACCAACCCCAAGTTGTAATTTCGTTTCTTGATTTTGAATCCATCTGCTACAAAATTCAAACTCCCTTTACCAGAATATTTTCTCCTGCCTCTATTTACCCAGAATCCTTAAAACCGAACCATAATCTCACTGGGATTTCAATTCATTGCATGAGACTTAACTTCATCTGAAATTTTTAACCTAATACGTTCAATTAACTCAATACCCAACTTTAATCTCATCCCCGAGAACCCTAATTTATAATTTCTGTAAATTGACCCCCAAGAACCCTAATTTCTATTTGGGTAAGAATACATAGATAAATTCTATAAACCCTATAGTTTCTTCATGGGTTTACAATAAACATACCAATTCAAAATCAAATCAGAGAAACCCTACTTATATTTTCTCTAATTTACCTTTTCCCCCAATACCCAAGTTCAATCGATCTCATCGCCATCATCAGTTATTCCATGTTCATCAACATCAATATCTTCTCTCTCGGTTTAATTAATCTCTTTCTGGCCTCCACAGAAAACTTTCAGCATATTTTGATCCAGAGAGAAAGAAAGAAGAAAAACTTTCTGGTAGAGAAAAATAAAGATGAGAAAGGAAGAAAAAGGAAAGAAGATGAGTCCGACGTAATTTCGGACAATTATTAAATTTTATATTAAATACTAAACAGAAGTCAAGAGTCAACGTAAGTCCACGTCAATTCCAAGTACCAAAGACCAAGCTGGAAAAATGTTAGACCGAACTTAAAAGTTGGACAAAACCTGAGTACCAAAAACAAAATAACCCAAATATACTTATGGGGAAGGATCCAATGACATGGTTATAATGACATAATCTTGACATTGTCGCGCAATTTTTTCTACCAAACCCAACCGACAATGAATTTGAAGCTAAGATTTTTGTGACATATTCCTATTATAAATCTCTATATTCCTATCAAAAATAAAAGTATTCTGAAATACGAAACTCCACCATCTACAAATTTTAATTTCAACCGTTAATCTTTAACGAATGATATTCAAAATGGTAGATGATGGTCTTATACATCTCGGAATGCTCTCATTTTTGGTGGGAGTGTAGAGACTTATAAGATGAACATGTCATCAAAAAGGTATATTCAAATTCATTGTCGGTTGGGCTTGATAGAAAAATTGACGCTAAAATGTCAAGATTATGTCATTATAACCATGTCAATGGATCCTACCTCTATACTTATATCCAAGGATGGTTACATGTTCTAAACTCTCATGTCAATCATTGAAACATTCTTAGAGGATGTTAAATAGAGGTTACTCATACACTATTTTTCATTAAAGTAATTTTCAAGATATTGAAATAACCAACATGACTTTCGTCACTTGTAATGATGAACTTGGCCAAAGCGAAAGCTTACCAACACATATTTCAAGAAAAAGATAAGCAAGATAAAGTCGGCTCGAAATAGAAAATGTGTATAATCGAAGACTATATAGCAATACAACTTTTTTATCAAGATAGGAGATAGAGTAGATAGACTTTTTGAGTGATAGATAAGTTCAAGTCTCCACATACCTTTTAGTCGATGAAGTTCCACCAGTTCCTTGAGTAGTTCTTCGTCTTTGTATGATGAGCGCCTTGGAGTCTAGAGCTCAATTACACTTTCTATCCTAGTCCGAGACTTAGCTATAAGTAGACTAGAAATCAAGCCTTATAATTTTGGCACTAAACTTGACAATAATCTTGAGATAGCAACGGTTGCGAGTTCGACCGAGTAGTGCTCTAATAATCTCCCCCTTTGTCAATTTTAGTGACAAAACTATCAATACATATGGAATACAAAAAAAAATAAACTTTGCAACTTCTCTTCCACATGCATGATCTCCTTGGTTCTTCAACATTACTCGAAATCTTCGTCACTTCCAAGTACTCCAATGATTCCAAAGGTTGTAAGTTCTGCATTATCGTTGTTGAAAATCCGTATCCATAACAATGAGAAGACAAAAGCTCTCGATCATTATTACACAGTGTCATAGTATTATTACACAACATCAAAGTTCAATTGTATCACAACTTCGACAACAATACTATGGTGATATGCATCACCCCCCCCCCCAGTAAATACTCCATATCACATGGAAACCACTCCCCTTACATAATGATCCGAAAACCATATGTATTTGTAGTGTGAACTACACATTAATTCTCTCCCTTTTTGTCAATAAAATTGGCAAAGGTACGAAAATTTGTGGGATCGTAATGAAATTTCAATATAGACATTTCATGACCAAAAGAAATCACATATCAAATTTTTAGATGTAATCATATAGCCGAAACTAAATTCATTCACCAAGGAGTTTATAAAGATAATATGTTAGAGCATAGCTCGGTTGAACCCACCAAGCGTTGGAGTAGCTCCCCTAAAGCTAGCAGCTGTCTAATCCAAGAGATTAACTAAATAAAGAGGCACTAAGGAATCTAAATCATATACTTAAGCACTTAATTAAGAAATCATCTACATAACTTAACCCAAAATTAGTCCCGCTTTGAAATATATATACAAGAACTTCTCTCAAATGATACATATACAATAGTCATTTTGTTTGCAAATAAATTATAAACAAAAATAAATATAGAAGAAGCTATCCAACTAATGGACTCAACGCCACGAAGCTTCCGCTGCGCAACTCTGATCTGTATCTGAAACTGAAAGTGGGAATGGGTGAGCACGTCGTCCCTAAAAGGGGTGCCCAGTGGAAATAACAACTAGCTTTCAAGTAATCATTAATATGATTCGACGACAATGCAGGTTTTATCAAAAGTCGGTAATACAAGGAAAGAATATAAAACATAACGTAGAAACTTCTTCAAAGACATTCATAAATAACAGTAAACATCAATGTATGAGATGTATGTTGCCGCACATAAGGAAGAGTAATATTGATGCCAATTCCACACCGATTAGGTAATATTACGGTGTATCGCCCTAGCCATAGAATACTGGATATAAAGGAAGAAAAATATTGATGCCAATTCCACATCGATTAGGTAATATTGCGGTGTATCGCCCTAGCTATAGAGTACTGATATTTTGTCGGAACACATCTCATACCACACCAAGCACACAAAGATATGCATGAATTTCACAACACAAAGATTGATTTGTAAAACAATAATGAATACAAGAGAGTTCGTTATCGATTCCCACCTCTTTTGATGACAAGCCTCGCCTACCTCGAGATCCATGGTCTACTGGTTCATCCTTTGATACGATCATTGTTAATAAAGATTAACTGTTAATCACACAAAAAGTATAAGAAACTAGCCAAAATGGATCATATAAGAATCATACAAGTCTGATCACTGGTTCTAGGTCCATTTATGACTTTATACCTATTTATTCTCTAACTTTAGCATAGATACGGTTTACTAACTGAATTAGGTTGGTTTTATAGTCTATTATCTAAGTCTTATGAATATTTACAACTTTGTAGAAGAAACTAAAGGCCAATTTAGACCATAAGTGGTCCTAACATCCTAAGTGCAAGTCCACTAAACAAGCCCATTAAACTAAGGTTCAGTCCATCTGAGTCAACTAACAGTCATTAACGGTCAACTGGATCAACTAACGGTAAACATCAATCAAAGGTAAAGTCTAGTCCACAATCAAAGGGTTAACTCGGTCAAAGTCAACTGGATCAAATAGGGAATCGGTGAGTCAACTCAGTCAATAAGACTGATTCAGGTAAGTCAGATTCACATCTCACTCAGTCAGCTAAGCTAGATCAGTCAGACATCTGACTGGAATGACTAATATGCAAACACTCTATTGTAACTATAGCTTCACCAACAACCTGATTCTATAAAATATAACATTATAAACATTTCATTTCATTTCATTCCATTCAAAATGAACTCCAGATTCCAACTACAAATATAAACTGTGCCTACCTGCAATTGCAGCTTTAAGCTTTTACTGCTTGCACTAACAACAGATTCAACTTGGTTTAATCACAATACACTTCAACTCAACCACACAACCATTAACAGTACCACCAACCCCATTAGACTGTAATTACCACACCAGACCACCAAACACATCCATATTCACCACTCTAATTCTTCCTTAGTAACAACACCACTAGCTCATACAACTCATAACTCACATTCAATGGTTTAACTCCAAAATAAATACCAACTTCTACCTCCAGACATATTATCCTCAAATGCAACTCAATAACCTGCCACTCCTACGCATTCATCCAACAGACACCATCTACAAATTATACTTGCACCGCCAAGTTCAGTTTCAATTGCATAACAAGTTTAACTCTAACTCCATCTGCAACTCAAACCCAAACAACCCTGCCTTAACCTCACTTCAATTTCATTAATGGTTCTTATCTTTGTAAACACTCTTATCATACAAACACAATAATTTCATTCAAACAACAATCATTCATAATCCACTAATTATGCCTCATTTCCTCTTCCAACTGGTTCACATCAAAACCAGTTTCAAAAACTCAACTTCTTATTCATATAACCATCCTTTACAGACCTACTATCAATCACATACATAAGTAATGAAACTGAATAATTATACTAAAATAAACTAAGAGAAATAATTACCTCAGTTCACCTGATTCAACACCATCACCTCACTACTAGTTCAATACCTAGACCTTAAGATAAATCTTAATCCTATTTAGAACCCTATCTCACTGATTTTCCAACAAAACCACTTCAGATCTTCAATTAAGTAGCAACCAAATTATTCTTCATCCACCAACAACTAAGTTTACTTATCAAATCCACTCGAATACAAAATTCGATCTACAAACCCTAATTCCAATTTGGGGAAGAACATGAAAACTTAATTATCTTCAATCTTGAATTCGATCTCAAAACATCAATCAAACTCTCCAATTAAGAAAACCCATCTTGTAATTCCGTCTAAATCTTCTTAATCCTTACTCAAATCGAATTCTAATCCAACTCAGGAAACCCTATTTCTTGAATCAATCAACAGAGAAACTTCAAAGCCTCAATCAAACACCAACCCATGATTCCTCATATAACAATGGTTTTAGAGTTCATCTTTTAAATCTTCAGAACATCAATCAACACTATAAACCTTAATTATGATTACAAAAGCACTGTTTCATTCTTTTCCCGAAATCAATAAATAACAACATCACCCTCATATATTCATCAACATCTTCTAATTCATCTGCTCTAACTCATCGATTGTCTTTCTCTCTCAAACCAACTCTCAATCACACGCAGAGAAAGAAGAACATGGGAAGCGGAAAAAAAAAATAGAAATAAGAAAGAAAGAGAATGAGAAATCGAGTTTATCTTCCCTCTGGATAAGACCGACCCAAATTGCTAAAGGCACCCGAGAAACAGATAAGGGCATCCAGGCGGTTCAAACTGCATAATGACTATTTTTCCCTCCGCACCAATATGATGATATCTTCTCCGTCTGGTATCCAAATGACACATTCGATGAGTCTATTTCGCATAACATTTCGAGACCTATTCACTGATACTAGTTTCATATCTAGATATTTGTTAAATTAATTCCTATTAATTAACGTTCGCGTTAAACTAATCGAATTATTATTGGATAACTCATCACTTGACCCGTATAATAGTGTTAACGAGTTTGAGGGTCCTTACAGTTGGTATGTCAAGTTTGGTTGTCATATTTTAGTGAACCAAAACTCATTTAAAGATTCGTTTGATTATGTACTAGATTCAACTTCGTATAGGTTACCTTAAAACTATTAGGATATAAACATGAAGACTTGAAGAATGTGAAGAAGTACGGAGCTACAATGACAACATCATCCTTACACTTGAGGTTAATAATATTTGACTTGAATTGTTTCATTCCCTAACGTATCTTTCAAGTTGTGCATATTGAAAACATAATTGCGAAGCTATGGATAATTATACTCTAGTTAGACGTAGTATTAAGGAATACAATACGAAGTATAACGCTTATCTTTGGAACTTCGTATATAAGACATAGACATAATCATTTGAATGCTATTGTGATATGTATGGGTATGAGGTGAAGATTTCATCCTATGAAATAATGTTTTACATTCTTTTAAAGGAAGTAAATTCATGAACTTGTGTTTGGTTAAGTCTGAACCATTTATCAAGTAAACATACTTTGTTGTTGTATTGTCTCGATCTTGTATCCATAGACGACCATACGAAGTGTGAACCGATTAGTTATATTGTCTCTACTAGGTCTATAGGCAATCACTTTCGGAAAAAAGGAATTATAGGTGGAAAAGTTTTAGATTATGGTATATTTGGGTACCCTCATCTTTTCAATTGGTATCAGAGCAGGCAAACACGAAAAGATCTAATAATTTCTGTTTGATGCGATCCAACCTATAAGAATGAACTCGAGTTCTCATGAATCGACTTCAATTAACGTACCGCCAAGATTTGCGAAACAAACTATCTATGGTGGAAATATGCTATGATATATTTTCTTCAATCACGAGGCTTTAATACATGGCTATTAGTCGTCGATGGTTATATTCTTCCAAAGATAGAAAATCTGGAAACTAAATTTAAACACTTGGTAGATTTTTCAAACGAAGAAAAGGCTCTTGCAAATCAGAATTCAGATGGTTTGAATGCTATAATACATGTTGTAAGTCAGGATCTACAACATCATGTATCAACATGTCAAACTTCAAAACAAGCTTGGGATAATCTTCAGATCGTATTCGAGGAAAACACTTCAGAAAAGAAGCTAGACTTCAAACTTTTACGTCGGATTGGGAAAACCTTCGAATGGATGACAACGACACTTTTGAAGAGTTTCATCTTAAACTCTATGAGATAATTAATGCTTCTTTCTCCCTTGGAAAGACTATTTCTGAAAAAAGATATAGTATGCAAAATTCTCAGATCGTTGCCACCTAGATATGATTCTAAGAAGCATGCAAACATAGAAGCAAATGATCTCTTACGAAGCACACTTGTTGAAAAGTTAAAGATCTTTGATCATGAATCACAGTCTATTCAAACAAAAGGAATCGCTTTTGAATCTGCAAAAGTTCTGAAACCTTCAATGGAGAGGAACAGACAGATGGATAATTCAGATGAACAGATTACAAAAAATTCTGATAATAAAATTAAACAATCATTATCATTGATTACTAGATAGTTTCGAGATATCCTAAAGAAACGAAATAAGATATTCATAAAGGATATTCATCGATCTTCTAGTCCACATGATCGTGTTCCTGCCTAAAAGGATCACGAAGAAGATAATGAATATCAGCCGCAGTTCTTTAAGTGTAAAGGGTTTGGTCATATTGCTAAAGATTGTCCCAATCTTAAGAAATACACTGGAAGCAAGGCTCTTGTAGTTGCGGATTATCTCACAACTACACCCTCACAAGAATCCATTAAAATGATTCCTAAATCTAATTAATTTGATATGAAATTAAGAATTAAAGTACTAAAGTTGTAAAGGAGACACAAAGATTTTTACGTGGTTCGATCAATGTGATCTACATCCACGGTGCTTCACTAGTGATTGTATGTAATTACATAATTTTAAAATTGAGACTCCATTAATGAATATTTGGAGCTCTAGAATTTTTTGGGGAAGAAGATGATAAAGAAAATAAAATCTCTCTCAAAATTTCTCTCTCCTCCTAAAATTATCCTCCCTCTCAAAATGTGTCCCCCCTACTTTTTATGCCTAAATGACTATTTATATGATCTTACAAAATATGACAGTTGTGTTGTCCCGCCATTTCGGATTTGAGAATTATCTTGCGAAGCTTCGTAACTTCACTTCGCGAACTTCTTTTGCTTTCCTCGTGATTTCCTTTGCTCGCAAGATGTCTTTTCTCTCCACAATTTCGTAAGTTATCATTTGTTGTGATATTCCGCTCCTACATCTTGCCTCTTTTTTCTTGAATATTGCTTGAAGAGCGATCTTTAAGAAAAAATCCGTTGTTGTAGTAGTCTTTGATCTTTGTTGATGAAGGAACGAGCGAAAGAATATCAAACTCAAAAAGTATATACTTGCCTATATTCTTTTGCGAAGTTCTGAAGCTTTAAGAAGTAATTAGAAGTATCATCTTGCGAAGTATGAAGTGTGCGAAGTATCTTGAAGAAGTATGAAGTATAAGAAATATAAAATATCCTTGAAGAAGTATAAGAAGTACTCAATCCTCGAAATATATAAGAAGTATGAAGTATCCTTGATGATAGTGATAAATATTGCCTCTGTTCATGTGAAATTATTATTCCATTTTTGGTAAGAGTTCTACTTTGAGAAGATAAAGAACACAAAATATTTTCTTGGATATCCATAGTTGCCTCTGTTCTTTATCTATGAAGGAGAATTCTTGAGAAAATGTTGAATAATTAAATTGCGTCTCTATTGTTATGTTGCCTCTGCCTCAAGTGGTAACCATGTTATCTTCTGAATATTTCTGCGAATTTCTAAGTTTTTCTACGAATTTCTGAACTTCTAAATAGTGCTGCGAATAGTGCTGCGAATATACTGTTGCGAATATACTGTTACGAACATACTGTTGCGAACATACTGTTGCGAACATATTGTTGCGAATATACTGTTGCGAATTATGAATAGTCCTGCGAATTATGAATTTTTCTGCGAACTTTCGCGGTATTTTCCTGTAAAATTTTATAACATACTTGTGCGAATATAATATTTATGTAATGATTATGTTATGAAATGTGTATGCGATGCTTATGCCATGAAATGCTTATGCAATGCTTTTATGATGCAAATATGATGCTTGAATGATGCGAATATGATGCTTGTATGATGCAAATATGATGCTTGTATGATGCAAGTATGATACTTGTATGATGTGAATACTTATCTATTATAATGCATAGCTAATGTTTGTGTTACTTAGCTCATTTTGTTGCGGTAAAATTGATATATCTTTGAATTGCCTCTATTTATATAATCATCTTCGCAAGTTTACTTGTGTATTTTCGCGAATGAAATCACCTCTTCTGGTATGACTTCGTGATATATATTCGTGTAAGAATTCTTCAATGATCTTGATGGGATTGTCTTCTTTGTTAGGACTTCATGATATATCTTCTTGTAAAAATTCTTCAATGATCTTGATGGGATTGTCTTCTTTGTCAAAACTTCATGATATATCTTCTTGTAAAAATTCTTCAATGATCTTGACGAAGCTGTCTTCTTTTCAGATCTTCATAATGTATATTCTTGTATAATTTCTTCAATGATTTTGATGTAATGAATTTCATTAATTGATGTGGTCTTATCATGCCTTCCTAAGTAAAGGTCTTATTTTGCCATCTCTTTTGTAGTAAATTTTTGTATTTGCGATAATATGACAAGTCTGAACATTCTTGCGAACATACAACCTCGTGACATTATCGTCTTGCGATGAAATCGCAGGACGTTTTTACACTTTCATGTAATAACCCATTGATCTCATCTTAACTTCTTTATTCTGCGAGTTCTTTTTGTATGTTTTCCTTCTTTTTTTTTTTTTTTTTTTTTTTTAGAATGCTCGCAGAACTTCATTTGTTGCACAAATATGACAAGCCTTTATGTTTTCGCAAACAAGAAGCCTCGTGACATTTGCGTCTTATAGCACGTATCAGCTCCCTAATGGAGGGTGCTGCCCTTTATCTTCCCCCTGGTTTCCCCTTCAAGGAAGCGTACATCGACCATACAAGGTTAGCTCTTCCCATCCGGTTCTGCCAACAACCAGCTTTTGATCGCAACCTCTTATCCTTTTTGCCTATAGGGCTTATAGTTACGAGGTTGCACCCTATGGGGTATCTTTGGGCCAAATGCATCATTTGCCAAGACTTGTCAAAAATGGCAGATGTGGTTCAACCTCACCCGACACTCTTGACTCAACCGTGTACCTCGGCGCCTTGATCGTTTTCTGCACTTCTTGGGAAAGACAGTATGTCTTAGTCGCCCAACCTAAATCCTCTTATACCGCATTTTATATTGCGTAATGTCGCTAGATTAGGTGAGAATCCAAGGTGTCTAACCCGGATAGGTACCCCATTATTGGGTTGTACCCCTAAATTTTTACCATGTACTAAGGGTCCTTGGTGGTGTTCCGGTTACCCTTAGCCACGTTTATAGGTACCCCCTTAAATGACGTACTTTAGGACTTTGCCTCTTACGAAATATAGCTTCGCGAACTAGGGTGTACGCCACAAAGGTTTGCCTGTATAAAATTTTCTGTGGCTCTCTTTCTTTTTTGGAGGCTGATCACAGATTGCGGTCTTTTGTTCGCAAATAAATTTTTGCTTCTTTCTTCAATGAAAGTTAATCGCAATAAATTTCTGGCGGTATTTTTTCGCCTTTTATAAGTAGAATCCAAATTCTTTTATTCGTAAAAATTCATCATAAATTTTTCATGTACATAAAATGTTGAATGTTTTCATAGAATGTTTAGTATAAGAGGAAATATAGTTGTGAGTATTCATTTCATGTCTTTCAATCAAAAATTTTCTATAGAAATACAGGAATTTAATTTTCTCTGTTTTTGTAATTTTGAAATCTTTGAAAAAAATTTGAGATCTTTAAATTTTTGTGATAAATTCATTTTTTAATCTTGCGATTGTATCGTTTTTCACCAATCTAAAAATCTTTGAAATGTTTTGAAATGTTAGAAATTTTTGAAATATTACGAGTATATCGTTTTTGGTAAATAAAATCAAAAGTATTTTGTCTTCTGTAAATAAAATATTCAAGGAAATGGTACTTACCTTTTTTGCCTTGTTGTTGTCTCTTCCGAAGTATACGATTTGCCATTTCTTGTAAAATAATCTCCCACTCTCTTCTTGCGAAATATCCAAAAATCTTGCGAAATAAATCTTTGAATGAAGTAAACGAATGTCTGCGAAGTAATGATTTACACGAAGTAGACGAATATCTGCGAAGTAAACATTTGTACGAAGTTAACATCTGCGAAGGAAATATTTACGATATAAATTTATGTTGCGAAGGTTCGCAAGGTAAATATTTGCGAAGTGCAAAGAGTAGAAGTGTTGGTGTTGCGAATATTCGCATGGAAAACATTTGCGAAGTGCAAAAAAAAAAATTTCGAATGGGGAGACTCGAACTTGCGTCACATTGCTTGTTCTCTTCACCTCAAACCATCTGCACTAGCTTCTGTTTGTGTAAAAAGATAAAATTATCTTAACTTATCCTCTTGTAATTGTTGATATTGATGCGTTGTTGAGTCAAACAGTATTTGCGAAGTATATATGTTCGTAAATAAAAATGCATGCATTGTTCGTAAACAGTATTAGGTCCCCTCCTTCGTTCATAAGTAAGGTTGCTTTCGTCTGTATAAGTGAGAGCTTCTCCCATAGCAATTTAAGACCAAAGAGCGTATTCTACTTCGCCCTTCCTTCATCTTTACAGGTTGGTTTAACTTCGAGTTTTGCGAGATGATAATGAAGCTGAATTGTAAAGATGAGGTGCTTTGCTGCTTCTGTTGTGGCCCAAGAGGAAGCTCGCTGAACACTGATTCCCATTGTCGTGGCAGTTGAAATTCCAAAAACTGATGGAGTTCTTCAATAGGCTGTTTATATCGCAGATAAAAGTTGATCGCATGGCTAAAGAATCCACTCCCAGGTACTTCATTCAGAAGAGAAGTAATTGGAACAAAAGACATTGAGATCACGTCAGGTTCAACTTGAACAGTGTGTATCCACTCACTGTGTGTCAAATTCTTGTTATCGCTTCCTCCCCTCCTCGCAGGAATGGTAACTTCTTTCTTTCCTGGTTTTTCTTCTTCGTAGAAACTAGTAACTTTGCAGAAACGTATGTACGATGTTTCTTAAGTATACTTCGCAGACTAGTCTTCTTTGTTTCATTTTTCCCTTGCAGCTTCATCTTTGAAATTCTCCCTTATTTTCTTCACTCCCTGTTATTGATTTTATGAGCTGGTGTTGTCAAATATTTTTTGTCGTTATTAACAATCTTGGCCTGCTTCTCAAACTTTATTCGCAATTGTACAACTGCTTCTCTTCCTCACACTGGTTATTTGATGAAGGTTTCTTTGTTATTTGAGTACGTTAATGACTATATTAAATTTACAAAGCAGTCCTCATTCTGTTGATCTGTTATTTTCGAAGTGAATGAAATCATCACATCTTTCCTTCTTCTGCTATTCTATTCCACGAAGAAATGATTTGGGTGAGGTTTTGCGAAGCTTCGCAATTCTTATAGTACTCGATACTCAATAGAGTTTCTGGGCCAAGCTAATGTATCAAAACTTTAAATTGCAAACCGCTTAGATATTGTACACAGCTATCAAATAATTCTCCCTTATAGAAGATTGATGAATACTTCTTCCTGAAGATTTTCTGCTCCCCTCACCGGCGGTAGGTCAATAAGCATCACTCTATCCTCGTAAGCTCTGATTAATTGACAAATCGTAGCATGTGATCAATATTCTGACAAGTTTGCTCGCGCTTAGAAGCCATATATAATATAGATCCCATGTGTAATGCATGTTGACGGGTGTACATAAGCTGTTGATTGTTGGCCGTAGCAAGAAGGAATGTCGTCAAGATGATTTTCTTTCGCAAGCTTTATTTCTTGTCAATCATTCCTCCTGATGGTGCATAATGAGGTAATTTCGTACATTTCTTGCTCATAAGAGGAAGCCTTGATGATATATTTCTCCCTTTGATCATATATTTCTCCCTGTCTTGCCAAAATGAGCTATCTCCCTTTGATGATATATTTCTCCTTCGCAAAGATATTTGCAAAGGAAGCTTTAAGGTTGTTATGTGTCTTCGTTCTCCTGCAATCTAACAAATCAAACGAGTAAAATATACACAAGTTTAAGTTAACTTTCCTAGATCAAAGGCAACAAATAACATAAAATTAAGTAAAGGAAAAGAGATTTTGTCCTTTTGCAACTCATAGCTAATGCGAATCCTTCTGATATTGAGATTCGTCCTTTTTGACGTAGCTTGTGTATCTTCATCTTGTGTTTTTTCTTTCTTGAACTGCTGTCAATGTTCGACATAATTTCTCCATTGAAACTTTCTCACAAAATTTATAGATCCAGTAGAATTTTTCCCAAACTTCATTACTGTTTTTTCCTAAACTTTCTTGAACCAACAAGATCAGGTCCCTGTTTCTAGCGCCAATTATGTAGTTGCGGATTATCTCACAACTACACCCTCATAATAATCCATTAAAATGATTCCTAAATCTAATTAATTTGATATGAAATTAAGAATTAAAGTACTAAAGTTGTAAAGGAGACACAAAGATTTTTACGTGGTTCGATCAATGTGATCTACATCCACGGTGCTTCACTAGTGATTGTATGTAATTACATAATTTTACAATTGAGACTCCATTAATGAATATTTGGAGATCTAGAATTTTTTGGGGAAGAAGATGATAAAGAAAATAAAATCTCTCTCAAAATTTATCTCTCCTCCTAAAATTATCCTCCCTCTCAAAATGTGTCCCCCTACTTCTTATGCCTAAATGACTATTTATATGATCTTACAAAATATGACAGTTGTGTTGTCCCGCCATTTCGGATTTGAGAATTATCTTGCGAAGCTTCGTAACTTCACTTCGCGAACTTCTTTTGATTTCCTCGTGATTTCCTTTGATCGCAAAATGTTCTTTGCTCGCAAGATGTATTTTCTCTCCACAATTTCGTAAGTTATCATTTGTTGTGATATTCCTCTCCTACAGCTCTAGCTGTAACTCTAGATGAGAGCTCTGATTCATATGATTCTGAAGAAGAGGAAACAAATAATATTGCATTAGTTGTCAGTTTTATTCCTTCCTCCTCCATTAGTGATTTACCCATTTTAAAAATGGGCATGTCTTCCGATGTTATTAAATCATCCAATGGTAAAGGGAAAAATAAGACAAGATGCAAAAACTGTCTCAAAAACAGAATTGTTAAATGTTGCATAGGCAACTCAAGTCAAGCTCAAGATACTTCGTTAGTTCGAGGTAACATGAGGAGAATTTCTCATACGATACTAGATCAAGAACACTCTGGTTGTTCAAAATTCCATAATGAGAGAAAATCTCATACTAATACTACTTGAAAGGTATTTGAATTCTTTTCTCACCATGTGTGCCAAATCTTGTGTGAGGAAGAAGAAAAATCAAGACACTTATGTGTAGATTATCAACAAAAAATCTAGTATTTGAAAATATTTAAGAAATTTGTATTTATAGGAATATTATATTTTCAGAAGTATGAAAAATATAAAAAGATCAGTCTCCTTCTTTGGTCATTCCTTGTACGAACCATGAGTCTAGATCCAACATCTTCTCTTGGTAAAATGCTAGATCAGAAAGATCAACTTAAGAATAAGTCTGCATCTTCTCTTGATATTAAGAGTAAAATCAAAAAAAGAGATTTACTTAGCAAGAAGGAAAGAGAGAATATGCTGAAGAAAGATCAGTGTATTGAAGAATTCACACACTTCTGTGTTCAATCAAATACAGAATTACATGCACTTGCAGAATCCTTCACGAAAATTTCTCACCTACAAGAAATTCTGGTCAAGCAACAAGGTTTTCTACTTGAATAAATTCACAAGCTAGAGACTAAAAGTAATAATCTGCCTTCATTTAGTACTGATATGAAGGACTAAGTTGCAAAGAAAATAGACATCAATTTTTGATTTCTTTCAATAATCTATATAAGGTCTATTATGAATAAAACTATCTTATTTATGAATAAAATTATTTGGTTTATAATATTTCTTGTGATAGTTTTTGGTTTACATAGCCTGTGCTTGAATGCTTTATATTATTGCTATGTATGATTATGGGATGTTTGATTTCGGTTTTCATAACCTTGATATTCGATCTCATATGTTGTGTACTCTTATGGTTTGGGTGACTTTTTGGTTTATCAGGATTAAGTTCTAGCCCATGTTGGTAGGCTTTATCAAAGGATCATGAGGGGTTCTGATTGAAACAATATGTGAAAAAGTCACAATATGTTGAATCGTTTGGTTTAGCATAAAAGCATATGTGTTTCGGGATTTTCAATTTTTGCTTGTAATAGTTAAAACCGGTTTTCAACCTTTCTCTGGTAAAGGTTAGTTGTTGTTATTCTTTTGTCTTGCATAAGGATGACAACATAATGATAGTTCGATATCAATTCTCCCTGGAAAGAAGATGCAAACATTATTGGAGAAGTGGATGCGAAATTTGAGGTAACGACTTTGTTAGTTAATCGTTTTCCTATTTAAAAAAAGCCTAATCTTATTGCCTATGTTTGTTGCTTTTGCTTAACAAAATTTCGGTAGAATTGATGTTTTATTCCATTATTTGTGTATGGATGTATGTGTGATTCAATTTTCCCCGGTTAAGAAAAACTATTGTTATCTTGTTTTATTGTATGGTATCAATCGTTTAGGCTTACAAAATTTCGGTACAATTACGGTGCTTTAATGTCTATGTTGTTTCAATCGCTTCCAGTTGAGGTAAATAATTATGCAAGTTGATTTATTTGGTTTGTATGAATTGTTTATGGTTTAAAAAAATGAAAAGGCTTCGAGATGAATTGTTTAGTCCAATTCGATTCCAGATAAGAGAAACTAAGTTAATTCTGATCTTAGTTAGACTTATCAAAGTGGAGATTTCTGTTATTCAAGTCTAATCAAATGCCTTTACAATAAATGCTAGATAACTAACCTAGTACTTGTCTTGTTTAAAAGTGAAAGGTCTAAGTTATATGGATAATTAGAACCTGATGAGAAAAATAGAGTTATCTTTATTTTGGTCTTATCGAATAAGCGATTGTATGTACAATCGGTTTAGCAAAGGAACTAAGGTGCTTAGTCGATTTTTGGTTTGCTAAACTATTATGGAAAATTGCTCCGGGAAATTGTTTCCTTGGTAACATATCAAAACAAAATTACTTTGTAGTTTCGGTTTTGATATTGGTTATCAAAAATGGTGTGTGGAACCCTCGTGCTTAACTCTTATAGGTTTGCAAGTCTTGTGAGATTTGTAAGATCCTTTCGGTTTGTTCTTTATTTTCTCGTATCTTTGTCATTTTGTGACAAAAAGGGGGAGAAATATATTTAGTAAACAAGTGATATTGGTATTGATTTATATTGATTGGTATCACTAAAGGAAAGGACAATGGTGCTTAAACATTTTATCTAACGAAAGAGTAAAGCATAGACTAAGGGGGAGTACCATATCATATGATAATGGAAATAACAAAGACGTGCGGATTGAAAAATCTACCTATCTTACTTTTAGGGGGAGTATTAGCTTTGTTATTATAATGTCAATAGTGGAATTTATGGATTGAATGTGTACATGTTATTGTGTTGTTGAATTTGGGAATCAAGCGTATGTGTAATGAATTCTTGTAATTTGTTTATCCATATGATGTAAGAGTTTTGTCACTAAAATTGACAAAGAGGGAGAGTGTTAGAGCATAGCTCGGTTTAACCCACCAAGCGTTGGTATGTCAAGTTTGGTTGTCATATTTTAGTGAATCAAAACTCATTTAAAGAGTCGCTTTATTATGTACTAGATTCAACTTCGTTTAGGTTAGATTGAAAGTATTAGGATATGAGACATTACAAGTATTACATGAAGACTTGAAGAATGTGAAGAAGTACGGAGCTACAACGACAACATCATCCTTACACTTGAGGTTAGTAATATTTGACTTGAACTGTTACATTCCCTAACGTATCTTTCAAGTTGTGCATATTGAAAACATAATTATGAAGCTATGAATGATTATACTCTAGTTAGACGTAGTATTAAGGAATACAATACGAAGTATAACACTTATCTTTTGAACTTCATATATAATACATCGACATAATCGTTTGAATGCTATTGTGATTATGTATGGGTATGAGGTGAAGATTTCATCCTAGGAAACAATGTTTTACATTCATTTAAAGGAAGTAAATTCATGAGCTTGTTTTGTGAATCGAAAGGGAAATCGCTAGGCTTATTGGTATTGTTGTTCATTGCATATCTTTTGAACTACCAATATGTGTGATTAGTATAACCGTTTATGACTTGTTTATGTTCTTGGTAAAACTATTCACAAGGCCTGACTTTTGTATTGGTATGACTTTTATTAGTGAAACCGATCATAAATAATCACCCGAGATGGTATGATCGATTTAGTGTTATTGGTATGACAAAATCTAGGCAAAGGGGAACTGATCTTAGTAAGAGGTACAATCGATCACAAAAGGGGAATCGATCCTTGTAATAGGTGCAACACGTTTTTAGATATTGGGGGAACCGATCCTATGAACATGTGCAACACGTTTTTAGACATTTGGGAACCGATCCTATGAACATGTGCAATAGAATATAACTAGTTACCATATATATGTGGGAACTGATCCTAGTATATAGTCAACCAAGTTTTGGTAACTAGCGTGACTATGCACAATACTCAAATGGAGGCAGAATCAAAACTTTTTTTGGTATAACCGTTAAACCCATGATTGGTGATTTGATAGGATAATCAATCACATAGTTCTTGGAAGACAGAGGAACCAATTCTAAACGTGTTTGGAAGTGTGGAAAATCGATTCCAATAGTGGAAGTATGAAAGAGGACTTACAAAGTAAAGATGTCGACATACTTTGAACATGTGCAGTAACACTTATCTTTTATTGTTCAAAGATATTCCTTAATAGCTAAAGGACAATCCCAGATCGAAAATAAATTAAGAATCTTTTAATTAAGGTTGTTATTTTTGCATATCTTTGGAAAATAAAAATTAAAAATGAGCATTTTCTAAGAGATTTTCGGTCATTATTTGGACAAAGCATTTCCAGGAATTATGGAAACTGAATTTGGAATATATTTCATATCTTGAGAATATTTTCGTTTTTGGAAATTCCTTGGTTTCCAAACTTCCTTGGTCTATAAATATCAAAGTTTGCATTTCAAGCAAACTATTCCTCGGAGCCAGCAAAACTACCTAGTTGTGTTGTTACTGGTAGAGCCGCTTATTCGGAGAGGAAAGTAACCTAATTAGGCGAAATATCTTATGGCCTCTCAGTTTAAAGACTTCTTTTGGGATTGAGAAGCTCTATTAGTACCGTTGGTGGGAAACTAGATAATTGCGGTTTATTATTAGTTTTCGATTGATTTGATTGACTAACGGTTGTTGAACTTTGATTGCACCTAGTTTGTTTATGATTGAGAATCTTCTCTTCTGATATAAGATTCACTCAAACTAGATCGAAGTTTTGATGGGGATCTTTAGACTATTTGTAGATCTAAAGATGTCTTGTGATAATCCATTGTTAAGAGACTCCATTCTGTGTGTGATTTATCACAAGAAATTCAAGTTGATTATGTGCAGGTGTTTATTGAAGATCTAAGAAGATTTGAAGACAAAGAAGACTCTGAAGATTTTTGATCTGGGTTCATAATCTTTGGTGTGCACAATACTTGTTTAAGGTAAAGAGGATCCAACTATAATCGGTTTATCCTTGTGGTAGATTGGATTGATTAGTTGAGTAGATCGGCATCAATACAATTCTTTGTGATTGAAAGTATTGATTGCAAAATCTTGACAATTACTTTGGTAGTTGTTATTGGATAGATCTAAGTACATGACAAAAGAGTTTATTGGGATAAACGGAAGAGCCTTTTGTCGAACTCATATCACTTGGTTGAAAAGAGTTGTTACCGAACATATTTGTTGTTCCTTTACTGTTTGGAATACGAACCAAAGGAATTGTTCCAAGTGCGTGACTTATTTACAAGTTGGAGGCGCAGGGATACAGATGGAACTAGGTTAACTATAGGTTTAGTTGCTTGGTATCAACTATACTAAGTTGGTTTGATTTTGTATAGCGTCTTAATCATGAGAGTATTCAATTCTGGACAAGGTCCCGGGGTTTTTCTGCATTTGCGGTTTCCTCGTGAACAAAAACTTGCTTTGTCTTTTACTTTTCTATTTCCACAATTATAATTGTTTTATTATAATTAAAAGTAAAATACACAAACTTTAATTCCTATTTACTTGATAGTAATCTTATTATGTTTGGTTAAGTCCGAACCATTTATCAAGTAAACATACTTCGTTGTTGTATTTTCTCGATCTCGTATCCATAGACGATCACATGAAGTGCGAACCGATTAGTTGTATTGTCTCGACTCGGTCTATAGGCAATCGCTTTCGGAGAAAGGACTTATAGGTGGAAAAGTTTTAGATTGAGGTATATTTGGGTACCCTCCTATTTTCACAAGATAACCCCTACAATATTCCATAGCTACACTCCCCATAAAGATCTGACAATTAAGCACAAGTTCAATTAAGAACTCTCCCCCATATAATGTCATTCCCGAAAGAACAACAAGAGCGACCTTACTTTCAAAAGAAAAGAAAGATTTCTTTGAACAACAACAAATCATATAAGAATATGAATTTGTATCCAAAATACTCAATTGAATTAACCACAAGTGAACCCATGATTAATTCAACCGGAATACTCAACTAAATTAACTACAAGAGAACCCATGATTAATCCAATTGTAAATGCTCAACATAAGAGAACTTATGGAGCCACACAGTATATACATAAAAGATATGGATCAGGGAAGATCAATACTGCAGAATAATCAAAGATTCATTCTATCCTTCATCATTATTTGCACAATGACTTACAATAAACATAATCTTTGTAAACAAAAGCTCATCCTTTCTTCCATAAATATTTGCATAATGACATAAAAGGCTTATCTTTTGTTTTTGTCAAAAGTTTATTCATTCTTTTATCAATACTTGCATATCGACGTACGAAAGACTTAACTTTTGACAACATATGGGACAATCATAGTTCCCGGACGTAAACACACATATCCCATAACAAATTGCAATATATAAAACCATAAAGATTAATACTGCAAAAATCATCTTCCAAACCAACTTTAGAATTTTAATAAATAAATCTAAAAACATTGAAGATGAAAACGTTGGACATAACTATGTGTAGTCACAATAATGGCTATTCCAAACTCTAGTTATTCTTCTTAAAACATAAGAATAAAATTCTCATATGAAGCTTTCCTAGACAAAATAAGAGTAAAAGAGATTACTCATCATCTTCATCTTCTGAAACCATCCAAGAGCCTTAAATAATATCCACGTCTTCCTTGATTTCAGGAAACTTGGTTGCAATCAAACACAAATTGTTCTTACACACACTTTAGCCTTGAATTGATCTTAAACATACCTTTGTGAATTTGTTGAAGAAGACTCAAAGTGGTAGGATCACAAGTGATGTCAAGGGAATCACATCTTTGTCTTTTACACACACTCTCCTTCATACGCTTAAAGGTACATGGGCGAACGAGTTTGGGAGTTCCAAGAGAGTTCCCAATTGGAGCAATGAGAGTGTTTGACAAATTTGTCCAATTAAGCAAGTGAAGCCTAACTTCTTGTTGGGATAAGTCATCGAGATCATTTGAAAAATGATAAACCCACAAATATCGAGACTTGGGGTACCCAATTCAATGAAATAGACCAACTCCGCAAACTCGCAACTCCATCGAGAATTTTTAATTGTGGAGGGACAAAGATTAGAGATACCAAGCTTTCAGAAGGACATCAAAGCAAGACTAAGATAATTTGTAGGAAACTTTCTTTTATTCCAATTAACACTCTTGCCATAAAGACCATGAGAGATGGCTTCATATGATGGTCTTTCATCACTTAGTCTAGGGAGGCAAAATTTCCCAAAGGAATTTTGGTAATCCTGGATATCAACTCTCTATCTACAAGAAATTTCTCTCTTTTTATCATGGTTTTGAATTCCATGTTCTCAAGATCAACATCATGAATGTTGGCATATAAAATCCTTGTGAGAGTGTCAAAACCTTCACCAAGACCATTAAAGATGTTTCCAAGATTAAACTTTTCAAAGAAAATCAAATTTTATTTATGACCATTAGACAAATCCAACTTCTTTTCAAGAATGAAACCACTAGAAGAAATCCTTTCAAAGATCATACTACTAGAATCATGACAAATCTAATTCTAATAGAGTCTTGAGATTGAGGAAGAGTCATGCTAGAAGAAGATGCATCCAAAGTTTTTGAAACCTTATTTAAAACCTTGAAATTTCCCATAAAACCTAGAAATAGATAGTACAAGGTGAAGGAAGAACTTACTTGATTTGTCTCTTGAAAACCCTTTCACTTTTTGTTCTCCAAAGATGCTTTAATGGATGAAATACATGAACCCTAGAAAAGTTCACGTACGCGGTCGTTACAAGGGATAAGAAGGGTACGCGTACCAGCCTCTTATGTAGCCTCAAATGGGCTTGGACCCGTTCACGAACCGTGACCCACAAAAGAAAAGTAGGATTTTTTTTTTATTTTTTTTTTTAAATCGTTTACCTTCCAAGGTACGCATACTGGAAGAGATCAGTATAGTACAGTAAAAGAATAGTAGGGAGCCTACAAAACTTTTAGTTGACCTTGGAAGGAAGAAGTAGAAAAAGATTTACAAAATAAATTAACTCAGACAACACGGTCAACCGTTACTTGCCCCACATCAAGTTATATACAGATGGGGTATAGCCAGTCTTGTTACCAATAGGTCAAATGTGCAGAGAAATTCTCATGCAAATTTTCCGGTTGATCTTTGTAAACAGTATTACAGTAAAGATGATACTCTGTATTAATAGAGTGTTTTGAATCCTTTATCTTATATACAAGAAAAGACTTTTTTCTGAAGATTAAAACCTATGTGGAACTCACAAGAAATCTTTTTATCAATTTCACATGAGTTGGAGATAGATCTAGTTCGTACATCATGAATGCATGATTTAATATGTACTGAACTATTATCAGAACTATTCTTATTCTCAAAGGAATTAAGCTTTAACAATAATTTGAAAGCGCTTTCAAATGCTCTAAATAGATCTTTGTTAATTGATCCATTACAATAGTATTCCTCATAAAGATTTAGAGTTAACCTAGTGAGATTCTGTATCCTTGAGCTTCGACTGCGTTTTTTCAAGAGACCCTTCTTAGAAGAACTTTTATTTTTTCCTATAGATTGTTCCTAATTATCTAAGCTTTCCAAGGACTTAGTTGAAGCGGGATTATCACAAGAGACCAGAGGTCTAATAAATAATCTTTGAACAATCTTTACGGAATTCTGGCGTGCATTACAGATGCCAAGAGCAAGTTTCCCAACGAAATTTCCCATAGGGATGGACTTTTAGGGATCAGTCAAACACAAACTTATTAGGTTTAAGGTGTTTGCCTGCTCTGATACCAATTAAAAAAGTGGAGGTACAACAACCTCACCCAATAATTCGCTCAACAATATGTATGGACTAACTCCAATATACTTTTAAGAGAATCAACTAGACAGTCAGAATCAATCTTAATAAAAAGTATATCAAAGAGTTATATCTCAATTTCCCGATTCAATCCTTACTCAAGCAAATAGAAATCTGTGAGTCTAATTGAATACAAGAGAAATCAACTTGAATGGTACCAAAGACCAATGTTCAAGTATCAATCAATTTCAATCAACAACCAAAGGTCGGATTTCCCAATTGATTAATTCAACGCACAACCTGTGATATTTTTGAAAAAGCGGGGGTCTAACAACACCACCCAATATTTCGATTAGCAATCTATATGGACAACTCCGAGTTGTTTTCTAGAGAATCAACTAGATAGTTAGACTCAATCAATAGAAAATACTGAAGGAGTTATTATCTCAATATCTCGATTTGATTTACTCAAGCAAATATGATTCGTGAGTCTAATCAAAGAGAGATAACTTGGATGGTACCAAAGACCAATATCCAAGTGTCAATCGATTTAAATCAACAACTAATAAGGTCAGATATTCTAATCGATTGAACAACGCACAACCTGTATTATTTTAATTATATAAAAATATAATGCGGAAAAAAAATAACACAGACACCAGAAATTTTGTTAATGAGGAAACATCAAATACAGAAAAACTCCAGGACCTAGTCCAGATTAAACATATACTGTATTAAGCCGCTACAGACACTAGCCTACTCCAAATTAACTTCGGTCTGGACTGTAGTTGAACCCCAACCAATATCACACTGATTCAAGGTACAATTATGTTCCTATGCCTCTGATCCCAGCAGGATAATGCGCACTTGATTCCCTTAGCTGATCTCACCCACAACCAAGAGTTGCTACGACCCAAAGTCAAAGACTTTAATAAACAAATCTGTCTCACACAGAAAAGTCTACATGTAATAGATAAATTCGTCTCCCACGAATAAACCTACAAGTTTTGTTCCGTCTTTTGATAAATCAAGGTGAACATGAACCAATCGATAAAACCAGACTTATATTCCCGAAGAACAGCTCAGTTTCATCAATCACCTCACAAGACTTTCGTCACTAGGCAAAAGATGAACTTAGCTAAAGCGAAAGCTTTACCAACACCCATTTCGAGAAATAGATAAGCAAGATATACTCAACTCGAAATGTCACATGTGCATATTCTTAGTCTATATAGTAAAACGACTTTTGTCTCAAGATAGAAGATAAAATAGATAGACTTTCGAGTGATAGATAAGTTCAAGTCTCCACATACCTTTTAGTCGATGAAGATCCATTGGTTCCTTGAGTAGTCCTTCGTCTTGTATGATGATCGCCATGGAGTTCTTGAGCTCAACTACACTTTCTATCCTAGTCCGAGACCTTAGCTATAGTAGACTAGAAATCAAGACTTTATAGTTTTGATCACTAAGATTTACAAACATGCTTGAGATAGCAATGCATGCGAGTTTGACCGAGCAGTGCTCTAACAATCTCCCCATTTGTAAATTTTAGTGGCAAAACTATTAATACATATGAAATACAAAAATTATGTAAATAAACTTTGTAGATCCTATTCTACATGCCTAATCTTCAACAATACTCGAAATATTCGTCACTTACAAGTAGTCCAATGATCCTAAAGGTTGTAGTTTAGCATCATCGTTGTTGAAAATCCATAGCTATAACAATGATAAAAGCATCGGTTCTCAATCATTGTTATACAGTGTCATAGTATTATTACACAACGTCAAAGTATTATTTCATCACAACTTCAATAACAATACTATGGTGATACTTCAATCCCCCTTAATCAATACTCCATCTCACATGGAAACCACTCCCCCTTACATAATGATCCGAAAACCATATGTATTTGTAGTATGAACTACAATTAATTCTCCCCCTTTTTGTAAATAAAATTGGCAAAGGTACAAGAACGGGATCCTAATGAAATTTCCGTAAGAGATATTTCATGACCAAAGGTAAATGTTCTATCATCTTGTTTAGATGCAATCATAAAGCCGAGGCTAAATGCATTCATCCAGGAGTTCATAAAGATACAAGATAGCCCCTCAAAATTCCACAGCCGCACTCCTCACAAGATTTGGAAATTAAGCGCAAGTTCAAAAGAACTCTCCCCCATAAGATGTCATTCCCAAGGGAACAACAAGAGCGACCTTAATTTCAAGAGAAAAGAAGGATTTTTTTAGACTCAACAAATTACATACAAGTATGAATTTGGAATCCAAAATACTCAATCATATTAACCAAAGCGAACCAAGATTATTTTGACTAAATATTCTCAACACAAGTAAACTTATGGAGACTTAATACATCGATTAGATTATTCACAAGAGAACCCATAAATACTCTAACCGGATAGCACAATTAAACTAATCACAAAGTAATAAATTCAATTGTCCACACTCGACATGAGAAAAATCTATGTAGTGCTAACTAAATAATCACACTAGATGATTGATTTAGTTCATTTGGGCTCAACATAAGAAATTATGGAACGCCGACTAAGATTATCATAGGAAATGACAACCTTAATTGTCCATGTACTCAACATGAGAGAACTCATAGAATACAAACTAAATAACCACACAAGTTGATTAGTTTAGTTCTTAATGCTCAACATATAACATTTCATGGAACAAACAACCACGCCAATAAGAAATTGACTTGGTCGTATCGAGCTCAACATAAAATACACAATGGAGCCTTCACGGTAATACATAAAAATATGTAACAAATAATCTCTATACCGTGGATTACAAAACAAGGACCTATTCTATTTTTCCATCACAAAGTGACATAATAGACTTTCTCCTTGAATCACAAAAGATTTTAACCTATCTTTGCATCAACAATTGACAATATAGGCTTAACTTTTGTGTTTTGCCAAAAGTCCATTCATTCCTTAATCAATATTTGCATACCAATACGTGAACGACTTTATTTTTGACAAAATATGAGATAATCAAGTTCACGGACTTAAACATACATATCCCATCAAAATATTGCAATATATAAAACCATAAAGATTAATACTACAACCATCATATTCCAAACAAGTTTAGAATTTAAAACCAATAAATCTAAAATACAGGAAGATGAAAACATTGGGTATAGCTTTGTGTAATCACAATCATGGTTATTCCAAAGCACTAGTTATTCTTCTAAATAAAACAGAAAACATAGAAGATTTACTAGACATGCTAAGTTCGATTTCCAACTAATGTTTAAACAATAGTGAGTTCATCAGAAGCTTCCTTTAGTTCGTTCTTCAAAAACTCAAGATTACTTGTTGCTATCCTGAGTTGTTCACTAACGACTTCAAAATCACGAAGAAGATTTCCTAACAATTATAAGGATATCTGAACTGGTAGGTTCTTTTTATGGTCAATAGCCTGATGACAGATTATGAAAACAGGGTCTTCATGAAACTCAATAGCCTTCTCTTCCATGATCACTTCTTTGTTGGTTTTCTCAATTGTGCCAAGAATCCAGGAGAATCCTTTTATCCTTATAGAATAAAGTGTCAATTGACAACATATATAAGAGGGTTCATATAAAACCCTAGGCACAAGAACATCCGTGCGGTTTTAGTGGCCGTGCACAGGTGGTCAAGACTGACCAAAACGTGGAGAATCAAACAAGAAGAGGAGGAAAAAACAAAATCAACAAGGAATTCTTCGTCAAACAAAATCGAACATACTTCGAAAGAGACTCATAATAAATCCTTAAGATAAAGAACAATACATACACCTTTGACATCTTTCTCAAGACACTTTTCTTGAGAGCACAGAGCATCCTTCTTATTTCAAAAGAAGGATGCTTTAAAAAGCAGTCATGGTGTGGTAAGATGAGCACTTTTCTCATCATGGTTGATTTCTCCTCTGGAGCAACAAAGAGATGAGTTATCCAACAAAAGTGAAGAACTAAAAGAGGAATTTGGAGTACCTGAAATAGCCACTTTTCATGTTTTGGAGATGCCCCGTTTGAGTCTGTTTATACTTGACTTAAGTTTTGAGACTCGATTATTTATGTGAAGAAAATCTGGAACATAATTCTTGGATTCACAGCCTTTCACAGAAGGGGTCATGGAACTTGATCTCTTTTTCTTTCTCCTGTGCCTTTTCATTTTTTCATGGTTGTTAAACACCCATTTGTCGTTCTTCTTTCTACCTTGATTCACATTTAGTGTTTAAAAGTCACGAATAAGAGGTGACTTGTCAAGGTAGTTTTCTTGCTTGTTGAATGTACCTTTTACTCCAGTAATATGAGGAACAAGTTTAATCACTTCCTTAGACACCCACATAAGAATGTTGTGAAGTTTTTTTATTCCTCAACCGAAAACCACAATTCCGTTCAAGGTGCCCTTTATTTCCACAATAATAGCAGTTAAAGTAATTGTTTTTAATAGTTCTCTTGTGAGTAAATTTGAGAGAAGTCCCTTTGTCCTTAGGCACATTGCGAGCTGCAAACGTTGTCTCACATGAAGAATTATCAACATCTTTGACAAAATTGATCTTACTTGTTTTTGGAGTGTCTATTCCTTTATAGCCCAGACCAAGTGTATCACGATGTCCTTTACATGCTCCAATCATAGAAGTCAATTTTGTAGAGCTCGTATTGAATCTTTTCAGTCTCTCTTTTAGAGATTTTACTTTATCAAGAGAGGCTGCAAGATCAGTCTCCAATGACTTTTCATTAGTAAGAAGTCCGAGTTCTTTATCATGAAAACATTTCTGTTGAGAGTCATACTTTGCTTCAGTATCTGCAAGTATTTCTTTCAACACATGGAGATTTCAGAGAAGATTGTCACATTCAGACCTTTTTGTACGAACATATTCTTCACAATCTTTAACAATAGATTTTAGGAGATTGTACCCACCATCATATCCTTTAAAGAGTTTTTTAAATTTTCTGTTTTCTTGACAAAGAGGAGCCATATACTTACTCAGGCAAGATTTTGACCTTTTTATCTTTAGCTCGTGATCAAACAGCTTGATATATTGTGAGACTTCCTCATCAATACTCGGTCCTTCTTCTGAATCACTGTCATCTGAAAGGTCATCCAATTTCTCATCAAGAGATGTTTCCCAGTCAAATGTAGATTCAGTCACATGACAGTTGACAGAATTTTTCTCAGAAGCTTCAAGACTTTAAGCCTCACCTGAGTGACTTTGTACTGGTGTTGCGTTATCAAAGATACTACTCTTGTCCATAGAGTCAGATCGCTACAAACACACACTTGTAAGGTCTTTAATGTGTTTGTCTGCTCTGATACCAATTGAAAAAGCGGGGTCTAACAACACCACCCAATATTTCGATTATCAATCTGTATGGACAACTCCGAGTTTTTCTAGAGAATCAACTAGACAGTTAGACTCAATCAATAGAAAATACTCAAGGAGTTATTATCTAAATATCTCGATTTGATTTACTCAAGCAAATATGATTCGCGAGTCTAATCAAAGAGAGATAACTTGGATGGTACCAAAGACCAATATCCAAGTGTCAAACTATTTAAATCAACAACCGATAAGGTCGAATATTCTAATCGATTAAACAACGCACAACCTGTATTATTTCAATTATATAAAAATATAATGCGGAAAAAAAAAACACAGACACCAGAAATTTTGTTAACGAGGAAACCGCAAATGCAAAAAAACCCCGTGACCTAGTCCATATTAAACATACACTGTATTAAGCCGCTACAGACACTACCCTACTCCAAATTAACTTCGGTCTGGATTGTAGTTGAACCCCAATTAATCTCACACTGATCCAAGGTACAGTTATGTTCCTACGCCTCTGATCCCAGCAGGATACTGCGCACTTGATTCCCTTAGCTGATCTCACCCACAACCAAGAGTTGCTACGACCCAAAGTCGAAGACTTTAATAAACAAATCTGTCTCACACAGAAAAGTATACACGTAATAGATAAATTCGTCTCCCACGAATAAACTTACAAGTTTTTTTTCCGTCTTTTGATAAATCAAGGTGAACAAGAACCAATCGATAAAACCATACTTATATTCCATAAGAACAACTCAGTTTCATCAATCACCTCATAATAAACTCAATCAACGCAGCGAAGAAAATTATTGAGGAATCACAAACAATGAGACGTAGATGTTTGTGACTACTTTTAGCTTGCCTATCGGAGATAGAAATCTCAATCCAATTATTACAATTGTACTCGTACGATATAAATAGCAAGATCAGATCACATAACTATAAGAAAAGTAGTATCGGTATGGCTTTACAATCCTAATGAAGTCTTTAAGTCGTTAACCTGGTTTTAGAAGAAAAAAACCAAAGGTTAAAGGAGAATCGACTCTAGCTTTAGCAAACTAGTATCACACAGAATGTGTGGGGATTAGGTTTCCCAGTTGCTAGAGTTTTCCCTTATATAGTCTTTCAAATATGGGTTTGCAATCAATGTTAGCTTGCTAACAAAGCATTAAATATTCACCCTTAGATGAAAACCTGATTAGATACAAGCTAATATCTTTCAACTGTTAGATCGAAAACTTAGCTTGACATACACACATGTACTTGACGTTTTTGTGCTTGTGTAACCGTACCCAAACATGTACAATGGTTGGTTCAATAATAGTCAACCAAATGGTTAGCCAAATGATAACTTTCATATCAACCATATTCTTCTTCACCATAACTAGTCCAAATGACTCAAATAAACTAGTTAGAGAGTTGTTCAATTGCTATGAGATCCCAAGTAGTACAAGAGACACAATTGAATCAAAAACGATGTGATTCACTCGAATCATTTCATGAACTATAAAGTCACGGTTTGCAAAATCATTACTTAGTAATTTAAGATAAGTTCACGAACAACGTTTTCAGACATAACCTCTTGAGTTCGCGGACTAAGTTCACGGACTCAAGCTAACCAGTTGAAGTTAATAAACTCCAGAAGAATTTCTAGGGTTGAGAACTTCCGTCAGTTCGCGGACTGCACGTGAGCATCAACTTCAGCAGATATTCTCGGGTTCGATAACTTACGCCAATTCGTGGACTGAGTTGACTGCTCACGTTCCGGTTCCACATGATCAACAAAGTTCGCAAACTTCGGTTTAAGTGCTAAGGATTTATACATATATGTGTTTCCACAACAATGTTTATATCCCACAATGATTATATAGTCTAAACTCTCATTTCAATCATTGAAACATTCTCAGAGGGCATTATATAATTGTTATTCACAAACTATTTTTCGTCAGAGCGATTTCCAAAGTGATTGAAACATAACATGACTTTCGTCACTAGGCAAAGATGAACTTGGATAAAGCGAAAGCTTTACCAACACCCATTTCGAGAAATAGATAAGCAAGATATAGTCAGCTCGAAATGTCACATGTGCATATTCTTAGTCTATATAGTAAAATGACTTTTGTCTCAAGATAGGAGATAGAATAGATAGACTTTCGGGTGATAGATAAGTTCAAGTCTCCACATACCTTTTAGTCGATGAAGATCCACTGGTTCCTTGAGTAGTCCTTCATCTTGTATGATGATCGCCATGGAGTTCTTGAGCTCAACTACACTTTCTATCCTAGTCCGAGACCTTAGCTATAGTAGACTAGAAATCAAGACTTTATAGTTTTGATAACTAAGATTGACAAACATGCTTGAGATAGCAACGCATGCGAGTTTGACCGAGAAGTGCTCTAACAATTTCAATTATATAACAAAATTTAATGCGGAAAAGAAATAACAAAGACGCCAGAATTTTTGTTAACGAGGAAACCGAAAATGCAGAAAAACCTCGGGACCTAGTCCAGATTGAACACACACTGTATTAAGCCGCTACAAACACTAACCTACTACAAACTAACTTCGGTCTGGACTGTAGTTGAACCCCTATCAATCTTACACTGATCCAAGGTACAGTTGCACTCTTTATGTCTCTGATCCCATCAGGATACTACGCACTTGATTCCCTTAGTTGATCTCACCCACAACTATGAGTTGCTATGACCCAAAGTCGAAGACTTTAATAAACAAATATGTGTCACACAGAAAAGTCTACAATAATAGATAAATCTGTCTCCCACATAAATACAAACAAGTTTTGTTCCGTATTTTGATAAATCAAGGTGAACATGAACCAATCGATAACCCGAACTTATATTCCCGAAGAACATCCTAGAATTATCAATAACCTAACAATAATTTTGATCGACTAGAGAAACAAGATATTGTGGAATCACAAACGATGAGACGAAGATATTTGAGACTACTTTTCTATCTGGCCTATAGGAAAGATTAATTTTAAGCCAATCTTACAATTGTACTCAAATACGATAAAAAAAACAAGATCAGATCACACAACTATAGAGAAAATAGTTGGGTCTAGCTTCACAATCCCAATGAAGTCTTCAAGTCATTAACCTACAAGGTCTCGGTAGAAACCTAAGGTTAAAGGAGAACCGACTCTTTCTTATACAACTAGTATCACACGGGAGGTGTGGGGATTAATTTTCCAAGTTGCTAGATTTCTCCTTCATATAGTCTCCATATCAGAATTTGCAATCTAAGTTACCTTGGTAACAAAGCATTCAATATTCATTGTTAGAAGAAAACCTGATTAGATTCAAGCTAATATCTTTCGACCATTAGATAGAACTTAGCTTGTTATACACAAATGAAATATACATCATTTATATTTGTGTAACCGTACCTAAATGTGTACAAGTTTAACCAAATGGTTATCCATATGAGCACTTTCATATCAACCATATTCATCTTCACCATAACTAGTCCAAATGAACTAGTTCAAGAGTTTTTCAATTTCTTATATCTTATAGAAGTATACAAGACACAATCGAAGCAAAATCGGTTTTGATTCACTCGAATCGATTCATGAACTTTATTGCCACGGTTTGCAAATATGCATTCCTTGGTTTATATATATTTAAGTTCACGAATAAACAAATTTTAGAAAGTAACACACTTAAGTATGCGTACGGGTATGCGTACTTAAGTAACCAGATTTGAGTTTGTTTTGGTTTCCAAACTCAGCAAAAATTCACGGACGTGAACTTTCTGCTGGTATGCATATGAGTACACATACTTAGGTAATCGGATTGAGTTGGTTTTGATTTCCAAACTCAGCAGAAATTCACGGACGTGAACTTCCGCCAGTATGCATACGGGTACGCATACTTACCAAGTCTCCATCAACCATTTAGTACACACACAAGTATGCATACATTTGGTTCCCGGTTTTGGACTTATACATTAATACGTGAACACATTATATGATTATATCCAAGGATGGTTACATGTTCTAAACTCTCATTTCAATCATTGAAACATTCTTAGAGGATGTTAAATAGAGATTACTCACACACTATTTTTCATCAAAGTAATTTTCAAGATATTGAAATAACCAACATGACTTTCGTCACTTGTAAAGATGAACTTGGCCAAAGCGAAAGCTTACCAACATATATTTCGAGAAAAAGATAAGCGAGATAAATTCGGCTCGAAATAGCAAATTTGTATAATTGAAGTCTATATAGCAATATAACTTTTGTCTCAAGATAGGAGATAGAGTAGATAGACTTTTTGAGTGATAGATAAGTTCAAGTCTCCACATACCTTTTAGTCGATGAAGTTCCACCAGTTCCTTGAGTAGTTTCTTCGTCTTTGTATGATGAACGTCGTGGAGGCTAGATCTCAACTACATTTTTTATCCTAGTCCGAGACTTAGTTATAAGTAGACTAGAAATCAAGACTTATAGTTTTGGAAACTAAACTTGACAACAAGCTTGAGATAGCAACGCTTGCGAGTTCGACCGAGCAGTACTCTAACAAGATTAATACTGCAAAATCATCTTCCAAATAAGCTTTAGAATTTAAATAAATAAATCTAAAAAAATTGCAAGATGAAAATCGTTTGAAATAGCTACGTGTACTCACAATAATGTCTATTCCAAACCCTAGTTATCCTTTTTATAAGCATAAGAATAAATTCTCATAAGAAGGTTCCCAGACAAAATAGATAAACCACAGAAGTCTAATCATCATCTTCATCATCGGAGACCATAAACGTGGCACGAACCTTATCCATGTCTTCATTTATTTCAGGAAACTTAGTGGAAATCACATTTAATTGTTCTTGCACAAACCTTATTTTAGCATCAATTTTACAAACACCCTTGTGAATTTGATGAAGAAGCTTCACGGAGGAAGAATCAAATGAGTCAACAAGTGTGTCACATATTTGTCTCTTGCAAGCATTTTCATTCATATGTTTGAAAGTACAAGGGAGAACAAGCTTTGGAGTTCCAATAGAGTTGCTAATGGGAGCAATGGAGAATGTGCGACAAGTACTCTCAATCAAGCAAGGATAGCCTAACTTTTTGTTGTAAGACGTCATCGACAACATTTGATAAATGATAAACACAAATGTCGAGACTTTGAGTTCCCAACTCAAGGAAATATACCAACTCCGCAAACTCACGACCCCAACGAGAATTCTCAATCGTGGAGGGACAAAGATTAGAGATACCAAGTTTTCCAAAAGACATCAAAGCAAGACTAAGATGAGTAGTAGGAAATTTCCCTTCATTCCAATCAACACTCTTACCGCAAATACCATTAGAGATGGTTCATACAATGGTTTTTCATGACTAAGTCTTGGAAGGCGAAAACTCCCAAGGGGAATTTTAGTGATTTTTTAAATCAACTCTCTATTCACAAAAATTATTTGTCTATTTACCATGGTCTTGAATTCCATGTCATCATAATTAACATCATAGATATTAGCATAAAATATTCTTGTAAGAGTGTCAAAACCTTCACCAAAACCATCAAAGATGATTCCAAGATTAAACTTTTCAAAACATACCAAATCTTCTTTGTGTCCACTAACAAAATCCAATTTCTTTTATAGAATATAAGCCCATTAGGTGAAATCTTTTCAAATACTTTTCCACAAGAATCATTGACAAATCTAATCCTAATGGAATTTTGATCTATAGGTAAGTTCATGCTAGAAGAAGATGAAGAACCCAAGTTTTTAGAAACCTCTTTTGAAACCTTGAAATTCCTCATGGGATTTAGCAATTGAGAAAGATTAGAAAGAGAGAAGACTTACTCGGTATGTTCCTTGAAAACCCCTTTTTACTTTTTGATCTCCAAGGATGATTAATGGAGAAAGCACATGAACCCTAGAGCGTTCACGTACGCAAACAAGATGCGAGGAACAAGAATGTACGCGTAACGCTTCTTTTATATAAACAAAAATGGGCTTGGACCCCGTTTTTGAACCGCGACCCACAAAAGGAATGTAGGATTTCTTAAGTGTTCACACACAAAGGTTATGCAAATCGCGAAAGCACACAGACGTGTGAAAAGACGATGTAGTAGAAAGCTATTTTACAATTATCCTGAGGAGGACAAAATAAAACATTAACCCAAGTACAAACAAATCAAACCGTTCCTTGCCCGATCTCAAGATATATACAAATAGGGTAGCGCCAAACAAGTTACCAAGTGGCAAGTATAGCGCCCCTAAGCTAGCAGCTGACTAATCCAAGAGATTAGCTAAATAAAGAGGCACTAAGGATCTAAATCATTTACTTAAACATTCAATTAATAATTATGCTACAAAACTTAACCCAAAATTAACCCCTCTCTGAAATATATATACAAGAACTCCTTTCAAATGATACATATACAATAGTCATTTGGTTTACAAATAAAATATACAACATAATAAACATAGCAGAAGTTAACCAAATAACGAATTCAACCCTTGAAGCTTTCGTTGCGCAACTCTGATCTGTCTCTGAAACTTAAAGTGGGAATGGATGAGCAAATCATCCCTAAACGGGGTGCCCAGTAGAAATAGCATTTAACTTTCAAGAAATCATGGCAAGACATGGAAAACAATACATGTTTTCCCAAGCATCAACAAGTGACCAAGTCACTGACATAAACAAACATGTATATGGACAAACTCCTTCTTCAAACAATTTACTAATATGGTTGTAAATTCCGTACTCTCAAATTCACACCTATATATCTATGGATGTCGACAATTCCGAACTCGCAAACTGATGACCAATATCAACATAAAAGTTGAATTCATGTAGATATAAATGCGAAAGAGTGTATCCTATATACCACTGGTGGAAATTCTTATTTCCCATAACAATTCATAATGACATTCATAGAATTACAAGTCCTTTCCAAACCATGGAAAGATAAAAGAATCAACAGAACAATCATAATACAAACTAACAATGCATGAAATGTACAAACAGACAATGCATGAGTTTATAAACATAAACCTTTGTAAAAGAAACAACAATGATTTCAAAAGAGTTAAATATAAATTCCCACCTCTTTTGATGACAAGCCACACCTACCTCGAGATCCATGATCCACTAGTTCATCCTTTGGATCGATCATTGTTAATAAAGACTAACTGTTAATCACACACGAACTCTAAGAATCTATCCAAAATGGCTCACACAAGAATCATACAAGTCTATCTAATTGTTCTAACTCCATTTATAACTTTACAACTTTTAGTTCTCTATCTTTAGCATAACTAAGGTTTATTAATTGAATTAGATTAGTTCTATAGTCTATTAGCTAAGTCTTAAGAAAATCTACAACTTTGTAAAAGGAACCAAAGACTATTTCGGACCATAAGGGTCCAATTCACGTACAATAGGAAAACTGGCTCTAAGCCCAGGTCCACTAAACATGCTCATTAAACCAAGGTTCAGTCCATCTGCTCAAACTTAACAGTTAAGCTAACAGTCAACGGGTCTCTAACAGTCAACATTGATCAAAGTCAAGTCTAAAGTCAAAGGGTTAACTGAGTCAATTCCGGGTTAGACCGATTCAACTCAGTCAGGTGGTCTGAGTCAGGTAAGTCAGCTAGACTGACTGGGATGACTAACAAGTCTAAACTCTATTACAGTTACAAGATCACAACCATCCTGGTTCTATTCATTACACAAGTTATTCATTTTAAAAGAATTCTACAACTTCAATACAAATACAGAAAAACTTCATAATTACTACCAACCTGAATTCAGGCTTGCATCATTACAGCTCAGTTCCATCACCCTTCAACAACAATACATGGAACAACGCCTAACATTATACACACAAAACTCTAATTCCAGATCAACTTCAAATAATTCATTACATCAATTACAAACTCTGGTTACATGCAATTGCATCTTTAAGCTTCTTACAGCCATTACTATATGCAACTTTATAATCACAATTCTTTATGAACTGCAACTTCAGGTTCACAACTAAACCAATTTATCTAAACCTCAACTCCAACCCTGAGCAATTCTCACAGCATCACAAAGTTGAGTTCTATCACCCAACAAACACACATATTCATTATCTGAGATACAAACTCAGGAACTCCACTACAAAAACAACACCACCATCCTTAGATACCACCTGCAACAACTCACCAAATACTCTAACTCCACACACTGCCTCTTCATTCCTAATTACCTCACCACCTTCATCATTTACCCTTAACCAAAACATCATCTCTAGCTTTTCATTTCAAACACCAACAGTTCTCTGTAATACAATTCCTCCTCCCTGTAATTTAACACAACCACTACCAACACAGTGTATGCTCCTCAAGGTATTTCTATCTTACTGCACAAATCATCCATACAATCTTCTCCACCAATTCCCTTTGTTCCTAAACCTCCACCAGTTCACGTCTAACTCCATACTTCAATCAATGTTCAACCCAACTTCACAAAGAAGATATAACAAATTCTATATCATTATTTAACTCAATCTCAACACAAACCCATCAACAAATAACCGAATCAAATCAGTTTCTCAGCAATTCAAAGTTAAATTCATAAATTCTAATTCAACTTACCATTTTCCCTTGAGTATTGAATCAACACCAATAATAGCTCCAGCACCTTCTTACTAAAAGAGTCGATCCCAAGCCTTCATATCAAAATCCTCATCTTTTATCCGTTATTCTCATAAGAACCCTAAATACTTCCCAAATCAGAACTTCTGTGATTCGGACACAAAATAACATTCTAATTCTTTAAGTCAACAAACCCATCACTAATTCAATTCTTTAAATTGACAACTTCATCTTCTGATTTCTTATTTGAACTTCTTACAAACCCTAATCATTAAATTCTTTCTCCCAACCAACCCAATACCCATTTCTAACTCAATCTGAATCTTCCCAATCAATTTCCTCTTCTAAACCTACACCCGATTCAATCATGGCGGAAACCCTAACTTCACTTCTCCCTGATTCACCATAACTCTTAGCAATCCTTAATATCCTTCTTCCTAAATCACATCGACAACACCTCCTTCACCATCTGATTAGTTTTATCAATCAAAAACTCTCAAATCCACTCCCTATTTCGTCACTCGAACTCTCACAGAGGAAGAACTTAGGAGAAACAGAAGAAGGAAGAAGGAACGAGGAGAAATAAGAATAAGAATGAAGAAGAAAATATGAGTTTATCTTTTCGATCGACTAGGGATAAGGTCGACCAAATTACTAAAGGCACCCGAAAACTTTATACGGGCAGCCAAAGCGGTTAAACTGCAAGATAATTATTTTGCCCCTCACACAATTCAGATGATTTCCCATTCGTCTGATATCCGAATGACACGTTCGAGTAGTCTATTTTGCATAACTTTTTGAGATCTATTCAAGGGTACTAATTTCGTATCTAAATCATTGTTAGATTAATTTCTATTAATTCACGTACGTGTTAGACTAATCGAAATATTATCGGCTGATTCGTTAATTGACTAGTCTAATAGCGTTGACGAGCTTGAGGGTCCTTACAACAAGATGTGCAGAGAAACCCTCATGCACCATTCCCGGTTGATATTTTTGAACTGTACTAGTGTAATAATCATAGTAATGATAATCAGAGTTAACAAAGCTTTCTCATTTTTTTCTCATATGTCCAAAAGGAAAATTCTTTTAATAACTTAAACATGTATTAAAACCAAGATAACCCGTTTTATTGGATCCACTTGATTTGACCACATGTTTAGTTCATACATCATGATTACATGATTTGACATGTATCGAACTCTTATCAGATCGATTCTTATTCTTAACAGAATTAAGCTTTTCTAAGAATCTAAAAACGTTTTCAAATGCTCTAAATAGATCTTTGTCAAATGATCCATCATGATAGTATTCCTCATAAATATTAAGAGTTAATCTTGTGAGATTCCATATATTTGAACGTAACAAACGTTTTCTCAACCTTCCTTTCTTAGAGGACCTTTTAATTTTTCTTCTAGATTGTTTCTCATCATCTAAGTTTTTGAAAGTCTTAGATGTAATGAGATTATCATAAGAAGCCAAATGACTAGTCTATAATAATCTCTGAACAATCTTTAAGGAATTCTGGCAGGCGTTACAGATGCCGAGAGCAAGTTTCACAAAGAAGTTTCCCATAAGGACAGACTTTAGGGATCAGTCAAGCACAAACATATTAGGTTTTATAATGTTTGCCCGTTATGATACTAATTGAAAAAGCGGGGGTCTAACAACCTCACCCAATATCTCGCTTAGCAATTTGTGTGGACTAACTCCAATATATTTTCAAGAGAATCAACTAGATAGTTAGACTCAATCTTAGGAAAAGTATACCAAAGAGTTATATCTCAATTTCTCAATTCAATCTGCAATCAAACAAATAAGAATTTGCGAGCCTGGTTGAATGTAAGAGAAATAACTTGAACATTACCAAAGACCAATGTTCAAGGATCAATCAATTTCAATCAACAACCAAAGGTTGGATTTTCCAATTGATCGATTCAACGTACAACCTGTTATATTTCAATTATATAACACAATATAATGCGAAAAAGAAATAACACAGACGCCGGAAGTTTTGTTAACGAGGAAACCGCAAATGCAGAAAAATCCTGGCACCTAGTCCAGATTTGAACACCACACTGTATTAAGCTGCTACAGACACTAGCCTACTACAAAGCTAACTTCGGTCTGGAATGTAGTTGAACCCTAATCAATCTCACACTGATTCAAGGTACAGTCGTGCTCCTCACGTCTCTGATCCCAGCAGGATACTACGTATTTGCTTCTCTTAGCTGATCCCACCCACAACTAAGAGTTGCTACGACCCAAAGTCGAAGATCTGATAAATAAATTTGTATCACATAGTCTATTGAATAAATTAACATGTCTCCCACAGATATACCTACGAGTTTTTGTACCGTCTTTTGATAAATCAAGGTGAAGAGGAACCAGTTGATAACCCGGACTTATATTCCCGAAGAACATCCTAAAATTATCAATCACCTCACAATAATCTTAATCAATTAACGAAACAAGATATTATGGAATCACAAACGATGAGACAAAGGTGTTTGTGACTACTTTTCTATCTTTCCTATGGGAGTTATAAATCTCAAGCCAATCTTATAATTGCACTCAATCACAATTGAAACAGCAAGATTAGATCACGCAATTACAGAGAAAATATTTGGGTCTGGCTTCACAATCCCAATGAAGTCTTTAAGTCATTAACCTATAATTTTTCGTGAAAAAACCTAAGGTTAAAGGAGAATTAACTCTAGCTTATACAACTAGTATCACACAGGAGGTGTGGGGATTAGGTTTCCCAGTTGCTAGATTTCTCCTTTATATATATTTCAAATCATGGTTTGCAATCTAAGTTACCTTGGTAACAAAGCATTCAATATTCACCGTTAGATGAAAACCTGATTAGATTCAAGCTAATATCTTTCAACCGTTAGATCGAACTTAGCTTGTTATATAGAAATGGAATGTAACTTCAATTAGGTTTGAGTAACCATACCTAAACGTGTACACTTAGTCAGTTCAACAATAGTTAACCAATGGTTAGTCATATGAGCACTTTCATATCAACCTTATTATCTTTACCATAACTAGTTCAAATGACTCAAATGAACTAGTTAGGGAGTTATCCAATTGCTTAGATCTTATAGAAGTATACAAGACACAATCGAAGAAAAATCGATTTTGATTCACTCGAATCAATTCATGAATATTATAGCCACGGTTTGCAAAGATTGCATTCCTTATTATATAAATGTTTTAGTTCATGAACAAACCAATTTTAGTAAGTAACCTACTTAAGTATGCAAAAGGGTACGCATACTTAAGTAACTTGATTGAGTTTGTTTTTCACTTCCATACTCCAGCAGAAATTCACGGACGTGAAACTTCCGCTAGTATGCGTACTAGTACGCATACTTACCCAGATTTCCAACTATCACCAAAACGCGTATGGGTACGCATACTTTGGGTTCCCGGTTTTGGAATTTTATACAAATGTGAGAACATACTATGTTTATATCCAAACATGGTTACTTGTTCTAAACTCTTATTTAAATCATTGAAACTTTCTTAGAGGATTTTAAAATAGTCGTTATTCACAAACTATTTTCATCAAAGCGATTTTCAAGTTATTGGAATAATCAACATGACTTTCGTCATGAGTAAAGATGAACTTGTCTAAAGCGAAAGCTTACCAACACATATTTTGAGAAATAGATAAGCGAGATAGACTCGACTCGAAATGGCAAATGTGCATTAATTGAAGTTTATATAGCAATACAACTTTTGTCTCAAATAGGAGATATAGTAGATATACTTTTGAGTGATATATAAGTTCAAGTATCCCCATACCTTTTGTTGATGAAGTTCCACAAGTTCCCTTGAGTAGTTTTTGGTCTTCATTCTATGAATGTCGTGGAGTCTAAATCTCGATAAACTTATTATCCTAATCCGAGGCTTATCAATAAGTAGACTAGAAATCAAGACTTATAATTTTGGAAACTAAACTTGACAAACAAGCTTGAGATAGCAACGCTTGCGAGTTCGACCGAGCAGTGCTCTAACAATCTCCCCCTTTGTCAGTTTTAGTGTCAAAACTATCAATACATATGGAATACAAAATAAATAAACTTTGTAGCTTCTCATCCAAATGCTTGATCTCCTTGGTTCTTCAACATTACTCAAAATATTCATCACTTCCTAGTACTCCAATGATTCTAAAGGTGTTCAACTCAGCATCATTGTTGTTGAAGATCCGTAGCCATAACAATGAGAAAACAATAGCTCTCAATCATTGTTATACAGTGTCATAGTATTATTACACAACATCAAAGTTCAATTGTATCACAACTTCGACAATAATACTATGGTGATATGTATCACTCCCCCTTTGTCAATACTTCATCTCACATGAATACCACTCCCCCTTACATAATGATCCGAAAACCATATGTATTTGTAGTGTGATCTACACATTAATTCTCCCCCTTTTTGTCATTAAAATTGGCAAAGATACGAAAATTAGTGGGATCCTAATGAAATTTCCATAGAGACACTTCATGACCAAAAGGAAAGCACATATCAACTTTTTAGATGCAATCATATAGCCGAAACTAAATACATTCATCAAGGAGTTTATAAAGATACAAGATAACCCCTATAATATTCCACAATCGCACTCCCGACAAAGATTTGGCAATTATGCACAAGTTCAACTAAGAACTCTCCTCCATAAAATGTCATTCCCAAAAGAACAACAAGAGCGACCTTACTTTCACAAGAAAATAAGGATTTCTTCGGACATTAACAAATCACATAAGAATATGAATTTGTATCCAAAAATCTCAATTAAATTAACCACAAGAGAACTCATGATTAATTTAATTGGAAATGCTCACATAAGAGAACTTACGGAGCCGCACAATATTTACATAAAGGTATGGATCAGGGAAGATCAGTACTGCGGAATAAACAGAGATTCATTCTATTTTTCATCACTATTTTCACATTGACATATAATAGACATAATCTTTGTAAACAAAAGTTCACCTTATCTTCTATCAATATTTATATAATGACATAATAGGCTTAAATTTTGTTTTCAAAAGTTCGTTCAATCTTTTATCAATACTTTCATACTGACATATGAAAGACTTAACTTTTGACCACGTATGTGACTATCAAAGTTCACGGATGCATACACATATCCTATAACAAGTTGCAATATATAAAACCATAAATATTAATACTGCAAAAATCATCTTCCAAATAAACTTCATAATTTAAATAAATAAATCTAAAAATATTGCAAGATGAAAATTGTTGGAAATAGCTATGTGTACTCACAATAATGGCTATTCCAAACCCTGTTTATCCTTCTTAGAAACATAAGAATAAATAATCATAAGAATTTTCCTAGTCAAAATAGATAAACCACGGAAGTCTAATCATCATCTTCATCATCGATTTTATGAGATTGCTGGATCGATCATAAACCATTATGTTGGTGCACTAGGAACTTGTGAAAATAATTATCACTGAATGATCATTGAAAGTCTTTTTCGATCCATATGTCATGAGTCAGTCGAATGACGATGAGAGATTATAATATTAAAATAATGGTTGACAGACGAACCAAATGTTGGTTGATGGACTAATAAAATAATGATAATTGGATCAGTGTTAAATTCTCAAATATTGATAGCTGGATCAACATGAGAATTACTGCTACTTGAATACTTATAGTTGAATCAATATGTGGAATATTGTTCTGAGCAATTAAATATTGATAGTTGGATCAATATTGGTGTATTTGAACCCTGTTGGTCGTGACCCATTGCTAGCTGAAGAAACTAGGGTATCGCCAGATGGAGCATTGATGATTAGAGCAAATATTGCCAGTCATAGAAAATACTGTTATATCCATGTGAAAAAGCGAGTGATGGACAAACCTATGGTAGCGGCAATACTTAGGGTCTGCCATTTCCTCTTCAGTCGATAGGCGCCTGATAGGAGGCAGCTTGATGGAGCCATCTTGGATCCATGTTTCCAAGAGTTCAATTACTTCTTCGATTTGGAATGGGAAATATAAGGTTTTTTCTCCAGCTTCTTGATGCTGCGCAAGAGCCTTAGGTGCGGTCTTTCGTGGTGGAGCCGCCTGATGTGCTGGCGTTGTGCGCTTGGATTGTTGTTCTGCCACTAGAGCCTTCCTTTTTCCTCTTTCACTTAACACGCTCACAAAGGGGCCAGTGTTATATTTCTTGTTGATGAGACGTTTGTTTCCTCGAATTTCACATGTGTCTTCAACCTTGTCTAGCCTGGTCCTTTCCAATAATGTTGGTGCCGTTGTGGCCGACCGTTTAACAGCCTCATGAGGCTCATAGAACGTATGGAATCGTAGATTCTCCAGTAAGGCACGGTAGTTGGGAACCATACCATTAATGCAAGAATCCGCTAATTGTTGTTTCGTCACATTTGGGTCGTGACAGTCCATCGCTTGAATTCTGAATCTTTTGACATAATCATTTGGATTTTAATTGTTTCGTTGAAACATCCTTCCCAAATCTGAGAAGGTAATTTGCTCAGACACAAAGAAGTTTTTTTTTTATAGAAAGTTGTAACCATGTGGCCCCAGTTGGATATGTTGCTTGGTGTAATGCTATTGTACCAAGTGTACACTCTTCGGTAAGCGACTTCGAAAACTCCCACAAATGGAGAACATGGTTGCATTCGTGCTCGCCCAAGGATTCCAAAAATCGAGAGATGGGTTCACGCGCATTATCAGTACCGTCATACAAGGATAATTGAGGAGAAGAGTACCCTCTCGGAAGAGGAATTTTTGTACTTCAGGGGGATATGGGGGTTGATGCTGATACATGTCCGCAGAATCGTTTTTGTCTCGGTTTCGAATAAGTCATTCCAAATCTTCTCGCGTGACAAAATTGGATGGCTGATTCCTCTCCGCTGAAGCTCCTGAATGAGTTTCTTCGTTTGCAAAGGTGCACCTTGCTGAGTTATCGGTGCCAGGAGTATTAAAGGTGTTCCTCGTTGGCTCTGGTTGGCGTGATGCTTGTGGCAGCCGCTTCGTCAGTGTCTTGAGGAAAATAAGCATTTTTTTCTAAGTCGAAGCCATATCCGTCTGAGCTTTAGCGAGAACCTCATGTCTTTCCATCAAATCAGCAATGGTAATGTGAGATGGCTTCTTATAGTTCCCCCAGTTTCTCATCCTGATGATGGAGTAGCAGCGGCTCTGGTGACGGTAAGAGGTGTCATACTTGAAGAAAGGTTAGGAGTAGCGGAAGCGGCTATGGCTTTGGTGATCGGTGGTGTAACACCTGGAGGAACATTTTCCGCGCCGCTGGTGTTGACAGGTGGCATGTTAATACCACTGGAAGGAATGTTAATACCGAGAGTAACTTCAGCGCTAGTGTTTTCAGGGTTTGTTGCGGATCCGGACCTGAGTTCTACCATCTTGAGATCGGAATTAGAAAAAGAAATTTGAAAAATGGAAATAAAGATTGCAACCAAGAGATTGACCTCCCACTATGGTCGCCAATTATTTGTGGGTGAAAACTGCTTCTGCTAATTTTGGTAATTTCGTGTATGTGGGTGAGAAACGAATCTAAACCCTAAACAATATACTGCACGGGGGTGCTTTTTGATTCGAGAGATCAATCTGTACAATCCTGGACTAAACCAATAAATGGCCATTCCAGGCTTTCTTCGGTCACAAAATGAAGGAGAAGGGTTGGTCTTAGGGAGGGAAGCGAAGAGAGTGTTGAGACTAGAATAGTTGATTCTGAAGGTGTGGTTTGTTTTACGACTTGTATCAGAAAATAGAACTGTCTAGCCGAATGGAAAGCTATCAGATGATTTCTGGATACTGTGTTGTTCTCTGACAAAAACTTGTTGTTTTGTAGAAAATAGGTGAAGCCTATTTATACAAGTCATATTGAAACCCTGGTCTTGTAGGAAGTGGAAACGATTGATTAGTGGAAGAATAGAGTAACGTGTAACTATCAGACATTATACTTCCATGATGAAGGAAGTGAATTCGTATAACCGTCAGGTATTATGCTTCCATGATGAAGGAAATAAATTAGTTTACACCATTACTTCTCACCACCACTAATTAACCCGCTTCATGACACTTTCTTGTAACAGGCGCTTTGCACGCCGCACGTTGTAAACCGCCAGACCAATACCCTGATGAGCATCCCCCAGTTTGTGACATGTTTGATGTCTCAAGTGTTTTCATGGAAAACATGTAGCGTTTTGTTACTTGTGGCAAGTCAAAGTCAAGGGACTTACCGCAGGAAAATAGTATGTGATGCTATTAGGTTTTGTTTTGGCTGGTCGCCTAAAACTTGCCACAGGTTCGTCAGTTCGGTGGCGAACTTCGACGGCTGAGATCGCGTCTCATGAAGGAGGGTAGCCGTTGATTATGGCTACCTTGTGTTAGCGCCTGGCAATGGCGCAGGGGAACTTTGGTGTACGCCAATGGTAATGTAGCATGGATGGCATGGCTCGTGCATGTCAGTGGCACGGTGGTGAAGGTGGCGCCTGACGTAGCCATGGCCACTAGATTTAGGCGGTTGGTCGCCTGAAACTTTCCACAAGTATGTCAGTTCGGTGGCGAACTTGGATGGATGATATTGCATCTCATGAGAAAGGATACTCATTGATTATGGCCATATGTCGTTGTATAGAAAAGTGGCGCCGTTGGCATAGTGGCACCTAGCGTAGCCATGGCATAGCAGCATGCCAGTGGCGTAGTCGTGGAATTGTGGTGTGGTCACACCTGGGAGGTTGTATCATAGCCAAGTCTAGGGTTTAGCGTCATGGCCAAAGTTAAGGCTTGGCGCCGTGGCCAAGACTAGGATTTGGTGTCGTGGCCAAAGTTAGGGCTTGGCGGCGTGGCCAAGTCTAGGTTTTGGCACCGTGGCCAAAGTTATGGCTTGGCGGTGTAGCCAAGGCTAGGGTTTGGCGTCGTGTCCAAAGTTAAGGCTTAGAGGCGTGGCCAAGGCTAGGTTTTGGCGTCCTGGCCAAAGTTAGGTCTTGGTGGTGTGTCCAAGGCTAGGGTTTGGTGTCGTGGCCAAAGTTAGGGCTTGGCGGTGTGGCTAAGGCTATGATTTGGCGTCGTGGTAATAATTAGGGCTTGGCGGCGTGGCCAAGGCTAGGATTTGGCGCCGTGGTAAGAATTCGGGCTTGGCGGCGTGTCCAGGGCTAGGATTTGGCGCCGTGGTAAGAATTCGGGCTTGGCAGCATGGACAGGACTAGGATTTGGCGCCGTGGTAATAATTAGGGCTTGGCGGCGTGGCCAAGGCTAGGATTTGGCGTCGTGGTAAGAATTATGGCGTGGCCAAGGCTAAAGTGGTTCGTGGCATGTTACCGCGGCGGAGTGGAATGTTGGTATGATGATTAATATGTTGTTTTTGTAAGGCACGTTTGGCTTTCCAATTAGTATGGTAGCGTGGCAAGGTGCATTTGGCCTTTAATGTATGGTGGAAAGTTTGGAGCGATTTGATTGGACAAGAAATGGGGCCGGCCAAACATAAGGCGCGGCCACACTTCTAGTACTTATGGCACATTTAAAGCGACCTGATTGGTCGGTAGGAAGGGGAGGCACGGCTACACTTCTGGTGTGAGTATGGCGGCTTTAGAATAACCTGATTGGTCAGTGGGAAATAGGGTCAGCCAGTATGGGCCCAACCAAAACTTATGTGCGTGTGGCGAGTTTAAAGCGACCTAATTGGTCGAGATAAATAGGGCCATTTGGTATGGGACGTGGTCAGTGACAAGTGGCGCCAGCTGGCTCAAGGCATGGCCACGCCTCTCTTTGCTGCTGCGGCTCCCTGTTTTCTGATTGAATACTTTATGCAAAGATCTTATCCTTGATATTTGAAAATTCATGCTACTCTACCGCGAGTGAACACAAATTGTCATGCCATATCAACTTTAAGGGTTCGGCCGGAGAACATATCATAGACAACATTCAGAGAAACTTATGTTAAGCGCAAGACGCTGAAATTTACAAAGCATTTGGGATGATCGATGCATGCCAGTCTGGATAAATTTCATGTAAATATATTGAGTGGCTTAATAAACATGCAAGTGGAGAGGTTAGCACTCGTGGCTCCGTTTCCTTACAGAGTGACGTCACATCTGATGTAAGGTTTTACAATTTTAACCCTAAGCTAAAAACTACCATCAACACAAGGAGACTGACTGATCAAGATCTTCATCCGATGAATCAGTCTCAGAAGGATCATCTTCAGAGATGCCAACACTGTTACTTTTATCAAGTAATTTAGTGTTCTTGTGTTCCTTGAAAGCAATATCCTTTCCAGATTTGGATGTATGCTCGTGATCAAAGATCTTTAACTTCCCAACCAAGGTGTTTTTGGAAAGAGTGTTAAGATTATTTCCTTCAATGATGGCATGCTTCTTAGAATCGTATTTGGCTGGCAACGATCTGAGAATTTTCATCATAATGTCCTTTTCAGGAATAGTCTTATCCAATGCAAAAGATGCATTAATAATTTCAGACACTTTGTGATTATACTCATCAAATGAATCCTCATCAGTCATACAAAGTTTTTCCCAATCAGAACATAGGTTTTGAAGCCTAGCTTCTATCTCAGAGGAATTTCCTTCGAATACAGTTTCTAAGATATCCCACCCATCTTTAGACTTAGTGCACGTAGTCACATGGTGCTGAAAATATGGGGCAATGGCATGTATGATAACATTTAAACCGTCAAAATTTTGCTTTGCAGTGAGAATCTTGTTAGGTTCATATCTACCAATATCCTTAGCAATAGATACACCGTCTACTATAACCATTGAAGGATCATGGCAATTAACAACATAAACCCATGTTTGAAAATCACGTGCTTGAATAAAGGCACACATAGCAATTTTCCACCATGAGTAATTTGAGCCATCGAAGACTGGTGGTACGTTTATAGATATAACTCTTATGTATATATAGTCAGATCGCTACAAACATAGAATTATGAGGTCTTAAACGTGTTTTCCTGCTCTGATACCAATTAAAAAAGCGGGGGTCTAACAACCACACCCAATATTTCTCTTGTCAATCTGTATGGATAAACTCCAAGAGAATCAACTAAACAGTCACACTCAATCAATGGAAATATATCCAAGAGTTGTATCTCTATTTCACAATATTCTCAGCAAATCAAACATATAAAAATCCGTGAGCTTGATTATTATGTGAAATAACTTGAACGGTACCAAAGACCAATGTTCAAGTGTCAATCAATATAATCAACAACCAAAGGTTGGATTCTCTAATTGATTGTACTACGCACAACCTACGATATTTCTATTGTTTAACAAAATATAATGCGGAAAAGAAATAACACAGACACCAGAAATTTTGTTAACTTGGAAACTGCAAATGTAGAAAAACCCTATTCCAGGTTTGAACACCACATTTTATTAAGTTGCTACAGACACTAGCCTACTCCAAGTTAACTTCGTACTGGAATGTAGTTGAACCCTAATCAATCTCACACTAATCAAGGTACAATTGCGCTCCTTACATCTCTGAATCCTAAAAGGACTCTATGCACTTGATTCCCTTAGATGATCTCACCCACAAATAAGAGTTGCTACGATCCAAAGTCGAAGACTTGATAACCAAATCTGTCTCACACAAAAAAGTTTATTGTATAGATAAATCTATCTCCCACAGATAAACCTATGAGTTTTGTTCCGTCTTTTGATAAATCAAGGTGAACAGGAACCAATTGATATACCAAACTTATATTCTCGAATAAAAGCCTAGAAATATCAATCATCTCACAATAATCTTAATCGTATGGTAGCAAAACAAGATATTGTGGAATCACAAACGATGAGACGAAGACGCGAGCATGTTCTGGAAATTCTTCACGATTTTTCTGTGGTACATGAGGACATTCCTGTAATGTCAAACGAGGAAACCCTAGATGTTCTTCATTATACTTGGATATCACATCAGCAACGGACATCCCGGCATCAGTTTTAGCTTGTTGATGGATCAGAGTCACCCATTTGGTGAAATATTATAAGAGAGAAGTTACCCAGTCATAACGCCTCGTAATAGCAGTGATGCTCTTACCAGCATAATTGAGTCCAGCTACCATGGCATACGGATAAATCAATGAAAAAGATTCAGGTGGGATGAGACTTGATTGAGCACAGAATCTATTTAAATAGGATGTTTCATCCTCCCCTATTTCCTGCTCCATTGTCATCAAGTTCAGGAATTCCTTCATCACTGTTAAATTTAAGAATTCTTCCAGGCGATCTGCAGAAGGGTTATTGATCAAAGTTTCAGGACTGGGGATTTATCCATCAGGAAAATGGGATGGTGCTTTGCCAGCGATGATATTCTTAGAGTGTAACCATTCTCGTCCAAGGATTATGTGGAATTGAACCTCCGTCCAAGCCGCATCCATCCTCATCTTAAGAGTAATGTGACCATAAAAATTTCTGATTTCTCCCTTAGGGTCTCTTATTGTTGCAAGAGTAAATGTAGCTTCCCGACAGGTAATCCCAGCAGCTCTGCATGTCTTGAGAGGAATGATATTGACACGGGTACCAACATCGATCAAAGCTCTTCCAAACTCATTGTCCTTAAGATGGGTTAAGGTTAGAAGTCCCCATTCATATAATTCTTTGTCTATGCAGTTGGTTGAGGAGGTGTTTATGGTAGAAGCACGCGTTTTTCTGACATGACATGGTTGAGGGCATTGAAGATATCGTTCCTATGTGCTTTTGATAGGTAAAGAAATTCACATAAATGATTTATCAAAGACTGAACTGCTGCATTGACCGGCTCTTCAGATAAAGTGAATGTTCTGACTGGTAAAGGATTTATATGGACTCCTTCAGTCCCCAGGTTTAGTACTCCAGGCTCTACCTTTTCCTTAAAGATACGTTTCATGATATTACACTCATTTGTTGAATGATTGAAAAATTGATGGAAGCGGCAGTACTTAAGATCTTCTATCTCATCCTCATTTGGTGGGCGCAAGACATGAGGTAACTTGATTGATGTTAGAGCATTGCTAGGTTGAACCCACCAAGCATTGGTATGTCAAGTTTGGTTGTCATATTTTAGTGAATCAAAACTCACTTAAGAGTCTCTTGATTTAAATGTACTAGAGTCAACTTCGTATAGGTTAGCTTGAAAGTATTAGGGTGAGACATTACAAGTATTGCGAAGACTTGAATAAGTGAAGATGTATGGAGCTACAACCACAACATCATCCTTCCACTTGAGGTTAGTGATATTTGACTTGAACTGTTTCATTCCCTAACATATCTTTCAAGTCGTGCATATTGAAAATATAAAATTTCAAAGCATGAACACTCTAGATATACATATTATTAAGGAATACAATATGAAGTTTCTTGCTTAACCATTAAGCTTTGTATATAAGACATCGACATAATCGTATGAATGCTATTGTGATTATGTATGTGTATGAGGTGAGGATTTCATCCTAGGAAACAATGTTTACATGTGTTCTAAGGAAGTAAGTTCATGATATGTATTGTGAACCTAAAAGGAAATCGCCAGGCGTTATTGGGGATGTTCTTCATTGCATATCTTATGAACGACCAATATGTGTGATTAGTATAACCGCTCATGACTTGTTTGTGTTCTTGGTAAAACTATTCACATGAGGCAATGACTTATGTATTGGTATAACTTTTATTAGTGAAACCGATCTTAAGTAATCATCTGGGGTATGATCGGGTTGTGAGTGACTGAACTTATTACCAGGAGAAGGGGAACCGATCCTAGTAAGAGGTGCAGTGCATCACAAGGGGAACCGATCCTTGTATGAGGTGCAACAAGGTTTGTGGAAGAAAGGGGAACCGATCCTATGAACATGTGCAACACGTTTTTTGGAAGGGGGAACCGATCATATATACATGTGCAGTGCATACAAGTTAGATACCAAATATATATGGGGAACCGATCCTAGTACCTAGTCAGCCATATCTTTGGTAAGCTAGTATAACTATGCACAATACTCACATGAAGGTAGAACCGAAACTTGCTTTGGTAGAACCGTAAACCCATGAGTTGTGATTGAGTGGAACTTGATCAATCACATAGTTCTTGAAAGTCAGATGAACCAATTCTAAACTTGTTTGGAAGTGTGGTAAATCGTTTTCAAGTGAGCAAGCATGGAAAAGACTTGCAAGAGTAAGATGTTGTCTCACTTTGAACACGGTGCATTAATGCTTATTCTATATTGTTCAAAGATATTCCTCAACGGCTAAGAAGGAAGTAAATCCCAAGATCGAATTTAAATAAGTTAAGAATCTTTTTAATTAAGGGTTTTTAATTATATATGGAAAATAAGAATTAGTAATGTGCACTTACTAGTTAAAGATTTTCCAAGGAGATTTCGATCATATTTTTGGACAGTGCAATCATAGGAATTATGAAAACCGAATTTGGGTTAATATGGAAACATATCTTGCGTATATTTTCGATTTTGGAAATTCCTTGGTGACCAAACTTCCTTGTATATAAATACTTTGAGTTTGCATTTCTAGCAAACTAATCATGCGTAACATTAGACTTACTATTTTGTCTTTATTACCGGTGAAGCCGCCTATCGGAGAGGAGAGTAATCTAATTAGGTGAAATCTTTTACGGCCGCTCAATTTAAAGTCTTCTTTGGGATTGAGAAGCTCTAGCACGACCCGTTGGTGGGAAACTATATATTGCGGTTTATCTTTACTTTTCGTATTGATTTGATTGACTAACGGTGGTTGAACTTTGATTGCACCTAGTTTGTTTATGCTTGAGAATCTTCTCTTCTGATATAAGATTCACTCAAACTAGTTCAAGGTTTCGATAGGGATCTTTAGACTGTTGTTAGATCTAAAGACGATTTTGTGATAATCAATTGTTAACAGACTCTGTTCTATGTGTGATCGGTCACAAGAGATTCAAGTAGTTGTGTGCAGGTTTTTATTGAAGATCTAAGAAGATTTGAAGACAAAGAAGATATTGAAGATTTATGACTTGGCTTTTACAATCTTTGGTGTGCACAATACTTGTTTGGGAAAAAGAGGATCCAATTAATAATTGGTTTATCCTTGTGTTAGATTGGATTGATTAATTGAGGAAGATCGGCATCAATACGATTCCTTGTGATTAAAGGTATTGATTGGATTAATCTTAACAATTGCCTTTGGGTGATTGAACATAAGATAGATCTTGGAACCTGGCAAAGGAGTTTATGTTAAGATAAACAAGGGAACCTTTGCGCAACTCATATCACTTGGTTGAAGAGAGTTGATACCAAACAAATTTGTTGTTCTTTTACTGTTTGGAATACGAACCAAAGGAATTGCTCTAAGTACGTGACTTATTTACAGGTTGGAGGCGTGGGAATACATACGAAACTAGGTGAACTACAGGTTTAGTTGCTTGGTCTCAACTATACGAAGTTGGTTTATTTTGTATAGCGGCTTAATCCTGAGAGTATTCAATTCTGGACTAGGTCCCGGGGTTTTTCTGCATTTGCGGTTTCCTCGTTAACAAAATCTTACTGTGTTATTTACTTTATATTTCCGCATTATAATTGTTTTATTATAATTAAAGTAAATTGCACAAACGTTAATTCCTATTTACTTGATACTTGAATTCTATTGAGTTTGGGTAAGTCCGAACCTTTGTATCAAGTAAACACACTTTGTTGTCGTATTTTCTCGATATCGTATCCATAGACGATCACACAAAGTGTGAACCAATTTGTGGTACTGTCTCGACTCAATCCATAGACAATCACTTTCGGGGAAATAACTTATAGGAAGGAAAAGTAATAGCTTGAGGTATATTTGGGGTACCCTCGCCTTTTCAATTGGTATCAGAGCAGGCAAACATGAAAAGATATAACAATGTGTGTTTGATGCGATCCAACCTATAATATATGAGTTAAAGTAGAGTTAAGGGAGAGATAAAACTAAAGAAAGACTCATTTAACGTATCGCAAGACGTTGCAAGTTTTAATTTTAAGAAATGCTTAAAAGGGGCCTCTTCAAGTTCTACTTGTTCTTCTGAGAATAAGTCTGAATATTTTCTAGACGAGACTAAGTTAACCCCTGTATTCGAAATCAATGATTCGGACTCTGAAAAATGTCTTTTTGATAACGAGAATTTTTTGAGTTATATGCTTGAGATTTTTGATGAAATATCAAGTGTAAAAACATCTAAACTAAAAGAATTGAGCAAACAATTTCATTTTAGTTCTAATGAACATCTTTCAGCACTTGAAAGAGAACGAGATTTAATCTTAAAGTTTCAAAATCTCGATGAAGAGCATAACTTGCTCAAAGAAGAATACTCACAACAATTGCTTATTTGCAAAAAGGTAATTGAAGAAAATCAAGATGCTTTCAAAGTAATTAAAATTGAATATAAAAGGATGTATCAAAATCACAAGAAGTTTAGGGAAGATACTTCTCAACAAATACATGGCTTGAAGAAAAACTTGTTGAATCTGATGCAAGGATTAACTCTCAACAAAGGAGTTTTGAAGAGAAAGAAGGTGTATATCTCTCACGAGAAAAACACCTTTAGGATGATTTAGCTGGTGGTCTTGATAAAATCAAGATGTTGGAATAATAAATTTTGGACCTTAAAAAGTTCAATGTTAGCTCAAATAATTTAACCTCGATGTTAGAAGCAAGTATAAGTCATCGTGATACACGAGTCTTGGGTTATAAGGGAATAGATGCTTCAAATATTAACAAAGAGGTAAAATTTGTTAAAGCTACTAATTATTCTCAACCAGAGGCTTCCACTGCTGTCAAAAAGGATACTATTTCTTGTAAAGAAGTAAAACCAGTCAAGCCTAAGAATTGTGTTCAACCAGTAGTAATCAACGAGAGCACTTCTGTTAATGTCAAGAAAGCAACAACATTGAACAAGGATAATAATAATAATAATAATAATAATAATAATAATAATAATAATAATAATATTGTACCTGATTAGTATTCTTGACGGAACTCTTCTGGCCATGTCAAGACCAACGTTGCATGGACCTTTTCCCTGCTGTCATTAGCAGGCCAACATCAGGGGTTAGTATTCTTGGAGGTCCAGCGAGCTTGGATGATGAATATTGTAGCTCCATATTACAACACAGGGGGTTGATAAACGCTGCGCCTTATGGACTGTGTGAAGAAGCTGAAAGACCCCCAGGCTGAGCTCCTCCTCCTACGGAATTGTGCTGGAGTTTCAAAATTGTATTTCTCAGCGCGCACTACCAGACCCCAGTGTATGCAGGTAGCGCAACAACAATATGATGCCGCTTTACTTCAGTTCTTGCGGTACCTGATTACCAGCGATGGTCCAGGGTTTGGTCAGTTGCAACAACGCATCGTCACTCTCCCACTCAAATCAGGAGGTCTTGGGGTTTATACCTTACACGACACGGTCCAATATGGTTACTTAGCCTCTTGCTTCCAAACGCAACACCTACAGGGACAAATTTTACAAGGCACGCCTGGACTTAGCCCACATTTTCAGACCGCACTGGATCAGTACATACGAGTATGTGGTCTCTCTCCTTCATCTTTCAATATTAACGATGTCGCCCCTCAGCCCATGCATCTTCTGGCTACTCGTTATTATGACGCTATCATGAAGGACATACCATCCAGATTCGTTATGTCTGAGCGCGACTCAATTCTGTGGCAGTGCAACAAGAAACCGCATGCTCAAGACTATCTCAAAGCACTCCCCATTCGTGGTTTAAACCAGGCCTTAGGCTCTAGACAGTTCAGATCGGTGTTGCAGTATCGTCTCGGTATACCGCTTTTTGCTGAGGACAGTTTTTGCTCATGTTGTAATCGTGCTATGGATCGGTTCGGAGACCATGCCATTCATTGTGCTAGCGAGGTAGGGCTCAAATATCGTCATGACCTGGTCCGGGACCTCTTTGTTGAGCTGTGTTATAAAGCAGGCGTCTTTGCAAGAAAGGAAGCATCACTGGGCTTCACCCTTAAGCCGGCAGATCTTTTGATATATAACTGGGACAATGGCAAAGATATTTGCCTTGATGTCACCGGTGTTTCCCCTTTCTCCAAAGGGGGGAATCGGACTTTCACGCCAGGTCACGCTATCGCCGCTGCAATCACACGCAAACGCACCAAATACGCTGACCTATGCTCAACCAATGGTTACGGTTTTGGAGTCTTAGCTTTTACCACTCTAGGGGAGCTAAGTGAAGACACAGTAACACTCTTGAAAAGATTGAAGAACTGTATGGCAAGTCACGATGTCAATAATAACTTAGGCAATTTCCTTTTTCTTAGGTTAGGCATTACCATTCAAAGAGGCATCGGGGCGCAACTTGTCGCGCGCCTCCCTGCCAAATCTCTGTAACTTTTATTTGTTTCCTATTATTAATTTGATAATAATAATAATAATAATAATAATAATAATAAGAAGAAGAAGAAGAAGAAGAAGAAGAAGAAGAAGAAGAAGAAGAAGAAGAAGAAGAAGAAGAAGAAGAAGAAGAAGAAGAAGAAAACTCATCGAGCTCCAACGCAAGAGGATCCAAAAAAAGGTAACATTAAAACTCATACTTCATATATTTATACTAAGCATTTGTTATTATTGTGGTAATAAAGGACACTTGCAATGGGCATGCAAAGTTCGTAAGATGGAAGATGCACTTTATTTTGTATCAAACGAATTGGATAAGTTTTCTCCTTATAGGAACTCAGATAGATATTTTCCTAAGTTTAGGCAAAATAATTATTATAATGATAGTTCAAATCTTGCATATCACTCGACAAGGTCATCTCATAAAATACCCAATTATATAAAGAGAAATGACTTTTTAAATGCATAGACAAGATCTGGTGTTCCAAATTGGAGAAATGATGTTTCTCAAAGTATTCAAAAGGAAAATGATCCTAATGGTATGAAGGGGAAAGTTGCTCATGCGAAACTCAACTCTAAATGGGTCCATAAGTCCTCCATAGCCAAGAATGGACCAAAAGTTAGTCACAAGAATGACTCTCAGCTGTTAATTGTTGGTGACAATAATTACAAAAGTCTTTTTGAAAGACTAAAGAAAGACATCATGTCTGAAATCTCTTGTACTAATAAAGGTTGTGATAATGACACTCTTCAACACAATTCAAAGAAGAAAAATAAGAGATGGAACAATAGAAAACAAACCAAGCAAGAGGTCAAGAATGATTCTGTCTTAGTCACTCATGACGAACAAGACAAGACTGAACTTAACACAACCTAGTTGTGTTAGAATGTGCATGCTCACCTTGGTGCTCATTTTTGAAAGGTGGGGAATCACATGAAGCTGAGCACATGATCTCTCGATTATTATATGACTAATTAACATCTTTAGGAGATTTCTTTTCTTCTATACTCATACTTTCTCTATCTATATTTGGGTTTTGAAAGAAACGGTAATTTTGAGTTTATGATGTTGATATCTTCTAATCATATATGTGTATCTCTTGTTTTTATGGTTAAAACGAGCCAAAAATCACTGAATTCGGACATCGTATGCAAACGTTTTGTCAAAAACAGTTTAGTGTTGTGATTCGTCACAAGTAACACTTGTGGGGAACCGATCCTATGGAGAGGTTCAATGGTGGGAACCTATCCTATGGAGAGGTCCCCATACGAAGAAGTATAAAACTGTTTTTCCCATAACTTCTTCGTCTGAACTCGGATAACCTTATTCTTTTTGCGTTGCCTTCGCAATTAAATTCCCTACAAGATATATGATTAATTTCTAGCCCAAGTTGGTAGGCTTTATCAAAGGATCATGAGGGATTCCTGTAGAAACAATATTTTAAAAAGTCACAATATGTTAAATTGGTTTTGGTTTAGCATAAAAGCATATGTGTTTCGACGGTTTTCAACTTTTGCTTGTAATTGTTAAAACCTATTTTCAACCTTTCTCTGGTAAAGGTTGGTTGTTGTTATTCTTTTGTTTTTGGCATGAGAATCACAACATAATGGTATTTCGATATCAATTCTCCCGGAAGAAGAAAGCGATAGAATCATATTTGGAGAAGTTGGATGCGAAATTGAGAAATTATTGGTACAATTGATGTGTTTATTCCATTATATATGTATGGATGTGTGTGCGATTCAATTGTTTCCAGTTAAGTAAAACTTTTGTTATCTTACTCTGTTGTGTGATATCAATAGTTTAGGCTTATGAAATTTGGTGCAATTGCGGTGCTTTAATGTCTATGTTAATTCAATTGCTTCCAGTTAAGTAAAACAATTGTTATTTGCGATTTATTGTGTAGTATCAATTGTTTAAGCTTACAAAATTTCGGTGCAATAGTGAAACTTTGGTTTATATATGTTGTTTCAATTTCATCCGGTTGAGGTGAATAATTATGCAAGTAGATTTATTGGTTTGTATGAATTATTTATGGCTTAACGAATGAATATGTTGACGGGACGAGTTGTTTAGTCCAATTTGATTCCGGATAAGGTAAACTAAGTTAATTCTGATCTTAGTTAGACTTATCAAAGTGGAGGTTTCGGTTATTCAAGTCTAGCCGAAAGCCTAAACAAGGAAATGCTAGTTAACTAACCTATTATTTGGCTTGTTTGAAATCTAAAGGTCTAAGTTATATGGATAATTAGAACCTGATGAGAAAAATGGAGTTTATCTTTGTTTTGGTCTTATCGAATGAAGCGGTTGTATTTTATACAATCGGTTTAGCAAAGGAACTAAGTTGCTTAGTTGATTTTTGGTTTGCTAAACTAATTGGAAAAATTTCTTCGGGCAATTATTTCCATGATAACATATCAAAACATAATTACTTGTAGTTTCGGTTTTGATATTGGTTATTAAAAATGGTATGTGGAACCCTCGTGCTTGACTCAACAGGTTGAAAGTCTATTTTGATATTTGTAAGATCCATTTCGTGTTGTCCTTTATTTGTTCGCTTATTTGTCATTTTTGTGACAAAAAGGGGGAGAAATATATGGAGTAAACAAGTGATGTTGGTATCAATTTATGGTTGATTGGTGTCACTAGGGAAAGGACAATGGTGCTTGAACGTTTATCTAACGAATGAGGAAAAGCATAGACCAAGGGGGAGTAACATATCATATGATTGGGATAACAAAGATGTGAGGATTGAAAATCTACCGAGCTCAACTTTAGGGGGAGTATAAGCTTTGTTATTATAGTGCAGCTGCTGCATTTTAAGGATTGAATTAATGCAGGTTATGTGATGTTGGATTCAGAAATCAAGCGTATGTGTAATGAATTCTTGTAATTTGTTTATCCATATGATTGCAAGAGTTTTGTCACTAAAATTGAAAAAGGGGGAGATTATTAGAGCATTGCTCGGCTGAACCCACCAAGCGTTGGTATGTCAAGTTTGGTTGTCATATTTTAGTGAATCAAAACTCACTTAAGAGTCGTTTGATTTAAATATACTAGAGTCAACTTCGTATAGGTTAGCTTGAAAGTATTAGGGTGAGACATTACAAGTATTGCGAAGACTTGAAGAAGTGTAGAAGTACGGAGCTACAACCATAACATCATCCTTCCACTTGAGGTTAGTGATATTTGAATTGAACTGTTTCATTCCTTAACGTATCTTTCAAATCGTGCATATTGAAAACATAAAACTGCGAAGCATGGACACTCTAGATAGACATAGTATTAAGGAATACAATATGAAGTTTCTTGCTTAATCATTAAACTTTGTATATAAGACATCGACATAATCGTATGAATGCTATTGTGATTTTTTATGGGTATGAGATGAGGATTTCATCCTAGGGAACAATGTTTACATGTGTTCTAAGGAAGTAAGTTCATGATATGTGTTGTGAAGCGAAAAGGAAATCGCCAGGCGTTATTGGGGCGGTTCTTCATTGCATATCTTATGAACGACCAATATGTGTGATTAGTATAACCGCCCATGACTTGTTTGTGTTCTTGGTAAAACTATTCACATGAGGCCTGACTTATGTATTGGTATGACTTTTATTAGTGAAACTGATCTTAAGTAATCACCTGTGATATGATCGGGTTGTGAGTGTCTGAACGTATTACTGGGAGAAGGGGAACCGATCCTAGTAAGAGGTGCAGTGCATCACAAGGGGAACCGATCCTTGTATGCGGTGCAGCAAGGTTTATGGAATAAAGGGGAACCGATCCTATGAGCATGTGCAACACTTTTTTGGGAAGGGGGAACCGATCATATATACATGTGCAGTGCATACAAGTTAGATACCAAATATATGTGGAGAACCGATCCTAGTACCTAGTCAGCCGTATCTTTGGTAAGCTAGTGTAACTATGCATAATACTCACATGGAGGTAGAACTAAAACTTGTTTTGGTAGAACCGTAAACCCATGAGTTGTGATTGAGTGGAACTTGATCAATCACATAGTTCTTGAAAGTCAGATGAACCAATTCTAAACTTGTTTAAAAGTGTGGTAAATCGGTTTCAAGTGAGCAAGCATGGAAAAAACTTGCAAGAGTAAGATGTCGTCACACTTTGAACATGGTGCATTAATGCTTATTCTATATTGTTCAAAGATATTCCTTAACGTCTAAGAAGGAAGTAAATCCCAAGATCAAATTTAAATAAGTTAAGAATCTTTTTTATTAAGGGTTTTTAATTATATATGGAAAATAAGAATTAGTAATGTGCATTTACTAATTAAAGATTTTCCAACGAGATTTCGATCATATTTTTGGACAGTGCATTCACAGGAATTATGAAAACCGAATTTGGGTTAATATGGAAAAATATCTTGAGTATATTTTCGGTTTTGGAAATTCCTTGGTATCCAAACTTCCTTATCTATAAATACTTTGAGTTTGCATTTCTACCAAACTAATCTTGCGTAACATTAGACTTACTCTTTTGTCTTTGTTACTGGTGAAGCCGCCTATCGGAGAGGAGAGTAATCTAATTAGGTGAAATCTCTTACGGCAACTCAATTTAAAGTCTTCTTTAGGATTGAGAAGCTCTAGCGTGACCCGTTGGTAGGAAACTAGATATTGCGGTTTATCTTTAGTTTTCGTATTGATTTGATTGACTAACGGTGGTTGAACTTTGATTGCACCTAGTTTGTTTATGCTTGAGAATCTTCTCTTCTGATATAAGATTCACTGAAACTAGTTCAAGGTTTCGACAGAGATCTTTAGACTGTTGTTAGATCTAAAGACGATCTTGTGATAATCCATAGTTAACAGACTCCGTTCTGTGTGTGATTGGTTATAAGAGATTCAAGTAGCTGTGTGCAGTTGTTTATTGAAGATCTAAGAAGATATTTAAGATTTCTGACTTGGCTTTCACAATATTTGGTGTGCACAATACTTGTTTGGGAAAAAGAGGATCCAATTAATAATCGGTTTATCCTTGTAGTAGATTGGATTGATTAATTGAGGAAGATCGGCATCAATACGATTCCTTGTGATTAAAGGTATTGATTGGCTTAATCTTAACAATTGCATTTGGGTGATTGAACATAAGATAGATCTTGGAACCTGGCAAAGGAGTTTATGTTAAGATAAACAATGGAACCTTTGCGCAACTCATATCACTTGGTTGAAGAGAGTTGATACCAAATAGATTTGTTGTTCCTTTACTGTTTGGAATATGAACCAAAGGAATTGGTCCAAGTACGTGACTTGTTTACAGGTTGGAGGCATGGGAATACAAAAAGAACTAGGTGAACTATAGGTTTAGTTGCTTGGTCTCAACTATACGAAGTTGGTTTATTTTGTGTAACGACTTAATCCTGAGAGTATTCAATTCTGGACTAGGTCCCGGTTTTTTTTTTTCATTTGCGGTTTCCTCATTAACAAAATCCTGTTGTGTCATTTACTTTATATTTTCGTATTATAATTGTTTTATTATAATTAAAGTAAATTGCCCAAACGTTAATTCCTATTTACTTGATACGTGAATCCTATTGAGTTTGGTTAAGTCCGAACCTTTGTATCAAGTAAACATACTTTGTTGTTGTATTGTCTCGATCTCGTATCCATAGACGATCACACAAAGTGTGAACCGATTTGTTGTATTGTCTTGATTCAGTCCATAGACAATCACTTTCGGGGAAATGACTTATAAGAAGGAAAAGTAATAGCTTAAGGTATATTTGGGGTACCCTCGCCTTTTCAATTGGCCCGTCCCGAATCCATACCTCTAGTAATTCCTATACTTCTATCATGGGTAGGAGGAAGTTTTGAGGCGTCTGAGCTTCTCGTGCATGTCGTGATTGTTGACACGGATTGAATACTGGTGCATCTTAGTCCTAATTAGTACGTCGTGGCGCCCACGCCGGTTGGGCTAGTGCTGGTGGTGCTCCACATTTAAGCCGTTGTGCATTTATTGCAGTGGCCTTCCTTTTTCCTCCATCGTTGACAACGTTCACAGAGGTTCCAAGATTATAATGCTTATTAACGAGCCATCTGTTGCTCCTAGTATCACGAGGTTCTTCAGCTTTGACATGCTTGGTTCTCTCCAATAAAGCAGGTGTTGTGGTGGCCGACCGTTTGGCTGCTTCATGGAGTTCAGAGAATGTTTGAAAATGTAAATTCTCAAGTAATGCTCTGTAGACATGAACCATCTTGTTAATTGGGTATTCAGTAGCTCTTTGGAACATCCTTCCAAGATCATACAGAGTAATCTGTTTTGAGGCGAAGAAATATTTTCGATAAAATGCATTGACCATCTCACCTCGAATGGCTATGCTTCCTGGTGCGATGTTGTTGTACCACGTATGCGCTCCGCCCTTTAGAGATTTTGAGAACTCTCCCAAACGAAGGTTGTTATTATATTCGTGTTCTCCCAATGACTCTAAGAATTGTGAGACATGTTCTCGTGCATTGTTTGTCCTATCGTACATCATGAATGTTGGGAAGACATATCCTTTAGGAAGAGGAACTTTCTGCATATGAAAGGGGTACAAAGGTTGATGACGGTGAACAGATGACGAGCTTCTGTCTTTTACATATTTTTCAAGAGGCGTTCCAGGTCTTCCTTAGTAGTGAAGTTTGATTGATCCTTCATCTGAGAGTCTTTTGCAGTATTATGTGCCTCATCGTCTTCAACAACATGCATTGAAGTAACTTCAAGATCAGGGTCTGGAGAAGTTTCTTTTGATTTTCCTTTTTCCAAGCGTCGATCCTCCTTTAGCTGATCTGTCAAAGCCTTCAAGTAAGTGAGAATATCTTTTTGGGTCGCAACCATACCTTCCTAAGTCTTGACGAGAGTTTCTTATGTTTGCATGAGATCAACTATGGTAGGAGGGTTGTTCCTGACTTCTTTGGGATTTCAACCGAAAAGGGGATTATTGGCAGAAGTGATGGCTGGGGGGTTGAGAATACCAGTACCATTACTCCTGGTGACATGAGCGACGATTGGAGAATTGTTGACAGCACATGTACCAGTGTTTCCTCTAGTGTTGACATGAGTGGTGATTGGGGTATTGGGAATACCGGTAGGAGGAGTAATACTTAATGTGACATTTCTTGTAGGAGGAGTGACATCAACACCACTAGAACTCGTGGGGAGTGGTATTAGCGGTACCACTAGAACTTGCAATGTTCGGATTGGGTGTTGCACCTTCAGGATTGGGGTTGGTAGTTGCACCATATCTGAGACCGACCATCTTCGAGAAACTGAGTTTGCCACCGATAGATTAATATTCCACTGTGGTCGCCAATCTGTTTGTGGGGGAAAACGACTCACAAGTTTTCTGGTAAAAAGTGGTGGAGGAGGCAAGTGCTTACTGAAACAGGTGCTCGGAGTTTTGAATCATCTAAATCTTTAAAAAATATATTGCACGGGTGTTCCAGGTTTAATTCGGTCACAAGAGAGGAGAAGGGTCGGTCTATAGGGAGGAAAGCTGAGATTGTGTGGAGATCAATGGAGATTAATTTATAGGTGATGTGATGTGTTGAACTGCTGTAAAGATGATTCTCTATGTAGATGAGAGAAATCTTCTGAAAGTATTTTATAACTTGGCAGTAATGAGTCTTAGTTGTTGTTAGTTATTATATCATATGTTCAAAAACATATTTATAGCGGCACATCAATCTCGTGTAAGTGGTTACAGTTGAAGTTAGTGAAATAATGAGGAAGTATGAGATCGTGTAAAAACCATTTCCATTTTGTATGGAAGACTGGGTTGATCGAACATCCATTATTCCATTTACTACTTAACTGTCAGCACGACTTACCACAACTCTCATCTTGGATGTACCTCATATCGCACGTGTTATAGGCTGCCAGACTAAAAACCTAGTGATATCCCCCCATGTGACGTGAATTGATGTCTCATGTGTGAGTGGTCAATCTTTGACCTAAGACTATGAGTCTTATGAACCGAACCAACGAATTTCAATATTATGATGGATGAATCATGGAATGTTGAAATAGCAGCATGCTCTACTAACTATATATGTTGAATTAGGTCACTGATGACCGTGTCATACATTATGCTAGTTGAATCAGTAATGGTATTCGAATGACTTAGTGACGTTTTATGAGATTGTTGGATCGATCATAAACCATTATGTTGGTGCACTGAGCACTTCTGAAAATAATCATCACTGATGATCATTGAAAGCCTTTCTCGATCCATGTGTCATGAGTCAGTCGAATGACGAGAAAATATTATAATATTAAAATAATGGTTGACAGACGAACCAAATGTTGGTTGGTGGATCAATAAAATATTGATAGCTAGATCAGTGTTAAATTCTCAAATATTGATAGCCGGATCAACATGAGAATTACTGCAACTCGAATACTGATAGCTGATAATATGAATAATACTGTTCTAAGCAATTAAATATTGATAGTTGAATCAACATTGGTGGTTCTGAACCCTGTTGGCCGTGACCCATTGCTAGCGGAAGCAATTAGGATCACCAGATGGAGCATTGATGATTAGAGCAAATATTGCCAGTCAGAGCAAATATTGCCAGTCAATGAAAAATTGGTAGCAAGACCAAATCAAATATTAATTAAAAATATTAATCGAATATTTAATTAATTAATTAAAGTACTGATTGTTGAATCAATATAAAAATATTGGTGTTTTAACATGTTCATAATTATACTAGACAGAGCATTCAGTTCAAAACCCTAATTATGATCAATGGATCATCGATTGATGATCAACAAATGGATGAGAGGGACTGCCTCTACTAGTGATAGACCGACCATGTAATATCTGGATGGTAGACTGAGCATTTATCAAAACTCCTTTGCAGAGCAGTTGGTGAGAAGATGATTAATTGTTTTTTAATCATTATTAAATTGTGCTTGCCTGAGAAATAGGTAGTACAACCTAGTCATGGAGAGATGAGGGACCGACCAAGAGGTGTAAAACCGGTCCTTGGTGGTCATGGGACCATCTGATGGTGAGTGGATCATCATTCCCAGTTGCATGAAGGAGTTTGAACCCTAATATTGACTCTTGATGATTAATTAGGTCAAAAATCATCAAGAGAGATGGGACCGGATTCTGAAATCCAAAAGGGCCTACCATGACCGGTCATGGTGGCATTCCCGTGTCGTTATGCTCTTCGCGGACCAATCCTGAGAATTTTGGTATTTTCTGATGTTCCAACGAGCATTATTTCATCCTTGTATGAAGAATTTGAGTTTAACTGAAGCTCTTAATAGTGGTGGAAGGACCACGACTAAATGTATTAAAATAATATTTCTCATGGTGACAGAAGGACAAGTCATGATGGTTGCGGGACCACTTGTTTTGCTAGCCACATGGTTCATGGAAAAATATGGAAGTTTTATGAATTTTGATCGAAAGAGGAATCCTTGAAAGAGGAAACACTAAAATAATAATAAAATAAGAGTTTTAATAATAAAATATTAGGGAAAGGGGCCAACCAAACCGGCGGCATGTCTAGCCTACCTCCCGGTGGGCCCACATGGTTTCCTTTATTTTATTATTTTATAATTTATCTCTATTCCTTTTCTTTCTTTGATCAGGTTTCCATTCCTACTCCTTCTATAGATGCTCCTTTGAGCATTATTACTAAATTCACCCGTGCCTCTTGCTCAGGGCTTACGCGGGGTGCCCCAAATTCCCGAAAGGTAAATATCCATTACTTTCCATGGAATTCGACTAACAATAGCTGTAAGGAACCGCAAGCTCATCAACGTTATTAGACCAGTCAAGAGACGAATTAGACGATAATAACTCAATTAGTCTACCACGAACGTTAATTAATAGAAATTAATTTAACAACGATCTAGATACAAAACTATTACCATCGGTTAGATATCGAAAAGTTATGCAGAATGGACTATTCGAACGTGTTATTTGGATACCGGACGAAGAAGATATCATCGGATGAGTACGAAGGAAAGATTATTCATTTTGTAGACAAACCGACCTGGCTGCCCGTATAAATTTTATGGGTGCCTTTATAAGTTTTTGGTCAGCCTTATCACCAAAACTCGATCGAAGAATTCATTCTTCTTCTACCTTCTACCTTCTTCTTTTCTTTCTTTCTTCTTCTTTCTCCCGCGTTCTTCATCTGTAGATGAATTGAGAGATTGAATTAGTGTTTTTGAGAGTTAGGGATTAAAGGAAAGTCCATCGAGTGGTTGTTGGTGATGTTGTTGATTCCAGTGAGCGAATCAGAATAATAAGAAAAGGTATTTTTTGAAGAATCAGAGTTAGGGTTTCTGTGTTTTGGAATTGGTTGAAGATTTATGAGAGATTGAAGATGGAATTAAGAGTTAATTGAGTGGTTATTACCGAATTTATAAAGTGAAGCTATTCTGAAGTTGAATCGAAAGGGAAAGATAATTTAGGGTTTCTGCATGTTGTATTGGAGTTTGAATTGAGCAAAGATTTATATAGAGTTGTAAGATGGGTTTTGATTATTGAGAACAAGGAAGAAGAATTGATTGTTAATTCTCAAATCCCAGTGATGAATTGAGGAATTAAGGTTTTGGTTATTCAAGTTTGATTGTTTGTAGAACTGGCTAGTAATTGAGTGGTTGATAGATAAAGAATGACTATTTGTGTTTAATTGAAACTATGAATTCGATTTGAATTAGATGAATTCATTAGTAAGGCTCAAACAAGAAGCAGATTTATGAGGTATGTTCAAGTTGTTGGTGTTGGAGTTAAATTAGTGGGGAACTGAATGTGAATTGCATGCGGATATAGTTGGTTATTTGAAGTGGCTATGATTGAAACAGTGGTGGTATGAGTTTAATCAGATTGTAGAATTAAGAATGATTGGGTTTAGGTTTAAACTGTTGGTGGTGGTCACAAAATATTATTGCAGTGAGTGAAGGGAGTTAGAGAATGGAATCAATGGACTATTGGTTGAGCTGAGTCAATTGTGGTGGTGGTGTAAGGTGCAGGGAGTGGATGAAATGTCTGGGTGAAAGTTATGAATTGTCTTTGAGGTAATTTATTTTAATTGAAGTAGTTCAAGTTAAATTGTTTTGGTTTCATAATTTGTATGATTATGAATTGAACCGAGTTTGATGAGGAAATGGATTTGGAAGTGAACTGGTGTTGATTTGAGTTAAGGGAAAGAATAATAATTATGTTAGAGTTGTGTTAGTGTAATTGGTAAACACTAGTCTAATGTTGCAGGGGATTTGTATTGTGTTGTGTTGTAATTGTAGATGAAGTTACAATTAGTAGAACTGTGTGTATGAATCAATCAGTAGGTGTGTTGCCATACTGAGATTGATAAGATTGTAGAATTAAGAAGTTGGGGTATAAAGTGAATTGATGTTTTGGTTTGATTAAGGAGAATTGGGATGATAATGAGTTTAAGCTAGAGTGTGTGTGGAATTGGAATTGGGGACTGGAAATGTAGATGATGGTAGTAATAATAGTGCAAGCAGTGTAAGAATTACAGATGGTAGTGACCTGAGATTGCATGAGTGGTGGTGTAGAGTTTTGTTGTATCTTGAATTGGCAAAGTAGAAATTGTATAGGAATGTGGTATAGATTCACAGTTGGATAGTCTCCTTGAAAGCTCATTGCACATCGCAATTCTTTGTGAAAGTTTGTTACTGCTTTTGCAGGTAAACCTAGATTTCAGTTGTATTGAATTGTGAAATTCTATTAGAATGAATGAATTAATGTTGTTATGTTAAATGGAAGTTAAGAATGCAAGTTTTCTAGTTGAAGTGAATCTGTAATAGAAGTTTAGCTTAGGCTTTTGCCTATTAGTCATCCCAGTCAGATTATGTGACTGATTATGTTCTTAGCTGACTTGACCTAGTACTTCTGACTTTATCTATCTGACTGAGTTAACTCAGCAACCAGACTTGATTCAGTGAACCTTGATTGAGTTGGTTTCTTTGACCATTGACCCTGGACTTTGACTTGACTTAGACGTTGAATGTTAGTTGACTCTTGACTGTTAGTTCAACCATTAGATTGACCCAGTTGGGTCAGGCCCTTATTAATGGGTTTGTTAAGTGGGATTGGGCTTTAGACTAGCTATCTTATATTGATGTTTTGGACCACTTATGGTCCGAATTGACCTTTGGATTCTTCTACAAAGTTGTAGACATTCATAAGACTTAGCTAATAGATTATAGAACCAACCTAATTGAATTAATAAACCTTAGATTTGCTAATAATAGATAATGAAAAGGTGCAGAATCATAAATGGGCCTACAATTGTGAGATGGGACTATATGGTTCTTGTATGAGCCATTTTGGCTAGATTCTTAGAGTTCTTGTATGATTAACAGTCCGTTATTAACAACGTTCGATTCAACGGACGAACCAGTGGATCATGGATCTCGAGGTGGGCGTGGATTGTCATCAAAAAAAGGTGTGGGAATGCATTTGACTCTTTGTATTCATTATTGTTGCTTTTATAAAAAGTTTATGATTAACGAACTCATGCATTGTCTATTTCTGCATTCCATGTTTTGTTTAAAATGCATTATGATAATCCTGTCGATTCTGTGAATCTTTCCACGATTTGGAAAGGACTTGTATTGTTTGTGGTCAATATGAATTGTTATGGGAAATGAGAAAATTTCCACTTGTGGTATTTAGGATACGCTCCTTCACATTTATATCTACTTTAATTCAGCTTTTATTGTTTAGAGTACTGGTCACCATGGTCTTGGTGGCGTCCATATCTATTAGGTGTGAATTGCCGGGTAGGGATTTACAACCATATTATACATTGTTTGAAGAAGGAGTTTGTCCATATACATGTATGATTATTTCAATGACTTAGTCACTGTTTAATGTTTCGGAAAAACATGTATTATTTTCCAAATCTTGCCTATGATTACTTAGAAGTTAAATGTTAATTATTCCCACTTCATTTTCTGTGACAGATCAGAGTTGCGTAGCGAAAGATTCACGGGTTGACTTCGCTAGTTGATTAACTTATGTTATATTGATTATGTTGTATATTTTATTTAAAAACCAAATGCCTATTATATATGTATCATTTGAAAGAAGATCTTGTATGAATATTTCTGAGCTGGGTTAGCTTTGGGTTAAGTTCTGTATCGCATTTCTTAATTGAATGCTTAAGTGCATGTTTTAGATTTTTAGTGCCTCTTTATTTAGTTAAATTATTGGATTAGTCAGCTGCTAGCTTAGGGGGCGCTACAAAAGTTGGTACCAGAGCTCACTATTAGATCTTATATGTAGACAATTGGAAGAGTCAGTGCCAGTTAGTGAACTAGATTGGTTTAGAACTGGGTTGGGTTTGTGAGATAAATCTTAATCACTAAAAGCTATCAATAAATAAAATATTTATTTGATTGATTGAATTGTTTTGTTTGATTGTTTGTCTGTGTAATGAAGTAAAAATTGTAGGGTACACCAATAATTTTAGCGAATAAGGATTTGAGAATAACTAATCTAAAAAGTATTAACACATACACAAGTCAATACTAGAAATAGTAGGATTAGTATTATTGATAAATCTTGAAAGTCACATATATAAATATTAAACACCTTAACATATACGTAGAGTCAACAATTTATAATCACATAAATGTTAATAATAAAAATACTATAATAGTAATGACAAATGAAAATGATAGTAATAATAATTTTAATAAATTGATGTTACCATTTATCAATTAGTATCATATTGAACTTAATTTATTTTATCTAAAATTTCAAGAAAGATAAAAAATAAATAAAATAATAATAATGATTAATTAAATAGTTGTGGAAAATTAATAACGCTTGTGTACGGTTAAGTTTTGTAAATTAAACTAATTACAAATTATAAATATATGTTCTGCGTTTCAACTAGATAATTAATAAATTACTTACTAGGTGTTAGACTTAAGAAGGTGAGGATATAATATATAAAATGAAAAGACTCAACTTGTTAGTAATCTTATACCAAAATTATCTTTAGTCTAACCAATGATTTAGTAAACTTTTAAAATGAAACAAATACACATGAAGTAGTAATAGTAGTATTCAGATGGTTAGTGTAATATTAGAATAAAAAGAAAAATAAACTCGTATATTAATAGGATACTTCTTCGTAAATGAATTCAACCATCTTTTGAAATGGAAAATTAGTATATAAACTTAAACTGTTAGAATTTAAATTAGTATTATATTGAGCATAGCTTAAATTAAAATTTCATTTACAAATATATATATAGTGATAAAATAATGATTGTGATTAAATAGCAATGGAAAATTATTAGTGCTTATATACAATTAAGCTTTACAAAGTTAACTAATAACAAATTAGAATTATGTGCTTTGCGTTTAACCATATAGATAAATAAGACTTATTAGGTAGGAATAAAATAACGTGAGGTTATATAAGGCACAAAATAAAGACTAAACATGTGAACGATCTTATACCTAAATTATTTATAGTATAATAAATGATTCATTAAATCACTAAATTATACACATTTTATAGTACTTACTTAGTACAAAATTAGATTTAAAGGAGGATAAATTTGCTTATGAATAAAATACTTATTATTAATACCAAAATATAAAGACTATTAAGACATTAAAACTTTTTGCGAACTCAAAGTTTAAAACATATTAAATTACCAACGCCAATATTTAACAAGACGTAGTATACGCATTCAATCTGAATAAATAAAATCTGTTATATCAATCTTTTTGTGAAAGTAAAATTATATTTACAAGATTAGGGTTTAATAAAATTAAACTAAGTATCACTACTAAATAATTATTTTAATTGTATGTTAGTTACACTAGTAATCAAATAAGAAAATTTGATAAAACAATAATGAAAATGATAATATAATTAAGACAATAATTTTTGATAAGATAAGTAATTAATAACATTATATTTTACTCATTGCTATAAAATTTAGAGTTATTGTAAATGTCATTTGAATAATAATTATTGGATAGTAATAGCAAAATGTAATTTTTATTAATAGTACAACTTAAGGATTATTTAACAATAAAATATATTTAAGGAAATAAAGTTAGATGAAAACAAATCGAGTATTAATAATAAAATTAAACTTAGCGTTATGATTAATTACAAATTAACTTTTATCGGTCTAAGTAATAAGAAATAAATGTTATAATAATGATGAAAGTATTAACACTAAATAATTATGGAAAAATTGTTAGTTGTTACTTATTATAACTAAATAAGCAAATAGATACATTGGAAATAATGATAGTAACATTTGAATAATCGATATAACGTTAAGTTATTCTTAATTAGTACATGAATTTAAAATCTATCTAGTTATAATAATATAGTCTTATTTGGAATTAAAATTTGATTTCATTAAAATAAATAAATAATAATAAAATAAAAGGTAAGATAAATAATTCGAATAATTAAATTTCTTAAAATGATGTGAACTGCTTATATATTTTACAAAGTAAATTATCAGACATACACTAGTAAAGATAGAAGTTAAAGACTAAATAATTTTGATAAAAATCAAATTAACACTTGGTTAATCGTAATAAGTTTGCACTTAGTTAATCCAGCACTGGGGAATAGTGAGGTTGGTAATTCTGATGTGTTCGGGTGATACTTGTTAGGTAGTAGGCATTGTCAGGCGTCGCGAACCTAGACATGGTCAACTGCATTCTTGTATCACTAGGCATTGAAGGGAGACTTGCTTCTATTAGTGAACTAATAGATCCCAAATTTTAATGAGAAACTTTATTATGGAATATCTTCAAAGTACTTAGAACCAGTAAATTATGGACATAGAAATTAGTGTAGAAAATTTAAATCTAAAAAATCATAATTTCCATTATAGAGATTCATTCATGTAAGAAACTTAGACTTCCCTAGTTAATAGAAATTAAATCAGCGTAGTTGAACTTAAAGCCACAAATTTTAGAAAGCCATATAGGTTTGTACTTTGTTTTATGTTGTTTGCGCGTAGACAAGAGATGGGATTATTCTATAAGGTGGGGAGTATATGAAGACCAGAAGGATGGTTCGATTTTCGAGGACGAAAATGATATAAGGTGGGGAGAATGTAAGGAACCGCAAGCTCGTCAACGTTATTATACCAGTCAAGAGACGAATTAGACGATAATAACTCAATTAGTCTAACACCAACGTTAATTAATAGAAATTAATTTAACAACGATCTAGATACAAAACTATTACCATCGGTTAGATCTCGAAAAGTTATGAGGAATGGACTATTCGAACGTGTCATTTGGATACCGGACGAAGAAGATATCAACGGATGAGTATGAAGGAAAGATTATTCATTTTGTAGACAAACCGACCTGGCTTCCCGTATCAATTTTACGGGTGACTTTATAAGTTTTTGGTCGACCTTATCACCAAAACCCGATCGAAGAATTCATTCTTCTTCTACCTTCTACCTTCTTCTTCTTCTTCTTCTTCTTTTCTTTCTTTCTTCTTCTTCCTCCCGCGTTCTTCATCTGTAGATGAATTGAGAGATTGAATTAGTGTTTTTGAGAGTTAGGGATTAAAGGAAAGTCCATCGAGTGGTTGTTGGTGATGTTGTTGACTCCAGTGAGTGAATCAGAATAATAAGAAAAGGTATTTTTTGAAGAATCAGAGTTAGGGTTTATGCGTTTTGGAATTGGTTGAAGATTTATGAGAGATTGAAGATGGAATTAAGAATTAATTGAGGGGTTATTACCGAATTGATAAAGTGAAGCTATTCTGAAGTTGAATCGAAAGGGAAAGATAATTTAGGGTTTCTGCATGTTGTATTGGAGTTCGAATTGGGCAAAGATTGAGAAGATTTATATAGAGTTGTAAGATGGGTTTTGATTATTGAGAACAAGGAAGAAGAATTGATTGTTAATTCTCAAATCCTAGTGATGAATTGAGGAATTAAGGTTTTGGTTATTCAAGTTTGATTGTTTGTAGAACTGGCTGGTAATTGAGTAGTTGATAGATAAAGAATGACTGGTTGTGTTCAATTGAAATTATGGATTCGATTTGAATTAGATGAATTCATTAGTAAGGCTCAAACAAGAAGCAGATTTATGAGGTATGTTCAAGTTGTTGGTGTTGGAGTTAAATTAGTGGGGAACTGAATGTGAATTGCATGTGGATATAGTTGGTTATTTGAAGTGGCTATGATTGAAACAGTGGTGGTATGAGTTTAATCAGATTGTAGAATTAAGAATGATTGGGTTTAGGTTTAAACTGTTGGTGGTGGTCATAAAATATTATTGCAGTGAGTGAAGGGAGTTAGAGAATGGAATCAGTGGACTGTTGGTTGAGCTGAGTCAATTGTGGTGGTGGTGTAAGGTGCAGGGAGTGGATGAAATGTCTGGGTGCAAGTTATGAACTGTCTTTGAGGTAATTTATTTTAATTGAAGTAGTTCAAGTTGAATTGTTTTGGTTTCATAATTTGTATGATTATGAATTGAACCGAGTTTGATGAGGAAATGGATTTGGAAGTGAACTGGTGTTGATTTGAGTTAAGGGAAAGAATAATAATTATGTTGGAGTTGTGTTAGTGTAATTGGTAAACACTGGTCTAATGTTGCAGGGGATTTGTATTGTGTTGTGTTGTAATTATAGATGAAGCTACAATTAGTAGAACTGTGTGTATAAATCAATCAGTAGGTGTGTTGCCATACTGATATTGATAAGATTGTGGAATTAAGAAGTTGGGGTATAAAGTGAATTGATGTTTTGGTTTGATTAAGGAGAATTGGGATGATAATGAGTTTAAGCCAGGGTGTGTGTGGAATTGGAATTGGGGACATGAAATGTAGAAGATGGTAGTAATAATAGTGCAAGCAGTGTAAGAATTACATATGGTAGTGACCTTGGATTGCATGAGTGGTGGTTTAGAGTTTTGTTGTAACTTGAATTGGCAAAGTAGAAATTATATAGGAATGTGGTATAGATTCACAGTTGGATAGTCTCCTTGAAAGCCTGCTGCTACTGCAATTGCTGTGAAAGTTTGTTACTGCTTTTGTAGGTAAACCTAGATTTCAGTTGTATTGAATTGTGAAATTCTGTTAGAATGAATGAATTAATGTTGTTATGTTAAATGGAAGTTAAGAATGCAAGTTTTCTAGTTGAAGTGAATCTGTAATAGAAGTTTAGCTTAGGCTTTTGCCTATTAGTCATCCCAGTCAGATTATCTGACTGATTATGTTCTTAGCTGACTTGACCTAGTACTTCTGACTCTATCTATCTGACTGAGTTAACTCAGTGACCAGACTTGACTCAGTGAACCTTGATTGAGTTGGTTTCTTTGACCATTGACCCTGGACTTTGACTTGACTTGGACGTTGACTGTTAGTTGACTCTTGACTGTTAGTTCAACCATTATATTGACCCAGTTGGGCCAGGCCCTTATTAATGGGTTTGTTTAAGTGGGCTTGGGCTTTAGACTAGCTATCTTATATTGATGTTTGGACCACTTATGGTCCGAATTGACCTTTGGCTTCTTCTACAAAGTTGTAGACATTCATAAGACTTAGCTGATAGATTATAGAACCAACCTAATTGAATTAATAAACCTTAGATTTGCTAATAATAGATAATGAAAAGGTGCAGAATCATAAATGGGCCTACAATTGTGAGATGTGACTATATGATTCTTGTATGAGCCATTTTGGCTAGATTCTTAGAGTTCTTGTGTGATTAATAGTTCGTTATTAACAACGTTCGATTCAACGGACAAACCAGTGGATCATGGATCTCGAGGTGGGCGTGGCTTGTCATCAAAAAAAGGTGTGGGAATGCATTTGACTCTTTGTATTCATTATTGTTGCTTTTATAAAAAGTTTATGATTAACGAACTCATGCATTGTCTGTTTCTGCATTCCATCTTTTGTTTAAAATGCATTATGATAATCCTGTCGATTCTGTGAATCTTTCCACGATTTGGAAAGGACTTGTATTGTTTGTGGTCAATATGAATTGTGATGGGAAATGAGAATTTCCACTTGTGGTATATAGGATACGCTCCTTCACATTTATATCTACTTTAATTCAACTTTTATTGTTTAGAGTACTGGTCACCATGGTCTTGGTGGCGTCCATATCTATTAGGTGTGAATTGTCGGGTAGGGATTTACAACCATATTATACATTGTTTGAAGAAGGAGTTTGTCCATATACATGTATGATTATTTCAGTGACTTAGTCACTATTTAATGTTTCGGAAAAACATGTATTGTTTTCCAAATCTTGCCTATGATTACTTAGAAGTTAAATGTTAATTATTCCCACTTCAGTTTCTGTGACAGATCAGAGTTGCGTAGCGAAAGATTCACGGGTTGACTTCGCTAGTTGATTAACTTATGTTATATTGATTATGTTGTATATTTTATTTAAAAACCAAATGACTATTATATATGTATCATTTGAAAGAAGATCTTGTATGAATATTTCTGAGCTGGGTTAGCTTTGGGTTAAGTTCTGTATCGCATTTATTAATTGAATGCTTAAGTGCATGTTTTAGATTTTTAGTGCCTCTTTATTTAGTTAAATTATTGGATTAGTCAGCTGCTATCTTAGGGGGCGCTACAAAAGCCATGGATCTTGAGTTGATGAATATTTAGGGTTTAATCAGTGTATAATTTCTAGGAATTCAATCCGATGAATACTTCGACTAGATTTGATTAATGAGTTGTTCTATACTAGCATGCAATATGTCTAAGAGCATCTAGATATGATGTGATCAACATCATACATTGTTCTGGGTTAATTCAGACACGAGAGATGAATTATGAATTCAATAAAAGGTGCCGAGTCTTTCAACTTTAATCATGAAATACATGAAATATTGAAAGTTCTTATTCAGAAACCCTAATATTTCCATCATTCATTGTTGCCTCCATGGTATTATCAAACTATGATTCACTTTGTGAAGATACAGTTTTTCTTATGATTCTGATACCGATCAGAGATACATAATTTTCTGATGTGATTTTATGAATATAACCTTCTTCAAAAATCCACCATCAACAATGTTGACTATATGATGTGCTGACCGGTGAAAGACAATCGATTCCAAAACTTTCACCGATCTCTGTGGTGAAATGGACGACACTCTTTCCATTGACGGACTCCACGTATCCCACATTCCACTTTTATTATCCATTCTTCCCAAATTTTTATTATAAAAACAATATTTATCGGCATTCCATACACCATTCGACCTTCAATCTTCCGATCGTCGCATTGATTAATATTCCCGTCCTAAGACTTGAAATTCCCAACTTGATTTACATGTATTACAAGATCTTTAACATTGAAATTTAAAGATTTATTTTTTATGCCAATATTTTTATGCGCCAAACCATTAGCGGTAACACTTGAATACATAGTTGGGGGAAACTATTTATTCAACTTTAGCTTGACCGGAAACTTTTATCAAGTCGGAAGACGGTGAAGGTTTTGACATCTTGACTCTTGAATTCCTGATATCAAGATTTATTGGATGGTCTTATAGAAAAAAGACGGACCTTAGAATAGATAAAAACTATAATTTTCAAGATAAGATTATATCAAGATTTTCAGGTAAAAAATCTGACCAGGCTTCACGAATCCCTTAGTGAAGACTTCAAAAGTGGTAACCTAATAATGTTTATCGAAAAAAACTAGCTCTTTAGAGGATGAATCAAGCAGCAACTAGGACACAACTTATGATGATTGAGATTCTAGGTTGTAGAGAGTCCTCTATTTATAAAGATGAACAAGTCTATGTGTCTTAAAATCAAATCTAAGTTCGTGAACTAGTTTCTAAGAATTACTTTGATACCAAGTAAACTAAACTTATGAATATAGGTTGATCATGTAAGTATGTGCGAGGTTTTCCCTGAGTTGCAAAGAAGAACAATTATGTTATTTATGAACCATAAAGCAATGTAGACATCATGGTTACGCCCATAAACTAGATCAGTTTGTGAACTAGAAAAAATAGTTCATGAATAAAATGTATCTTCGATGTATATGAACAGTGAAAAGTAGCATAACTCGTGAACTAGCCAAAGAAATTTGTGTATACGATGAAAAAATAATATCTAAGTAACTATTAAAATTGCACAGTTCCGAGCTAGTAAAATCAGTTCATATATGTGAATAATTAAAGGTATCCAGGAATATCTCAAAACCACCTAGTACGCAAACTGGTGGAATCAGTTCGTGTACGTGACTCAATAATTATTCTCAACCTTCTATGCGATAATTCGTATTAAACATACATTGTTTGAATTTATGTTTCAAGATTTTTCAAAGAAAGTTGATGACTGTAACTTGATGACCAAATCATTTTGTGAGCATGAATGTAACTTGATATCTCCGAGGAACTTATAATAATTTGTCCTTAACCTATTATGCGGTAAGTACTTCAGAACTTCCATTGCTTGAATTAGTATTTCGAGGTTCGTCAATTACTAGCTTGAGTTCCAAAAAAAAATCTTTTCAATTTCATCATAATACTAAAGTCACACGATATTTTCTCAGTAGATAGAGTGGTAAATAATGAGTAAATAGGTTTTGTCAGTCTTCACATACCTTCGTTAATCAAGTTCTCGTAGATGTTTTGTTAGTTCTTCATATTTCAATCTTCAAGGGTCAAATCATGCACCAATATAGTCCAAGACTGACTTTAGTAGACTATAAATCAATATATAGTTTTGATCAACTAAATTTGACAATATGCTTGACATACCAAAACGAGCGATGCTCTAACAATAATTATATAAGTATGGAGCTTGTATCCTTGCAAACTCATCCCTAAACACACATATGTAGTGTGAGGAACCCAACTTGATAATAATCAGGAGTAATCTAATTAGGTGAGGTATCTTGCGTTATATTCATTTAAATTCTTCTTTCGGATCAAGAAGCTTTTAATAGTACCGTTAGCGGGAAACATATCACATTGTTATTTAATTTTTTTGATTAATTAATTTGATTAAGAACTAATGATATAGTTATCCATACTAAATTAAAATTGTTTATATTAATATGAGGTCACTCAAGTTTGTTTGAGGATTTGATTATTAAAGATATCGTGATTCAAGATCTGTAGATAGAACTATTGATCAATCAACGTTAACAGAGTCCTTTATGTGTGTGTTAATCATTGGAGAAATTAAGTTGTTTGCAGGGGTTACTTGAAGATGGAAGATTAAGTACTTGAATACTTTTATTTTTGGTTTCTGTTCTATGTGATTTTTCTTGCACACTTGATTCTCTAGGAACAAGAAGTTTATCTTGATAGACATAAGGATTTTGTAAAGATCGAACAAGCTGTGTAGTTGTTACTTCTTGTTAAGTTGCTTCGATAGAGCTCGTTCACTAAGGATGATTATTTCGATAATGTTTGTCTTGGTTTTGTCTTTGACCAAAGGAGCTATATTAATTAAACAAAATATTCTTTACCATAATTTATCTCCGACCTAAAGATTGATGAGATTGACAAGTGAGTTGGTTACCGAAAAAAAATTAGTCCTCTATTATAGCATATTACGATCCAAAGGATTTAAGAGCAGAAGTCTTCACAGGGGTAAAACAACTCAAAATAGTGGACTCTTTCTTTAAATTCACGTGCGTGGGCTAGATTGTTTGTTTGAGCATGTAAAGATACTGGACCAACTAAATAATGAGAGAGTGTTTACTTGGTCTCAACTATACGAAGTTGCGGTAGTCAATTTTCATAACGATTTAATTTTGAGAGAATCTGAAATTGAACTGAGTCTTGGGGTTTTCCTGCCAGGCAGTTTTCCTCGTTTACAAAATCTTGCATGTTGTGTGATATTTTACTTATGCATTATATTAGTTGATATTTATAATTATAATTAAAGTAAATATACTTGTACTTTAATTCACTTGGTAACGATCCCATAGTTTGTTCAGTTTTAAACTCCGACTATTTACCAAGTTACGCCTTGTTGAAATAACCTTTTAGTAGTTATTGTTTCTGTAAGATTATACAATGTATGTATGTCTGGATTGATATCGAAAATATTGTGGTGCACACGGTACATACGTAATTTCAAAACCATAAACCCCTACAATTTTAATATGTTGACTAGAGTGTTGATCGACATCCACATGTTTATCCAATCTACTGTTTTTGTTGTGTAAGCACATTCAAGATAAATATCAATCTTATTGTTAGACGATTGTAGTTCATATCCGCACGTATCAAAATACTCATAAAGCCGATACCGTTAATTGACAAATGAACTAGGTACTAAAAATATATAATGTACGAATTTTAATCACTAGTGGATAATGTACAACTTCCTCATTTTCATTGTATTGAAACATATGTTTTCATCTGTTTTCAACCAGTATTACTGTAAGAAAAGTAAATGCTAATAACGATAACATCATCTCACACTGGAAAAAGGAGAAACAAATTAGTTCTAATCCACCATCGCTCAATGAGGGATTCACCAATCTTTCAATCAAAATAAGATGGATCAATTTTAAATATACTACAAAACCCACAATTGTCAATTGCATTTTTAACAAGCGGACATATGGTAGTCCTATTATGATGTTTCTGGACATCTATCCATGCACCCCTAAAAGCGATTGTATATGTTTCCGTGTCATCGATGTTGGCATGATAAAAATTAAATATATTTGTTAAAGGGAGAGCAAAAAGAGATCAAATGAGTGCAAAATCGTGATCAACTCGTTGACTAGGTCGAGTTTTATAAATTTACATGAGTCGGACAAAGTTAACCTTAGTGACACACAAATTATTCCCACAATTTACGTAAAATGAATCAACCTAGCCCCCTCTTGTCTTCTTCTTATCACCCACAACACCTACTCTAACCCTACAAGATCTCGATTTGAGGTTTCGTAGTAAAAGAAAAAAAGTGTTTGGAAAAAATAGTTTTTTTTTCGCCGGTTATAAAAATGACTTCTAGTATTTTGATTAAATCAATTAAAACTACTAATCATCGTCGTCTGAGTATGAATACAATTACTAGATTGACAAAGATATTAAAACAAGAACAACAGATAATGAGTATTTGCTGATGAACATTTTGGGAATAAGAGTTCTTCCACTTGAATTGTTAGCAATCATGTTTTTCATTCTCTACTCGTGAAAGAAATTGGAAAAATTCTTAGAGGGAAAATCAAATCCAGTTGGGAATGTTATTGCTTATTTGGGAGGATTAAGTTTATCTAATTATTTGTTTGACCTATTTGTTCATTACCTTGAAATCTGATGATTCTGATCAAGTTGACTGTTGATATTTATTATGGATATGCAAACCTAATCTTTTATTAGGATAGCCGCAAATATTCCTTGGATTTTCCTTTATTTATTTGGTAAAACTTAGTATAGTTATTACAAATTAAAACAGGTTCAGTGATAGTTAGGGAGGACTCAGGACACAAATAAGCATTGCAGAGAAGAAGAGACGAAAAAAACGAGTGGATTAGGTTAATTTTCGCTGATATCGAGTGTGTGTGAAAAGTATGTGCAGTTCGTAAGGGTAACTATGTCTGACTCGCATAAAAATATTGAACTGGACCTAGTTAACGAGTTGATCACGATTTTTGCTCACCTCGGATCTCTTTTTGCTCTCCCTTTAACAAAAATCAAAATTAAAATGGAGAAAAATTAATTTCTGTTTCCAAAATGCAAACAAGAAATAACCAAACAAAACTGTTGACTATATGATGTGCCGACCGGTGAAAGACAATCGATTCCAAAACTTCCACCGATCTATGTGGTGTACCAGACGACACTCTTTCCATTGACGGGCTCTACGTATCCCACATTCCACTTTTATTATTCATTCTTCCCAAATTTTTGTTTTAAAAACAAAATTTATCGACACTCCATAAACCGTGGCCTTCAATCTTTCGATTGTCAAATTGATTAATATTCTCGTCCTAAGACTTGAAATTCCCAACTCGATTTGCATGTATTATCAGATCTTTGACACATAGAAATTTAAAGATTTATTTTTCATGCCAATATTTTCGTGCGCCAAACCATTAGCGGCAACACTTGAATACATAGTTGGGGGCAACTTTAGCTTGACCGACAACTTGAATCAAGACGGCAGACGGTGACGGTTTTCACATCTCGACTCTTGATTTCTTGGCACCGTAAGGGTTAGCCTCTTTGGACATGGCCCAAGGGGTGCGGGCCGTGCGGCCTTTAGTGTTTTATATGCACAAAAGAAGGATGTGTATAGTCCCTAGTTAGCAATTCGCCGAATTTTCACGTATCAGTCGTTCCCGCACCAAACGGGCGTACAATTGAAATACCGACCTGAGTTCGTGAATTTTCTGGACTTCACGAACTATACGCGTTTTTACGCATCCGAATTAGAATCGGCCGAATCAATTCGGCCCATAATCTCCGAGCAACAACTAATGGGCTAATATTAATATCTTCTTTTAAGGCCCATGCGCTAATTTTTCCATCCCTTCCCGTGTTTCCCAAGGCCCATGCGCTAATTTCTCCATCCCTTCCCGTGTTTCCCACAAAAATGTGATCATGAAGAGATTCGAACTACTGTCATACAAATCCTTGAATTGCCTAAACACCACTGAACCAAGGCTCTTTAGGTGTTAATAAGTTCATATATGCGGATTATATAAGTATTTTATACAGAAATCAGTCTCCACCTCTATAGTTCCTCAATATTTAATCTTTATTTCATATTTAATACATGGCGAATTTTGTATCCTGTATTCATATTTATAAAACGAATTATACACGTACGTATGCCGTTCCGAACTACTGCCGACTCACAAACCGTTGACCGGATTTTTGACCGAATCCAACTTTTATAAAAATGAATAATACACGTACGTTTGCCGTTCCATTCTTATGCCGAACTCCGAATTGCTAACTAGGGTATAGTCAAATCTATGTATATAGTCAAATTTAATCACGTGTATAACCTGCACTGGTACCTCGTAGGGCAAGTGGGAAGAACCTCTCCATAATGTAGTTTCTTGGCTTCTTTTTGTCTTCTTGTGTCCATGGTTCTCATTGGAGTATAAGGGTTTTTGTCTGAAGAAGGGTTTTTGGTCTGAAGAAGGCGGTGTATCTAGTCTCCTCTAGGGTTGTTCTTATAAATAGGGCTTTTGCCTCAGTATTCAAGAGTGTTTTTGAGTCCTAATTTAAGGTTTTAGTTATTTATTCAAAATGCCGTCAGCTCAAAAGAACAAGTCTCATAAATCGAACAAATCATCTCGTAATGGCCTTCGTAAAAAGTCTGGAATTGGTTGGTTCACCTCTATCTCCTCCGACCTCAGTAGTATGATCTTCTTTTTTTTTTTCTTCCTTTGTTTTAACATTTCACATATTGGGATTCCAGATATTAAAGGGAACAGAATCGGGAAATCAGATCACCATGTCGGAAAAGGGTCTAAAGCTGCTCGATTTCATCACACCAAGATGGTAAATAAACAATTATTACTTCTTTTTATTGTGTTCCAATTGTTTAATTTTAATTTTTACTATTTTTTGTCTTAATTCCCATTGTTTATTATTATTATCCTCAACTAATTAAAATCATTTTTTTTTGCAATTCAATAGGTTCGATGTCAGAAAAGAGCTTCCTTATTGGAAGAGAAACGGGCTTCGATCGGTTCAGGAACTCCTCCTCTAGTTATTGTGAGTTTAATATATCATCATCATACATTTGTTACTGGTTCACGTTTAGGGTGATTCATAGATGGACAATTCCTCATGCGGCTGGTGGTATACAAACAGGTTCTTTTTGGACTTACTGCATCTGTAAATGTTAGAGGACTGAAAGAACAACTCGTAAGATTACTATCTCCAGCAGATGCAAACAAAACTACTGTTGCTTCTCCACACTACAAAATCAGAGCAACCGTAAGCTAGCTATCTTTTTTACGTCTGTCTCTCACTACTATTTCTAGTTTGCTTATGTGTGGGTGGGTGTTATTATCATATGCTTTGCCTACTTGGTCAGTTGAAATTTTACCATGATTTATTCTTAACTAAGTCTGATGATATCTAAAAAGAGTGGGAAGTCAAATTTCTTACTCATCATAAGCTTTATTCAGCAATCACTATTGAAAAAGACTATATCTAACTTTGCTGAAATGTGATCGACCTTGTCTGGTAATATTTCTGTACTCTGTAGCCTTGCAACTCTTACAGGAGCTTATAAATTACCATATCCCATCTCATCTTATGCTATCCTGTAGCTTGTGACTTCGGCATAGTTGACAGAAAGTTCTGTAAGAGAGATAATTAAAGGAAAAAAAGCCACTAAAGCAAATCGTGCCACGGGAGAGATGTTTTGGAGAATGTTTTTCAGATTTACTTTTTGTATAGAATCCCGCACATAACAAGTATCTTTAGTTCCTTCTGAGGGAAGTGTGGGAACAAGATGTATCCAGGATACCGTTCCCTCAATCATATTTTTTCCATTTTTGTAGAAAGAAGAATGCCTAGTTATACAAAGTGATTTTTACTAATATTAGCTGTTTAAAAGTGATTTTTACTAATATTAGCTGTTTAATATATTCCCTGTCACGGTTATCTACATTATTTCTGAAATTGTTCGTCTTGCAAAAGGTCTTGGAAGCACCCCATGGCGATTTATCAACTTGCATGGAACTCGCAAAGGTATTTGAACACTGGGAAATGGCTTCAAAGTTCATAGAGCATTTAGTACATAGTTGGATGACCTCTATCTGCATTTTATGTATTGGTCATGACATTATGATCTTTGGTATCAGGTTGCAGATTTGATTGCTTTTGTAGCGTCAGCCCGCTCGTCGTCCAAAGAAGTTGATACTTGCTCTTATATTGATTCATTCGGAAGCCAATGCCTATCTGTCTTTAATGCGCTTGGTTTGCCAAGCACCACTGTTTTAATTCGTGTAAGTATTTTTGCCAGCTGCTTATGGGTTTCCAATTTGAAGGACTTGTATATTTGAAAACTGATTTTTTTTTTTTAGGATCTTTCTCTGGATCTCAAGAAAAGAAATGATATGAAGAAGACATGCATGTCTAGCCTCACATCTGAGTTTCCCGATTCTAAGTTCTATCCAGCAGATACAACAGAGGAGCTGCATAAGGTTGTATCATGTGTAGGGATAACTGTGATGATTGTTATCTGATTTGGTTGTGCTGTCGATAAATAAATCTTCATTCAGTTAAACTTTGTTTTTTTGTGCAATATTTTATTTTCTCTATCATTTGGCTGTAGTTCATGTGGCTCCTTAAGGAGCACCGGCTCACTGTACCTCTTTGGCGAAGTCAACGCCCTTACCTTATTGCTCACGAGGTATGCGCAATCTCTTAAAAATTTCTTAACTTTTCATTTTTGGTTTTTGCTTGTTGTCCATTTACAAAGGGTGTGGACCCTTCTTATTCCAGTTCTTTTTTTAAGTTCACAAATAGATAAAACACATCTAGTCTTCAGGAGATCTCATTTTAGTTATTCTATATGTGAGTATCTCGTCATGATCCACACCATCTTAAATCTCAACGTCAATGGCTCTTTTCATCTACAGTATTTGCTTTTGGCATCCTTATGTAAGTTTCCCATTGTGGTATTAGATTAGTGTTTGTCTTTCATTGAAAGATGATACTTAAGTTTGCTACTCTAATTTGTCAACATGTCATATGAAGAGGCTACATAAATTGTTATTGGGATGGCGATGCATTTTTAGTTGTGTGGCACTTTGTAGTGGCTGTTTCACCTGTGTGATTAATTGATTGAGAGTACATCTTTGAAGGGTCTAAAGTTTTGGGCTTTCATAATACATAGGGGTTGATATTCTATACACATTCAGGCTGTGAATTGTTCGATTTCGCTTGGCCCCACTTTTGGTGAATGGGCTCTCTTTGCATTATATAGTTTCAGTTAGTTTTCTTTTTACAGTTCAGTCAACACTGACTCAAGATAATACTAAAGATTTCAGAAGTTAACAAGTGGTACTTTTGCAAATCTTTAACATAGTTGTGTCTATGTGCCTCGTCATGGGGTATCATCTCAGGCTTCTGTAGTCATAACTAATCACTCCCTGCTCCTTCATTTGTACATTACTACACTAAAGAGATCTGCTTACAAAAAGGAATTGTTGTTCCACATTCATGTAATGCCCCTATCTCTTATCTAAAATGCTTTGCATGTACAACCCAACTGCTTTAAGCTATTAATAGCAGGTTAAATTAATAATAAATTCCCAAGTAAACATGTCTCCTGTATTTACCTCAGATCAACGTGTCATAATTCTAGAGTGTTCTCCTTGTGAGTTTTGTGTAATTTTCTAATCTTTGTAGTATAGCGTGTCCTTATGTATGCTTTTCATCTGTTCTTTTCCCATATCATGCAATTGCTTGAAATTACGGGATGCTGGTTATGTTGATTAGTAGTTCTTGATTAAACAATTGTAATAAATTGGAAAATTGTTGATATCGGATCTTTTTATAGTTCAGTCTGCTCTTGGCTTTGCTTCTTTACAGTGTGTTCAGTTATCCTCCTGTAGGTTGATTTGATAGTCAATGGTGGAAGTCCTGGTTTCTGTACCCTCCTCCTCTCTGGGTATTTGCGAGCACATGACCTTTCAGTGAACCAATTGGTAACTTCTTGCTTCCTTTGAGTTTGCTAAAAGGATAGATGTTCGTGTGCTTATCCATTATCTTTTGAGTTAGGTTCATGTGTCAGGTTCAGGTGACTTCCAGATGTCAAAGATAGATGTTCTCCAGGATCCCAATCCTTTGAAAGCAGGGACAGGTCAGGATTTGATGGACTCAGATGAGCACCATGGCACACAGGTATTTAAATCTACTGGAGGTTAAAGTTTTAGATGTCTTTTCTTGGAGGTTAAAGTTTTAGATGTCTTTTCTTAACTGTTCTCTTGAATTAGTCAAATCTTGCTTTATCAAGCAAAAAATAAAAAAAATAAAAGGTTAAATCTTACTTCAATTAATATCTCATGATAGAAAATGGGTGGCTTGTTATTGTCTTATTAAACATTTTTTCTTTGTTTGGAGATGTTTTAGTTGGATAATTTATAGCATTGTATAATATCCCAAGTATCCATGATTTAGCGTTCCTTTTCCATCCCTTTGTAAGATATGCAGTTTCTATTTTGGATGGATGACATCTCTCTTTATATGCAGATCATTCACTCTTTATTTCCTGATCTGTCAAAGCAGCAGTCTTTAGTCATCGAAAATGATTCTAAACCTGATCTAGGGGAACAGGTAATCTTACAAATTTTCGTGCTCTTGCACTCTGGAAACTTGCTCCCAGGTAAGTCCACTAACTACATGGTATTTGGTATCAGACTTGGCCGACAGAGATGGAAATGACTAAAGCAGATGAGTATCAGAGACGAGGCATGATTAATACCTATGAGAACCAGGTTCTTGATTTGTTTGAATACATGCTACACATCCAATTTATGCTTTCAATGCTTTCTGCTGTAGATGTGATTTTCTGAAAACATGTGTATCATTTGGCTGAAGCAGGCTACTGAATTTTTTAAGGGTAAAGATGACCAAAACTCAGGGAGTGACTGCTTCCACGTTGAAGACCAAGAGGATTATTCAGATGAAGATGTTGATGCTGATACTGTGATGGAGGTGAGTGATTTAAGGTTTTGTCAAAATCCTTTGCAGTTCCTCTTGTTTTCATTTTGTCCTTTTCGCTGCTCATTGCTACAACTCCTATAGGCTAAAATACTTTCTCTATCTGGTTATGTAGAGAAGTCAGGGTACGTGATTTTATTTGGAAGAACAGTTATGATGAATCCATTAAATACTGATGCTGTCATTTTTTTCAACTGAAAGTCACACTTAGTCAGTAACATAATATATGTTTGTTATGCATTTATGTATATATTTTGTTTAATTATGTTGGCTCTTCATATCTTGACTAGCGTAATTGTATCATGTATGTGTATGGCCATATTATGATTGGGGGTATATTGTTTGGGGAGAGGTGGTGGAATATTATCTCCCGCCAAATGATACCCTCCTTACTGTTCAAAGCCCTAAATGGAGGTTATAGCGCGCATTTATCTCCCATATTTCTTGATTGGCAAAGCCCAGCCAGCTAACACCTTAGTCTGAGCGTATCTCAGCTCCACAAATCATTAAGGGGTAGTATTGAGCTCTTGGTCAGAGTTGCCAAGGAAAAACAGCTGTTTAGCTTGGTGGAGTCTCAGATGTCTGCTTCTTTTTTCTGCGCTAATGAGGTTGTTTATCTAGCTTTATTAAAGTATTCTAATGCCTTCAAATTCGTCAGGAGGATGAGGACATCACGAAGGAAATGATTCGAGATGAGATTCGGAAAATACATGATGCACAGGCAGAAGATGAAGGTACACCTTTTTTCGTTTCTGGCATTGAAATATTACTGGTTCTTTTTTCCACACCTATATTATTCTGTTCCGATATGCAAGAACCACTCTCTTTAGCGACATCGATTATCATTGGAAAAGTTTGCTGTTATATAATTGACATTCGAGCCCTGGAAAATCTATAATGAGATCAGAACGACGGTGTAGGACGACCATCTGAACAAGTCTCCTTAGTTTGATCAGTTCAAACAGCTCTAATAGCTTAGGTTTCTATTTTCTGGTTTCTATTTAATTCAGGACTTCGAGTTCTAGTTTACTTTCTGTGCGAGATGATTTCCTTTTCCTAGTCCTTTTAGGAAATAAAATTTCCTTCTGAGTTTCTAAGTTCCATTAGTTTTGAATCTGTGATTGCCTTTTCATGGCCAAACTGTTTTAGATACTCTGTATATAAAAACGTGCAAGCATATAAAAACGTACAAGCATATAAAAACGTACAAGCAAGCCTTGGAGTCTGTTTGTGAAGATTTCTGGAAGGTTCAGCTCTTCTTTCCATGTGCAGAACTGCCACCTATTTAAGAACCTTTCAGTGTCTTGTTAGCATGTTTAATTGTATCCCTTCTTCCTTTTGCTCTGTAATTCCAGCTCACTCAATTTAAGTAGAAATATTTGCCTCTGTTAAAACAAAGCTCACATATAATAATGGTTGCAGGTTGCATTAGGTACATAGATTACTAACATATAATAATGGTTGCTTTAGGTTGATCATACATAGATTACTAGCATATGTAATCAGAAGCTGGCTTAACTGTCATGTTTACTTATTGTCGTCGCAGAATACCCAGATGAAGTGGATACCCCTTTAGATGTTTTGGCTCGAGTGCGTTTTGGCAAGTACCAAGGTCTCAAATCTTTTCGAACTTCTGTGTGGAAAGACAAGGTCAGAATCTTTTTAGCCTAAGGTTATCTTTCTCTTGCAGGAATTAATTTTTGAACTTCAGTGATATGATTTTTAGTTTTTTATGAATGACAGAATCCTCCGCCTCGTGAATATGCTAGAATCTTTTCGTTCCATAACTACCAGGCAACACAGAAATGTGCTTGAAAATGCCAGGGACATTGGGCAACGTACTTTGGATGAGTGCATTCCTGTTGGGTCTTACGCAAGGATTCATGTTAAGGACGTATCAGTTAGTGTTGCTTTGAGACTCTGTTCTTTGGTGAAGTCAAAGCCTGTGGTTGCCAGCGGGCTTTTGGAGCACGAGTCCAAGATGTCCGTTCTCCACTTTAGGTAAATTTTTTATTCAAATGCTATTTTATCAAAACCTCTCTCTCTCTCTAGGTGTGTTTTCAGTGTTAATAGCTCAGCATGCCTAAGAAATGTTAGCCTCTCTTCAGTTTTGAAGATTGAATAACACATGCTTTCTCATTGGCCCCTAATAGAAATAATCAAGTCTTCATCCTGTGCATTAACTGTGTTCTTGTTCAGTTTATTCCTTATCTTTATAAGGTTTGTTAAATATGCTAATTCATAAGAGTTTTTTTTTTTTTTAATGCAGCATAAAGAAACACAAGTCGTACCACTTTCCTATAAAAGGAAAGGAATCTCTTATTTTTCATGTTGGATTTAGGCAATTTGTTGCTAGGTAATTTCTTGACAGTTGAAGCATTCTTATTGTTCGTTATATATTGTTTCTTATTGTAATTGCAAGAATGTTGAAACAATGAGTTGTGCAGGCCGATATTTTCTTCAGATAGCATAAACTCGCATCAGCACAAAATGGAAAAGTTTTTGCACGAAGGACGGTTTTCGATTGCTTCTGTATATGCACCAATTTCTTTTCCTCCTTCACCCTTAATAGCCTTAAAGAGGGGGCAGGATGGAGAAGTTGGCTTCCCTGCTGTTGCTGCTATAGGGTCACTAAAGGGTATCGACCCAGAGAGGATTATACTTAAGAAAATCACATTTACTGGGTGAGTTCTGGTATTCAAAATATTCTGTCGTAACTTTTATTTGGAAAGTCAAGAATTTGAACTTATATCACCTGTAGTAATTCAATTAATTGCTGTAGTAATTCAATTAATTCTATATGATTTCATTGTAGTTACCCTCGAAGGGTGTCCAAGTTAAAAGCTACAGTGCGCTATATGTTTCACGATCCCATAGATGTGTCATATTTTAAGGTATGTGAAGTTTACCATAAGATGTTTTGTATATTGTTTGTTAATTCTTACTCGAAGTTTTGTAAAGATGTGTATGGTTGTTGATTCTTTCAATGTGGATGGCGAGTAGCGCTGCGAAATCTGGACAAAGAACGGTGTTCGTGGTAACATTAAAGAATCTGTTGGTACACATGGTAATTACCCAATTTCTTTTTAGCAGTAACGGTTTGTTTGTGAGATATTTAAGGCTTACAAATAATCTGTTTTTTGCTGTGTTTTTTTTCCAGGAACGATGAAGTGTACTTTCAATCGCAGTATTCAACAACACGACACTGTTTGCATGAGTTTATTTAAACGTGTATACCCCAAGTGGCCTGAGCAAAGATTTCCAATTCTTCTCGATGCTCGAGTGACATGAAGGTTTCCTGATTCATGGGCAATGCCAACTAGGCTTTCGTTTAACTTATAATACCAACTCCAACTCTGGGCTAGGGATGTGTTTTATTTTTATCCTTTTGGGGAGATTTGTGCTTATTTGTGGGGCTTTGTCAATGCTTTTCTCCCACATCTCTAGCTCTCCTAAGGCCTACCTGACGGGCTTGTATTTCTGCTTTTACCTATATCAGGAGAAATGGTTTTTGCTTATTCAGCTGGGAAACAAGAAAGGGATGCCCTCTACTGCCAGCACTAAATTATGATCATCAATCTTGGCTTCCAATTGAATTTGGCTGTGGTTAGCTCTGCTCTACAGAATTACAGTCATATTAATACATATAAATATATAATTCAAGTCGTATTATGTAGCGTAGCTTGCTCGGATTATGATGTGGTCGGGCCACATATATTTTGTATGTGGCCCCTTTTAATATTTTGACAAAAAATAGGAAGTTAAGTCAAAAAGTTAGGTAATGAAACTGTTTTGGAGAAAAAAAAATCTAGGTGTCATTTTTTAAAGATGGACCACATATTTGAATGATGTGGCCCGACCACATCGTAGCCGCACCGAGCATAGCTTCACAGTTAATTCGGTTAATGCTTACAGCCCAGAATTGTAGGAGGGGCAGTCCAACAAACTCACAACTTCGTACTAATTTTATGATTTATGATTAGTCCCTCACCTCAAGTGTTTAGCCTCCCGGGTACCTGCCGCAAAAAGAACTTTTGCTCCCCCTGGTGTTGTAGGTCTCCAAGAAATCAAATGTCTTCTCTAGAGTGTAGAAGCATATCATGTCAAAAAAATAAAAAAATAAATAGAGTTACTGATTTTCAAGATTACAATAGAGTTGATCTGTTATTACAATAGAGTTAATCTGTTATTGACATTTAGGTACCTCCATATTTCAGAATATCAACCATAAAAAACAGGACAACCGTACAAGCATACAAATTAGGGTGAAGTGGTCATGCTTGGGCTGTTAAGAGTAAATCCAAACAATCTAGTAAAAGTAGGAAATACCAGTAAATCCTAGAAATAATATATTAGAGTACAAAAATTTGTTCAGCCACGTGATGGCCAAATTGAGTTTTTCACTATGGTAAAGCGTAGGGCGTTGGACCAACAGATGCGTGACAGGAGGACAGACTCGGGCTACAGGAGCATAGACTCTGGCGTTTGGAGCGAAAACGCGGGCGTCAGAACACCTGACGCGGGCGTTAGGCATGAAAATGCCGCGTTGGAAAGGAAAACTCCAACGTTCGACCCTCCAACGTTCAGATTTGCAACGTTCCAATTCTTAAAAACCTATAAATTCGCCTACATTTCTTTCATTTTCATTCACACCTCTTCCATTTCCTTCTTCTAAAACTCTTCTAAATCAATTTTTTTTTTACGTTTTTTCATTTTCATTCACACCACTTCCATTCCTTTATTCATTTACTCTTCTAAATCAAAAATTTCTACAATATGAATATAGTGAGACAGACGGTGAATAGTATTAAGAAGAAAAGAGATCGAAAAAAGGAATATACACCGTTGCCTGCCACAGGTGTAGATTTTTCTCAAAATCGAGAAGAAGAGTTTGCTAACCAAAAAATAGTTGTTGGTCCATCATTAGTCCCAGGTCATGTGTCGGGGCATCATGAATGAAATGAGGAATTTCATGTCACGAGGGGTGGATTTTCAGAATTAAATGTTGTTTATGTTGGTCTACCGCCTGCAGTCCGAGAAAGGGTTGACATATATCCTTGGCGTGCGCTTCATAGAATAAAGCCTAGAAACCATAACAAAAAAATTCCAAAAACAGTGAAAGAAAGGTGGTGGAGTACGACGCACACATTCCATTTTATTGATTTCGAAATCGGTAAGTTTTTTTAACTTAACTTAAATTAAATTTTTAAATAATTATTAAATAAACCAAATAATTAATCATAGTTGATATTATACTTGTAATAGGAATTACTCCCCTTGATTTATATTTCATTGTTGGGATTCCAAGTGGAGTGGGAGACCCGCCACCATTCAACAGAGAGGACTGGGTTTTAAATAGTGAATTGAAGATTCTTTGTCCCTCGTTTTTGGAATCAGCAATGCGTGAAGATTATAAAGAATTGAATGGAAATGGGATTAGATGTGCGGCGTTGAAGACGTTCCTAACCCAACCCAGAAGCCCAGAACATATAGATGACTATCCTGAACTCGAAAGGATGTTTATCTTATGGGTACTGGGTCAGGCATTCTTTCCAAACTCAACTTTTGTTGCTCATGTTGGTTGGGTTGAAGCGTTAGAAGATCTCGACAAAGCACCATATTAGTCCGCCTGTAAATGATGATGGGCGGCAGTCACAGTCTTCCAGTTCCACCAGGAGCCACAATTCATGGCATGAAGGTGAAGAAACCAACAGATCATGGCGAGATAGTGAAGAAACAGTAGTGCGAGAAACAAAAAAAAATGAGGTGCGAGAAACACAACACAATATTGCACCACAACTTGTGCCTGTATCTCAACCTCAGGCATTTCGGCTTGAACCTAGGCGCATTTCATCATCATTATCTCCCTACAACCAAAATGAATGCACACACCAACACCACAACAACAACAAACCTCATTTATGCTTGGAGGACCGAGTACACAAAGTGATTTCCAATCGCCTTATTTTGCTCATCCAGGTCAGGTCTATCCCCAGGTCTATCAACAATCAGACATTTATATGATGTGTTGGCAACTGGGGAATTCCCAGGTTTATCCCCAGGATTTTTTGAATTATTGGCGGCAGAAAATAACAATGAGGGGGCTAGAGATGAGCGAGCTAGAGATGAGCGACGTTAGAGAGATTATTGTAATTTTTTAATTCCGCTACATTTGCAGTTTTAATTATAAAAATTTGTAATTTTAGTTTTAAAATTACGACAATCTTAATTAAATAAAATTACATATTTTTAAAAGTAAGCGTTCTACATTGCCTTCACTAAATTACGACGGACTACATTACATTAGCTTCACTAATGAGAAGAAGTACTGGGTGGAACAACAACTACAAAGAAGGGGTTGAACAGTTTCAACCCCTTAAGGATTTCAAAACATTTTTCGAAAAGAAAAGCCACATTTTTCCATCTTCGCCATTCAGCCAAAGATCTTGTTACCATATCAGCATCAGTTTCACCTCTCAGTCGATATCGATTTACTTGTATGGTTAAAGCTACAAACTCACTTACTTCTTTCTTAATTGTATCAAAACGATGTTCTATGTCGCATATAGAACGATGACTTGGATTACGAGTGTCACTGCAACACCCATCGTAAATAATCGCCCAGAAATTCACCCATGGATAGTTTGCCGAAGCAAGCTGAGTAGATAAAAAAAACATAGTTTCTGCAAATAGATTCATCTTCTTCTTTAGCATACAGAACTCGCCGAACTAACCGGGGCAGAGACATGTTCAATCAACAATTGAGAGTGAAGAGAAGAATGTGTGAATTTAGAATGTGTGTATTTATAGATCTTAAAAAATATAGCAGTTGTATGACAATTATTTGCAACCGTTCATAGTAAGCCGTTGGCGCTACTCAGAATGACGCGAGCGCTACTTAAAATGACGCCAGCGCTTTCACTGATAACGCGCACTGGGAAGAATAACGCGAGTGTTATTATCTCTGACGCCAGCGTTTATGTAAATGACGCGCGTCTTTACCACAGACGCGCGTTGGATGTTCGGATTCAGTGTTCAAACCATCAAATTTGTTCATTTGAACATATGTTTTTCAAGTTTGTTCATTCCATAGTGGGAGCAAAATGACCAAACTCCAAGTTTGTTCATCCCATAGGAAATGCTCTTAGAGTTAGTTTGGTCCAGTTGACCTAGTCAACTGTCTGTTTGGTCATTTAAAAAAATATATATTGTTATTTGGTCCTAAAAATTATTGTTTGGTCCTAGGGTGGACAATACCCACGTGGGATGATGTCACATTTAATAGTGGCAGAAATACCTTTTTTCACTTTTTTTCTCTCTCCTAATAAAAATAAAAAAATAAAAATTTAAAACTTAAATATCTGAAGAACGGGCCCTAGCTCAGTTGGTTATCCCCGTTTCCCAAAGTTTCATGCGTTGCAGAAGGTCATAGGTTCAAGCCCCCAATGGCGTAATATTGCAGGTTAATGTAATACTCTTTATCCAATAATAAAAATATTTAAATATCTTTTAAACAATATGTCCTAAAATGATAAATTTTATACCTTCGGAAATCCCTCGATGATAGCTTTCCAACGAGTACCATTGTCGATATATTTCAGAGCTTTTAATTTTTACCTTATTTTTTAGTTATAAAATGAACTATTATACGAGTTCATTCTATAAAATGAACTATTGTAATAAAATATTATGCTAGTTAGTACATTATAAAAAATGATCTCTTAGGATTAAATAATATACAAATTCATTTTATAAAATGAACTATTATACGACTTCATTCTACGAAATGAACTGGTGTAATCAACTATTATTATGAGTTCATTCTACTAAATGAACACCTATCACGGATTCATTCTACAATATGAGCTACCATTTATGAGTTCATTTTATAATATGAACTACCATAATGAACAACTATTACGAGTTCATTCTACAATATGACCTACCATTCTTAATTATCATTACGAGTTCATTTTACAACATGAATTATCAATCCTACAATATGAACAACCATTATGAGTTCATTCGAAAAATAAGAACATCTATCACGATTTCCTTTTACAATATGAACTATAATAATGAACTATCATTACGACTTCATTCTTCAAATTGAACTACTATTATGAGTTTATTCTACAAAAAAAATTGCTAGTATATACGAGTTCATTTTACGAAATGTACTGCTACTATGATGAGTTTATTGTACAAAATAAATTGCTAGTATATACGAGTTCATTTTACGAAATGAACTGCTAGAAATAGAATGAACTATCATGTTTAAAAATAGTGTTCATTCTCGGAAATGAACTACTATTACACCGAAAAAATTAAAATTCCGAAACATAGCATAATAGGTACTCGTTTTGTAGATATCGTCGAGATCTTTCCGAAAATATAAAATTTATTAATTTTCGACTTATATCTTGAGAGATATTTCATTTTTAAGTTTTTATTTTTTAAAGTTAAGAAGAGAGACAAATTTGTGGAGATAAAATAAAGAAGAGATAAAACCAAAAAAATAAACACGTGAGAAGAGATAAAAGAATAAAGAGGGTATTTTAGATGTCCTAACATTTTTAAATACTTAAGGACCAAATGAAATTTCCTTTTTATTGGTGGACCAAATAAACATGGGACCACCTAAAAAAGGACCAAAACATATTTTTCCCTTACTAAAATTAGGGTGAAGTGGTCATGCTTGGGCTGTTAAGATCAAATCCAAACAATCTAGTATGATTGGACACGGCAGAGATACTAGGATCAACAATTAGTCTATCCATTTTTCAAGGTTTTTCGAAGTCCATTAAATGGCAATGGTTGTACAGTTGAAGACAACACCAAATAATTTAACAACATTGCACTTGACAAAGTTGTTAGGATCAGCAAATGATCCATCATTTTTTCATGATTTTTCCTATTGAAGTAACTTAAGTAACACGCTAAAACTAAACTGAAACAAGATCTGTTGACAAACTCAGTCCAGATCGGATGGAGATTTGCTGAAGGAATAAACTTTTTAATCTTTGAGAAGATAAAGCCGAAAGTAAACCTGCTGCTGTTGTTGATTCATCTTACTCATATATTAACACTAATAAAAAGGAGATGCAATGTTTTTTTTTTTTTTGTGGCGAAAGGTCACAACCCATCCTAACAGGCATAGATCCAATAAATAAAGAAAACAACGAAAACCAAAACCAGCAAGAAGATCAAATCTGGAAAAAACAAACTAAAAGAAAAATAAAACAAGATTAATCAAAGCAGAATAATGAAATCAAGTGAAGGGGAAAGAAGGTTATGATTGACCTACTCTGGTATGTGCTAAGTAAGCCGATCTGAGCAAAACTTATTTTTGATCGGTCAAGAGGAAAAGATTCATTGAAAAAGAGGTACTTAAGGGTCTCAAACCAATAAATACAACCGACACAAAAAAGAAGACCGAGTTTGGAATCGATTACCCAAATAAAAGAGTGAGATTACGAAGAAACAAACAAACATTAAACGCCTCACATCCACCTCAAAGCGGTCGATAAAAATACGAGTCCCATAAAGCTATTACCATGTTAGACATCAAACCCAACATTCTAGTGTTTGCCTCCGCCCAAAAATACTTTTGTATCTTAATATCTAGAATTAAACTTTCCAAATTTCTATTTTTGTGGTTGAATATTATAGAGTTCATTTCTTTCCAAATGCACCACCATATTGTAACCAGTAAGTTGTTCCATATACGGACAAGTCTTTCATCACCCCAATCATAACTCCAAGCTTTTATAGTTGTGGAAATATTAATATCGTAATTCCAATTGAAGTTGCATCCTTCGGAAAAATAAATCTAAATTATTTTTGTTCGCCAACAACCGTAGAATAAATGGACACTTGTTTCATCTTATTCTTCACAAAATCGGCACACCCTATCCACATCCATACCCCTTCTAAAAAGCTTGTCCGTCGTCATCAACCTTTCAAGGTACAAAATCCATAGAAAAAAGTTTACTTTGTACGGATAATGTAGACTCCAAATAATCTCATTTGGGAAGTTACTATCTCCTTGGTCACAAAGAGAATCAAACCCGCACCTAACCATATAAGCATCAACGATATTGTTTCTATCCACTATCCACAATCTAGAGTCTACGACCCCTTCTTGAATATTCACCACTTCTAGTAATGAGTTTATTGAAGCAATCTCCCTCAATATGGCTTGAAAATATCTACTTCGAGACATGAACTTCCACTTGATGTCGTTACTTGAAATCTCATATAAACTAGCCACCACCCTCCCTTTTGTTCTTGAAGCTTCAAATGCCAAAGGAAAACTATTGCATAAGACGGAATTTCCAATCCAAAAATCTCCCAAAAATCTAATTTCATTTCCCACACCGATCATAAATTTCACATGTTTGTTAAAATCCTCGAGCTCCTTATAAATATTGTGACACAAACTACATCGCTTTGGACCTTTTGGTTGAAGAGTTTCCCAACCGGTGGATGATTCTCCAAATTTTTCCACAATTATCTTTCTCCAAAAATCATCCTTTTCCATTCCAAATCTCCACCACCACTTTTTGAGAAGCACCGAGTTCATGTATTTAGATTTTGGGAATCAAGACCACCACCTTCTCTATATTTTATGATTATAGACCGCCCGATATCATGAATTCTTCTCTTGTTAGAATCATCATCCTAGAGAAAATTTCTTACTATCTTATCAATCTTATTTGTAATGGAGCATGGCGCCAGAAAGATGGATAAATAATAAATGGGCATACTAGCCAAAACAGTTTTGATTAGAGTAAAACTTACCTCCTCTTGATAGCATTCTCCCATTCTAAAAGGAAAGTCTCAAAGAACATGATTCAAAAATCTTTTGTGCCACTAACTTTATCACCCAAAGGAAGACCGAGATAAATACTTGGAAAATTTGATATTTTACACCCCAACATGTTAGCGAATTCTTCAATGTCTTCAACGAGAGATACCCTAAATAAAAGATTTTAGCAAAGTTGATTTTTAAGCCCGATGTTAACTCAAAGCATAAAAGTAAATACCGAAGAGAATCTACTTGTTCACGCTTCGCATCAAGAAAAACAATTGTATCATCGACAAATTGGAGATGGTTAACTTTGGTTCCCTCCTTCTTCACCGAGAAACCCGAAATTTTACCAACTTCTTGTACCTTACTCAACATATGACTCAAAACCTCTCAAAAAATGGTAAAAAAAAGAAGGGGAAAGAGGATCACCTTGACAAATACCCTTCTCACTACCAAAAAACCCATGACTGGTACCATTAACAAGAATCGAAAATTTTGAATGAAATAAGCAATTCCTTAATCAAGAACGTAAAAAGCCTCAAAATATCATTTTAAATAAGATTTCATTTAAGAAGTTCCAATTCACATTATCAAAGGCCTTCTCAAAATCTAATTTGCACACTAACCCCGGTAATTTTTGACGAAGTTTAGAATCCACACATTCATTTGCTATCAAAACTCCATCTAAAATTTGGCTCCCTTTAATAAAACTAGATTGAGAAGGAGAGATTAATATCGGAAGATATACCTTTAATAGCCCCACTAGTACTTTGGAAATAATTTTGTACATGCTTCCTATGAGGCTAATTGGCCGAAAGTCCTTTACCTCATCCACACCAATCTTCTTAGGAATTAACGCTATAAAGTTGTTCTTTAGAGAATTATCGAGAATGTTGTTATCATGGAAATCTTTAAACACCTTCATCAAGTATTCTTTAATGAAATCCCATCCAACAATATAAAATTTCATCGGGAAGCCGTCCGGACCCGGAGCTCTATCCACTCCCAAATCATGAATCGCTTTCTTCACCTCGTCTTCACTAAAAGGCCTCCCTAACCAAAGTCTCGCATTCTCATCAATACTCTTTAAGCACATATTCTTAATTCTCGGTCTATGATTAGATGCTTCCTTAAATACTACCTCAAAGTGATTCGCAATGCCTTCTTTAATCTTATCTTTGTTCTCGGTCCATATGCGGAGGTTATTGATGTTGTTTCTTGCTCTATTCCTTCTTAACATACGATGAAAATGCTTGGTATTTCTATCACCATCACGAATTCCATTGACTCTATATTTTTGACGAATGAGAATTTCCTTACGTCTATCAGACTTTTCAAACTCCACTTTTTCCGTTACGAGTATTTCCTCTAACACCTAGGCTAGAAGTATATCATAACCAATATCATCTAAAGCTTTCATATTTTTAAGAGTCACATCAAAAGCTGTATCTACATTCCCAAAAACCTGTTTATTCTATATCTTCAATTTCTCTTTCAAGGAAATTAGTTTCTTTGAAAAACATGCGCTCACGGTACCTACAAAAGAAAAAGATTCCCACTATTATTTCATCAAAGAAATGATGTTAGTATTTTCTAGCCATGATAATTGAAAACAAAATGGACAAGCGCCCCAATCCGTCACAATAGAACATAATTCGATGGGAAAGTGATCCGAAAAAGGTCTTGCATGCCGCCTAATGGTGGGATTTAGAAAATGCTCCTCCCAATTCAAGGAAAATAAAAACCGATCAATTCTACTCTTCTTGTTTGGAGGTCTACTCCAAGTGTACTTCGCTCTGAAAATCAACAAATCCATAAGCTCGAGATCATTACATAAATCATCAAAACGTTTCATAGAGTTTGATCTCCTAAGACACCCCTTCGTTCTCCCATGACCCATTTAAATCTCCACCAATACACCAAGGTAAACCATCCCAATAGCCATACAAAGTTTCTAACTCCATATGAAATGTTTTCTTTTCATTCCCATTACAAGGACCATAAGCACCAGTAAGAACCCATCTAAAGTTATCCTCCACATTACGACAAGAAATACTAATTGTATAAATTCCTTCTAGAAAATAAACCACTTCAATCATATCTGAATTCCATATCAACTAAATACCTTCGGATCTCCCATACGAATTTAGAGAGATCAACTTACAAGGATTTTCACCCCAACATTGACGCACTATTCGATCCGAGAAACTACTAAGCTTAGTTTCTTGAATTATAAGAATACTAGGTTACCAACGTTTGACAAGCTTCTTAAGTTTAGAGCGTCTATCCGGGTCGTTAAGACCATTAATATTCCAAGATAATATGTTAAAAATTAAAACAAAAATTCCCAAAAAATACCAGCAACAAACAAAAGGCACCAATTCATTTCCCATCCGCCATTCCCCCTCCAATTCATCCGTCGTTCCCCCTACGATCTGAGCAGAACTACGTTCAAGTTTTTAGGTATTAACTTTTTATGGACAAGCACATATTTAAACAACGTGTTATTATATGGTTGTCTTGAACTGCTAAGATAAAAAAAGGTCAAATAAACTCTAGTACGTGTTTATTACAATTCAATTGAAGGACCAGGGTTTCCCTCAAAAGCAAGTAAATACGGAAAAACTATATAAAGTGCAGTCAATTCGATTGGGAATAGACTACATAGTGGTTTTAAGAGCGAGGATCCCCTCACATTTTTATTTTCACATTATCTCACACTTTGGAAGTTATTTTTGTGAATAAAAACCAAACAGTAATGAACTTGAAGCTAATGTTTTGAGAATATCTTCTTGTTACAAAGATATACATTTCTACCGAAAATGAGTGTATTACAAGTCGTATAATACAACCATCAACTACTTTGTATATAAAAAAAATGAAATCATCGGATTTTTAACCACTGAAATTAAGACCGGTAGATTATGAGGTTTAGTATTTCGGAATGGACTCATTTTTGGTTGGTATGTAGAACTTTATAGAGGAATATCTCCCAAAAAATTATCTTTAAATTCGTTACCGTTTGGTTTTTATTCATAAAAATGATGTCCAAAGTGTGAGATAGTACTGTGAGAATAAAAATGTGAAAGGATCCTCCCTTGTTTTATTTAATATATATCTAGCATGCTCATTTAATTAGTTGATCAATTAATAGATGATCCTATTAACATGTATATATTTAAAATCTTGGATCTTGTTATATAACCCTCAAAATTAAATGAGTGTTAGAGACTGAAATGTCACTTACAGAATGTGCATATATTCTGGCTCAAGCTTACAACATAAAATAAAATAATGGTTATTTTGAATTAGTAACTAATTCACCCCAACTAATATGTGTTGATTAATTTAGTTAATTGTAAAATTAATCGGTTCTTGTTATAGTTAGAGTTTTAAAGAATTAGGTCAGCAGAGAGATTGCGTGGTGAATAAATTTTTTTCAAGAAATACGATCGTTAAATTACTTAAGTCATATGAGAATTCATAGAAGAAGTTTCATATTTGTAGCATTTGGTGGTCAAAATAGGAATTTTTTTATTTTTTATCAAGAATTTTTTGACTTCATTTTACCTAAAACCGGCGGATATGCCATAATGTAACTTCTGAATTTGATCGATGTCTTATGAAATCAAGAACAAAACCAGAATTGGGCAGATATATCACAAGAATTTTCCGATTATAATATTTATTTTCGAGGAACATAACTAGAACCAACATATATATATCTTAGCGTATTTACCAAATTTGAAATATGTGGAATTCGAAGAAGTGCGACGAAGTATCTAAGTTTTCAAGTCAAGAGAAGTGGAAGAAGTGGAGCAAAGAATTCTCAAAAACATGAGAAGAGCCAATCAACAATTTCAACTCATTCAAACACAGAAGTTCTTAATACCATTTTGAAGAGAACAAATATATGAAGTGAACGGAAAAAGAGTGAGGTCATTACGAGTTTGGATGAAAAAATTACGGGAAAAACATTCAAGACGAAAAGTAATGATCAACAATACAAGAATCGGCACACTTCATAACTAGCCAACTGAACCACTATTTCGGGAAGAAAATATGTATTTTTGACCCCCCCTGAGTTGGCACACTTAACAGGAATTCAACTATGCCGACTGGAGTAATTTTCGGGACAGAAAGTTGAGTTATTTTGAGCCTTAGAGTCGACATTGTTAGTTGAGAATCATCTATGTCGACTGAGACAAAGTTATTGGGTCGCTTTTGGCGTATTTTGACTTCCAAATCAAGGAAACTTGGTCCCTGATGGATTCTAAGACCTAGAAATCATAAATACCAAATGGACTTTTGCTATTATTTTTGCAAGCTTGGAGAGACGAAATAACACAACGAAGCAAAATCTAGGGGTTCAAAACGATTCTCATCAATAGTAACGATTTTTATAATAATAACATGGATGCTTCTACATCCATGAGTAGCTAAACACCTATTGATTTAGGATAAATTCTAAGTTCTACATATGATTTGATTTAATATATAAAATATGTTTTGATCTCTCCATTTGATTATCATTTGCGTTTATTATTAAGAATAATTATTATTTATTGATTTATTGATAAATTATTTAAGTGGCCAACTGAATTAATTTTTTGATTTAATCTAATGCTAGTAAAGGTAAAGATATCCGCAATTGTTGAATAGTTCCTTACACGAACGTGAGACCTTGCAGAGGAATTCTGTAAAGCAATCGCGTCCAAACAAACTAGAAAGTAGACCGGGCGTATTGAGTATAACTACTATGATCAAGCCTAAATTCACAACCCTAAAGCATTCGACTGAATTACATCTCGTAATTGTACCTGAAGGTGGTGCAAACGGATAAAATCTAGTGACTAAGCATACTTGTTGTCCAGTGACTTAAGGAATTTTTGGGATAAGCGTACATGTTATTCTACGATTGGCGATAATCTATTATTAATGAAGAATAAATGAATATACTACTTTGAAGAATATTTATTAATGAAGAAGGATTCATCGATCATCTCTCTCTCTATTGCTTACAATTCAAATTTAATTACTTTTTTATTTACTTTGTTTAAAAATCTAAAACAAAACCTGAAAAAGCGGGGGTCTAACAACCACACCCAATCTTTCGATTAGAAATTTGTATGGACAACTCCGAGTCACTTTCTAGAGAATCAACTTAGACTCAATCAATATAAAATATCTCAAGGAGTTATTATCTCAATCTCTCAATTTGATTTACTCAAGCAAATCCAATATGCGAGTCTTATTCAAAGAGAGATAACTTGGATGGTGCCAAAGACCAATATCCATGTGTCAATCAATTTAAATCAACAACCAATAAGGTCGGATATTCTAATTGATTGAACAATGCACAACCTGTATTATTTCAATTATATAAAAATATAATGCGGAAAAGAAATAACACAGACACCAGAATTTTGTTAATGAGGAAACTGCAAATGCAGAAAAACCCCGGGACCTAGTCCAGATTAAACATACACTGTATTAAGCCGCTATAGACACTAACCTACTCCAAATTAACTTCGGTCTGGACTATAGTTGATCTCCAACCAATCTCACACTGATCCAAGGTACTGTTATGCTCATATACCTCTGATCCCAGCAGGATACTACACACTTGATTCCCTTAGTTGATCTCACCCACAACCAAGAGTTGCTATGACCCAAAGTCGAAGACTTTAATAAACAAATCTGTCTCACACAGAAAAGTCTACAAGATAAATAGATTCGTCTCCCACGAATAAACCTATGAGTTTTGTTACGTCTTTTGATAAATCAAGGTGAACAGGAACCAATCAATAAAACCAGACTTATATTCCCGAAGAACAACTCAGTTTTATCGATCACCTCACAATAAACATAATCGACGCAGCGAAGAAGATTATGGAGGAATCACAAACGATGATACGAAGTGTTTGTGACTAATTTTATATCTTGCATATAGGAGATAGTAATCTCAAGACAATTATCATAATTTTACTCGTATGATAGAAACATCAAGATCAGATCACACAACTACAAGAAAAGTAGTATCGGTCTGGCTTCACAATCCCAATAAAGTCTTTAAGTCATTTACCTGGTTTTAGAAGAAGAAAACCAAAGGTTAAAGGAGAATTGACTCTATCTTATCAAACTAGTATCACACAGAATGTGTGGGGATTAGGTTTCCCAGTTGCTAGAGTTCTCCCTTATATAGTCTTTAAAATCATGGTTTGCAATCAATGTTGGCTTAGTAACAAAACATTCAATATTCACCGTTAAATGAAAACCTGATTAGATACAAATATTTATCAACCGTTAGATCGAAAACTTAGCTTGTCATACACACATGTACTTGACGTTTTTGGGTTTGTGTAACCATACCCCAAATGTGTACACTAGTTGGTTTAACACTCGTTAACCAAATGGTTAGCCAAATGATAACTTTCATATCAACCATATTCTTATTCACCATAACTAGTCCAAATGACTCAAATGAACTAGTTAGAGAGTTGTTCAATTTCTATGAGATCCCATGTACTACACAAGACACAATTGAAGCAAAAATGATGTGATTCACTCGAATCGATTCATGAACTATAAAGCCATGGTTTTCCAAAGCATTCCTTAATTTATTAAGATAAGTTCAAAAACATCATTTTTAGACATAACCTACTCAAGTTCGCGGACTCAAGTTCACCGGTTAAAGTTTACAATCTCCAACAGAAATTCTCGGGTCGAGAACTTCCGTCAGTTCGCGGACTAAAATTGAGCTACAACTCCAGCAGAATTTCTCGGGTTCGAAAACTACGCCAGTTCGCGGACTGAGTTGGCTGCTCACGTTCCGGTTTCACTTGATCAACAATGTTCGCAAACTTCGGTTCAAGCTCTAAGGACTTATACATATATATGTTACCACAACAATATTTATATCCTCCAATGGTTATATTGTCTAAACTCTCATTTTAATCATTGAAACATTATCAGAGGGCGTTATATAGTTGTTATTCACAAACTATTTTTCGTCAGAGCGATTTACAAGATGATTGAAATGTAACATGACTTTCTTCACTAGGTAAAGATGAACTTGGATAAAGCGAAAGCTTTACCAACACATATTTCGAGAAATAGATAAGCGAGATATGCTCAGCTCGAAATATCACATGTGTATATTCTTAGTCTATATAGTAATACAACTTTTGTCTCAAGATAGGAGATAGAGTAGATAGACTTTTGAGTGATAGATAAGTTCAAGTCTCCATATACCTTTTAGTCGATGAAGATCCACTGGTTCCTTGATTAGTCCTTCGTCTTGTATGATGATCTCCACGGAGTTCTTGAGCTCAACTACACTTTCTATCCTAGTCCGAGACCTTAGTTATAGTAGACTAGAAATCAAGAATTTATAGTTTTGATCACTAACATTGACAAACATGCTTGAGATAGCAATGCATGCGAGTTCGACCGAGCAATGCTCTAACAATTTCCTCCTTTGTCAATTTTAGTGGCAAAACTATTAATACATATGGAATACAAAAAATATATAAATAAATTTTGTAGCTCCTATTCCACATGTCTAATCTTCAACAATACTCGAAATCTCCGCACTTCCAAGTAGTCCAATGATCCCAAAGGTTGTAAGTTTAGTATCATTGTTGTTGAAAATCCGTAGCTATAACAATGAGAAAAACAATGGTTCTCAATCATTGTTATATAGTGTCATAGTTTTATTACACAACACAATTTCATCACAACTTCAACAATAATACTATGGTGATACTTCACTCCCCCTTAGTCAATACTCCATCTCACATGGAAACCACTCCCCCTTACATAATGATCCGGAAACCATATGTATTTGTAGTATGAACTACATATTAATTCTCCCCCTTTTTGTCAATAAAATTGGCAAAGGTACAAGAACGGGATCCTAATGAAATTTCCATAAGAGAATTTTCATGACCAAAGGTAAATGTATATCATCTTGTTTAGATGCAATCATAAAGCCTAAGCTAAATGCATTCAACAAGGAGTTTATAAAGATACAAGATAATCCCTATAATATTCCACAACCGCACTCCCCACAAAGATTTGGCAATTAAGCACAAGTTCAAAAGAACTCTCCCCCATAATATTTCATTCCCAAGGGAACAACAAGAGCGACCTTAATTTCAAATGAAAAAAGGATTTCTTTAGACTCAACAAATTACATACAAGTATGAATTTGGAATCCAACAAGAAATATTCAATCAAATTAACCAAAGCGAACCAAGATTAATTTGAATAAATATGCTCAACACAAGTAAACTTATGGAGACTTAATAGATCAATTAGATTAATCACAAAAAAACTCGCAAATAATCTAATTGCCATACTCAACCAAACTAATTACTAAAGAAATCAATTTAATTGGCCATACTCGACATAAGAAAATTCTATGGAGCAATGACTAAGTTAATCACGAATAACCAACTCAGTCGATCATGCTAAACATAAGAGATCTTATGGAGTGCGAACTAAATAACCATACAAAATGATTAATTTAGTTTAATCATGTTCAACATAAAGTACCTTACGGAACAACAACTAAGCTAATCACAAGGTAATCAACTTTTGTTGTGTTAGTGCTCAACATAAGACACTTCATGGAACAACACAGTATTTACACAAACATTGTGGATCGGAGAATCGACCTTATACCGTGGAATAAGCAAGGATTCATTCTATATTTCCATCACTATTTGCACAATGACACACAATAGACATAATCCTTGAATCACAATTTTTTTTAACATATCTTACATCAATAATTGACAAACATAGGCTTAACTTTTGTGTTTTGCTAAAAGTTTATTCATTCTTTTATCAATATTTGCATATCAATTCACGAACGACTTTACTTTTGACAAAATATGGGACAATCAAGTTCACGGATGTAAACACACATAACCCATAAAAATATTGCAATATATAAAACCATAAAGATTAATACTGCAACCATCATCTTCCAAACAAGTTTAGAATTTAAACCAACAAATCTAAAAACAAGAAGATGAAAACATTGGACATAGCTATGTGTAATCACAATAATGGCTATTCCAAACACTAGTTATTCTTCTAAACAAAAGGAGAAAAATAGAAGATCTACTAGGCAAATAAAAATCAGAGTTCGTTGAGAACCTCGTATCTTTCAATGAATCCATCAAAGAATATATCACTGATTTCATTTATTCTCTTGACCGTAGACACACCATGTTCGTGAGTTAGAACACTAACTTTGCAATCAACCACCCGAGCAAGTTGTCTAGCTTTGGCACTGTCCATGATAAGTTTCTTTTGATTCCGTATCAGAATATTCTGATTGGAAAGAATTCTGGCCTGACCATCTAGAAGTTGGTTTATTTGTAATTGAAGATTTGCAAACTTGACCTTTGAATCGTTATGAAAATGAATTAAATCCTTGACAGAATCATCAATCCAGGAGTTGTGATCTTTTCTTTCAAGCATCTTCTTTAGAACCAGCTCATGTATTGACTTACGTTCCTGATTGTCTTCCTCCATATCAAGACGCACAATCTCTTGAGATCTTGCAGAGTTCTCCATAGAGTTTTTAGGGAGGGAAGAACACAATATAGAACATGAATATATGCGTTCGTAAATGAGAGTAGACAACTCAGGTTTTGAAAACCCTAGAAATTCACAAGAGGAGGACGCGGACGTTTTTGGACTAATAACAAAATAACCCAAGCAGAAATAATATACAACAAACTTGAGTATTCCCCAATTATTTTCCTTGCACCTCTCAAGTTAGAAACAAGGAAACAAATACCTGGAATTAGGTAGTGGAGTGGAAATTAATTCCACTATAATTATCGGGAAATAAGTTGTACATATCATCTGACTGTTTGATATTTGTTTTCTTCGCCTTTCTTCGGTTGATTCTCATCCCAGAAGGATACGACATGGCGTTCTTAACAAAATCATCAGATGGATTTATCTGAGGACTAAATCTAGGACCTCTTGCAATTGGTTCAAGAGGATCAGAATAGATAGGCATTCATTTTCTAGACTTAGATTTATCAGAAACATCCTTATAAGTGTAGGGAATGCTTTCTTTAGCAACACAAGAATTTATGCCAGAATGCACATGAGCCATGTGATGATTTCTAGAATAGAGATCATTCTTATAAGGTTTCTGATTTCTTGTGGGTATACGATTCACTGCATTAGTCGAATGACTATTTTTTCTATTGACAGTGAAGAGAAGAAAATTATGAAGCATAGAAATTTGTTTCCTTCTTGCAAAACAATGAATAGCATAGTGATTCTTTTTCCCGCAAAAAGTACAGGTTCGTGGAAGAGAAGAAACAATTGACACCTGTCTTTGCTTCATAGCCATATGAGAAGACTGCAAGTTATATAAACCTTTCTTGACACAATCTTCTACTGGAGAACACTTATTCGTATGTGGTAATTCATGAGAATTAGTTACAGAAGAATTTCTCCTTAAGACAAAGTTTTTCTTTTCCAAGGATTTACACTATTAATTGGCTAGAGTAAGAGATGCACTTAGTTTATCTTTTTCAACATAAAGTATGTTAAGATCTGATGAATGAGTCTCGAGAAAATGTTTTTCTCTTATTGAGTTTTCCTTAACAACCTCCTCAAGAGAACTAATCTCTTCACGTTGTAATGTAGTTTCTTATAGAAGTTTATTAATGTTCTTAGAGAAGGATACAACAATGTTATAGAGATCATGTTCTCGATCAAGAGACTTTTCAAATTCATCAATAAGCTGATCATGATCATTAAAATCAATAGTCTCAGCTGTATTTTTTAAAATTCTGGTGAGCTCATTTTCAGCTTTTGCTAGAGTGTCACATGCCTCATGAGAGGAAGAAATATCATTATAAAATTGAACATTCTTTCTAACTCGGGATTCGAAAGAATCTTCAAAGGAGCAATCCTTTGAGGTGTTTCTAAGACACTTGACATCATTAAAAGCTTTAGGAGACATTTTAGTATGCGCAACAGAGATCTTGTCATCAGACTCAGATTTCCACAAACACAGACTTGTAAGGTCTTGAACGTGTTTGCTTTCTCTGATACCAATTGAAAAAATGGGGGTCTAACAACCACACCCAATCTGTATGGACAACTCCGAGTCACTTTCTAGAGAATCAACTTAGACTCAATCAATAAAAAATATCTCAAGGAGTTACTATCTCAATCTCTCAATTTGATTTTCTCAAGCAAATACAATATGCGATTCTTAATCAAAGAGAGATAAATTGGATAGTGCCAAAGACCAATATCCAAGTGTCAATCAATTTAAATCAACAACCAATAAGGTCGGATATTCTAATTGATTGAACAATGCACAACCTGTATTATTTCAATTATATAAAAATATAATGCGGAAAATAAATAACACAGACAATTTAATTTTGTTAACGAGGAAACCGTAAATGCAGAAAAACCCGGGACCTAGTCCAGATTAAACATACATGTTGTATTAAGCCGCTACAGACACTAGCTTACTCCAAATTAACTTCGGTCTGGACTGTAGTTGAACCCCAACCAATCTCACACTGATCCAAGGTACAGTTATGCTCCTACGCCTCTGATCCCAGCTGGATACTGTGAAATTGATTCCCTTAAATGATCTCACCCACAACCATGAGTTGCTACGACCCAAAGTCGAAGACTTTAATAAACAAATTTGTCTCACATAGAAAAGTCTACAAGATAGATAGATTCGTCTTCCATGAATAAACCTATAAGTTTTGTTCCGTCTTTTGATAAATCAAGGTGAACAGGAACCAATCAATAAAACCAGACTTATATTCCCGAAGAACAACTCAGTTTTATTGATCACCTCACAATAAACTTAATCGACGCAACGAAGAATATTATTGAGGAATCATAAACAATGAGACGAAGTGTTTTTGACTACTTTTATATCTTGCATATCGGAGATAGAAATCTCAAGACAATTATTTCAATTGTACTCGTACGATAGAAATAGAAAGATCAGATCACACAACTACAAGAAAAGTAGCATCGGTCTAGCTTCACAATCCCAATGAAGTCTTTAAGTCGTTAACCTGGTTTTAGAAGAAGAAAACCAAAGGTTAAAGGAGAATCGACTATAACTTAGCAAACTAGTATCACACAGAATGTGTGGGGATTAGGTTTCCCAGTTGCTAGAGTTCTCCCTTATATAGTCTTTCAAATCATGGTTTGTAATCAATATTAGCTTAGTAATAAAGCATTCAATATTCACCGTTAGATGAAAACCTAATTAGATACAATCTAATATTTATCAACCGTTAGATCGAAAACTTAGCTTGTCATACACACATGTACTTGACGTTTTTGGGTTTGTGTAACCGCACCCAAACGTGTACACTAGTTGGTTCAACACTAGTTAACCATAGCCAAATGATAACTTTCATATCAACCATATTCTTCTTCACCATAACTAGTCCAAATGACTCAAATGAACTAGTTAGAGAGTTGTTCAATTGCTATGAGATCCCATGTACTACACAAGACACAATTGAAGCAAAAATTATGTGATTCACTCGAATCAATTCATGAACTATAAAGCCACGGTTTTCCAAAGCATTCCTTAGTTTATTAACATAAGTTCACAAACATCGTTTTTAGACATAATCTACTCAAGTTCGCGGACTTGGTTTGCGGACTCAAGTTCACCGGTTGGAGTTCACAAACTCCAGAAGAAATTCTAGGGTCGAGAAATTCCGTCAGTTCACGGACTGAAACTGAGCTACAACTCCATCAGAAATTCTCGGGTTCGAGAACTACGCCAGTTCGCGGACTGAGTTGGCTGCTCACGTTCCGGTTTCACTTGATCAACAAAGTTTACAAACTTCGGTTCAAGCTCTAAGGACTTATACATATATGTGTTACCACAACAATGTTTATATCCTCCAATGATTATATTGTCTAAACTCTCATTTCAATCATTGAAACATTCTCAAAGGGCGTCATATAGTTGTTATTCACAAACTATTTTTCTTCAGAGTGATTTCCAAGACGATTGAAACGTAACATGACTTTCGTCACTAGGTAAAGATGAACTTTGTTAAAGCGAAAGCATTAACAACACATATTTTGAGAAATAGATAAGCGAGTAATGCTCATCTCGAAATATCACATGTGTATATTCTTAGTCTATATAGTAATACGAATTTTGTCTTAAGATAGGAGATAAAGTAGATATACTTTTGAGTGATAGATAAGTTCAAGTCTCCACATACCTTTTAGTCGATGAAGATCTACTGGTTCCTTGAGTAGTCCTTCGTCTTGTATGATGATCACCATGGAGTTCTTGAGCTCAACTACACTTTCTTTCCTAATCCGAGACCTTATCTATAATAGACTAGAAATCAAGACTTTATAGTTTTGATCACTAGCATTGACAAACATGCTTGAGATAGCAACGCATGCGAGTTAGACCGAGAAATGCTCTAACAAAACCCCCTTTGTGACATATCCGACAACTAAAACTCCCTGCTCTTCTTGAAAAAGAACTTGACTTCCATTATATTATTTATAATTGAGTTGAAATAAGATCACTAATTTGATTGCACCTATGACACGCATCAACTAGTTTAATATACTTTTACGAGCCGATTGTTACTATTTTTTAACACAGAAAATTTTGGATTTATATTTCATTATAAATCGATCATTATGTAACTATATATCTACCAAATCATGGTACAGTGCTTGATATTAGGCTGAGCTCTTGATAAATAAAGAACATCAATATCAATCATCCATCGTGCAAGTGTTATATCCGTTGGTTGTTCTTGAACCTTTTTTCTTAAAAAAAATTAATAATTAATAAAATTGGATTGATATTGCTTGGGGTGTCTAACTAAAGTAAAAGTATTAAGTTATCCTCACTAGTTGAGATTACATTTATATCCTTACCCTAGTTACTGAAGCCTAAAAAGAATCATCCATAAGTGCCGATTATTAAAACCTAAATTCTAGAGATTTTTCGTAAAAGAATATCGTCCAGAATCGGCGAACGTAAATCCCCTTACGCATTGATTATGGATATGAAAATTTTCTCCAATCGTTTTTCTCATAACTTTTTCATACGACGTGGGAATGACCTCATTCTTTTAGTAGCTATTGACTTGTTTTATTTCCCTCAAGTTCTTTAAGTCACATTCTCTTGAAATAGTAACATGCGAAGTTTAGTTTACATGGGTTTAGTACTTTAGATGACTTGATCATTTTATGATCTAAGAGTCAAAGGAAATATATACATTAGTTATAATTGGTCACATCGTGTTGGAGTCTTCTTATGGCAGGCTTGTTTAGGAAGACTACCTACTATGAAAAATCCACACCGAAGACATACAACAACTTCCCAGTCGACCTCGTGTAAGTTGTATATATAATAATAATAATAATAAACAATCATCCGATCATCTTTTTTTCCACTTCCCTTCAATTTCCTGAATATGGTCTTACTTCTGCAATGGTGTCATTAATCGGATGGTCATGCCTCACTCTGTGAAAGAGCTCATTTCTAACTGGAAAGGCCATATATTTTTGTCTAAGGCAAGCAACTCTGAAAAAGACTGTCAACAACTATATTATCGGGTGTATGGAAGTTACTAATGCCTTAACCTTCTCTGGAAAAAAAATCAAGGTTCTAGACGTAATTAGTGACATCTAAACTGACACTTTTAACTGGATAAAGAGCTCATCTTGTTTTAGAAATGTAGACACTTCTAATGTCATTTTGTGATGGAAGAATTTCTTTTTAAACTCGCTAATAACATGTCTGTAAAGGTTGTGTAAGGCTTATTTGGGATTCTTTCTTTGTCAGCCTATTTGGATGTTGGGGTCTGTATTCTTTTATTCTTTTAATCTAATAGTTTCTTCACCAATAAAAAGAAAAAAGTTTTGTACAACTTGTATCAGAGTTATATAGAATAATTTATTATACTTTTGTATTTTCACATAAACTAATGTGATACTTGTCATGAGTTGTCGTATGAACTTTCTGGGAACTAGATATATTTATCTGGCGGTGAATTCAAATGTGGACTTTATGCTAGGAATTTTTTTCTTCATCATAATTTAAGTTTGTTTAGACAAGAATTAAGTTTCGAATGTAAAATTGGATTCAGGACTGGTCTTAAACTTGTGATTTTTGAAATCTTTATCCAGAGTAATAGACACATCGCCACGGCACAACAAGTGAGATAGCACAACACGAAACTTTAAGAAAGCATGTCATAACATGCATAAAGCACTATATAACACGGTATAATACATCATAGTTTATGTATTTTCACAGTTTTTTGGTCAATTTTTGACATTTTGTTTTTATTATGTTGGTTTATTATTTCTCTAATAATACATATGATATCCAAAATATCTGAAAATATTTTCTTTGGAAAACATAAAATAAGTATACCGACACAACACAACATGTTATAACATTGTTATTTTTCTGACACAACACATCACAACACTCCCTCTAACAAGGAGCGACACGATGTCTAGTCACTCATAGAGCACGATACTACACACACCACGCGATTTAGTGGTATAGGCCACGCTGGCGGATACATTTTACACCTCTAGTCCTACGTATATACCTTTTGTCGCTTCTATTTTGGTGTGATTCCATTTCGTGCCACTCTTGATGGAGATCCGCAAGAGTATCATGTAACACTGTTGCTTCAAAAAATTAATCACCTAACACCGTAAAAATTATCATGGAACACCGTAAAACATGGTTTATAAAAGAACCTAATCCGGGGATGCTGAAAATTTGGAAGAGTTGGTCATTGCGACAAAATAAAATTATTTGGTAATTTTATTATATTCACTGGCAAAGACGCACGCACGATGTGCCTGCCATTCCATTCCAAAACCTGTACATAACCATCTATAACTTGTACACCTTCTATGGGAATCGAACCCACGACCATATGGCAAGAATCCATACGCTCTACCTATTGAGCTAAGACGGAAACCAATATACACATAGACCTCTTAATATTACAGATGGAAATCCCATACCTATCATAGTCAGGTAGCTTCAACAGAATCTGAACATGCTGCAATTTTAATTACTCGTCTTCGCCATCCAATTTATGTAATTCCAACATTACAGCATCTGCGAAATTTCGCTCTAAACTTGTGATTCCAATGAGAACTGGCAGAAATTTGGATTGAGTTAGGAGACTTTCAATCATAAACCTCTACTTGGTTGGACTTCAGTTGTTAAGAGACGTCAAGAACTTTTTGATTAGCTCGCAAGATTTTTTCTCAGATATATGGTTGAAATCTTGAATGCCTTCAATCTCTTGTTATACATGTTACTGGAAAACAATAATTATGTAATTAATAATATGATAAAGCATAAATGTAAAGAGATACATTTGAAATTAGCATTAGATTTTCATTTTCTGTTGATATCCAAATTATTGCTAAGTTTAGCTCTGTGATTCTTGCATATACTTTCTAGCCTTTGACCAAGTTATAGTTCTCTATCATAGATTTCCTAATCTGAACATATTATAATCATAATATCATGATTGTTTCAGCTCTAAAAACGCGCACATTATAAAGGAATGCTTCTAATTTCCATCTAAAATTATTGCTGAGTTTAGCTCTGTGATTCTTGCATATACTTTCTATCATTTGACCAAGTTATAGTTCTCTATCATAGATTTCCTAATCTGAACATATTATAATCATAATATCATGATTGTTTCAGCTCTATTATACACACATTATAAAGGAATGCTTCTAACTTCCATCTAAAATGGATTAACTATCAGTGATGTAGTTAGTAATGCAAGATAACACATAATTCGTTCTAATTCATCAGCCCAACTTTTTATGTATGGAACCACAGCTTCTTTGTTTATCTAGTTGAACCACAACCTAACCATGTTAATCAATAACCCACAACTGGTTGATATTGAAAATCCTAATTAAGTTGCACCAAATTGCCATATGTTGGAGCTCAAACAAACATATCAAATCATCCCATTTTATTTTTGCATCGAAAAACATTATAACTAAAAAAATCGAAGCTGAAATAATCATTTAAGCATGTAATGGCCAATGAAGAACTAAAATTACTAATTGAATTAAGCTACCACTATCCTAGATAAGGAAACTTGTCATCTTGCACATTTTGCCATTCCTGTTGTTTTATGTTTGTCACCATGGTTTGTCATCTCTCTCTTGCAATAGTGTTGTTGACCTTCTTCATACTTTAGTCATGGGTTCAATGAATATGGCAATAGACAGAGTTCACAAATTGAAATTAAATAGCAAGGTTGTAACTTAGGAATCTCCACAAACAGATATGGTTCACAAAGTCAAAGTATTGAGTTTCATTCAATTCCTATTCTAAGTAAAAGAATTATCTAATTGTCCGCAGTATCCTATATTTCAGACTTGGGTGTCTAATGCATTTTCACAAACAATAAGAGGTTATTTCATCAAAAATGATTGAGGTTGCTGCAAAAAAGAAAGCCTTAAAACCATGAAAAACGAAAGAATCAAAGGCAAAATAACAAAACCTGACGCCGCTGCAGTTGCGCATATGATTGTTGTCCACAAGTTTTGTCATCGAATCATTACCTTTCCATTTAATCTCTTGTTCTTGGATTATGGCATTCACGGATTTTCAAATTTTACCTTATACTATTACTGTGTCCGAAAAACCGAAAGAATCCTCACATTTTCTGCTGCTGCCGTGTAGCTTTTAAAAAGGAGGTCCTGGCACAATTGAAATTATTTGGGCCTCCAAGTAGTATGTCCCCTTTCCAATAAGAAAGTAAAAAAATCCAATTTTTTTTTTTGATGGGAAGATGACATATATTAACTTGCAAAAATAGTACAGAAGATTTACAATTTCGTTTCTATCAAAGACATTAGAGATAATGCTAGATTCCTGAATTTTTTGTTGTAATTTCATGACATATGTTGAAGACTCTTTATTCTTGCTTCCTTGGCAACTAGATTCACTGCTGAGTTGTATTTTCTATTTGTAAACTTTACCTGAGCTTGATGAAGATCTTTTAAAATTGTCTTCGCTTCTTGTACGGTGTTTTCGGCTGTCCATGAGAGGTTCGTGTTATCATTGTTGATACAGTCTTCCAAGACTTTACAATCAGATACTATTGAAATGCTAGACAAGAAGTTGTCTCTTAGCCAGATGACCGCTTTTTGTAAGGATATCGCTTCCGCATGAAAATCTGAAGTAGCTGTATCCGAACCCGCTGAAATGTGCATAAATGTTTTGTAATCGACGAAGTACACAATGTGAGCGTATCCCATTGAAAGGTATTCTTTATTGAAAGAAACATCAATAAAGATTATCTAGTCTATGTTTATATCTGACCATTTAGTATTGATCATCATTAGCTGACTGTTATCCAGTCCCTTTATTTTATCATTTTAAGGGATGAATTGCAGAAATCTGTTGTTCTGATCAATTAGTTGCATTGGATTTGGGTTTATTTTTTCAAAAACCACCGAGCTTCTATATTTCCAGATGAACCATAATATGGTCGAGATTTTTCCTACCAAATCTGGATTTAAAAGCCACCCCTTAACCCATGGTGTAATCGGATCCGTATCAGCTTTAGAAGTTAAATTTCCTTGCGAAAAGCCGAACCTAATAGATCTAGAGAAAGGGCAAGATTCGAATAGATGATTCTCGATTTCCTAAACTTTAGAATTTCACAGTTGGAAGTTTGGGTCAATTTTAGGGTTATTTGCCCTTAGTATCGAAGAGGTAGGCAAAGCTTTTGAGCTATCTTCCAAACAAAGAGTTTAATTCTTGGAATTTCTTGAATTTTTCGTATACTTTTTCATGGGAATCATCATCTTCTTGAGCTTGATTAGCCAAGAAATTATCAATGATTTTTGCCGAGAAGATTCCTAAGTGATGGTGTAACCATTGGATTTTGTCTTCTTCTTATTTTCTCGGAGTTATGGCTTGAATTTTCTTTCTAATCTCTGGGATAAATAAACTGTCTAGTTTTCCTTGATCCCATTTATTCTCTTCAGTTATGAGCTCTTGGACCCTTTTTGGAGTTGTGTCCTGCGAGTCTTGTGGTTGCGGTATTATTTCCGAGTTTGGAATCCATCTTTCTTCCCATATTTTAACCCAGTTTCCATTTTTAACTTGCCAGACGAAGTTTCCTTTAATTAAATCTAGACCTCTTCGGATGCTTGTCCAAATCCACGATAATTTAGAAACTTTAAAGGCTTCTAGAGGGTGAGAATTTGGGAAATACTTCGCATTGAGAATTTTTGCCCATAGTTGGTCTTTTTTGTTATAAACGGAAGTTTATTAGGTAGATGCCCACTTTAGCAGGACCCTATTACTTGGGCACCAAGTATGTAAACTCTATAAGCAGAGTCCCAAACCTTTGTATTACACACACAATAATAAGATTTCTCCATTCTTCTTCCCCTTTACTTTGTGTCTCTTTTTCCTCTTTCTCTATTTCACAATATTTTTCTAATATTAATTTGCTGGCTAGTTTAGCGAGAAGTGCTATATTAAATTGATGAGGGTTTTTAATACCTAAACCACCTTGAGAAATAGGTTTACAGATGTACTTCCAAGCTCTTATGAAACCTCATAGTCTTTTTTTTCCCTTTTTTTTTCCCTTCTTTATTCCACCAGAAATTTCTTTGGATACGATCTAATTGATTCAAGGTTTATTTCGGTAGTGCAAGCACCTGCATTTGGTACGTTGGGAAATCTTGAAGGATAGATTTAATCAGTACTTTCCTCCCTGCTTGAGATAGGAGTTTGGATTTACATCCTTTTAGAGTGGAGTAATATTTTTTTTAGAAGCGGCTCGAAATTATCTTTCCTATTTTTATCAAAAATAGTGGAGTTCCGAGATATCTGTTATTTTTTGTCATCAAGGGGACTTTAAAAAATTTGGCTATTATTTTTTCATGTTTAGGATGAATTTTTGGTCGAAAGTAGACACTGGATTTTTGTAGGTTTATCATTTGTCCGTTATATCCCCAAATAGGGATATGACGTCTAGAAGATTTTTTGCTTCCCCTAGATCAGCTTTTGTGAATAAGAAATAGTCATCTGCGAAGAATATATGAGAAATATTTGGATCATTTTATTGATACGGAGACCAAAAATTTTCTTCTCCGTTATCACATTTTCTTGAAGTCTAGACAGAATTTCCATGCAAATCAGGAAAAGGTATGGAGAAAGGGGGTCCCCTTGTCTTAATCCTCTCGAGGTTCTAAATTTTGTCCCGGGGGATCCGTTGAGGAGTATTGAGTAAGATGTAGCTTAAATGCATTGTAATATGAGATTTACCCACTTTTCATCAAAACCAAAACTAAGAAGAGCCTTTTCGATAAAATTCCACTCCACTCTATCAAACGCTTTAGAGAGATCTAATTTAAGTGCCAGATATCCTTTTGTCGCTTTTGAAGTTTTCATTGAATGGATGAGCTCATGGGAGATTATAATATTATCGGTGATTTGTCTTCCTGGAAGGAACACTGATTGGTTGGGAGAGATAATTTTGTTAAGAATAGGCTTTAAACTATTTGCGATAATTTTCGATATTAGTTTGTAGATGGTGTTGCTTAAACTTATTGGTCTAAAATCACCCGGAGTTTGAGGAGTTAAGCTTTTTGGGATAAGAGTAATGAAAGAATGATTTAGCTCAGTGTCAAGAATACCAGTTTTAAAGAAATCATGAACTGTGTTAACAATATCCGGACCAAAAATTTCCCAATTATCCTTGAGAAAACCCGGTTGAAATCCATCGGTTCCTGGAGCGCCCCACTGGTTCATATTGGACAATGTGAGCCAGATTTCATTTTTTGTTGGGATTCCTAGGAGAGATAAGTTCTCCTCATCAGATATACAAGGCTTTATCATGATGGATAGGTTAATGCTACAATTGTTTATTTTGGGTTGTACCGATGTGGGTAAAGTGGTTTACCAAAAGAGAGTAGATTTGATCTCTATCCGAGAGCCAAAGGCCGGAAGGTTCTCTAAGGGTATTGATGGAATTTATTATTTTCCTATTGAAGGAAGTGGCATGAAAATATTCGGTATTTTGGTCATATTCTTTGAAGAATTTATCTCTTAACACAAACATCTTCTATTGTGGATCCCACTACTACAGCTGATGGTTGAAATCATTTTTAATTCCGTACCATTTTCCTAGTTCGGCTTGGAGATTTTTTAGCTTATCTATGTCTCTGGAAATATTTCCGGATTTGTGGATGATCTCGATTTTATTATTTAAATTCCTAATATTTTAATGAATATTTCCAAAAATGTCTGAGTTCCATTGGGAAAGATTTGAGGATATGAGTTGGAGTTTCAAGGAGATGATTTCATTTGTTGTGTTATTGGAATGTAATTCCCAGTCTGCTTTGACTACCTCGTGTAGTGAGGGGTGTGAGAGACAAGATATAATACATCTAAAAGGTTTCTGAAGTTTCAATTTTTCAGGGTTAGTATCTAATAAAATAGGTGTATGATCTGATCCAACTCTGGTCAGATGAGTTACCTTGGTGTCCTGGAATTTCTGGTTCAATAGAAAGGATGTCAAGGCTCTGTCAATTCTTTAACAAATGTTCGCTTCTCATTTTCTTTTGTTTGACCATGTGAATGGAGCGCCTTCATATCCCGCATCTTGTAGTCCTATGTGTTAGATCATTGATCGGTCGAACTCGCAAGCGTTGCTATCTCAAGCTTGTTTTTCAATGTTAGTGATCAAAACTATAAGTCTTCATTTCTAGTCAACTTATAGTGATGTCTCGTACTAGGATAGATTGTGTATTTGATCATTAGACTTCACGGCGTTCATCAATTGAAGATGAAGAACTACTAAGGAGATCTTGTGGAACTTCATCAACAAAAGGTATGTGGAGACTAAAACTCATCTATCACTTGGAAAGTCTATTTCTACTCTATCTCCTATATTGAGACAAAAGTCGTATTATATAGTATTCGATTATACACATTTGATATTTTGAGCTGAGTTTAACTCGCTTACATATTTCTCGAAACATGTGTTGGTAAGCTTTCGCTTCAACCAAGTTCATCTTATATTCTTGACGAAAGTCAAACGATGATCATGTGAAAATCGCCGAGTAATATCTTACATAGTTTGTGTGATACAATCATTTGGTGTGGACTTGGAATGTTTCGTTATGATTATTTCAATATCTTGAAAATTGCTTTGATGCTAATAGTGTGTGAAAACGGCTATTTTCATCATCTAAGAAAGTTTCAATTATTGAAATAGAGTTTAGAACTATTGGATTTTGAACATAGTAGGCATTCTTGCATGTATGTGATTCATGACCGGAACTATAGTATGCATACCCGTATGCGTACTTGTAGTTGTGGAATTTCGGGTACCAAGTACACATACTGGTGCACGTACTTGCGTAAGGTATTGGTCTGAGAATTTCTGCTGGGCTTTGGAAGTGTACTTAGGTAAGCTTACCTGTTCGCATACTGGTGAACCCATACTCAGACCGTCTACTTAGGTATATGCGTACCCGTATGCATACTTGAGTGGTTAAAGTTCTAAAATCGATTGGCTCATGAACTAATACATTTATATATTAAGAAATGCATTATTTACAAACCATGGATATAATGTTCATGAATTGATTCGAGACCGATTTTTCTTCAATTGTGTTCTTGTATACTTCTATGAGAATATAGCAATTGAACAACTCTTTAACCAATTTCATTTGAGTCATTTGAACTAGTTGTGTGTTGATGGTGGTTTTTAGTTCAGGGCTAAAATTGTAAAACCCTGTATTTAATGCGCCGTCGTTCTGCAAATAAGCTGAGCCATTTAAGAGTGATGAGTGCCCAGGCCTCCTTACTTACATATGTATTGATCAATTCAACATATTTATATATAAAATTTACCCAGAATGGTGCGTGTAGAAACAACCCCAAATATTCTGTAGATTTTATTTCTCGCTTGCATTATTCATTGATGAATGGATTATTGAGTACTTTTCCCATGTTATGTTCCTCGGCTGAACCCTTGATACTGATATGACATGACAATTAGTGTACACTCGCAGCTGAGTAGCATGAATTTCCCGAAGTATCAAGATTAAGGTATGCATGTAAGTACTCAGTCAGAAGACGTGCTGACATCTTTGTGAGAATAAAATTAAGATTTTTTGTGTCAACACACAGAATTCACCAAATTTGACCAATTTTGCGACAACTCACAAAATTCAAGTTTTAACCTAATTAATTTGCATAAATTAGGTTTTTTGCGCCCTGCGTAATATCTCGAACCTTATCAGTCGAGACCAAGCCTAGGTAAACTAGGAAATTAATCCGCCATAGACCAGTAGGAACAAAATCCTACCAAAATGAGAAATCAAGAGGAACTGCGGCAAGTTAAAGCAACATCAAAATGGAGGCATGACCACGCCACTTGGTCGGCCGATCCGCTCCAGCAAGCAGCGCCCGTGGCCGGTCGGCCACACTCCATGTTTCTGTTTTCCATTCCCTTTCCCATCGACCAATCAGATCGCTTTAAACCCTCCACACGCACTTTTAAACAAAGTTGGAAGTTAGATGGTCGACACAACTAAATTCCTTAATATAGAATGCTCATGCCAGTCTTAAAATGATCACGGCCGTACGTTTTAGCCAATAGATTTATCAAGTCTAGCCACTTATTAATGTGGATGGAAAAGCACCATCATGCACACCAGCGGGCCTGCTAATGCTCAGGACGATCGGCCTCCTTCCAACTCGCAAGCGGAGCCACCAAACGCTCAGCCAAAAATAGTTGGTCACGCGAGCTACGAAACCCTAATTTTATTAAGCGACATTACATTACTGCAGCAAAATGATCTTGACCTCCCAACTTCTCTAGTCGAATTGATCGGCCTAGATTTAATCTCGATCAAAGGGCAAGGTTCAAATATGCTCACCAGCGGCTCGGCTACAGTGTTGGCCGGTCGAACAACTCCTAGCGCGCCGCTAAAACCAAAAACCGTTAGCCCTAACTGGGTTGGCCACACGGATTTTAAAACCTAAATTAAATCAACGGAAGCCATTGACTGACGCAAATCATCTTGACCGCCCAAGTTCACCAGACGAATTGGCCGACCAAACTTCTATTCTAGGTCCAAACAAGATGTGGCTGTGACCATTGGCCGTCACTCTTCCATGACGAGCAATCGTCCAAGACGCGACCGCCCATATGGCTCCTAAACGAGCGCCTAAAGATGGATGGCCGCGCTCCTTATAAAAATATTTAATAAATTAGCGGAAACCAATAACTGCCGCAAATCATCTCATCCATCCAATTTGGCTAGCCAATTTAACCGGTCTATATTTAACTTGGACTAACCAATAAGATGTAGAAATGGCTTCCAACCATCAATCTCCTATAGGGACCTACCGGCCTACTTTTGGTATGCATGAACAACTCTCAGCAGATTTCTGAAAGTGGCCGGTCACGCTCCTTTTAATACATTAGGTTCCGCGACCAACCAAGACAGGTTCTATCCAACGGTGCTTCACATGCATCGATTTTTTTGAGATGCTTGATTAAAAGCGATGCTTTACATGCATCGAGTACATACGATATTCTATAAGTACTAGTTTCACAAATAACTTAGTTATTTAACATTATAGCGCCACATGCAATTCTTTGCAGCACCCGCCGCCAGGCTTGCGCGTGATTGGTCAGAATAACTAGGTCTTGCAAACAAGACCCATTTAGTAACTTGTTGCATATTTTCCACGAAAATACTCGAGACATCATACATGTCACAAACTGGGGGATGTTCATTAGAGTATTGGTATGGCGGTTTACATCGTGCGGCGTGCAATACACCTATTATGAGAAAGTGCCAGGAAAGGCGGACGGTTAACAACAGTAAGAGAGCAGTGGGAGTAAGGATGACCAGTCTTCTCTCATGACGAAAACGTGATGGTCACCGCCTTTTACACATCCCCACTTTTCCACTACTTAACTGTGTCCACTTCCTACGAGATCAGGGTGCGCTCAATCATGACTTGTATAAATAGGTTTTAAACCTATTTAGACAAACACACAAGTGTTATCATCACAAGTATCCATAAAATTCCAAGAACTGATAGCTTACATTCCGCAAGCCAGTTCTATATTTTGATATAAGTCATAAATATCCACACCTTAGAGTCAACCATTCTGATCTCAACACCTTCTTCGGTCCCCTCCCTAAGTTCAACCTTTCTCCTTAACTTTGTGACCGAAACAAGACTGGAACAACCATTTCTTAGTTGAGGCCAGGATTGTATAGATTGATCTCTCGAATATAAAAGTACTCACGTGCAATGCATTTGTTTAGAGTTTAGATTTGTTTCTCATCAACACACCCGAATTTACTAAAACCAGCAGAATCATTTTTATCCCAAAATAACTGGCGACCACAGTGGGAGTTTAATCTCTCAGTTGCGAATTTAATTTTTAATTTAATTTTAATTTTCTCAAATTCAAGATGGTAGATCTTAGGTCTGGGTCAGTTAACAATCCTGATGTTGCTGGCGCTGATAACACTCCTGGTGCCAATATCCCTGTCGTTAACACCAATGTAGCGCCTTCCATCACATTCAACACATCGCATGGTGTTACATCCTCTATAACCAACACCAGCAGCGCCGAAAACATCCCTTCTAGCGTGACGCCTCCTATTACCAGAGCCAGAGCCACTGTTACTCCTAATATTTCTTCGAGCATGACACCTCCAATCGTCACCAGGGCTTCCACCATTTCTTTATCGGGACGAGAGACTGGAGGAGACAAGAAGTTCTTGCCAAAGCTCAGACAGACATGGATACAACTCAGAAGGAGGTGCTTACTTTTCTCAAGATGCTAACGAAATGGTTACCACCAGATCCGTGTGTTGATGGTGGTTTTTAGTTCAAGGCTAAATTTGTAAAACCAGTATTTAATGTGCTTCCACCTCGCAAGGGGTAAAGCCATTTGAAAAGTGACGGGTGCAAAAACCTCCTCTCTCATTGAGAAATTCAATGTATATGAAATTCACTCAAAATTTTGCGCATAGTAGCAGTCCCAAATATTCTGTGATTTTTATTTTATACCAGCATTATTAATTAATGCATGATTTGCCTAGTATTTTCTGTGCTATGTTCTCAGCCGAACTCTCATCATTGACATGACATGACGATTAAGTGTTCACTCTCATCAGAGTAGCATGAATCTCCCTAAGTGCCAGTATTAAGATCTGCATGAAAATACCCACACAGGCTACGTCACTCTCTGACAAAGAGAATATTGTATCGACGCACTTTTAATTAAAGACGGCTCGATCAAACATATTTAAATTCTTTAAGGGAAATCTAGACTGTCCATATAAGTCTCAAAATAATCACGGCCACACAATTTGGCCACGCAATTCAACAAGCCTTGCCAAGACCGGGCGGAAATAGGCAACCATCATGATGACCGTCGGTGGGCCCATTAATACCCCGACCAGCCGGACTTCACCTAACTTACCTCAACGTCATTGAACGCCAAATCCAAGTGTGGGTGGTTGTGCTTTTGAGGGAGAGCTCGAACGAGCTAGACTGTCCAGAACGATCTCAGAAGCATCACGATCGTCCAACTTTGCCAGCCTTGTTGGATGGCTGAAATCTTCCATGGAACGATCAAAGAGATGCCGGCACACTCACCGACGACCCAACTTCTTTCCTGCTTGATCGACTTGCTTGCAGCAAGTCCAGAGGGTACCAAATTGCTTGCCCAAACCATGGGAAACGTGATATTCTAAAACCCTAAGTTCAAGTTGCGGCAGTATATAACTATCGAAAATCAATCATGACCATCCAACTTAGCCAGCCCAATTGGACGGCTTAGATTGAGTTTTAGATGATCGAAGAGGTGTCAGCGCCTTCATTGTCGGCCTAATATCGTTCTCGACCAATCGACTTGCCCATGGGAAGCTAATAGCACGCTGATTCGTTCGATTGGACTAGAGTGGACGCGACTGCATTGAAACCCTAGCTTGTGTTTGCGGAAGCAAGTTTTTGTCGCAAATTGATCATGGTCGCCCATCTTCGCCGGCCGAAACGAAGGGCTTAGATCTAATTTTAGGCGATCCAGGAGATGTAGGCGCGCACGACAGCATCACGTATTCTAGCATGGCTGATCGGCCTGCTCCAATTAACGCCCAGCGCTAATGTTTGATTAATCAAACTAGGGTTGGCCACACGTTTTTCAAACCCTTATTTGAATCAAACGACGACAAATATCTGCCGCAAACCACCTCGTCCGTTGATAGGATCCGGAGAAGAACCCTATATATAATAATCGCAATCGCACGATGTCTAACTAGTAGACAGAGGTAAGTACGGGTCGAACCCACAGAGAGCGATGGAAAGTAGTGTAACCAATATTCCTAATCGACAAACCAATAAAGATATTTTTGGAATTTTAGAATTGAAAATGAAATAATAAAGTTAAACTAATAAAATAGATTTCGCAAAGAAAGACGCTAACCAGGGTTTTATGCTATCCACCACTATTTCTATTCGATTACTGAAATGAAACACAACTCTTGAATATTTATTTACTCTTCATTCTATTGACATCACCTATTATATGTATTAGAGTCTCAAATATCGCTAGGACACCCTAAGCATGACACATCAAAAGAGTAAACCAAAGCATGCACCATCAAATTACGTTAGCGAGAAAATAATACAAAACTATATTTTAGGTTCTCAAATAATATCTGGCTATTCTAAGCATATCCCATCAAAGGACTTAACCCAAATATGTAACATCAAATAAGTAGACAAATATATTTTCAATCCTATAAATTAGGCGCATAGGTTTTCAAAACCGGTGAAGCAACAACTCATTTTTTCAATTAATCAATAAACAATATCAAGAATTGATTTATTCAAATCATAACGGTGAATTTGCTATGTAATCAAATCAAAATAGCCTAACACCCAAAGTGGTTTCAATCCATAAAAACCCTAGTTATGAAATCTAGCAACATATGGATTTCTTAAATAAAACCCATAAAAATAATAATCAATAGAAAATAAGAAATTAAATCCTTCACCGTCGTTACCCGGTAAACAATCTTGTTCCTTTTCTCTTGCTTGCGGCTCTCTTGCTCCTTTTGCTAATTTCTGTTGTTTTTCTTTTTCTCGGCTCTACAGCCGGCCTCCCCCCTATTTCTTCATTCCTCAAAATATACCAGTGTTGCGAGACCAATTTAGACCTAGTAAAATGCCTAGGCCCAGTCCAAACTCAGGTCCTTTGAACTCCTCCTCAAGTCCGGCAACAACATCTCTACTCCGGTTTACATCCAACCATATTACCACAGCGAACCCCAAATGTCTATATTCTATATATACGGACATGACTATCACCAGTTCGCCACTGCCCGTTTATCCAGTCACCACCATCGACTGCAATTAGGCAGTTTCAGCTCAACCAAAAACGACTACCGCACCAATCTCAATTCTCAACTTCAGCTGACCTTTCTCTCTAAACCAACCTTCCATTGATGATGCCGAATCACGACACTCCATCTGTCTAAATCACCATCTGTACCATACCATGAAGTTTCCATCTCCACCAGTTCCTTCTCAAGTCCGTCCAAGCATTCTGTCCGTCTATATTTCGTGAAATGAAAATCAATTAAACCCCCAAGTCGAGCTCAGTATACCCATCTCCTTCATCACAGCTCTGTCTTTGCACAACAACAGCAGCACAACAACACTAACTAAACCATATTGCAGCCACCATTACCAACCACAACCACCAGCTGCAACTAAGAGCATCTCAATTCATTCTCCATCTCGAGCTCTTTTTATACGGTCAAACTTCAGACCCATTTTCGCAAACCACGGGAAACCACAGTTAATCAAGACGCAGCCCCCACGGCAACTTCACCAGTTGTATCATTGCGACAGTTAAACATCAGGCCCCTTGTGTCGAACTAAGCCTCCATTTGTTGCTGGTGCAATTGAGACTGCAGTCCGGTATCTCATCAGAACAACCGATCATTCTTTCCATTCAACTGCTCTTTCTTAGGGCTTATAGAATTCATCTTCTGTTAGTCTTCCTCCACTTCTCACTCGAGCCAACGCCAGCAACAAACTTGATCTTCTCGCTGACTCATTGCCTGAACCCATCACTACTGGAAGTTCAATAGCCAACGCCATTCGTTTCCTTGAACTGATTGCAGAGAGATACTGCCATTCCAAACACCACAGTTGCATCCATCGTTGCCATAGTAGCCTCCTGCAAATTCTTGAACCCTTGTTGCTGTAAGATCGTCACCGGAAGGACAAGACTCCACCGCATACAGCCATCACTGACTGCAGTTCTTACGTTAATCCCTGAACTGATCTTGAACACCACTGACCACTTTCTATTCTTCAACCCAATTGGCAGCAGCAACAGCAACTATCCGGCTCGTTGTTCCTTGGCTGCTGTAGCTTCTAAAACATCTCCTATTCTTCTCAAGAACCAGCAGTTAACCGTGGCACCAAAATCAGCTCTTAGTGATGTTTCCAGCCACCACTCGAGCTCAAAACTCAACTTCAAGACACAGTCATCTCTAACATCATAGCTGCTGCCAAGAACCAACGACACTAGCTACTCCTTCATCTGTCTTCAGGCATGACTGCCTGCAGTTAATCATGTTGCTGTTGAAGGGAAACAAAGAGATTACCGATGTCTTGTTGCTTTGTCATGTACGACCAAGAAATGCCGTTGGAGAGTGACCACGCTCCACTAACTCCGTAGCCACTAGTGGCCTTCAGCTGATTAGATTTACAAAGAGAATTCTCATGTATAAATGTATCCTCTATCAAGACTCAAGAGATAGCTTAGGTGGGCCTTTATGCCGTGGACTGATTGTGGGGTGCAAAACTAGCTTAAGCAATTGACTTGGCAGCCCCACTCTCATTCATTAAGAGTACCACTCTCCTTTTTGGATCGTGGGTAAGATCGATGCCTCAAACGCCATATAGCTTCCATTTAGCCATTAATGTATTGATTATCGGATTCGCTGGTACTTTCTACAAAAGCACTAAAACAGTATCGTTAATCAAAATATCGAGTCCTAACTAATATAAATATGGACACAAAATGTAGCATTTACGTGCTTATCAACACCCCCACACTTATATTTTGCTACACAGCTGGTCATTAGTATGCAAGAAAATTCCTGAAAAAGAAAAGCAAAAAGTTAACCACTCCCCTACACTTAAACATTACATTGTCCTCAATGTAATTGAGTCATCCAACATAAAAATTAAGATGGGAAATTTGTAATATGCGAAAATAAACAAATGAAAATAAAATAAGAAAAATAGAATTACCTACTGGAATATACATAAAGGATCCCCATAAACTAATAACCTGAAAATTTGGGGATCAACCCAAAATACATTATTTACATATGATAGTTTCGCACTTATGTTATGATTCCCTGAAGAAAGTGAAACTATCAAAAAGAAAAAGTTACCCCCAAATTTGGTGTTTACTTCACAAGGAAGTGCATAAAGAATATAATATGGGGATACTATTAGGATGGAGAAATTGTCAATTGGCTCATGCACGGTATCAGAAACAGGGACGTCCTCTGGGTATTTGGATGCAAAGTAATCCAACAAAATTTTTGAAGCACATAATTCTAACCCTAAATTAGGTAACTTTCGGAAGTCTAGGGGTCTAGAAACAACCTCTAAGTCGGGTGAAATATCTTGTGAGATAGATTCTTCTAATAAATTAGACAAATCATCTACACAATCATCCACAGGGTCATCTGCAAATTGCCTCGACAGGGAGTCACTACAAGATTGATCATCATCATCATCATATAATTTTTTGCATTCCTGAATTCTCAATCTTTGTTCCAAGCTAAGTGGTGTGTATTTATAATACTTCTCATATATCATTAGAGGCGATTCTTCACTTACCACATGTGGATCAGAAACTCCATACCGTTGCCTATGCATGTATTCACCAAGCGTCATCTATGATAAGGTTGCCTGATGATTTGAACTTCTACGCTTATATTCTCCCAATGTCATCTTAGATGACGTCTCTTCGGAAGAAGTCATCATCCTCAAAAAGTTACCTGAAATAAAATTCTAAAGCACAAAACAAGTCAAAAGAAAAAAAAATCCTAAAATAAAAAATACTGTACAAAAATAAAAAAAAATAAAAAAAACTAACTATTTACAAAATAAAAAATAATAATTACAATATTCCTCAGCCGCTCCCCGGCAACGGCGCCAAAAATTGATAGGATCCGGAGAAGAACCCTATATGTAATAACCGCAATCGCACGGTGTCTAACTAGTAGACAGAGGCAAGTACGGGTCTATAGATGGTGGATTTTCAACAAGGGCTAAAATCGTAAACTCATGATTGTACGGACCGTCGGTTCAGCAATCGCATGTGAGTATTGAGACACGAGTCTCTCATCGAATTCTCAACGGAGAGTGCTTTCTCTCAGAGTACATGTAGATATGCAGTCAACGTCTAGACAACGGCATAATCTCATGAATATTGAATACTTTCAGTCATTTCCATATAGTATCACGGGATGGACGGCTCTACGGGGAAATATCGTCATCAGGAACAAACAACGAGTTTAACCTGACTATATAAAGGATATGGCTTAACGGAAAGTCATGTCAGGATAATTAATGCTCCTATCGTAGTCAGTTTATTCTGCTAGGCATAGACCCATGAGGTTAATTATCCCTTCATTGCTCCGATTCCATGGTCGAATCAACAACGATCCCACGGAATGGAAATAAGATTGCTCCGATTCTGTGGTCGAATCAACGACGATACCACGGAATGGAAATATCATTGCTACGATTTCGTGGTCGAATCAACGACGATCCCACGGAATGGCAATATCATTGCTCCGATTCCGTGGTCGAATCAACGACGATCCCACGGAATGGAAATATCATTGCTCCGATTCCGTGGTTGAATCAACGACGATCCCACAGAATGGCAATATCATTGCTCCGATTCTATGGTCGAATCAATGACGATCCCACGGAATGGCAATATCATTGCTCCGATTCCGTGGTCGAATCAACGACGATCCCACGGAATGACAATATCATTGCTCCGATTCCGTGGTCGAATCAATGTCGATACCATGGAATGGAAACGATCACTCATTGTTCTGAGTTCGTAGTCGAATCTTTAGGTGATCCTACGAATTAACAGTAAACATCTATTTGTTTTATTACTCATTTCATGGATTATTCTCCATTGAATTTCATGAATTAATAATAAATAATTAATGACCGGGCATCGTAGCTACCTTTGAGTAAGCCTTGTTTCAAATGGTGCAAGTGTATTCAACGATGATGCATTAACAATCACCGCACGAACGAGTATTTCAAAATACGACGAAACGATGAACCTATGTAAAATAGGGAAGAAAATAATAAATAATTAAAAATATTTGACCAAAGCGCTGGGACACGGACACACGATCAGCTCATCGTGTCATGGTCAGTTCCACGCTAATTCTATATTTTTAATACACTTTTATTATTTTTCATGATTTGATAAAATTCTCTCGTTTGATCAAATCTCCGTCTTGAGGAAATTCTTCGGATTTGTGGTACTTCTATGAGTACGTCAAAAAATCAAGGAGAGTGTGTGGGGCGTGACCATTGGCCGACCGGCCATGCCTTGGTCCCATCCGGCCCACACCTCACGGTCCTTATTATTATTTTATTATTATTATTTTTCTCTAATTTCATGAAAAAACTCCTTGATTTCATGGTATTTTTCCTCAAAATATTCCTTTAAATCATCAAAAATAATAATAAAATAAAATAAATTATGAAAATTCTTGGGACAAGGCCTTGGCCGGCCGGCCATGCCCTAGCCGGTCCCACACGCCCTGTTTTATTTATTTCATTATTAATTATCTTATTTTTCCTTGATTTCATGGTATTTTCTCAAAATTCCTTCAAATCATCAAAAAATACCCAAAAATTATTTAAAAAATTATGAAAATTCGTGGGATTGGGCCATGACCGGTCAGTCACGCCTCCATGATCTCACACGGCCGAATTTTATTATTTTGATATTTTTCAAAGACCATGAACTCATGGAAACTTCTTCAATTCATGAAAACACTCTAAATTTATCAAATTTCTCAAAATTCATGAATCCTTCATAAAATCATCAAAATATGTAAAACTAAGGAAGAGACACCACGGGACCGTGGTCATAACTGGCTGACCGTGTTTTGACCACCGGCGTCCTAGTCTCACAAGTCCTTATTTTATAAATATTTTCCATTGTCTCATGGTGTTTCCTTCGTCTCATGGAAACTCCTTGATTTTAACAAAACTCCTTCGTTTTATCGTGGGACCGGCCCCTTAAATTTTTCCTGAATTTTACTTTCGGGCTGTTTTCACCTCCCGAACGAGCTCAAAACCTAAAACATCCCGCGTAAGGAGATAGGAAATTCTTTTCCGTATGGAATGAAGGGTCGGATCATCAAAATCCGAGTCCGTATGAGAATTCTACATCAATTCTAGTAAAGGACGTTAATTAGGGTTTGGGGGTTGCTCAAGCGACCAACAGTTGGTCACGTGATCACTGTGAAAGGTCCACACTTCATAGTTCCCTCACTTTTCATTATTTTCCCTCGTCCGATGAAGTTTTGACGGTTTTATCAAAAAACTCTAATTTTGTCATATTTTCTCAAATGGTCGCTCAAACGTGCACCAGAAAATATCAAAATTCTCAAGAATGAGACGCGGACACCTTAGGGACACGAGCACATTATCTTGACCAACCAAGATTATCTCTACGGCTCACGGAGGCCAATCCCATCGATTTTCATAGTTTTGACCTAATTTGCACAATTGCTGGTATTAGGTCCAAAACTTCCAGACACTTTGGATTTTTCATGAAGTGACCATCAGACGGTCACAGGACAACCCATGGTCGGCTCCATGACTCTATGGTCGGTCCATCACTCTCCCATAATTAATTAGGTTTTCACACCTAAGTCTCAGATGAGCATTTTGAATAATGATTGAACCATCATTTAATCATTCTTTTACCAACAAATCATGAACTCTTCGTGAATTCATCATATTTGCTCACGTGAGCATATGGATACTACATGGTTGATCCACGGTCTCATGTAGCTGCTCCTCATTCTTCCCATGTTTAAAACTTCTGACCATGAATTGATCATCAATCATTCAAATTAGGGTTTCTGAGTTCAAGGACTATGCTTCCAGACTCTAACCTTAATAATTCTATGACGACCTCATGGTCATCAATTAATACTAATAATTCTACGGTGACCTCATGGTCATGAATTTTATTAATTATGTTAGGTTCAACGACCATCACTTTAATTAATATTCTTGGCACACTTCCAATCATTCATGAGCAACACATGCTCAGACGGTCAAATATTCAACAAGTCATCACGAGAGCAACACTTGCTCGGATGATCAATATTTTCTCGAGTTAAGGAATATTGGTTCAACAATCCACCAATATTCAACAATCCATCAAATGAGCAATACTTGCTCACTTCATCGTAAGAATTATACCTCTGTCTCATGACACGTTCAATTCGTGAGTTTCAGAACATCTTGTTCGACTCAGTGATTACATGGACTCATTGTCCCATCAAACCACGAAGTCATCAATTGACTAACAAACCACGAGACGATCAATCGTGTCACTTGGGGGGATATCACTTAGGGTTTTGGTCTGGCGTTCTACTGCACGTGTGTTCAAACACACGATGGAATGTGAGCAAGTCGTGCAATCAGTTGAAGGAATTCACGAGGTAGTGGGTGGAAGGTCGACCGAGTCTTTACACGTTGGACAACTGGTTTCGAACACGATTTCCACCTCTCCACTCCTTGATTCCATTAACTGTCACACTTCATGGGATCATGGTGTCTATAATTCCAGCAATATAAATAAGTTCCTAAATCAAGATTGAAGAGAGAATCGAAAACAGAACGAATACATAGAATACTCAGAGTAAGAATCTCACGTTTCTTCGAAAACACGAGATCATCAAACTCATCAATTGAGCAATTTCTTCACAATCGTTTAACTTCAATCATTCAGAACTTATCATATTCAGAATTCACACACCCATAATCCTTGAATCACCATCGATTCCACACATTTCTCAGCTTCCCTCCTACAGATCAACCCATCCTCTCTTGTGACCGAATTTACTCTGGAACGGTCGTTGTCTCGATTTAGGCCGGAGTACTACAGATTGATCTCTCGAATCTAAGCACCCCCTTTGCAGCGGTGCATCTGTGTGAGGATTAGATTTTTGCCTGGTTCGAGGAACCTCCTCCGTCCGGTCGTCTCCTCAATCCCGTAAAAACCAGTAGATCGTTTTTCCCCATCCACAGATTGGCGACCACAGTGGTAGATCATTCTCTCGGTTGCAATCTCAATTCCCACAAGATGGTTGGTCTTAGGATTAACTCAACTACTTCAAACTCGATCCAGAATTCTTCAAACTGGAATGTTCCTCCTTCTAACACTATGTCTGGTAGCACAGAAGATGGAAGAGCCCCAACTCTAACCGAATTGGCACGAACCCTGGAGATCCACGCCAGGAACATGTATCTGATGAAGAATACAATGAATAACATACTAGATTTCCTCATCAAGCTAATGTCCGAGTTAGGCAAAATCTCCGCCCTAGAAGTCCCAACATCGGGGACTGAATCATCACCAGATCCTCAAATCAACAGCTTTACCACATATGATAAGACGGTAGAACAAGAGGTCACTCATTTGATCGAGAACTTGTGCGAACTTCTACACTTCTCCAGGGATCAGCGCACAAACACGTTTGCTGCACTTAATCAGATATCATCCAGCGTGCTGCTAGCACCACCAACCCGATCAATCGAAGGAGTCTCCTTGGTCTCTGAGATTTCGATCGACATCATATCTTTTGGAGAAGAAGATCGCATGATAGATGAAGGACATAACCAGGCGTTATTTGTCATTGGCTTCATCAAAGGCACCGAATTTAAAAGATCTTTTGTCGACACTGGCGCTTCAACGAATGTTGTCACCATGAAAACTCTGAGGATGGCCAGATTCCCATAGAGAAAGATTGTCCGTCACCCCATCATAATGACGGGGTTTGAGGAAAGCCAAATCCAAACGTATGGATACAAGTACATTGATCTGCGAGTAGGGATATTCGAGCAAAAACAAAGTTTCATGTGATTGAACAAGATCCCGACTATCATATGATACTTGGCCGACCATGGATCCATGACAACAAGGTGGTCCCGTCAACCTACCACCAATGTATGAAAGCTATGCTCGACAATAAAATCGTTTGCGTACCTGCTTCATCATCCCCTTACGCTCCCGTCTACGACGCTGAATTCCTCGAAACTCAAAAAAGAATGTCGGAGCCTCCAAGAACTAATGCTCCAGTGATCACTCCTGCAAGTGACGGCGCTGGCGCCATCAACAATCCACTCTTCGGTTGATCTCTTGAAGAAACCAAAGGAAATCAGCCTACCATAGTTGATCTCATGAAGGTTCAGAATGACGTAGCTGTAGCATATAAAGAGTTTTGTGCTCACCTCAAAACTCTCACAAACAAGCTTGCGTCTGAACAAACTCAACCTCAATGTGAGAAAGGAAAAGCTAAAGAAACATCTTCAACTTCTGATCCTGAAATCTCTCCAATCCATGTTGTACATGATGAAGAATTCCGCAAAGCTGCAGATGACTCTCCAGCAATAGGACCCTCAAGTTTCATCACTCGTGAAGACCTGGAGAACTTTTTGAGGATCGAGGAAAATATAAGGCATCATCTGTCCATCTTCATCAACCTTCATATCCTTCTTCCATGCATAGGATTCCTCTTCCAAAGGTTATACCACTCCAACATTCATTCTTAATGATGGAACATGCAATACTCAAAATATATTTCTCGATTTCTGGAATTATTGGGCGAACACGAGCACAACATGTCGTCCTTCTGAAGGAATTTTCAAAGTCTCTGACAGGCAGAGCATACACCTGGTACAAAAACATCACACCTGAAGTATCATCGATTGGAGAGAGATGATTAATGTTTTTTACAGAAAATACTTCTTCGTGTTAGAGAAAATCACTCTCTCTGATCTAGGAAAGATATTTCAAAGGAGCAGCGAACATCTTGATGATTATGTGAAAATATTCAGAGTCCAAGCCCTGGATTGTCATGATCCAAATATCATGGAGCAAGAAAGTGGTAGATTTTTGCATCAATGGCATGCTCCCGGTTTGACTGAGATTTTTGGAAAATCTTAGGTTCCATACTTTCTCAGAGCTCCACGAAGCCGCGAAGAGATCAACAACCACTGCACCTGCTCTGTTGGAAAGAACAAAATCTACAAAGACTGAAGAATCGCGAGACACTTGAGGAAGCAGGCGTATGATCAATAAGCAGTACAACCTCCACCCTTCCACAAACACTATTGTATAAGGGAGAAAACGGGAAACCAAACTTCCGTGCAAGCATACCTCAGCTCCTTCAAAGCACAAAGCAAGAATAATCAAGATGCACAAGCCTCTGACTAACGCAAAAGAGTTCTTGACCAAGAAGCGCATGACTTTCCTTTTCCATTGAAGAGGTGATCGAACTCCTGGATGTCTGGATCCAAGATGGTGCAATCAAGTTTCTGTATGTCCAGAAAGAACCAACTGAAGAAGACATGGAAAGTCCTCGTTACTTCCGCTTCCACAGGTTCGTCAATCATCCCACAAGGAAACTGCGCAGTTTTGAAGCACATTTTCAAAGGGAAGGTTCATACACAATAGCTTCAACTGGGGACTGATGGAGTACACAAAATCCTCTCCCAGTCAAAACCTTTACACTCTTTGGAAAACCTATCAAAGAAGCAGTTCAGGACGAACGTGAATTGCGTTATCTGTCGAAGGCACAAAGGAGAGACATGTTCACAGTAATGAACCACATCGTGTCAATAAGTCCATCCCGAAAATACTTCTTGAGCCTCCAACCACATACCAAGAGATGTACGACTGGGAACTGCTTACCACAATCAATCTCAGAAGAAACGAATTTGGAAGAACGTTGATCGATGCTGACACCGCCACCAAAAACCTTCCAGTGAGAACCATCGGATCCACATGCATCGCTCGGCAAGAAGATACTCATTCTCCATCTCAATCAAAGACCTCGAAGGAGCGCTCAGAAATACTTATGGTTACATCATTCTCAAAGTGAACATAAGTTCAATCTGGACAGAAACCAAGTTTCACATAATCAGAAAGATCCAGGATATGACATGTCCTTAAGATGAGCGTGGATCCACGCTGAAAAGATGGATACTTACAAAGCGCCTTTGGTTACACATCTCTTCAACGAAGAAAGTTCTGATCCATAAGATTTGACGGACATTCCATCATCAGAGTACTTTGAGGAATTCTTTGATAAGGTTGAAGAAATAAACTGCGAAAGATGCATAGACATTCATAAAGAGGTTCCTCACTCAGGCAAGTCTCATTCCATGCTTATGTCATTTATTTCCTCACATGCTATCCTAGCACGGGGACTTCTTCTAACAACTCTACAAGATGTTATGAATGGTAGCTTCACCGTATTAGCATTTTACTAAGTGGATGAATCTGAAACCTATATGAATCGAGCATCTCAATGGGATATTCATTACTGAGATGATGTCCAAAGCATGGCGAAGAAAAATTTGGGCATTTATCCATAGCCTTGTAGGAGTTTTCATAAAATCAGAAAGCTCTGATGTCTGCACATACTACCTCAACGAAAAGGGATGTTGAATCAACAGAAGATAGGGGTCGAGACGATCAAACCTAAGAAATTCTCAAAAGAGTTGACGCTTCAACGCTCAAGAAGCTAAGTAACCTTCAAATTGTACTCCCAATCAAAGAGTACACCTGTGACAATAGCGTCCCAGCTGGCTTTAACACAGATATCTCGACGCCGATTCAACACCACCACGATTGAAGTGTTACTAAACCACAATCGATAAGTCTTCATTATACAATGATAAGACTTCTGAAGCAGATGCAACATCATTCATACATGGATGTCAATAACTCCTTCAACGTACACTGGGCAGCCTAAGGCGATTTTGTGGAACTTCATCAATGGGATTTCTATACATCACAAGCTCCATCATGATTGAGGAACTTTCTCTCTTCACCAATCACATCCAGTACAAAAATTTTTGATGCTATCTACCGCAACAATGATGACTCACTGACAAAGACAGTTCGTGGAAAAGTAATGCTTCCAGGAGCATTAAGATTGGACTCTCAGTACACCTTCATCTCACGGACGCTCAACTCATCAACTAGTTTGTGAATATAAAAGGCTCACTGGAAGTAGGATCAAAGACTATGTCTATAATCATGGTTCTATCCTTTTCGGTATTTGGAGCAACTTCAACTGTGGAATCAGCATCAACAATAATCTCTAACGGAACACCATCCATGATCTCAACACCAACAACGGTCTCAGGAGCAACATCCTCAGGGCTTCATCAACTAATCATTCTATGAAGTGTTACACATGAAGCGGACTTCTATAATAGCCAATGATTCATATCAAGATGTGTAGACCTAATAACATGCTCACATGAAGTCTTCCCAAAGCTGGCATGACTGGTGGGAATAATCCAAAGTCTTTTATAAGATGTTCTCATCACCTCTACAGATGGGATACAACACACTTCAGGTCATGGGTTTGCAAACAACGTGCCAATGGGTGAGGAATAGGACAATACTTCCTCAACAAAATATGTTCGTATGTGTCTCTTCAACAACATACCAAAATGGCGCATTAATCGGACATACAAGCTGAAAGATACGGCCTTTACTGTTAGGTCTACGAAACCTAAAAAATTTGTATGGGATTACAAATTGCAAATGTGCATGCTTCGTTGGTGGACTTCTACAACTCCAGATTGAGTGATTCTTATATCATTTAATAACTCAGTCTCTTATCTTCAAAAGTTGGGGTCAGGCATCGAATTCCGACGCCGTGTGAGGTTCCTACAGCTTCCAGAACATACTACATGCAAGAATTCATGGACGGGATTCATAACCTCTACAGTCGATCGATGTCCACCAGGTATTTTCGCTAAGTCCTTCATCAAGGTACCTCCAGCTTCCTAGTTAGATCGGCTAATTCATCCTCTTAAACATAGCATCACTAGTAGGGAAAGGAGCGTCACCCTTTTCTGCTTTCTTGATAACTTCAAGTCTTTTACGGAGCCACTTCAGATTGAAGCCAAGTTCTTCAGCATTCTAAGTTGTACTCCCAATCAAAGAGTACATCTTGGGAAACAATATTTCTGGATGTAATCCGAATATCATCTATAACACGCAAGATGGCCTCTACTTGTTTCATCAAGAAATAACTACGCCATGGATCCCGAGTAACAACAATGTGTCCATACATTTTCCACAGTTCCTTGTATATAGCAATATATCCGATGGGAACGCTAAAACCTCCAAGAAGCTGGTTATATGGGAGTAACTCACTAAATTGAGGATTAAAGGAAATCTATGTAGTAGGATACTCATGCACTATCATCTGGTTCTCAGTTACTGGAGCAGTGTCAATGATCACAGAGACAACTTCAGGGGAAATAATTTCTGCTATTTCGGGTTCGGGCTTCACCGTCTGAGGCACAACTGGAATTTCCACCACCTCCACGGCATCATCGACTAGCACTTCATCATCATGAGGCGCAGCTATGAAAGTCTTATCACCAAAAGCTTCTGGATTGCCCAAATCATCATTATTGGATCCATGATTCCCAACTTCGTTGTTCGGCACCTAATGCGAAGATTACATGGGATTAGAATGATTCAAAGGAGATATACTTACTGGGGGAGTCTCTGAATCATTTGAAGGATCGGAAATACCGGAATCTCCATTGGAAACACCGTTATCTTCATTCGGTTCGGGATTTCGGGAATTCTCCATATTCCCATATCCCAAAGAAGAGCACGCTTCATCAGCATGATGCTTATCTACAATGATTTCTTCCTGGATTCATCAACAACAATTATTATTACTTCATTCAAGGAGATGCCGAGATCACCTGCATGAAAAGGATACTTACATCGACTTTTTCATCAGTGCTGGATTCATGAATTGCTTGTCCGGGAACAAGTTGAAGACCTTCAATCGATGGAGCAAAAGCCTGAAAAGAAATAACAAACCTTGGTCTCATAATCCTAATTGCACGGGCAGAGTCATGACACGAGGAGCGCTAACAACTCACCAAAGAAACGGCTGGGGACTACACGTCATTTGCTAACATCATGTAGTCCTTACTTCTGGGTTCTCCGCTCCCGTAGACTTTCTTCCATTTATGTAGAGTCCATATCTATCCAGGATTCCACTATACGATTATCCTGTGGTAAATCTAGTGAAATAAGCAGAAGTACAACTCAGTATGAAGGATCTATCACCATCACTAAGAGGTCCCAGAAGCACCATTTCTTGAAGCTACATATGTAGAGATATCATCTATGGAAATATCATCTTTGGAAGCATCGTTATGGGAACCGGTCATTCTTGCAAAGTTATTGTGACGTCCATACAATATTCCTACTTCAGTATATCATCCATATATGCATATTTCATCAAAGCAGTGGAATTAAAGCACAACAGAAATAATCAGGATGCTCACATCAGCGTCTACCAAAATGGTAACTCTTAACTCTTACCTTTTTACGCTTCCACTAACGGTAGTGATAGTAATGCTAGAGTTAACAATCCAAAATCGTTCGTCTCTTCGAACCTACAAAAGACATTCAAAAAGCTCAGATTTTTCATAAAATCATGAACATTCCTACTGTGTGAACATCCACCATGGAATTACGAAATCTCACAGACATTATTTCACCATGTATAATTGTCTACTTTCAAACAGTTGTTCAAAATCAAAACATTGATTTTAAAAAATACATATATTTAACGTGGAAGCTCACGTAAATTAAAAAATATATCTATATATTTTTCTCCCTCGCACGAGCATCTGTGCTTGAAGCCAGAGTATATTTTCAAAATTTTGTGAACGCTCACATATTGAAAATAAAAAAATTTCATGAAAGCTCATAGAAAATAAAATAAAATAAAATTTATTAACAGACGCACGTCTTTTCAAAAAAAAAAAAACTTTTCTCTCGTACGAGCATTCACCTTTGGAACGAGAGTTTATTCCATTTTGTGAAATCTCACAAAGATAAAATTTTGGTTTTGTGAAAGATCATAGACAAAATTTTATATCATTAGACTCAGGTCTATTTTGTTTGTTCCTTAAACTAACGAACAAACGAGCGTCTATTCCCAAAATAAGGATTTCTTTTCATGGGCCTGGCCCGCGAATCCTAAACGACCTAGGTCCCGTCATCCAAATCAGCGGTTCCACACCAATTTATGCTCACCAAATGGCTCTCTAACTATGACAATGAAGTCTTTATCAAGTCGTGGCTCGCTCATACTCTCGAAATACGGTAATGTCTCAACTTACGACTAAGTTCAATTACTAGTATAATTTTTGGCCTGAAAATCACCATTTAATGCTAATTGAGGAACACGACTTTCCTCGATGGCGTGGACTTAATGTAGATGGTGGATTTTCAACAAGGTCTAAAATCGTAAACTCATGATTGTACGGACCGGCGGTTCAGCAATCGCATGTGAGTATTGAGACACGAGTCTCTCATCGAATTCTCAACGGAGAGTGCTTTCTCTCAGAGTACATGTAGATATGCAGTCAACGTCTAAACAACGGCATAATCTCATGAATACTGAATACTTTCAGTCATTTCTATATAGTATCACGGGATGGACGGCTCAACGGGGCAATATCGTCTTCAGGAACAAACAACGAGTTTAACCTGACTATATAAAGGATATGGCTTAACGACAAGTCATGTCAGGATAATTAATGCTCCTATCGTAGTCAGATTATTCTTCTAGGCATAGACCCATGAGGTTAATTATCCCTTCATTGCTCCGATTCCATGGTCGAATCAACGATGATCCCACAGAATGGCAATAAGATTGCTCCGATTCCGTGGTCGAATCAACGACGATCCCACGGAATGGCAATATCATTGCTCCGATTCCGTGGATCGAATCAACGAATGGAAATATCCGATTCCGTGGAATGGAAATGGCAATCATTGCTCCGATTCCGTGGTCGAATAAACGACGATCCCACGGAATGGAAATATCATTGCTCCGATTCCGTGGTCGAATCAACGACGATCCCACGGAATGGCAATATCATTGCTCCGATTCCGTGGTCGAATCAACGAAGATCCCACGGAATGGCAATATCATTGCTCCGATTCCGTGGTCGAATCAACGGCGATCCCACGGAATGGAAATATCATTGCTCCGATTCCGTGGTCGAATCAACGACGATCCCACGGAATGGCAATATCATTGCTCAGATTCCTTGGTCGAATCAACGACGATCCCACGGAATGGAAATATCATTGCTCCGATTCCGTGGTCGAATCAACGACGATCCCAAGGAATGGCAATATCATTTCTCCGATTCCGTGGTCGAATCGATGACGATCCCACGGAATGGCAATATCATTGCTCCGATTCAGTGGTCGAATCAACGACGATCCCACGGAATGGCAATATCATTGCTCTGATTCCGTGGTCGAATCAACGACGATCCCACGGAATGGGAATATCATTGCTCCGATTCCGTGGTCGAATCAACGACGATCCCACTGAATGGCAATATCATTGCTCCGATTCCGTGGTCGAATCAACGACGATCCCACGGAATGGCAATATCATTGCTCCGATTCCTTGGTCGAATCAACGTCAATCCCATGGAATGGCAACGATCACTCATTTTTCTGATTTCTTAGTCGAATCTTTAGCTGATCCCATGAATTAACAGTAAACATCTATCCGTTTTATTACTCATTTCATGGATTATTCTCCATTGAATTTCATGAATTAGTAATAAATAATTAACGATCGGGCATCGGAGCTACCTTTGAGTAAGCCCTGTTTCAAATGGTGCAAGTGTATTCAACGATGATGCATTAACAATCACCGCACGAACGAGTATTTCAAAATACGACGAAACGATGAACCTATGTAAAATAGGGAAGAAAATAATAAATAATTAAAAATATTTGACCAAGGCGCTGGGACACAGACACACGATCAGCTCATCATGGTCAGTTCCACGCTAATTTTATATTTTTAATACACTTTTATTATTTTTCATGATTTGATAAAATTCTCTCGTTTGATCAAATCTCCGTCTTGAGGAAATTCTTCGGATTCGTGGTACTTCAATGAGTCCGTCAAAAAATCAAGGAGAGTGTGTGGGGCGTGATCATTGGCCTACCGGCCATGCCTTGGTCCCAGCCATCCCACACCTCATGGTCCTTATTATTTTATTATTATTATTTTTATCTAATTTCATGAAAAAACTCCTTGATTTCATGGTATTTTTCCTCAAAAAATTCCTTTAAATCATCAAAAATAATAATAAAATAAAATAAATTATGAAAACTCGTGGGACCGGGCCTTGGCCGGCCGGCCATGCCCTAGACGGTCCCACACGCCCTGTTTTATTTATTTCATTTTTAATTATCTTATTTTTCCTTGATTTCATGGTATTTTCTCAAAATTCCTTCAAATCATCAAAAAATACCCAAAAATTATTTAAAAAATTATTAAAATTCGTGGGATTGGGCCATGACCGGTCAGTCACGCCTCCATGATCTCACACGGCCGAATTTTATTATTTTAATATTTTTCAAAGACCATGAACTCATGGAAACTCCTCCAATTCATGAAAACACTCTAAATTTATCAAATTTCTCAAAATTCATGAATCCTTCATAAAATCATCAAAATATGTAAAACTAAGGAAGAGACACCACGGGACCGTGGTCATAACTGGCCGACCGTGCTTTGACCACCGGCATCCCAATCTCACAATTCCTTATTTTATAAATATTTTCCATCGTCTCATGGTGTTTCCTTCGTCTCATGGAAACTCCCTGATTTTAACAAAACTACTTAGTTTTATCGTGGGACCGGCCCCTTAAATTTTTCCTGAATTTTACTTTCGGGATGTTTTCACCTCCTGAACGAGCTTAAAACATAAAACTTCCAGCGTTGGGAGATAGGAAATTCTTTTCTGTATGGAATGAAGGGGCGGACCATCAAAATCCGAGTCCGTATGAGAATTCTACATCAATTATAGTAAAGGACGTTAATTAGGGTTTGGGGGTTGCTCAAGCGACCAACAGTTGGTCACGTGATCACTGTGACCGGTCCACACTTCATAATTCCCTCACTTTTCATTATTTTCCCTCGTCCGATGAAGTTTTGACGGTTTTATCAAAAAACTCTAATTTTGTCATATTTTCTCAAATGGTCGCTCAAACGTGCACCAGAAAATATCAAAATTCTCAAGACTGAGACGCGGACACCTTAGGGACACGAGCACATTATCTTGACCAAACAAGATTATCTCTTCGGCTCACGGAGGCTAATCCCATCGATTTTCATAGTTTTGACCTAATTTGCACAATTGCTGGTATTAGGTCCAAAACTTCCAAACACGTTGGATTTTTCATGAAGTGACCATCAGACTGTCACAAGACAACCCATGGCCGGCTCCATGACTCTATGGTCGGTCCATCACTCTCCCATAATTAATTAGGTTTTCACACCTAAGTCTCAGACGAGCATTTTGAATAATGATTGAACCAATCATGAACTCTTCGTGAATTCATCATATTTGTTCACGTGAGCATATGTATACTACATGGTTGATCCACGGTCTCATGTAGCTGCTCCTTATTCTTCCCATGGTTAAAACTTCTGACCATGAATTGATCATCAATCAGTCAAATTAGGGTTTCTGAGTTCAAGGGCTATGCTTCCAGACTCTAACCTTAATAATTCTATGACGACCTCATGGTCATGAATTAATACTAATAATTCTACGGTGACCTCATGGTCATGAATTTTATTAATTATGCTAGATTCAACGACCAACACTTTAATTAATATTCTTGGCACACTGCCAACCATTCATGAGCAACACATGCTCATACGGTCAAATATTCAACAAGTCATCACGAGAGCAACACTTGCTCAGATGATCAATATTTGCTCGAGTTAAGGAATATTGGTTCAACAATCCACCAATATTCAACAATCCATCAAATGAGAAATACTTGCTCACTTCATCGTAAGAATTATACCTCTGTCTCATGACACGTTCAATTTGTGAGTTTCAGAACATCTTGTTCGACTCAGTGATTACATGGACTCATTGTCCCATCAAACCACGAAGTCATCAATTGACTAACAAACCACGAGACGATCAATCGTGTCACTTGGGGGGATATCACTTAGGGTTTTGGTCTGGCGGTCTACGGCACGTGTGTTCAAACACATGATGGAATATGAGAAAGTCGTGCAATCAGTTGAAGGAATTCACGAGGTAGTGGGTGGAAGGTCGACCGAGTCTTTACACGTTGGACAACCGGTTTCGAACACGATTTCCACCTCTCCACTCCTTGATTCCATTAACTGTCACACTTCATGGGATCATGGTGTCTACAATTCCAACAATATAAATAAGTTCCTAAATCAAGATTGAAGAGAGAATCGAAAATAGAACGAATACATAGAATACTCAGAGTAAGAATCTCATGTCTCTTCGACAACACGAGATCATCAAACTCATCAATTGAGCAATTTCTTCACAATCTTTTAACTTCAATCATTCAGAACTTATCATATTCAGAATTCACACACCCACAATCCTTGAATCACCATCGATTCCACACATTTCTCAGCTTCCTTCCTACAGATCAACCCATCCTCTCTTGTGACCGAATTTACTATGGAACGGTCGTTGTCTCGATTTAGGCCGGAGTACTACAGATTGATCTCTCGAATCTAAGCACCCCCTTTGCAGCGGTGCATTTGTGTGAGGATTAGATTTTTTCCTGGTTCGAGGAACCTCCTCCGTCCAGTCGTCTCCTTAATCCCGTAAAAACCAGCAGATCGTTTTTCCCCATCCACAGGGTCGAACCCATAGGGAGCGGTGGAAAATAGTGTAACCAATATTCCTAATCGACATAAAGATGTTTTTGGAATTTTAGAATTGAAAATGAAATAATAAAGTTAAACTAATAAAATAGATTTCGCAAAGAAAGACGCTAACCAGGGTTTTATGTTATCCACCACTATTTCTATTTGATTACTGAAATGAAACACAACTCTTGAATATTTATTTAGTCTTCATTCTATTGACATCACCTATTATATGTATTAGAGTCTCAAATATCGCTAGGACACCCTAAGCATGACACATCAAAAGAGTAAACCAAAGCATGCACCATCAAATTACGTTAGCGAGAAAATAATACGAAACTACATTTTAGGTTCTCAAATAATATCTGGCTATTCTAAGCATATCCCATCAAAGGACTTAACCCAAGTATGAAACATCAAATAAGTAGAAAAATATATTTTCAATCCTATAAATTAGGCGCATAGGTTTTCAAAACCGGTGAAGCAACAACTCATTTTTTTCAATTAATCAGTAAACAATATCAAGAATTGATTTATTCAAATCATAATGGTCTATTTGCTATATAATCAAATCAAAATAGCCTAACACCCAAACTGGTTTCAGTCCATAAAAATCCTAGTTATGAAATCTAGCAACACATGGATTTCTTAAATAAAACCCATAAAAATAATAATCAATAGAAAATAAGAAATTAAATCCTTCACCTCCGTCACCCGGTAAACAATGTTGTTCCTCTTTTCTTGCTTGCGGCTCTCTTGCTCCTTTTGCTAGTTTCTGTTGTTTTTCTTTTTCTCGGCTCTACAGCCGGCCTCCCCCTATTCTTCTTCATTCCTCAAAATATACCAGTGTTGCGAGACCAATTTAGACTTAGTAAAATGCCTAGGCCCAGTCCAAACTTAGGCCCTTTGAACTCCTCCTCAAGTCCGGCAACAACATCTCTACTCCGGTTTACATCCAACCATATTACCACAGCGAACCCCAAATGTCTATATTCTATATATACGACCATGACTATCACCAGTTCGCCACTGCCCGTTTATCCAGTCACCACCATCGACTGCAATCAGGCAGTTTCTGCTCAACCAAAAACGACTACCGCACCAATCTCAATTCTCAACTTCAGCTGACCTTTCTCTCTAAATCAACCTTCCATTGATGATGCCGAATCACGACACTCCATCTGTCTAAATCACCATCTGTACCATACCATGAAGTTTCCATCTCCACCAGTTCCTTCTCAAGTCCGTCCAAGCATTCTGTCCGTCTATATTTCGTGAAATGAAAATCAATTAAACCCCCAAGTCGAACTCAGTATACCCATCTCCTTCATCACAGCTCTGTCTTTGCGCAACAACAGCAGCACAACAACACTAACTAAACCATATTGCAGCCACCATTACCAACCACAACCACCAGCTGCAACTAAGAGCATCTCAATTCATTCTCCATCTCGAGCTCTTTTTATACGGTCAAACTTCAGACCCATTTTCGCAAACCACGGGAAACCACAGTTAATCAAGACGCAGCCCCCACGGCAACTTCACCAGTTGTATCATTGCGACAGTTAAACATCAGGCCCCTTGTGTCGAACTAAGCCTCCATTTGTTGCTGGTGCAATTGAGACTGCAGTCCGGTATCTCAGCAGAACAACCGATCATTCTTGCCATTCAACTGCTCTTTCTTAGGGCTTATAGAATTCATCTTCTGTTAGTCTTCCTCCACTTCTCACTCGAGCCAACGCCAGAAACAAACTTGATCTTCTCGCTGACTCATTGCCTGAACCCATCACTACTGGAAGTTCAATAGCCAACGCCATTCGTTTCCTTGAACTGATTGCAGAGAGATACTGCCATTCCAAACACCACAGTTGCATCCATCGTTGCCATGGTTGCCTCCTGCAAATTCTTGAACCCTTGTTACTGTAAGATCGTCACCGAAAGGACAAGACTCCACCGCATACAGCCATCACTGACTGCAGTTCTCACGTTCATCCCTGAACTGATCTTGAACACCACTGACCACTTTATATTCTTCGACCCAATTGGCAGCAGCAACAGCAACTATCCGGATCGTTGTTCCTTGGCTGCTGTAGCTTCTAAAACATCTCCTATTCTTCTCAAGAACCAGCAGTTAACCGTGGCACCAAAATCAGCTCTTAGTGATGTTTCCAGCCACCACTCGAGCTCAAAACTCAACTTCAAGACACAGTCATCTCTAACATCATAGTTGCTGCCAAGAACCAACGACACTAGCTACTCCTTCATCTGTCTTCAGGCATGACTGCCTGCAGTTAATCATGTTGCTGTTGAAGGGAAACAAAGAGATTACCGCTGTCTTGTTGCTTTGTCATATACGACCAAGAAATGCCGTTGGAGAGTGACCACGCTCCACTAACTCCGTAGCCACTAGTGGCCTTCAGCTGCTTAGATTTACAAAGAGAATTCTCATGTATAAATATATCCTCTATCAAGACTCAAGAGATAGCTTAGGTGGGACTTTATGCCGTGGACTGATTGTGGGGTGCAAAACTAGCTTAACCAATTGACTTGGCAGCCCCACTCTCATTCATTAAGCGTACCACTCTCCTTTTTGGATCGTGGTAAGATCGATGCCGCAAACGCCATATAACTTCCATTTAGCTATTAATGTATTGATTATCGGATTCGCTGGTACTTTCTAATATAAATTCGCTGGTATGTATTGATTATTGTATTATTGGTATCGTTAATCAAAATATCGAGTCCTAGCTAATATAAATATGGGCACAAAATGTAGCACTTGCGTGCTTATCATCCGTTCAATTTCGCTAGCTTGGTCGGACGGCTTGAATCAAATATTAGGCGATCGGTGAGGTACCTTAATGATCACCGGCCACCCCTACTTCACAGGGAGCGATCGACCAAGTAGTAGCTCATCCCAAGAGCTACCAAACGATCACCCAAAGGTAGTTAGGCATGCTTCCTTTTAAAGGCGCTTAATTCGCGACTTATTCAATCAAGCTCCAAAACAACGATGTTTCATATACATCGATTACTTTGAGCTGCTTAATGAGATGCTTTACATGCATCTAATACATACGATATTTTATGTCGGACTCATAAACAACTTAGTTATTTCACCTAATAGCACCATATGCTAGTCTCCGAGGCAAGTCCCACGACTTGACCCATTTATTTGAGACATCAAACATGTCACAAACTGAGGGATACTTACTGGGGTATTGGTCTAGCGGTTTACAGCGTGCGGCGTGCAATGCGCCCATTGTGAGAACATATCAGGAAAGGACGAACGGTTAACAACGATGAGAGTAGTGGGTGAAGGCGTGACCACGTGATATCAACACCTCTTACACAACCCCACTACTCCACTACTTAATCTTCTCCACTTCCTACAAGATCAAGGTTGCGCTCAAATGACTTGTATAAATAGGTTTTCAACCTATTTCGACAACAACAAAATAACGAGTGTTGTTAACACATTATTCAGAAAACACCCAGAACTGATAGCTTACATTATGCAAGCCAGTTCCATATTCTGATACAAGTCATAAATAGTCAAACCTTCATAATTCAATATTTTGATCTCCACACCTTCTTCGTTTCCTTCCCTAAGATCAATCCTTCTCCTTAACTTTGTGACCGAAGCAAGTCTTGAACGACCATTTCTTTATTTAGGCCAGAATCATACAGATTGATCTCTCGAATCTAAAGTACTCCCGTGCAGTGCATTTGTTTAGGGTTTAGATTCGTTTCTCATCAACACAACTATTTTTACCAAAAATAGCAGAACCAATTTTTACCCCCAAACAATTGGCGACCACAGTGGGAGATTGATCTCTCGGTTGCAAAATCAGTTTCTCAATATTCATTCCAATTTTCTCAATTTCAAAAGGGTGGATCTTAGATCCAATTCAATCATTAAATTCAATTTAGGTTCAACAACCAATTTCAATTCCGGTGTTCCATTCGCTAAGAAGATTCACAAAAAATGATTTTTCAAGCAATGATACTGGAAATGCCTTGGATTGCTGAGCACCAGTAAATATCCCAGATGAAAAGACCAGAAAGTTGCGTGGAGATACAAGAAGACGCGACTACTACTTAGAAGAATGCAACGGCTTCTCTCAAGATCCGGATGGAGCAACCTCCTTTTCTGCAACACCACAAGTGTTGTATGGAGCAAGCCAGAAATGCCTCAAATGATCCACATCGAGAAATACGAAGTGAAGATTCATGTAGCCGTTGTTCCTGTATGGAGATAATCGACAACAAACTCAACACCAATGGAGTCCTAGGAAGACGCATTCAGAGGTCACAAAAGAGAAAGTCTATCTCTATTTCACCAATGCTACCAATTTAAGGTCAGTAGTATCCGTTATCGCTTCATCGACAAAACATGTAGATCCATAACATGGCGTAATTCCGAGAATTCATACATCTACAATAACAAGGGAGGCTTGACACATCTCCAAATAATCATAAAGGGTTCGCCTATTATGTCAACCAGGACGAGAGTGGGCCCGGGAAATCTTCATATCTACTGGAGATGACACCTCAAGAGAGCATCCTCCAGAAGATAATGATGCCCGCATCATCATGTCGAGAAAGAATCTGCAGCTTGGACGAATCACTCTGTCAGACTTAAGAGGAATTCATCAACGAAATAGCGAACATCCAAATTATTATGTCAGGATGTCTAGAATTCAGACATTGAAGGGTCACGATCCAAATGTGACTGAACAACAAGTGGTGTAATTATGCATCAATAGGATGGTAATGTCTATCGTGCTTTGTCGAAGAACCTGTGCTTTGAAACATCCTCTGAACTCCGTGAAGCTGATACAATAGCACCTTCCCTTCTAGGAAGAACCAAGCTTTCCAGTAATGAAGAGCCTCATGATGTTCGTGGAAGCATACATCTCACCAACATTCAATACGACCTGCATCCTTCTGTAAGCAGTTTCGCTGAAGTAGCAAGAGGAAAACCAACGAGATACAACATCCTGCGCATCCAAAATATCTCACTCTAACTCCAGTACCATATGCATGAGTGTATAAAACAACATCCAAGATATTCCATATCTGGCTCGACGGAAACAACATCAATGAGAGACACTTTCAGAATTTCGTCTCCAGTAGAAGAAGTAGTTGGATTACCGAAGGAGATTGCACCTGGGGATTAAGAGGTACACAGATTCTCCATGTCAAGAGCTTCATATATTTGCAGAGCTTACTAGTTAAGTCATTAGCATGAGGGAACTTCCCTGCTCCTCAAAGACACTATCCAAAGATGATAAAGGCAAAGGAGCGTCGCTGGAGACTGCTCAGCACTGCCCATCTCAAAGATTCTGAATTTAGAGAAACGTAAGCATGCTATCATTATGGTTCCAATATGTCCAAAGACGTAGGCATACTCAAGAGAGCATACTTATTATTAAAGACCAGTGATATGCCCAGCGTGATAGTATCTATCAAATTAAAAGATCGGTAGATACTCGTAGGCAGGGGACTGTCTCCCTCATCTCTATTCTATGAGGAAACATCAAGAAAGGCATCGGTTCCATCATCAGCTTCTCCCTTTAACAATAAGACGATCGCTACCATTATATGAAGAGTTCCAAGTTCGTGAAAGTAGCCACCATGCCTCTCCCTGCCAATCTCTTATGATCACAGCTGCTTCCAAGAACCGTTGTTGCTCGTTGATTGATACAATCCAAAGATTCACCATAGCAACAACCACTACGTGCAAAGGTAATCTAAACTTCTGCATATTTTTACACATGTAGAAGTAATATGATCACTAGTACGGAGGCTAGATGGCGATACTTTTATTATGGTATACCCATCGTGTATACAAGATAGAACCACGTAAACCACACTTAGGGAATGAGGCTCAACATGAAATTCATTCGCCGCCAGTCAAGGACCTATTCAACATAAGATAGACGGTCAATCAAGAAACATGTAATTTTCAAAGGAGTCGCTTCAGCGTTCTCTCCAAAAGCCGCTTCAACGCTCTCTCCAGGAGTCGCTTCAGCGTTCGCTTCAAGCCACTTCACGTTCGCTCCAGAAGCCGCTTCACGTTCGCTCCAGAAGACGCTTCAACGCTCTCTCTAGGATCCGCTTCAACGTTCGCTCCAGAAGCCGCTTAAATGCCTCAGCAAGCCACACAGACTAACCGCGTCAGGTCTTCTACATCACCTACTCAGAATTTAGCACCTCCCACTCAAAGCGCCTGCACGAAGCTGCGCATCAACAACCACATCCCTGAGCAAAGCCAGAGCCCCTCAGCTGCAGGATTGGTATTAAGGGACTTACCTGACGATCAACAGTAAAACAGAACTACAGTTCATGTGAATATTCTGAGATTCTTCAACAAATAAGAAAATTCGCATTGACTGTTGCATGAAGCACAACTGCACACGAAGAATAACGTGAATCATACTTGGGGATTGGAGATGTTAGAGCATTGCTCGGTCGAACTCGCATGCATTTCTATCTCAAGCATGTTTGTCAATCTTAGTTATCAAAACTATAAGTCTTAATTTCTAGTCTACTATAGCTAAGGTCTCGGACTAGGATAGAAAGTGTAGTTGAGCTCAAGAATTCCATGGAAATCAACATACAAGACGAAGGACTACACAAGAAACTGGTGGATCTTCGTCGACTAAAAGGTATGTTTAGACTTGAACTTATCTATCACTCAAAAGTCTATTTATCTCCTATCTTGAGACAAAAGTCGTTTTGCTATATATACTAAGATTATACACATTTGGTATTTCGAGACGAGTTTACCTCGCCTATCTATTTCTAGAAATATGTGTTGGTAAAGCTTTCGCTTTAGCCAAGTTCATCTTTACCTAGTGAGGAAAGTCATGTTAAGTTTCAATCACTTTGAAAATTGCTCTGACGAAAAATGGTTTGTGAATAACAACTATATAAAGTCCTCTGAGAATATTTCAATGATTGGAATGAGAGTTTAGACTATATAACCATTGGAGGATATAATCATTATTGTGGAAATACATATATGTATAAGTACTTATTCCTTGAACCGAATTTTGCGAACTTTGTTGATCAAGAGAACCGGAGAAGTGCGTGAGCTAAGTCCGCGAACTGGCAGAAGTTCTCGACCGGAGAATTTCTGCTGGATTTTGTGAACTCCATCCGTGAACTTAAGTCCGCGAACCCAGTCCACGAACTTGAGTAGGTTATGTCTAAAAATGATATTTGTGAACTTATATTTATACACTAAGAAAGGCAATTGCAAACCATGGCTATATAGTTCATGAACCGATTCGAGTGAATCAAATCGTTTTTGCTTCAATTGTGTCTTGTGTAGTACTTGAGATTTCCTTGCAATTAAACAACTCTCTAACTAGTTCATTTGAGTCATTTGAACTAGTTATGGTGAAGAAGAATATGGTTGATATGAAAGTTATTATATGGATAACTATTTGGTTAACTATTGTTGAACCAACTAAAGTTATTATATGGTTGATATGAATTTATGTTCCATAAAAGAAAGCATTTTACCATTACTCCCTGTGTTTACTAACCGCTTCATCCTTATGATACTCTCTTATAACGGGCGTAGTGTACGCCGCACGCTGTAAATCGCCAAACCAATACCCAATGAGCATCCCCCGGTTTGTGACATGTGTTGATGTATCGAATGTTTTTGTGGAAAACATGTAGTACGTTTGTTGTTGTCTGGCAAGTTGATTATGAGAGACCTGCTTGGTGACCTTCGACGGTCGAGATTTTGTATCTTAAGAGGAAAGGTAGCCATTGATTATTTCAACCCTTCGCTTGGTAGCCAGCAGCATGAAACCATGGCCGGCATGGTTTTAATGTGGTTAGGCGTGGCCAAGATAGGATTTTTTTCGTTGAGACAAAAGTGGCCATGCATTAGCTAGTGACCTTGGACGGCTAAGATCTGCATCTTAGATAGAACGGTGGACGTTGATCGTTGCAACCCTTCGTTTGGTAGCCAGCGGCAAGAAAGCATGGCCGGCATGGCTTTAACGTGGAGTGGAGCCACTGGCAGTGTGTGGCTTGGAAAGGAAGCGCTTGCGGCTTTGTCTAAATTAGAGTATAGTATGATGAAACCCTAATTAGCTCCATTTACTAGAATCGATGTTGAATTTTCATACATACTCGGATTTTGATGGTCCGCCCATCCATTTTGTACGGAAAAAATTTCCTATCTCCCACGTGGGAATATTTAGGTTTTGAGCTCGTTCGGGAGGTGGAAACAGACCGAAAGTAAAACTCATGAAGAATTCAAGAGGGACGGTGGCACGTTTGGTGCGTTTTTTGGAAGCTAGCATGTTTTGAGAAGTTAGCAAGTCTTGGGAAGCTAGCGTGTTTTGGGACAAAGGTTACCATGCGTTGTTTGGCAACCTTGGACGGCTAGGATTTGCACCTAGGATGGAAGGGTGGCCATTGATTTTCGCACGCCTTAGTTTTGGTAGCCGCATAGGGAAGGCCAACACGGTATGGCGCGGCAAGGTGGTTGGCATGCCATTGGCACATGTGGCATGGCATGCCTTGGTGTTGCCAAAACTAGGGTTTTGGGACAAAGGTTGTCATGCGTTGTTTGGAAACCTTGGACGGCTAAGATGGCCGTTGATTGTTGCTGGCCTTTGTCTTGGTGGCCGCATGGGTAAGGCCAACACGGTATGGCGCGACAAGGTGGCTGGCACGGCATGTCATTGGCACATGTGGCATGGTCGGCATTCCTTGGCGTGGTTTAGGCGCGGCCAAAACTAGGGTTTTGGCGTTGGGCCATAGGTTACCATGTGTTGGTTGGTGACCTTGGACGGCTAACATTTGCATCTTAGATGGAAAGATGGTCGTTGATTATTGCAGGCCCTTTTTTTGGTAGCCGCGTGGGGAAGTTCAACATGGCATGGCGCGGCAATGTGGCTGGCACGGCATGCCATTTGCACATGTGGCATCGTCGGCATGCCTTGGTGCGGTTTAGGCGTGGCCAAAACTAGGGTTTTGGCTGTAAGGACCCTCAATCTCGTCAATGCTATTTGATTGGTCTAGCAATAATCAAGAGACGATTTAACCGTTAATGACTCGATTAGTTAACGCAGATCTTAATTCATAGAAATTAATCTAACAATAATTTAGAAACGAAATTAGTATCATCGAATAGGTATCTAAAATTTATGCGAAACAGACTACTAGAACGTGTCATTCGGATACCGGACGAAGAAGATATCATCAGAATTGTGAGAAGGGAAAAATATCCCTTTTACTTTGAAATGCCTGTCTGCCCTTATCAATCTTCTGGGTGCCTAAAGTATTTTCTTAGGCCTTATCACCCTAACGTGTTGAAGAGAAATTCATTTTCTCTTTTCTTCCTTCTCTCTTCGCTCTTATCTCCTTCTTCTTCTGTTCTCTTCCTGTCGATCTCAATTTGAAGAATTGAGTTTGTTTTCGTGTGAGAATTTCATAAGAACTTGTTTAGGGTGTTGAATCGGTGGTGACGATGTTTGAGCAGTTGAATTAGATTCTAAAGATGATGTTAATCAGAAGGAGGAAGCTAGGGTTCCTGAGTTGAGTTTTGAAGATGAAATTGTTGTTGAATATGAGATGTTAATTGATGAAGACAAGAGGGGTTGCTGTTAGTTTGAGGAGGTGAAGCTTTTCTGATAATGAATCGAAATCAGGTAATTTAGGGTTTTATTTAATTCGGGAGTTTATTGTTTGATTTGGTTGATTGGTCGAATTATTTATGATGGGTTTGTGTTTGATTGAGGTCTAGATGATTCTATAGGATTTAATTTTAGTTTCTTTAAGGTAATTGAGTTTTAAGTTAGGGTTTTGACAAATTGAAGTTGAGGTTTGGTTTTTCTGAGATGAGAACTACAGACGAAGAAGAATTGGTGATTTAGAATTAGAGTTATGTGATCAGAAGATGGAGATGAACTGGTTATTGGCTGGTCAGATAAGTTGGTAATGGTTGTGGTGCCGTTGAACTGGATTGGTGGTGAACTGTGATAGTTGCAGGTGATGTCTAGTGGTGTTGTGTTGAGTTGCAGTTGATGAAGTTATGTTGGTGGTGCTGGTTGTGCTGATTAGGAGGTGTGGTGGCTATCTGAAGACTGAGATGGTGGAGTGATTGGTTGTAATGAAGTTAATGAAACTCAAGTTACAGGAAATGAAGAGATTAAAGTGAGGTTTGTTTTGATGCTGAAATGACTGTTGAGTTTTTTTGAATTGTGATAATGATAACGAAGGTGAATGTTATGAACTGGTGCTGGTGATATGTAGCAGCAGTGGTGCAGATGAAGTTGTGTATGTGAAACTGCAGTGGAGGAAAAGTTATAATGAACTGGTGGTATTGGTAGTTTGTAGAAAAGTCGTGGAACTGGGATAATGGTTTGTATGAAGTGCAATTGTTGTTTCAGAGAAGGACTATGGTTAGTTGAATACATGAGATCATGGTGTTGGAATTAGATGTCGTTGTTGTTGGTGCAGAGATGGAAATGAAGTTGCAGCGGTGTCGACATTGTGAAGTGTGGCAGGATAATGAGTTGGGTTTGTACCTTCAGTTGAGAGCAAGGAAGGTGGCCAAGTCATGTATCATGTGGATATTCAGTAAGTGTCAATGTCTCTATTCAAGGCTGGGAAGAAGAGTAGTGAGATGTTGGTTGTTGTAGCTGGAAATGACAGTGAGTAGAATGGACTGGTTACTGAAATTAAGATTAAAGAAGAGCTTAATGAGATTATTGTAGAATCAATAGTATGGCTATGGAGGTAAACAGTGGCAGTGGAGTTGCAGGGAGTGTTAGTGTTGTAATGGGGGTTTAGATGTTGTTTAGATTGAACTGATTTATTAAAGGAGTAGAAGTTATTTTGAGTTTGGCTTGTTTTGTATTGCATCATTTTAGTTTTGGCATGTTAGGTGTTGCACAATGACTGTGCATTGGTGTTCTTTGCTCTGGCCTGTGCAAAGGATTAGGCCTTAAGATTTTCATCTCAGTCAGAACCTGACTGACTTAGATTACCCTGACTCAGATATCTGAGTGATTTGAATCGTTTGACTCACCGAGTTCCATATCTTGACCAGAGTTGACTCAGTTGACCAATTGACTTTGACCATTTGACCTTATACGTTGACCGTTAATTGACCCCGTTGACCGTTAAAGACTGTTAGTTGACCCAGGTGGAACGAGCCTTAAGTTAATGGGCCGGGTTAATGGACTTGGGCTTAGAGTTAGTTTTCCTACTTGATTGTTTGGACCCTTTATGGTCTGAATTGACCTTTAATCCCTTCTATAAAGTTGTAGTTATTCATAAGACTTTTCTAATGGACTTCAGAACCGACCTAATTGAATTAGTAAACCTTAGATGTGCTAAAGTTAGATAGTTAAATGATGTAGAACCATAAATGGGCTTAGAACCATTAGATAGTTCATTTATCTTATAACTTGAGATTTGTATGCAAAATGTGTTATGAGCCTTTTGGCTAATCTTTGGAGTGCTTCTGTGATTAACAGTTAATCTGTATTAACAACGATCGATTCAAAGGATGAACCAATGGATTTTGGATCTCAAGGTATGCGAGGCTTGTTATCAAAAGAGGTGGGAATCGATAACGAACTCTCTTGTATTCATTATTGTTTTACAAATCTATTTATATTGCGAAAGGCATGCATATCTTTGCTAGTATATGATAGTGTATGCATGTATTATATGTGTGTAATACAAACTATTTTTCTTTTACATTTTGGGATGGGATTGGATCTTTAGAAAAAACTAATATCTGTATTTTGGAAGTATTTACTTATCTTCAAAAAGTGATTCTTTACATTGACTGGAAAGTAGTTACAAACTTTACTTGTTATTAGCATGTAAGGAAACCTTTTCCTTTTGATTGGTGTGTGATGTGGTTGCCCAAAAGTTATATCCATATTTATGCGCTAAAGGAGTGAAAATTGCTGCCAACTAATAAAGTATTAGGTATGTACTCGTGTTACCGAATATTACTTTCCCTATTTATGTACGGGCAACGCATGTCTCATACATGAATGTTTAGTGTTCTTTTAAATTACTTTCAAAAGCTATTATATTATGTTTCATTAGATCTCTTTAGACACTTGATATGTAGAATTCGCGTAGAATGAGGTACTGGTAAGGTACTTATCGTTTATGACTTTGAGGCCGGAAACCTCAGGGGGGATTTAATGATCATTGAAGAATTTGCAACAGTCATGCCTTGCTACTCCGAAGGAAGACGTCGCTCAACTACTATTTATGTTGTGAATGTGTGCCGGTTTATTGGTTGGTAGAACTTTATATTTTCTGTATTACTATTATTTTAATATGCTTTATATGTTTTCCGTTTTTTATCGGTTTTTAGTAAAACCTGCATTATCTTTAAATCATTTTAATGATTACTTGAAAGGTAGTTGTTATTTCTACTGGGCACCCTTCGGGATGATGTGCTCACCCATTCCCACTTTCAGTTTCAGAGACAGATCAAGATGCGTGTGGGGATGAAAGCTTCGAGGAGTTGGTTTCGTTAGTCGGTTAGCTTCTGCTATGTTTATTTTGTGTTTATATTCTGTTTGTAAATCAACTCAGTATTAAATATGTATTATCTGAGAGGAGTTTTTTGTATTTATTTCAGAGAGGGTTTAGTTTCGGGTTAATCTTTGTTTAGAACTTCTTTCTTAGTGTTTTAAATATATGTTTTAGATCGTTAGTGCCTTATTTTATAGTTAATCTCTTGGTTTAGTCAGCTACTAGCTTAGGGGGCGCTACATTAGCGTTGGGCCAAAGGTTACCATGTGTTGGTTAGTGACCTTGGACGGCTAAGATTTGCATCTTAGATGGAAAGATGGTCGTTGATTGTTGCATGCCTTTGTTTTGGTAGCCGCATGGGGAAGGCCAACACGGTATAGCGAGGCAAGGTGGCTGGCATGCCATTGGCACATGTGGGGCCAAGGGTTTGGCATGGACGGTTTGGCATGGTAGGGCCAAGGTAAGGTGCGGTTGGCTTAGCATGGTGGGGACAAGGGTTTGGCATGCGATTGGCGCACGTCTAGCATGGTTAGGGCCAAGGGTTTGGCATGCCATTAGAGCATGGTGCGGCTAGCATGGTTAGGGCCAAGGGTTTGGCATGCCATTGGAGCATGGTGCGGCTAGCATGGTTAGGGCCAAGGAAAGGTGCGGTTGGCTTGGCTAGCATGATTGGCATGCCTTGGCGCGGTAGATGTGGCTGGCATGGTTTGCCATTGGCACAGTGGTGTGGATAGAATGGTTGGCATGCCTTGGCGCGGTAGATATGGCTGGCATGGTTTTCCATTGGCACAGTGGTGCGACTAGCATGGTTGGCATGCCTTGCCACGGTAGATGTGGCTGGCATGGTATGCCATTGGCACAGTGGTGCGACTGGCATGGTATGCCATTGGCACAGTGGTGCGACTGGCATGGTATGCCATTGGCACAGTGGTGCGACTGGCATGGTTGGCATGTCTTGGCGCGGTAGATGTGGCTAGCATGGTTTGTCATTGGCACAGTGGTGCGGCTGGCATGGTTTGCATGCCTTGGCGTGGAGATGTGGCTGGCACGGCATGCCATTGGCACATGTGGTGTGAGAATTAGGGTTTGGCCTATCGAAACCCTAATTAGTATTAAAAAAAGGTACCCTGGTAATTTTATCGCAGACATATTAAAGGGTTCAATAAATGCACTCAGTGGAGACATTATTACTCAAATTCTGTGACGTCACTGTCCGACTAGGGTTTTACGATTTTAACCTTAAGCTAAAAACCACCATCAACATTAAGTCCCATGCTTAGCTCGGAACATGGGCATTGTTGCGAGGTAAGCATAAGATGGTGACAGACAAGGACATAATCGAAACGTAAATCATGCAAGATGGTCAGGAAAGTCCGACTAACCTTTTTCGAGAGGTAAGGAGAGTTCATGATCCCTTGTTTGGAGGCCTTGCATAGCTTTTATTTGTGGTGTAGACCGTGAAGTGGTGAGATGAGAATCGTCGATTTAGTCTGGATACTCATCATCTTGGCTGGGTTAGGGAACATCATGACGCTGGCTTGTCGAGTTGTTAGTGTTGCTCGGCTCGGAATAGGAGTCGTAGGTTTTGTGCGGCTTGGAATGGAGCCGTTAGCATTGGTCGGCTTAGAATGGATCCGCATGCATTGTACTCGCTCGGAATGGAGCCGTTAGCTTTGGATCGACTTAGAATGATCCGTTTAGTATTGGGTCGGCTTAGAATGGAGCCGTAGGCATTGTACTGGATCGGAATGGAGCCGTTAGCATTGGTTGGCTTGGAATGGAGCCGTCAGCATTGGTCGGCTTGGAATGGAGCTATCTTGAGTTCCTCGGAAGGATGACGACTGGCTTCAGTTCCATGGAAGGATGACGACCGGCTCCAGATCCGTGGAATGATGACAACTTTGTCTAAATTAGGGTTTGGCATGTCGAAACCCTAATTAGCACCCTTTACTAGAATCGATGTAGAATTTTCGTACGGACTCGGATTTTGACGGTCCGCACCTCCATTTTGAACGGAAAAAAATTTCCTATCTCTCTACGCGGAAATGTCTAAGTTTTGAGCTCGTTTGGGAGGTGAAAAAAGATCGACAGTAAAATTCAGGAAGAATTCAGGTGGAATGTTGCGGACCCGAGGTGGCATAGTCGCGCCCAGTCTAACCTAGTTGTTCCTAGTCTAACCTAACGAAGTCCACTCTAGTTCACTTATTAAGCAACTCGAGTTTTGAAACTAAATATGACAACCAAACTTGACATATCAACGCTTGATAGGTTTAACCGAGCAGTGCTCTAACAAAAGGTATAAACTAAAGTATATAGTTTGGTGAAAATATAATATTTTCTGGGAATTCAATTGATGAATATAGCACTAGAATTAATTAAGTAGTCGTTGTATACTAGTACGCAATCTATATAGGAGCATTATATGGATTCGAGAACAGGATGGCAGAAGCACCATATTGGTCTTGAATGTATATTTTGTATAATTAACAAACATTTGGGAATTGTTGGAAGCACTAGTAGTGTTTTAGAGCCTCATCAGATAATTTTGTATACAAAAGCAAATACCGAGTCATACAATATAAATAATGAAATATATAGAAAATTGAAAGTTCAGCATGGCGAGGCTCTTGCAGTATATATTTATGGTTTGAAGAGGTTATAGGATCAGTAAGAAATGCATGTAACAAGAATTTATTTTAATTCTCTTGCGTAATATAAAATATGAATTTCACACTTCTGATGTCGGGTCAGATACATATGAAATTCTGATAATTCTACAACTGATTAGATGTGATTTTATAAATAAAATCTTAGTCAAAAATCCACCATCGACATCGCTAAAACTATGCTCTTTGTTAGTAACTAGTCTAGAATAATTTTTATCGATGTTATTTTTCTCATGAAAGTAATGTTTCTTAGTGCATCTAACATTAAGATCATTGTTTTAAACTTCTTTGTCCGTAACTGGCAAGAAGAGAAAAATATTTGGGAAACAAATTTACTTATTTAATGTCCAAGAAATTCTTACCATGTTGTTAGAGAAAGGTCTCTCATATTGTTCTCTTGACAATAGCATCTAATGGTTGAGGATTCAATTTTGAAGTTATGCTTAATTCTTATATCTTTGTGGGGAGTGCGGCTGTGAAATTATAGGTGATGGGTGTACTTTTATCTCTCCTTGATAAAGACGTTAAGTTCACCTAGTGGAATCGTCTTAAAAAGTTGGTATACTATTTTTAGTCTCGAGAATTATTTTATGTAGTTCATTAAGAGTTGTTGTTATTTACATTTGTTAATTTTATTGATAAAAATAGGGAGAATTTTTTGGTAGTACTATACTATAACATATGACTTTTGGGAATATTATGTAAGGGGGAGTGAATTACAAGTTGTAGGTATCACCTATTATTTATATTTTTGATCGGTAAAGAATTTGGTGCTACCGAGATTCGAACTTTGGTCACTGGTATCATCACCCATCGACTTTACCACTGTATTACAGTGACACCGACAAGTTTCACCTATTATGAAAAAGAGGTAATTAAGGACTAAGGGGGGGAATTAAGTAAAAGAGATAATTAAGTACTAAGGGGGAGAACATATCACATATTATGCAAAAGAGATGATTAAGGACTAAGGGGGAGAACATATCACCGTAGTATTGCTTCAAAGTTTTGGTACAATTGGACTTTGAGATAGGTAAAAATATACGCACCGATGTAACAACCATTGAGTATATTGACTTTGTAATTCTAGAAAAGATCTGAATGAGTATTCTCATAAGTTGTTATCGTTACGAATCTTCCAAAACAAAGATGCTAAAACCATCATATGCAGAATCACAGAAGAACTTGAAGAACGAAGAATTCAAGTAGACGTTGAAGATTCGAGAAATCAAGCACGAGTAGATCTATCTATCTATCTAACAAGATGATAATTGAAACACAATACTTAATTCTCATTCATTCTGACCCCACCAATATCTGATGTGGACAATTGTGGTGAGAGTATTTGGAAATGGAGCTATTTCATTGATTTTGGCCCTACTCCCTTGGAAACAAAGATATCTTTATATCTTTACATCATTTTTACACCTCCATGGCCGATGAAAACCACCGATCAAACTACCCAATTCCTACTTCCATGATTCCATCGACATAAGTACCCGAAGTCAGTTAATTCAATTAGAAGTGTAAGGCGACTGGTCAGGTGATGCTGACCGAGTCAATCTAGGTTTTTTCTTCATCTTCTTCCTTGATTCTTATCAATTTTGCTATGTTGTTTCAGTAAATCCTTATGAATTTAGAATTCCTTTCATCCCTTTATACCTTCTGCCTATTTTTCGGATTCATAAATAGTTTTTAAAATCAATTTTATGTTAAACCTAATTTATTGCTAGCTGCCTATTTCTTATGGATCCTATGGATTGTGATTTCATTTCCTGGCTGAGTGCTTGGTGTAATAGAAGATTTAAGAATCCTTCTAAATTGATATTCGAAAAACTAGATAGGGATTTTATGAATGATAAATGGGTTTCATCTATGCCTCACACTAGGATTACAAATTTAGGAAGGGTTTTTTCTGATCATTGTCCCATTCTATTAAAATGTTTCTACCAATAACAAGGTCTTCATATACCATACAAATTTTTCAAGTGCTAGCAGTTGAGTCCTGCCTATAGAAATGTCTTAAAACATGCTTTGAAAAAAGAGGTTAAAGGTTCTCCTAGTTATATTGTTTCTGGTAAGCTCAAGAATCTGAAATAGGATCTAATCACGTGGAATTTAAACTCTTTTGACCACATCAAGCAAACAATTAGTAAGTTAAATTTTGAAATTGAGAAGCTTCAGTCCATGGACTATACTCTAACTGTTGGAGAATTCATTATAAATTATTCTAAACAGCTGGACTTATGGTATGAGATTGAAAACTCTTTCTACAAGCAAAAAGCAAGAATCGACTACTTTCTTCATTATGATAAAAATACAAGATTTTTCCATAATTCAGTAAAGCTTAGGAATATGTACAACACTATACATACCTTAATCACACTTTTATCACTCTGATTCCTAAGGTTTGTAACCCTTCCTCTCCTAGTGAATTTAGACCTATTAGCTTGACAAACACCATTTATAAAATAATCTAAAATTTTAACCAATAGACTAAAACCCATACTTGATTAACTGATTTATTCTTTTTAGTCGGCTTTTATTGCTAATAGGCATATTCAAGATGATATCATCATAAGTCATGAAATTTTGCACTCTTTTAGAACTAGAAAGAAGAAGAATAATAAGAATGGTTTCATGGACATAAAACTAGACCTATCAAAGGCTTTTGATAGACTAGAGTGGCCATTTATAATTGCAGTCTTTAAAAAGCTTGGTTTTTTAGATTTATGGTGTCATATGATTCATCAATGTATCAGTACAATTTCTTATTCAGTATTAGTTAATGGCTCTCCGAGTGATATTTTCTATCCTTTCAGGGGAATAAGGCAAGGTGACTGCGTTTCACCTTATATTTTCATCATTTGTATGGAAATGTTGTCTCAACTCTTATTGAAAGCTGAATCGAATAACATGATTCAGGGGTTTAAGATAAAGAGTAATAGTCCATCCATTTCCCACTTATTCTTCGCTGATGATTCTATGTTGTTTTCAAGAGCCTCCATTTCTTATGAAGATTATTTGGATTCTCTCAAAAGCCTCTGGTCAAGCTATAAATTTTGAAAAGTCTGGGTTTTTTACTAGTGAAAAGATGCATCATAAACATGTTAAATTACTGTCTAAAACTCTAGGAATCAAATACTTGAGTAGTACTGAAAAATACTTGGGTACTCCTCTATTTATTAGCAGGAATAAGTCTTAATCATTTCAGTTTCTGATTGATAAATTTTATTCAAGATTGGGTAATCCTAAAAGAACTAACCTTAATATTGCTGGTAGAACAATGATTACAAAGCACGTTCTTTCAAGTTTAGCAATATATCACATGTTATGTTTTTCTCTTCCCAAAAAGATTACAGCAAAAATAGATTCAATACAAAGAACTTTTTGGTGGTCTATAAACAATCTGAGGCGTGCTGCTTACTTTCGGTCTTGGAACGATATTGGTAAGCCAAAAATGTGTGGGGGGTTGGGTATCATAAACTCTTATGCTACAAATAGAGTCTTCATTGCTAAGCTGGGTTGGAGAATTAGAAATAATGCAGAACTTTTAGTTTCTATTTTCTTAAAAGATAAGTACTTCCCAAATCAGAATTTACTGGAAATTGATAAAGTTGCTGATACATCTTCTTGGATTTGGAAAGGTATAGTAAATAATTTAGCTTTCTTAAGATCTAATATTGTGAGGAAAATAAATGATGGTACTGATACAAAAATCTGGACTTCAAACTGGTTTCCCTTATGTAATTCTCCACCAGTGTCGAATAATCCGGATTATAACAATTTTACTTTTGTTAGTGAGTTAATCAACAATGAAAATAAAACTTGGGATTTAGATATATTGCAATCCTTGTTTGTTACTGAAGATGTTAAAAAGATTAGTTCTTTAAGAATAAATAGTAATAGGAAAGATGAGATAAAATGGGCTCATACTAGAAGTGGGGAGTTTACTATTAAATCTGCTTATAATGTGTATATGAATATAACTAGATAATCATAAGATATTATTTTTTTTGGAAGAAAGTGTGGTCTCTTGATTGTCTCCCTAAAATCAAATACTTCATGTGGAAATTTTTTGCAGAGATGTTGCCTGTAAAATTGCTTGTTGAATTGTTATGCATTTGTTTGTCAGGTGTCATATAGCTTCACATATTTGGTTTGCTCTTTCAATACAACATATGGTATCCTCTGGGTCTGATTGCGTTGATGATATTTTTATGCTGTGGTTTGATAATTCCTTTGGAAAGTCTCCCTTTATGGTTAACTGGCCAAGTATTGGGGCTATAGTTATGTGGAGTATATGGAAAATGAGACGTGAGGTTGTTTTCAAAAATGCTTCTATCAATCTGGATAAAATCATCTTAGATACCAGAAGACTTATAAACACTTATGTTGATAAGCCAGTGACTATGAAGTCTTCTATTTTGATAGTTAAAACTTCCATTCAGAATGTTGAACATATAATGTTTTTAGATGGTTCTTTTAAGGAATTTAACATGGGAGTTGGTGATATTCTGTGTGATATTGCAGGAACTGTAAAGAGAACGAAGTAAGACTTTGGACTGATCTCAGATGCAGTTGGTGCTAAGGCAACTGCTTTCATTTTGGCTATCTCTTGGGCGAAGGAGATGGATTTGTCTAAAGTCTTGTTTGTGAGTGATTGCCTCCAGTTGGTAGATTTTGTAAATGGAGGCAATTCTATGGTAGATTGGAGAAGCTATGCCCTGCCGGAGCACTGTCGGAGTTTATTTGTTTGCGGTAGTATTTTCAATATTGTATGTATTAAACGTTCACAAAACAACGTAGACTTGCACGTCGAGCTAGGATGTTTAGTCTAAAAGACAATTTGATCTCTTTTCCTCCTTTTTGAACTCTCTGTTGAGGAAGGATCCCCTTTCGGCAGTCTGTAATTTCCTTTTATGCTAATGAATCGGAGTGTTTCTCAAAAAAAAAAAAAAAAATCTTTCCTTTCAACTTCTTCCATGTTTTGTTCCTCGATGGGAAATGAAGACTACATAAAGTTCTTTTTTCCACAGATTAGTCCTCAAATCAACACCCCAATCCCGCTTCCACACAAACTTTAATGGTATGTCTACTTAAAAAATTAAGGTTTTTGTTTTTGTATTTGGGATTTTGATATTTATTGTAGATTCATCCTATGATAGTAAATTACCATCCATCTGTGACCTCCCAATGAATACATACAACGATCATATCACCAAAAACATGCTCTCCCATCACCGTAACTATTTCTATGAATTCATCATGGTAATTGATTTTGGTTTTTCATCTCTCACAGATTTAGGTAGGACAATTTTGGATTCTGCATGTGATGATTATTAATTTTGTACTCCGTGTTTTGAGATATGCCCAAGAATTTTTAAATTGTTTATGTGCTTCTGTATTTTCGTTTTAGCAAAATGTCTTATGCCAGAAAATGAATATATGTAAGTTTTTCTTTCTTAAGTTGCGCATAACGTGTTTGATAAGAATACGTTGCCCAAAACTAAAGAAAATTGTAATTCCATTAGATGTTAATGTTAGTATGGATGATTCTGGAAACAGTACTTGGTGGAAAATCCCAAATAAAATTAGTTCCAGAGACCGTGTCTTCCAATATGGAATTTCTACTCAGCTGTTTTCTATATCTGAAATAGTACTTGATAAAATGCCTTACTCGAACTATCGTAGAGGTTATAAACAAAGGCATGTAATTCTACTAGGTGATAATGGTGATATGGGTGATTCTTAAAACTGAAGTTGGTGAAGAAACCCAACTCAAATTAGTCCTAGATCTTGTCCTCCAATCTGGAATTTCTGCTCAGATACTCTTTCTTTCTTTTTCGTCTTTTTTCTTCTCTTCGCCAGGGATTTCGGGTTTGATTGATTTTTGAAAATTGGGTATTGTAATTTGGAGGATTAGTAGCATTATATACGGAGGATCCGTGCTTGATTTTCGAAAGGCCGCCTATCCTGATAAACATATTTTAAGCGGTAATCTGAGTTTTACTAAACTCGAAAGTATTGAAATTTTGTGAATTATAGTGAAATTGATGGGATTGATTTGAATTTTTCGGTTTAAGCATTCTTACAATATCTTTGATTGAATTTTAGATGATTTCAAACATTAAAAGAATATTTCTGTTTCAAGTTTAATAGCAATCCTAGCATAGAGGTGAAGTACAAATGCATATCAGTGAGTATATGTTATTGATGTTCTTGAGGAAAAAGTGAGTGATAATGGTGAACACACAATTGTGCATTATGTGCTTTACGCAAGGTTAAAGCGACAATGAGTTGCGTTGCATTGTTGTTAAAAAGGGATATTTTCTGATCTACAAAATATACCCATAAACTACCTGTGTAATTGAGAATGGATATTTTCTGATCTACCAGAAAGCATGTGAACTGTTGCAGTTGCAGTACTTTTAATACATGTAATGTGTATTTGAATTACAAAATTATATATGCCAAAGTTATAATAAATCCTATTTTATTAATGGTAATGGGGATAAAATCATTAACGTCAACTATATATATCTACTTCTTTTTTGTTGCAGAGGAAACAAATGCAATTACAGGATCAACACAACAGATTGTGGATAATGTAACTGGTGATATCTTTCTCAAAGAGCTGGTGAGGATGGATGAATTTCATTCAATAGGTATGGTCACTGTTTTATTAGGTCTATAAACGGACCTGGAAAAAAAGTTAGCGAAAATACAAATCAATAAAAGGTATGAAACTAACAGTAGAGATTATATGGGTTTTACTTGACAATGTCATTCGGAATTATTCTCCTTAAATAGAAAGAGCGTAGTTAGAACTATCTGTTTGTTTTATTGGAGAAGCTTATAATAAAGAAGATCGGGATTTCTAATTATATATTTTCGATACGAGAACTGGATGAATGGATGAAACTTAGTATGGATGCAATAAGTATTTTTGGTCGATAGTACTGGTAAAACTTAGTATGGATGCCAGATTCTCAAGTATTACTTTTCGAAACATTAGATTGTTTTTTTTTAACATTTTATACTTCAATGGAAAATGTTTCTTTATGTTTCTAATGCAGGGCAACATACGTTCGATGAATGCTCTGTTTAAGATATAATCTCCCCTTGTACAGGTTAGTTTGTGATCTTTTGCGTTCAACCCCGAATTTCACCAGAACCTTGCACAGGCATTTCTCTTTGTTGTCACTTCCAGTATTAACATTATTTTCGATCAAAAATCCCCAAAAACATTGATAGGAACTTACTAAAAGGTGAAAGGTTGGTTTATTCGTTTAAATAATGAAAAATATATAATATGGTAGTAGTCTTTGACGGGAACTTACTTTATCATGCATATATATAAGTTAGCGATAAGCTTAACAATTTAGTAGTATATAGGGCATACAAATAAGATGAGAATGGCGAGGCTGCTACAAGACTACTAAACTCTTAACAATTGATTAGTATTAACTTCTAATAGCGTATCCAGCTATCTAAAACTGTATGCATTTACTCATACTGCTTAGTTAAAGGTGGATTATGGAAATAGGAATGGCAAGGTTCGCTGTCTAAGCCTTAGCCTAAACCATTTTGCCATCTTAATAAGTTTGGCCTGGAAAGAATTCTGAGCCTCTGTGCTTCATTTCTGCCTTTCTCAAGTAACAGTCCGGCAAAAGCTTTAAAAATTAGAGCCCATTCTAGACAAATGCTGAGTCATAATTTTTTTTTCTCTCTCGACACTTTCTAGAACAAAACTGGTGAGCCATGGGTGCAATGTTTGATGGAAGGTAAATATGCCGACCTTACTGTTGAGGAGCGTCCTAATGCTTTGGCTGCCTAATTTGGCGTGGCGATTGATGATTACGGATTCCTTCTCTTCCACCCCTTTCTATCCACACCTATCTGTTCTGATATGATGATGAATGTTTTACAGGAGTGGTACTTAGAAGATGGAAACACTCTAAAGAAGCAAATGTGTGCCGAGGCGCAACTGGATAAGAGACAGCTGAAACAAGGTATATAATAAAGTCTAAAAGTTTATAGTTTATTGGAACCATGGCTGGCCTAAATGTAATGGTGGATGGGTAGAATACCAGAGATCAACGAGGCATATGTGAAGTGCAAAGTAGCTCCAGAAAGTTATCAGCAACAACATTCATCAGGTGATGCAACTGCGAGACAATCGACGGTCACAATTCAATTTTTACATTGGTCAATGAGCATACGAGATGTATGTATACATATCTTTTCCCATGCTACACAATATTCTAATGATGTTCAATAGATTTATAAAACCCATTTTGGTGAAGTTCTGTAATAAACAGAAGATTTGGGGGTTCATGGATAAAAATAACATTAAAAAAAACGAGCAAAGCAAAAAGGTGACTACCTGGTGTTACTTCCTAGTGAAAACATGAAAGAGAAATTAAGAAAGAGATACATTAGATAAGAAAAAAATAATTAAAAAAATATGGAAAAATAAGTTAGCAAAGCTAAAACCCAAGCATACAAGAAATGGAGTTGGAAAAGGTAAGGACGGTTCCTACGGGTGTGGCTAACCAAAGAGTTTGCCATTTTTTCACCCACTATGGAGCTGGCAAAGTGGCAAATTTTCCACTTAGATAGGCCAGGTCAAGCTTACACCGAGCGGTAGAGTCTCGACCGCTCGGCCTAGACTACACCGTTCGGTATTTTATAAACCGTTAACGGCTTTAATAAGATCAGCCAGTTTAGTCTACACCGCTACCTAGTATCTGATCCAATGGTCATAAATCTTTCCCCCTATAAATACCACATTCCTCTACCATTTTAACTCGCACATTCTTCCTATTTTCTTAGATTTTCCAATGGCTCAAAACATGTCTATGGCTTAATTCATAGAAGAGGAACATGCGGCTGAAAATCAAAGAGTTGCACTTCGAGTTAGTGTGCAAAATGAATTAAGAAGATAAAATAGTTGGAGAGTTGCACAACATCACAATTTTAGCACGTTTGAAGATGAATGCATCTGTAGGAATTATGTTTTCTACACTAATCATCCAATCGTTGATGGCGCATTACGGCTTATTTCGTTTTGGGAACGCGTTTTAATGAAATTTGAAGAAGAAATACCGAACCTCTACAATCGCAATTCGATGGTGTTGGGTGCTCGGTTCTCCATAATTTCTAAGAATATTAACAAGTATATTGGTATCATAAGGGAAGAGGCTCAAAACAGGAGAAGTGGTTAAACCCTGCTGGAGATTGATCAAAGATGGCGTGCAAAGTGGCTGCTTGACAACGGAGAGAAGTTCCGATATGCAAGTTGTTATGAAATATTAAAAGTGTTGCCCCAATTTAATCTAGCTTATCAATTCTAAGTTCTTAATTTTAACTTATGTATAAAACTTTAAATGAAGATTATTATTTATCAAAAAAAAGTGCAATTACATTAACGATTTAAACAAACCACGAAATAATTCAAACTAACGTTTGCCACCAAATACATAATCCCCTAAGCCTGTTGGATCTTGTGAAAACTCATTATTTGGACTCTAAGATGGTGGTTGAGTAGTATCAGGTGAGTCATAACCTTAAAATGGTATCGGAGCCATTGGAGGTGCTTGAAATCGGTGAAATGCTGAACTTGTTGGGGTATAAATTACAGATTTCCTAAATGCATCCAAATTGACATGTCCACCAGCAGGATTAAGTACAAGACCTTAGGGAACGAAACCAAGAGGAGACTGGATATTCGTCTCCAAGTTTGTTAATGTTGGTGGTATCTGAGTCTCCTCCACCATACTCTCTTCCATTGTAGCTGGAGTGTGTTGACGACCTCCACGACTTCCACTTCCACGACTTCCACCGGGCATTTGAGAACTTGATGCAAACGGAGTCTCAGGCAATTCATAACTCATACTCTCCCTCAAAGATTGCATCTTGCTCAAGTGAAAATTCTGGAATTGATTGATAAAAAGATCATAATTGTTACACCGATTCTGAAAATCTTCCGGTGATGCCACCACAACATAGTATGGATAGCGTTGCTACAAACCTTCACTAGTAAGTGGAACTATAACAACTCTCCACTTGGTGATAAAGTCCTGACTTCCCAAGGTATTGGAGGCATATTTGACGACCCCATTTGCGTACTAGGGTACGTATATGGTTCGTCCGTCGGTGGTGGGGGTTGGGATGGAAGATCTGTAAGTGGAAAATTGCCTATTGCAGGAAAGTCAACACTACCTAAGTTTTGTGGATGAATAACAATATTTAGCTTACATACATTCTGAAACCAACTGAAATAATCATAGTCATCTTCTGGTTGTTGGATCAAATCATCATATTCTTCCCAAGGTTGTCCATTGTTTATCATCTTTATCCAATCATCATGTGAAATTAGTGAAGTTGGAAATGGGTTGATTGATTTTACCTTTTTTCCTTGTAGCTGAAACAGATGTCTTTCTCCGTAGTACCAAATACCCTGACCAATAACTGGATTGTAAAACACAAGTCGCTTAAGGCTCATCTGTAGCATGTTTTGTGCCGTTGGTTCATGGAACTCATTAATTATTGTATACGGCATTGGCGTAATGTTGACACTAGTTCTGCACAGTTGTTGCATCCTTTGCATAGCAACGATATTTTGACCATCATTAATCCGACCAACCCAATTCTCAGCTTTGTACTTGTACATGACTGGAAAAGTTAATCGTTTATCGTGAAGATCAGGTTCGCCGACAGTAAAATAAGTATACCACCAATACTGAAAAATAACATTGACGAAAACTGATGTGTTAGTACATTCACCACTAGTTTGACAAATCGGTAATAAATCTAATTGATGTGTTCTTACCTCCAATACGACCCAAAATTTATTTAAGCTATATGTCTTCTTACTTGAGTAATCACTGAGACACATGTATATCTCCGCTAAAATTGCGGAACCTCAATCATAATTTGGTGCTTTAGTCAAATCTTCTAAAGATTCCATAAAACCAATTAATGACACTGAGCTACCATTGGGGAAAAAAACTTGACCTAACATCCATAATACAAAAATACGTTCAAGCTCTGGATAATCTTCATCTTTGTTTATCCCCCTTTCATGGTAACGGGTCAAAAAAGCCTTCAACCCAGACATTCTTAATCCAAATAAGTGTAACTGTCTGCCTTCTGGTTTTCCTTCAGTATCATTTGCGTACAAGGGGAGTAATTGTTTCCATCTTCCTTATGATATCCACTTTAATTGGTTAAATTGTACTGTGTCACCGTCACTTTTAATTCCAGTTAACATATACAAATCTAACGATGTGAACCCTAAAAACAACATGGTCGTCAAATTAAAGTTTGTATGTGGTACTAAAATTTGTATAAAACTAAAAAATTGAATCTCTAAAAATTAAAATTTGTTTCTGAACTAAAAATTAAACTATTGAATGGAAAAGTAAAACTTGCCACACTTGAAATCCTTGAAAAAAAAACGTATTTGAAGTGTTCCACCAACGTTCACAAATAACTCGCACAATTTGAGTCCGGTGGTTTATTCCTTTCATGAAATATAAACCCTGCCAAGGATATCTTCTCAAGGATTGTTAACAGGTTGGGGGAGTAACTCAAAAACTTCGGTTAGCTCAGACCACCCACCTCTTACTTTGGGTAAAAGATCTCGCTAGGGATGGTTACATAAATGCGTAGATGTTACACCATCTCCAATCAGTTGCCTAACATTAGCGAACTCTTGGTCTTTATCCTGAACCCATACAATATCACTATCTGCAATAACTTTTCCTTTTTCTTTCCTGTTTCTTTTCCTTTGTCTATTTGTTTTGGTACTACTCATTTTTAAGAAATCGCTCTGGTCTGCTCTGTAGGGGAGAGAGAAGGGGGGGGAGGAAATTGTGAATGAAAAACTGAATGGAATGGTGGTATTTATAGCCGATTGAGCACCGACCGTGAACAATGAAAACTATACCGCTGACGGTGTAAACAACACCGAGTGGTCGAGTCTCGACCGCTCGGTGGGGACTCGATCATTTAACTTATTTCCCATAATGGCTCGACCAGTTTGCCAAGCCAGCTGGCATGGCAAATGGAGGGTTTAGCCATCCCATAGGAACCGGCCTAATAGAGGATTCCACCAAACCAGCCCAAAAAACGACCAACCATTATTTCCTCCTTTTTGTCTCTGGACTCTGTACAATGGGTATAAGTACATTTTCTCAGCGCCAGTTTTGGGCTAGCATTTCACACTTTCAATTATTCCTTAACGAGCTAAAGATACTTCAACAAAATATATTCCTGCTTTTATTTTCTCATTGAAATAGAAAAGAAGCAATTAGCTGCCAGCCTGCAAGGGAATTGTTCTTAAAGTCCTATGGTGGTTTTTCTTTATTCTTTTTTGGCGTGAAGAACACAATCTTCTCATTCCCGCATTTCTCTCGTCTTTCCGTAGGATTATGTGAATCTATCTTGGTTTTGGGAGACGAGTCAAGTAAATTGCACTCCGCCAAGTTAGACCAAATATCAACGCAATCTAGTCACTCTAACCAGTCATGCTGCGCCATAGAAAACCCAAATTAACTTCTGAAAATTCAAGTACTCCCCCTCCCAAGTTCCGATGTGAAGCAAAAAAAAAAGAGTACCATAACTCATCACGAGATGCCCATATAGACGGATGGAATACCAAATCTAAACTTTATGACAATAACATCTACATGATTTGGTGCAGAGATGCTCTGTACTCATTACAACACACACCAAAATAACTTACAGAAAATAATATACACATGATTACAGTTTTTAGGTGTCGGGCAAATTTAACATTCCAAACGACATAACAAAAGAAAATAATCATAAACAAAATAAAGGTAAAAGTAAAAAGTACTATTAAAGATAATTCACATAAAATACTCTTCTTTTTTCTCTATCAAAGATGTGTGGCATCAAATTACTGTTTCATCATCACAGTCTAAAGTATAAACCCCATTAAAAATTCTATGCACTAGTAATTCGATGCGACCATTTTTAAACAATAAAATTCGATCCATAATACTATATTCAACCAGAAGCCTCATCAAACTCCATAGAAGTCAATGAAGAAGGATCCATTAGATCATGTCGAACCAATCCGAAATTACGCAGCACTTGATTGTCAGCAAAATTCAAAGCCTTCTCCATTCCTTTCCAGCAACCATCGTCAGAATAAGATGCGTTATGCAAACCGCTGCAAGGTTGACAACCAGCAAAATGTGTAATAAACGGCTTTCGCAAACTCTGATAACCATTTCCTAATTTCGTAATATATGGTTCTCTCAAGTCAGCGTAATGCTCAGTGACTTTCTCTGCATGTCTTCTTCTTAATTTACTCACGGCCTGTTCCACTTCCAAATACTCTTTCGTTATATTATCAAATCTACTCAATACTTCAAGAAAATACCCTTCAAAATAATACTTTTGCTCTAAATAAATCTTGTCTGCCCATTTTGATTTCTCTTTTAGCATCAAATAAACAAGTGATGATTGATCATCGGCATCATCATATACTTTATCCCTCAAACTTGATTTTAAGATTTTACCCCATTTATCATAATCTGGTGATAAAGGACCCATATTTGACCAAGCATCCATAAAATCTAAAGACCATTGGCAATTTCTAATCAAGAAAATCCCAGCATTTAAACCAACCCAACTATGAACTTCAAAAACTTCTTTATTCCATCCATGTAAAATAAAGTTTTTATTTGTGTACCTTTCTAGAGGAATCTTGAATTCCATGTCGGTAAATGCAGCATCCGAGTCGACCCACCAAATCCACTCCGTTTCAGGGTGAGCTATCATCGCAGCACGGACGAGTGGTAGTTTAGCCCAACAACCGGTCATTTTTGGTTGAAACAGAGCATTATTGTAAAAAATATCATAACCATGAATTCTACAATAATCAACTTTGTTTTTGAAGAATCTAAGAAGCATACTATCTCCACTGGGATGTTTACAAGGCTTCATCTGAGATCCGGTAACTAACAAAATCCGTTCATTAACCCCAGATGCAAATGAAGGGTGTTGATTCAACCAATCTTTTCTTTTCTGATCCCAATTTTTGATGGGTTTTTCCATTGAGTAACTCAGATTTGGATCATCATAGAAATTTTCCGTTTCCGGTTCTTCTTTGAGGTTAATTCCATGAACACCCAGATCAAAATCTAAAGAATCATCATCCACGGACGACTTTGAATCGGCGTTGGAGAATCTTGGAGTGAAATTAGGTTTTGATGTGTCTATAGTAGAGAAAAGAGTCCAAACAACTAAAAACGCAACTGTGGATCCTCCTAAAAAACGAATAAGATTAGAAACAAGAGAAGATGAAGAAGAAAAGGGTTTATTGCGATTTAGGGTTTTAGTCATGGTTGGTGATGAATAGAAATGATGATCTGAAGGAGGAGATGAAGATGAAGAAAGCATATTTGGATTGTGAGGAATTCAGGGATTTTTTGGATTTAAGTAAGTAATGAGTTGTAGAAGGAAACTGTTGACATCTGTGAGTTATGAATGCTGTGTTTGCTAGCAGTAGTACTGTTCTGGAGAGGACTAAAGAAGAAGAAGTGAAAAGAATTATGCCCTGAGTTTTTTGAGAGAGAGAAACAAAAAAGAAACGGTATTTATGGTTGTCTACATCTTAAAATCAGTTTTTTTTTCATTGTATTTGTGATGTTGATGTTTTGGATTGCACCAACCAATTAGCAAGCACCACGTTTCTTATTATTTCTTTATCATTTTTGTAAAATAATTTGAGTAAATATCCATTTTGTCTCATGTTGAAGAATCACAATTGTCCCATCTATCCCTCCTCAATTTGTTCCGTAGATCTTGGTATCTCCATGGTAGCTACCGGGTCTTATTATTTTCTAAATGTCCAACTCAGACTAAGGTCAGGCCGCCAGGCAACCATTGATTAGTGGCCAGGCCGCCAGGGTACGGTTGCTTAGTGGTGTATTTGTTTGATAATTTTTGCGTTGGTAATGTATCGCCATCCATTCTCATTGAATGCTATAATGATTTCTTTCTATATGCCTACTTTTTGCAAATATGGAAGTTCCAAAATTCAATTTTTGATTAATTATGGCAGATATTGGTAAGTCCGTAAGAGAATTATTTTCATAAGAAAGGAAACTTATGATGTCTCATCAATTGATTCTGACAAAGTAAATTACCAAGGAATGAGATAGAAAAGGACAGGGAACCTGCACTCTATCTTTTTCAACTTGTTTGGCATGTATAGCAAGGCCGCATTAATGGTGTGGGATTTATTGGCACACGCGAAAATTAACTGTAAAACTGTTCATATCCACAGTTCCTAGCTAAGTTACCTTCGCCAAAGACGACTCGTCTATAATCTTAAGGAATAGTCAGCCATGTACTATCAATTTTGCTTCTTTGCTTACGTACATGCATTTTCTAAGAAGACTCGCGAAATTCCAGTAAGAAATATTACAGATTCTTAAGTAGGATAGGATCATTATGTCATGCGACTCGTGCATAGTATCAGGAGAAAGACAAATGCCTGTTACCTAACAAGTCTAATAAGTATAAGTCTATGTGCAATGACAATTATTTAATATAGTAACTAAACATTGAAAGAAAAAACAACACTTAATTAACGGTAATCCACACGCTAGTTTATAAAACACAAAATGATGGAATTTGTTTTGTCTCTTGTAAATAGAATAGACTCAAGAAATCAAACAAGTTTAGAAATTTTAAAATTGTCAATTTGAAGAATCAGTCGGTAAGAGATGGCTATGTTTACCAATAATACACAATTAACTAACGTCGTGTAGAATTAAGCTTTGTAGAATTGATTTATGGAATAGTTCGTAGAGAAATAAGCTTTTAATTTGAAACTAATCATAACGAAATACTCTAAGAGGGACTTTAGGCTAGCTGCTTGGCCAGAGCATCTGTTGTTTCAGTTCTTTGTTCTAACATTACACTCGGGCTAGGGAATTAATCAATTGCTATGCAGTTACTGTTGTGAGTCCACGCTTAAGAGGTGCAAAGCCTGTCCTGCAAGCACTTTTATGGGCTGATACAACAGGTTGCATAGCACTGCACAACACATGGTGCCATTCGCCCGAACATGCGGTATGCCTATGCATAAACACGCGCAACAGAAAAAGAAACCCATCATGTCAACAAGAACATCACATCACAAGGCATGCTTTGAATTAAAAATAAAAATCACATCAAAAGAAGAAATGCACACATAACACAGGAAATTTCCCAGTTTCTATTTAGCACCATCGCAATTAACCATTGAAAAATACAAACGGTATTCCATCATCTACATATAAAATGGTAAGTTATAATGCTGTTGAATCGAACTCGAAGAATAATCATTCATCTGTCATCAAGAGCGGTGCATGCAAGGTTAGATGTACGTAAACCATAAACCTACAGAATATATCTGCTCTTTGGCTGGTTGTGCTCAAAATCTGGGGGCATATAGGTTTGGCAATCCAAAACTATTACGGCATTCAGTGGAAAATCCAGGCAGAAGAGGTTGGTGGTTACAAGGATTTGGAATGGGAATAAGCATACCACATACGTATTATAGTTCTGGGCATACCCACGTGAGTTTGTTGAAAGACTCATGATTCATCACACCAAGAAGAATACTGTCATCTTGTACCACGTGTCTCATAGATAGCACCTACTAGCTTTAGGTACGACAATGTATGTGCCGTTTATTTCGTAGGTGGGTCCATCGTATGAGATTTCTTACGCTGCCGAGATGAGATCTAGACAAATAATTGTACGTCACTCAGTCGATGTTTAATTAAGTTGTAACGAGAAACAATATATCACTGATCCAGCAATTTGTACTGTAATGTAGGGCAAACTGGGTATCCTAAACACCTGCGTAGGTACTCTTGAAGAGGAGACAATTATAAAGACGTGATTGGAAGATTCATACACGTGGTGTACTGTCGGTAGTAACGATAATTCAGGGTCTTAGATTAGATTAGATACAAGTTGCTTTATTGACTGAGCAGAATATGGTTTGTCTCTCGTGCATACCGTGCTTTATGTTAGCCGGTCGCTTTTTTCTTTAGTCATGGGAGTTCTTTTTTTCTTTCTTTGCTCATGGGAGTTGAATACTGTACTTAAATCGGATAATTATGACGGTTTTATTCGTTTGGGACCTCTGAACGAGTGGCTAATTGACGATCCTAATAACACTCGGTCCACACATGCTTAGCAGCTTATAGGATCCATAAACAAGCATTATGCCGAATTTTATTTTGGGAAGTGTCTTACCAACAGGGAATAATAAAAAGACATACTGGTTATGGGAAAGTGCTGGGATGCTAATATGTTTTTTTTAATGTTAACATGTTTGGTTCAAGGAATTGGATTCTTGGTAATCCAATGCCGGGGAATAATCCAAATCAATTCTATGTAATTCAGAATTTTGATTCTTAGGAATCTAATTTCCTCCAAAATAATAAATTTACATTGCATTGGTGTAGTAGTGTGATGAAATTGGATTTCAGGATAAAAATAAAAATAATCAGATTACCTCAATCAAATACTAATTTTTTGGATTTCAATTCATATTACTGAAATTCAATTCCAGGAATTATATTACCCCATAATTAAAATTCTTCCAACCAAATAAAGTGTCAATGTAAATTAATGGAATGACACTAGGTATGAATTTTCGATCTTTATATGGTTAGGAGTAGGACCAATATAACTCGGCACAACTTTGATTGATGGATTGGCGGTAAACTAACTTAAAAAATATGTTGCTGTTAGGGGTGAGCAAATGAGCAAGGGTGGTCCAATCTGCCGATCCGACCCGTGCGCTCATTGCTGGATTCGACGAAATACATTTTTTTAAATTTGCTAAATATAGATTGGGTGAGGATGGAAGCTTAGAAATCCATTGAATACCTGCACCAGCGGTCAAATGTATTTTTTTAGAATCTTGTGAAGCATAAGGGTTAGTGTAAGTCTATTAATTGATACACAGTAGTATATCTATTTTAGGTTATTCATCTATGCAAGTTTAAGGTTTACACGTTCCTAGTAAAGATATACGAAGAGGGTTTAAACCAAATTGATTCTTCAATTTAATGTTTAGTAGAGAGGCAGATCGATCGATCCCCCTCATTTTGTTTGTTCTTAATTGATCTGAGATATTAGATTTGACAAGGTATAAATTGGAACCATACTATTGGTTTTGATTTTGATTTCGTCGACATTGGATGGATGTTTCATTTTAATCGATGTTCTTCTTCTTTTTGATCAATGTTCTTAGTTAGTTAATCATATAGGCCCGTAATTTATTCTTGCTAATACTGGATAATAATTTTACAGGTCCAGATCCCTTATACCCAAGTTCCATGTCTCCCCATGTCCTTCCAACCATATCACTCCACGTGGCACATACTTTTCACTTGGTTAACGCTGTTAACAGTAACATGGATTCTGCTTCTCCATTAAAATGTTGTTGTGTGAAACCCTAACCCAAAAACATAAAGAAGGAAGGACCTGCATCAGATTATCTTGAATCCACATTAAATATTTTATTTTGAAAGATGGTGGATTTTTTTTTTCTTCGTTAAGAGAGGACTTGAATCTAACAATCTTTTTAATCGATATATAACTTGGATATATCGACCATGAAATAAAATTCTTCATTTTATTTTGACCGATCGAAAAATAAAATCTTCATTTTTGAAACAACTGGGACACTATTATTCATATTTTGAAGACCGTTCGGAATCATCATAGTTGTGCAAAATTATTATGAGTTTCGATTTTATTTTTTTTTTCCTTCCCTGTTTAAAGCATTCAGTTTGCTATTGTTCTTAAATCAATAGGTTTCCTCTGTAATTTCTCAACATAATTGTCAATCAAAGTTTTACATAACTATTTAAAGGATGATGGAATTGAATTAAGCTATCTCATTAGAGTATCAAACTTCAGTTAACCAGAGACCGAAAGATGATGGAAGATTAAGATACATTTCCTTTTATATATTTTGATTTTTTACTTTATTTATTTTGATTTTTACTTTATGAAACTAATTAACGTGCTTCATGGACGGGAACTAACGACGTTAATTTCTTAGTTGTCAAATTACATGTGTCAGTTTCTCATTGGAGGGTACAGAAGGAGACATGGAACTTGGGTACAGGGGATTTGGACCCAATTTTACGAGAGATTTAAAATAGTTTAAGATATTTGGATTTATTTAAATATGTAAGGATATTTATCTAAGAATAATTTAGAATGTTATGAATTAGTAATTAAACTCCGTTTTTATTTAGTTTCGCTTTCTTTTTTCTTAGATAGAAATTTAAATACAAATTCACGGATCCACACGCATCCCGTCTATCCACACGCCCACTCACGGATGATGAGTTGGACACGAATGGAAATCTAGCACCCGCCATTTATTATTGACCGGACGTGAATGGCACCAAATCCACAAATTGTGCACGTCACTCATCCATGTTAGCTGGCTTAGTTTTTTTTTATAGAAAAAGAGGCAAGCCTCATATTATTGATAACAAAGGACCATACTCCTTAAAAGGAGAGTTTCGGTACACCATTACATCTTCATTCCAATTTTGAATGTTCAAGATCTCAAGATTTTCTCCTTTCTAGATATGATTTTCTCCATAGATTTTCTCCTTTCTAGATATGCTTAATAGCATATTTGTTACAAAAACCTGAGATTTTAGCTGCCCATATTACATTAATTCTTAAAACAAGATTAAAAGCTTGGACTTTGAAATTTATATCTAATTTAGCTATGCTGCCAACTTCAGTACTACTTTTATATCTTTGCTCCTTTGCCGCTGCATATTTTCTTATTAGCAACATGAGAGTAGGTTCTGAATCGCTCCTGAAAATGATAGAGTGACCAGTCCATTCTGTAGCCCACTGGAAAGCCGCATCTACACCAGCCGTCTCTAGTTGTTCTCTAGTTGTGCAATCTGTGTGAAGTCCTCTAGCTTCCCTGACTATCCCTGTATAATCACAAAGAGTTAGACCAATGCCAGCTTTTGCTCCTGAATTCATCATCGTGAGGACAATATCAATTTTTATGTCTATCATTCCTGTTTGTTCATGCCACGTGTTAGTCTTAACCTTGAGAGTTTCATCATTAAGAGGATTGTAGTATAGTAACTGCATAATATCATAACCAGACCTGTGTACAGTCCCGTAACTATTTATAAACTTGATAATATTATTAGCTGTAACTTCACTATTTTGATTCTCCGTTTTGAAGGTTATTTTGCATCTAGCCTTCCAAATATGCCAAATTATAATACTACAAAGAACCTGCCATTCTATGCCATATCCACCTCTGTTGGTGGTCTCAAAACAATTACTTAACCAATCATGAAAAGTGTTAGTCCCATTTTTTATAAATTGCATATCGAAATTAAAATGCATCCAAACTTGTTTAGCATAGACACAATCCAAGAACAAATGTGTTAAGGTCTCTTTCCCCTCATTGCAAAGTTTACATATTGTGTTAATTTCTGGAAGAATATTCACCACTCTCATACTATTAGGCAGTATTGAGTGCGCTGCTTTCCAGATAAAGGTTTTCACAGCAGGTGTTGTCTTCATACTCCAAATTTGATTCCATTTTTTATCTACATTACCACTTGAGTTAATTTTATTGTAAAGAGAATTCACAGTAAACATACCTGTAGCACTTAGAGTCCAGTGAGGAATATCTTCTCTGTTGACATAATTTATACATATACTCTTTATTTTCTCAATGGTTGGTGCATCAAAACATCTATCCAGTTTCCCTAAGTCCCAAGAATTGTTTGTAGTAATCAGATCACTTACCTTTTGTAGCCCTTCAATGTTTTTTGGAGGTTTATTTATAGGTGCCCAAGTTTCAGGGATCCAACAATCATTCCAGATTTCTATATTTGTTCCATTGCCAACTTCCCAAAAGCAAAAAAAAATTAGTTGTTGTATACCAGAAAGCATGCCTTTCCATATCCAACTATCATTTCTATTAGGTTCATTTTTGATGTGCAAAATATCATTGTTTAGGAAGTACTTAGCTTTGAGAATTGAGGCACAAAGAGAGTCGGGGTTCTCTTTTAGCCTCCACCCCATTTTTACTATCATAGCTAAATTAAACTTTCGAACATTTTTAATTCCTAATCCTCCCTCATCTAAGGATTTACAAACAGAATTCCATTTTTTAAGACAAACACCTTTCTTTCCATTCTTATTAAGCCCCTTCTCATTTTTCCCCCACTAATAATCCCTCTGAATTTTTGTTAAATCCTTACATATTTTCACTGGAATCTTAAAACAGTTCATTTGGTACACATAAAGCGAACTAGTGACATTTTTAACCATTACTGTCTTTCCTGCAGTATTTAAGTCAGTTCCTCTACAACTAAGCATCCTATTTTTCATCTTTTCAACTAAAGGCTCAAAACATGTTATTTTAGATCTATTCGTGAACAGAGGAGAACCTAAATACTTGTCATTTAAAGGAATGGCAGTGACACCTAGAATCTCTTTGACTCTACATCTGATCCTAGTTCCAGTTTTCGGGCTAAAAATGACTCCAGACTTTTCAAGGTTGATCAACTGGCCAGAGGCTAAACCAAAATCTTTAAATAATTTAACTAAGCTGTGACAAGTTTTTTCACTTACCTTGCAAAACAAAATACAATCATCAGCGAATAAAAGGTGGCTCACGGAAGGATCCTGATGTACAATTTTAATCCCTTTGATTAGGCCAGTATCTTCGGCCTGTTTTATTGTTCTGGACAGAGCCTCCATACAGAACAAGAACAAGTAAGGAGAGATTGGATCTCTTTGCCTCAAACCTCTCGATGGTTAAAAAAATTCATTAGGAGTGCCATTGATTAAGACCGAGAGGGTAGTAGTTGAGATGCATTGGTGAACTAAGTTGCACCATTTCTCATTGAATCCAAATTGTTTCATTATTTGTATCAAAAAATTCCACTCCACTATGTCGAAAGCTTTCGACATATCAATTTTCAGTCCCATAAAGCCCTTTTTAGACTTGGAGTTTTTCATTTTATGAATGATTTCATGTGCTATTGTTATATTTTCAGCGATCTGCCTACCTGGAATAAAGGCCGATTGGTAAGGAGATATCATTTTATTAAGAAGACTTTTCATTCTTAGAGCCATAAGCTTCGAGATTATCTTATAAGAGGTGTTAGCAAGAGCAATAGGTTTGAACTCCGCTGGAGTGATAGGATTAAGAGTTTTAGGAATCAGAGAGATGAAAGAGGCATTCATTTCCTTAGAGATGTTACCAGAAATAAAGAATGTCTGAACCATACTGACTAAGTCAGGTCCGATAATCTCCCAGTTTTGTTGGAAAAAATTTGGCGGGAACCCATCAGGTCCCGGACTTTTATCAGGTTCCATGGAGAATAGAGTGGTCTTAATCTCATTCTCCAAAGGAGTTCGACAAAGCATGTCGTTGTCTAACTGGGTTATGCAAGTTGGTATAAGATTGATCATACTTTGATCAATATCTGGTGTCACACTGGTTGCAATACTTTTAAAGTGATTTGTTATGAAATCTGAAATGTCCTTTCTAGTTTCTAACCATTCATTTTTTTCATTCTTTATTGTTTCTATCCTATTCCTCCTAATTCTCTGTTTAGCTCTATTGTGGAAATACTTCGTATTTCTATCTCCCAAAGCAATATTTTGATCCCTACTTTTATCTTTCCAGAATTTCTCCTTTATACTATACCAGTTTGCAAGATCTTTTTTAAGTTTACTTAACTCTAGTAGATTTGTTAGGATATGTTGCCCTTTTGTTTACTCTATCAAGTTCTTTTTTGATGTTGTCTATGTTAGTCTGAATATTGCCAAAACTACTTTTGTTCCATAGTCTTAAAATATACTTCACATTAGCAAGTTTTTTGTTTACAATAAAAGCTGGAGAGCCCTGAATATTGGAGTTCCAACAATCAAGAATAAGTGGTTTACACTGTTCATGCTTTATCCATTCCCCGAAGTATTTAAAAGGAATGGCCCCATCATTCCAATGGTTATAGCTATTGAGTCTAATCGGGACATGGTCAGAAGCTAGAGGACCCAAGTGTCTTATACTAGAATTAGGAAATTTCTTGTTCCATTTACTATTTACCACAGCTCTATCTAGGCGTTGTTCAATGTTATCTGAGTCGCTTCTGTTATTGTTCCAAGTAAAAGTGTAACCTGTAAATCCCATGTCCATTAGACCACATTTATTTATCAGATTGTTAAAGATTCTTATTTCATTTCTTTTAAACGGAAATCTACTTTTATTTTCCTCCTCATGTAAGACTACATTTAGATCTCCTATTATTATCCAGGGGTTATTTATGGTTTGTGCCATATCTTCTATTATTTTCCATGAGTGAAGTTTCATTCGCCTATATGGACTGCCATAAAAACATGTAAGAGTCCAACTGCTATCATTTATGTGATTGGTAACCTCAGCATTTATATAATTATGAGCATGATCTATTATTTGAATAATAATATTATTCTTCCAAATTAGACAAAGACCTCCTGCACTTCCTCTAGGAGGAACCAATTGATAATTCTGGACATTTAAATGTTTCAGGATCTTATGCATTTCTTTATTTTGTTGCTTAGTTTCGGATAAAAATAGGATGTCTGGGTTCTCTTTATTTAGGATATCTAGAACACTACTTCTAGTCTCTAAATTTCCTAAACCCTGGCAATTCCAGGCTATCATACTTATAAACTCCCAAAAATAAGAGATAACAGGATAACTGAATTTTACTAGCACAATACAGTTCTTATCATGTAGACAATTAGCAATACAATTCTCCATAAGGGTGCAAACCACAACGTAAGTCTTATACATGTTTTCTATGCATAAAAGATGTGTCAAATTTTCTATTAACCAATCAACAATCATTTCAATGGCAATTTTGTTATGAACAGATAAAGGAGTACGGTGGCAGAAGTTAGCATACACATCAAAAAGGAGAAGTTCACTCTTATCCATGAGATCAGATTTTAACCCATCATCTTTAATCAAATCAATATGCAAAAGAAATTTAAAGAAGTTGAAGTTCAGGGGTACCTCAATTGTGTCCGAAACAATGGTCTTGATTAGAACAAGAATAATGAAAACAGTAGGAAAATAATTTGTGGAAAAGCAATTGATTGAGAGAGTAAGATGCCCATCAAAAATACCAGATCCCGAATTACCAATTATGCCAGAAGGCTTTATAATCTTCCAGATTTTGAAGAGGAAAATAGGGCTTTTGTAAAAAAATATTTCCAAAATTTTCTTCAATAAATCGATTCTTGACCAGTTATATCCAAACATACTAATTCCAGCGAGAAAAAGTGGGAAACGATTTTTGAATCGTTTATCAAGGATATCAAAGAATTTCTTTGATTTGTTGATTTGTAGATAGAAAGTTGAATGGTTTGGGTATTGATTAACTTTCCCAGTTTTGTTATGAATCTGTATCTGTGGGTAGAGAAAATAAAAATAGTAATAAAAATCTAATCTTTTATTACAGCTCAAATAAATTTGTGGTTTACTCCCTGACACGTGTCTCATCCTTCTGTTGCACGCGTAGCAGGAGGTCAGGCGAGACAATCGACGGAATCCACAAACCAGTTACAATAGTGTCAATGAGTGTTTTGAGTCTTGTGATCTTCAGTGTCTATAGTGGCTTTATGCTTGCAAGGTGTCTTAGAACAATAAAAGCTGTAGGATCTGTAGGATTCTTGAATCTTAAGTGTCTTAGGACAAATTTCGAATGTAATCTTTGTGTCTCTGTATCAAGTAGTAACAAAGGTCTTCGAAAACAGTTGGAAAAGTATCTTATTTCATTAATTAGAATGAAGATTCAGAGATGCCGTTGAAGTTCCGGTAAATTTCCGATCCAAAGCGACCGTTGGAGTAACCTAACGGTCAAAAAACGGTCGAAATCAGAGAATCTCAGAAGAACATTTAGAATAGACCGGCAGAAAACAGTCGGAAGGAAAAGAATAGAGAGAGGAGAGAGGAGAGGAGAGAGCTGGCTTAGTTGAAATTGTGTAAACCTAAAGCTAAGGTGGTCTGGGAGTGAGAATTTGAATCTCTCGAATAAGGCTTTACTAGACAAATGGGTTTGACGTTATTTTTCTAATAAGAATTCTCTTAAAAGATAAGTAATGTGAGAATAATACTATATTACAATACTACGGTAAAAAAAATCGAATTTGGCATAACAACTCGTCTGGTAGAGGTCCTCGAAGCTTTCATAGGTTACCTAGATTAACATGCCTCAGTAGACGAATAAGTTGTAGATGGAAGGTGGAGTTGTGAGTTTAGGAGAATATTAAAGTAGGAAATACTATTCGGTCCTAAGAATAATATATTAGTATGAGTCTAGTTTATTTGGTCCAGTCAAATGTCTGTTTGGTTCTATTTGGTAATATAAATTATAATTTGGTCCTAAAAATTATTGTTTGGCCCTACGCTAATGTCATGGATGATGTAAATGTCATCCTGAAGTGGCATAAATACCCTTTTGGGACCATATATATAGAAAGAAACCCAAGAAAATATCTTATTTTCAGATTTACTTTCTCTCTCCTCCTATTTTCAGATCTAGTTTCTCTCCTACCCATTTTTTCTTTTTTCTGTGGCTTCTCATGAAGACGGTGAAGAACGACAATTTTTTTAGGTTTTTCTGCTGTTGTGTACGACGAAGAAGAAGAAAAATATGAAGAAACACATTACTGCTGCTGCTGTTGGCGAAGAAGAAGAAAAAGGTGAAAAAGAAAAAGTCGAAGAAGAAGAAAAAGAAAAAGATTTTTCTGCTACTGTTGACGACGAAGAAGAAAAAGACGAAGAAGAAAAAGACGAAGAAAAATAAAAAGGTATTTATGCTGCTGTTGTTGACAAAGAAGAAGAAAAAGATGAAGAAGAGAAACACATTTTTCTGCTGATGTGTATGACGAAGAAGAAGAAAAAGATTTTTTATGTTGTTGTTGCTTAAGATGAACTTCATTTCTGGAATGAAGTCTGTTTTTTTTAGGTTTTTATATGGACTTCATTTTCTGGAATGAAGTCTGTTTTTTTAGGTTTTTATATGGACTTCATTTCTAGAATGAAGTCTGTTTTTTTAGGTTTTTATATGGACTTCATTTTCTGGAATGAAGTCTGTTTTTTTAGGTTTTTATATGGACTTCATTTTCTGGAATGAAGTCTGTTTTTTTAGGTTTTTATATGGACTTCATTTCTGGAATGAACTGCTACAAGAAAATAAGTAAAATTTAACACAAAAGGGTATTTTTGTCTATTTTATATTTTTAAATAATTATGGACCAAACAGTAAAGGCGTTTGACCAAAGGACCAAACATACATGGGCCCACCTAAAAAGGGACCAAACGATATTTTTCCCATATTAAATTGAACGAACAAACCAAATGAGACCTGAAAAAGAGAGGGTACCAGGTACACCACCAACTTTTTGTCCGTGAACTTATAAGACAATGTTACGATCAGTAGTATAGATCAACGGTTGAGATCACCTGAATTATAAATTAAGTTTCTTGTACAATATATACATTGTTATGAAATTGTATACAAGATTGTTTTACAACGTAAACCTAGTATGTACCCGAACTGTAAACCTTGTAATTTGTATTTCAAGAAACGAATTCATAAAAACAAGTCTTGTAGGTTCTATATAGTTTGAGTTAAAAACTATCTAGGATGATTATCAGATCACTTGTTTTTAGTTTAGTTTTAACAAATACAATTATAATGCGGAAGTGAAAAGTAAAGAAAGACACAAATAATTTTTTCAACGAGAAAAACTGCAATGTGCATAAGTCCCGGGACTTAGTCCAGTTTGAACATCGCATTGTATTAAGTCGCTACAGACACAAACCTACTATTAGACTTCGAACTAGAATGTAGTTGAAATTGAATTAACCCTCCAAGAAATTTAGCTTCAGTTGGGCTCCTTACATCTCTTGGATTTCGCAAGACCTTACGCACTTGATTCCCCTAGCTGACGTCCTTTACAGGCTTAGGAGTTGCTTCATTTGCAGTGAAGACTTGTAATAAGATATTCTCCTTTACAAAATACCTATATGATTTTACTTTAGATATGAATCAAGGTTTTGGAAAACTAGTGTTTTTTTCGAAGAACTACCATGTAAAAAAATGAACTTGTAGAAATAGGGTTATACTCTTCAAAACTTATAGAGATACCTGACTAATAATTCTATAGTAAGAACAACTAGAATAAAACTACAGATATCTTGTAAACTTCTTAAGGAATTTGTGAAACACCTTATATGAAGTTTTCTTTCTAATCTAGATTTTGACCAACTAGTGTCGTGTCGATATATGATCTTAGATTGAAATTTATCAAATCTAGGTTTTATGATCAATAATATTTCAATAGCCCTACATCAAAAGAGAAGGTACATAGAATAGACAAAGATTATTGAAATAATATGGATACAAATTCCGTAACTATCTAAGAATATTATTACCAACTTTTACTTTATGATCCCCAACTAAAGTCTTTAATGTCTCACACTTGTTCTTGAAGAACATAAGTAGTGGAAAAAAAACTTTATGCAGCACACACAAATTTTCCAAGGGTTGGTTTGTGTAGCTGGCCAAGGCTAGGTAACTTGAATTCTAAGCAAGTTTGTGAACTGGTTTCCTTACTCAGACTCTTTCCTTATTTTGAGAGTCGTTCCTAAGCTACACAATTTTAGCATATATAATTATATAAATAATTACTCGTATAAATTGTACTTTTTAAATTGTCTCTTAATAAATTAACATAAATTATAACCTTAATGTCTAACTAGGTTTCATTTTTTCTCCCATGTGTTTACAGATTGATTTGTCCAAAATGGCGTTGGCCTGGTTTACTGTGGTGATTATAGCGTTTGCTGCTGTTGTTTTCCTGCTTGTTGAAGCTACAGTTTCATCTAGAAATTTCATTGTTATTAGTGCTTTCATGGAGAAAGTCCGATTCAAGGCGGATTTAATCAAGCAAAGAATTAGATGGGTGAGTCGTTCAAGGAAAAAGAGGAAAATCCTGTATAAATTTGAATTCTTTGAATCCCTCCTTCTGTTTTGGTCAATAACAACTCAATTTCTTTCCCTTTCTGTTTCAACCATGCATAAAATTCGCTCAATTCCCAGTATTCAGGGATTTTATGCCCCTCCTAATTTCAGTAACCCTAATTTAAAATGTATTTATCTAAACCCTAAATCTCATATTCTTATTCAATTGCATAAAACCCCACAGTTCATCCATAAAATGGCCGAAAATAACACTTCCAATATTATTGAAACCAGCAAAAATATAGGAGTTTCTGATCTAGCTATGAGATTCAGGAAAGAAATAATTGAGTTGAATGTTGCGGAAGATAATCTAGTACTGCAACAGGATGTACCTGATAATGAAACTTCTGAGAGTGGAGAATGGGATTTCTGCTTGATAGGAAAGATAATTTCTGAAGGAAAAATGGGTCATGCGGCTGTGGAGAAGAACATTGTCTTCACCTGGAATTTTATCCCTCCTGAGGAGATTCAAATTATCGATGTTGATACAAATGTAATGATCTTCAAGTTGAATAATAAGGATGTAGTAGATCGAGTAATTGCTGAGGGTCCATGGAACATTGATGGGTATCTGTGCATCTTGTTTGACTACTATCAAGTATTAGTTCACCAAAATCTGGATTGGACTAAGCAAGCATACTGGATCCAACTGAAGTACCTACAACCGGAACACATGAACGTGAGATCAGTGGAAGATATGGGGAAGCTATTAGGAGAAGTGCTTGCGATTGAACCTTCAAATGCAATACCAGTAGATGGAAAACCGGTAAAATTTTGTGTGAACATTGAGCTAACCACACCACTAAGAAGAGGGGTCTTGGAAATCACGGATGCTGGAGTCACGAAATGGGTCAAATTCTATTATGAAAAGCAACCTCATAAGCTATGTAAAGAGTGTTTTATGATTAACCACTTCAAGGATGCTTGTAAGTATGCAGCAGTATATGTGAAAGAAGTTCATGACAAGCCGCTACCTTTTGGAGGAGTTGGGAAACTTACGACAAAACTATCAGTTAGAAGCACCGCAATGACTACTCCCAAACCTATGAATAGAAGATTTGCCAAAGCTGCTCCATTTGTGCCTCCAAAAGACGGAATCAAAATTATGATTCAAGATGTATCCGAAACTGATGAGGTTAATGGGAGATTGGGAAAGAGACAACGATTTATAGAAATTGAAGAAGGAAATATTGGTCAAATTACTGAAAAGGAAAGCACTGATAACAATGAAGTGGAAATGGTGAAACAAACAACAGCTAGAATTCCACAAAAGGACAAACAATCTGATTCTACTGCAGGGGAGAATGAGGTAATCTCTAGACATTTCTTTAGTGTTTTTTATTTAAATTCTAACAAATTCTGCTCCTATTTTCAGTTAAATATCTGTTTTAATAACTTATTGCTTGTTCATTTCATTTGATTTTTTGTTCCTAAAATGAAGTTTCTCTCTTAGAATGTCTGTGGGTTTGGTAATAAATATACTAGACAACACCTCAAATAATTGATAAGGTCTAATGATCCTGATATTATTTTCCTTAGTGAAACTAAGAATCAAATTCAGAAGATGAAAATTTATACGTCTAAATTGAATTTTCCGAATGCTGCGTTCTGTGATCCTATTGGTATGTCTGGTGGTTTGTGTTTATTATGGAAAGATGGGATAGATATTCAAATAATAGAATGCAAACTCAATATAATAAACTGTCTGGTAAAAATTGATGCTAGGACTAATCAGTCTCTCATCTCCTTCTTATATGGCTCTCTTAGTGAAGATATTAGGAACCAGCAATGGAACTTAATGAATAATTTATCTCAACATTATAGATTGCCATGGTCTGTTATGGGAGATCTAAATTTTATTATTAATCAAAATGAAAAAGAGGGAGGTAATTTAGTTAGTCAAGCACAATTAGACAAATTTAAAGACATTCTAGATAATGCAAATCTTCACTCCTTAGATTTTATTGGTAATCCATATACTTGGACTAATAAAAGAAAGGGGAAGAACTCATTTTAGAGAGGCTTGATAGGGTAGCTTCAACTTTAGATTGGATGAATAATTACCCTTCTGCTAAGGTGTATCATTTAGTTCCCATGGAAAGAGACCATTGCCCAATCCTTCTCTCTACTGATCCAAATGAGAGTGGTACTAGTAAACCATTTAGGTTTAACAGGACTTGGTTTCGAGATTCTACTTGTAAGGAGGTTATCAAAAACAGCTGGCAAGCTACTTATGATGGATCTGCTGCTTTCAAACACTGTAAGTTCTTGTATGGTACTAAGCAAGATCCGAGGAGATGGAATTATATCCATTTTGGTAATATCTCTACTCAAATAGCTAAAATAGAAGATCAGATTTCTAATCTCCTTGCTAATGGCTATAATATATCTTCTGATGTTATTCTAGATCTTAATAAAAGACTAACTTTTTGGTATGATGCGGAAGAAGATCATTGGAAGCAGAGAGGTAAGGATGAATTCTTTAAATTGGGTGATAGGAATACCATGTATTTTTTATAATAAAGCCAATTTTAGGAAAAAAAGAACCCAAGTAGATACTTTGCAGAACAATCTTGGTATTTGGCTAACCAATATGAATGATATTGCTGACACTCTTAAATCCCATTTTCTAAACATGAGCAGAACTACCAGTCCACCAAACCCAGTTGAGTATTTAGATAATATCATTCCCTGTATTACTGAGGAAGATAATGACATGCTTACAAAAATTCCTACTGTAGAAGAAATTAAATCTACTGTCTTTAGCATGCAGGCTTGGACCACTCCAGGTCCTGATGGTTTCCCTCCAGGATTCTATCAGGAAATGTGGGACACTGTAGGAGAATCTACTGTAAGTTTGGTTCAAAATTGTTTTCATTCTAAACATATGTTATAACAGCTGAACCATAATTTTACTGCTTTAATACCAAAAACCAATTTCCCTAAGAATGCAGCTGATTTTCGGCCTATTAGTATATGTAATGTAGTTTATAAAATTATATCTAAAATTCTATCTAGTAGACTCAAACCTTTACTGAATATAATTATTTCACCTAATCAAACTGCATTCTTGCCTGGTAGACTAATTACGGATAACATAGTGATTGCTCATGAACTTGTTGACACTATGAAAAAAATTAAGGCTCAAAAGGGTTGGATCGATGTAAAATTAGACATGTCTAAAGATTTTGATAGGATATAATGGGATTTCTTGTTAGGAACTCTTAGGAAACTTGGTTTATGTGAAGATTGGTGTGGCATGATTGAACAATGTTTATTTACTGTTTCTACTTCCATTATGTTGAATGGCTCACCTGGAGATGTTTTCAAACCTCAAAGAGGTTTGAGACAAGGAGACACATTGTCCCCTTATCTGTTTATTCTCTGTATGGACTCCTTTTCTAGAGCCCTATTAAAAGCTGAACTCAGTGGCAGTATACATGGTACGAAGGTAAATAATTATATCCCATCTGTTTCCCATTTATTTTTTGTTGATGATTGTTTGATATTCACCAAAGCTAATACTAGTGAAGCTAGAAGTTTAGCCAAGATTATTGATCAATTCAGTCTCTTCTCTGGCCAATCTGTCAATTTTGACAAGTCAGGTATGGCTTTTAGTCCCAAAGTTCCTAATGTTGTTAAGAATGATATCTCAAATATTTTACATATCAAGAAAATGGATTTAAATGATAAATATTTAGGTGTCCCTCTTCTTATTCAGAAAAATAAGATGCAAACCTTTGGTGGGTTATTAGATAGATACGGTGAGAATCTTCACACTTGGAAATCCAAGTTTCTCAGTCAACTAGAAAGGACTATTTTAGTTCAGACTATGTTGGGAAATACTGCTAATCATCACCTTGCTTTTTTTCCTATGTCTAAAAAACTTACAGAGCAAATGGACTCCATCCAAAGAAAATTCTGGTGGAATAAGAAGAAAAATGGCAGGAGAGGTTACCCAAGAAGATGGGATGATGTGGCTAAACCAAAATTCCAAGGAGCAATGGGTATTAAAAAGACAGATATCATGAATAAATCTCTGTTGACTAAGTTAGCTTGGAGGATGGTTTCATCTCCTGATGATCTATGGTCACAAATCCTAGAAGGTAAGTATTATAGTAATGCCAATGCTCTACATGGGAACTGTGCTAGTAATGGCTCTTGGGTTTGGAAGGGTGTTTTGGAAGGCCTAGAGTATGTTAGGAAATATAGCTGTTGGGAGTTAGCTAATGGGGAAAAAATTAATATTTTGAAAGATAGATGGGTACCCGGTTTAGATGGGCTAGTTGATTCTACTTTCGCGTCATCTGAAATGTGCTATGTTAACCAACTCATAGATACAGAAAATCTATCTTGGAAATTCCACATCTTAGAAGCTTTGTTTAATCATGAAACAGTTAGAGAAATCTTAAAAATTCGTATCCCAGATAGTGGTACTGACACCTTAAGATGGCTTCCTGAACATAATGGCCTTTTTACTGTTAAATCAGCTTATAGGGTTATTCTTAATGAGTATCATGCTCAAAATGGTATTAACAACTCTTCTAATGGTGTTAATTGGAAAACTTTCTGGAAACAGAAAGTCCCTCCTAGAATTCTACATTTTCTATGGAAATGCATAACTGGATGTTTGCCAGTTGGAGATAGATTCACTATATTTGCTGGTAATAGGTCTACATTGTGTCCCTTCTGTAATGCCTCCCTTGAAACTATGCAACATCTATTCTTTGATTGCGACATTTCAAAAGAGGTGTGGTCTATGTGTAACAGAAGTCTTGCCTATGCTGTGAGCAATGCAAGCTTTGATGATTGGATTGTTCATACTTTTGCTACAACTACTAATGTCAATGCTCAGCACAGTACGATGCTGGAAGGAAAAGCTGGAGTAATTCTATGGTTCTTGTGGAAAGCTAAATGCAATATAGTTTTTGAAAAGGCACAGCCTCATGCAGGAAGTATCTCTAACTTGATAAATCGATATTATAATGATTGGAAAGCCACTTGTATCCCTCGTTCTGTTGGTAATGGATTTGATAACAGCAGGCATCCAATTAATTGGAAACCTCCTTCTACTGATACCTTAAAAGTTAATTTTGATGCTTCATTTATTAAAGAATCTGGTAATGCAGGACTGGGACTAATCATTAGGGATTTTGCAGGTGCGCAACATGGACTTAGATCCTATTTTACAACAGAAGAAACACCTGAAGGAGCTGAAGCTGCGGCAGCTTTAATAGCAGTAAGGTGGGCGAAGGAAAAAGGGATTGTCGATGTGTGGTAAACGCCATTAATGGTGCAAGAAGTGCAGTCCAATGGACAACACATTCTTGGATTGAAGACATCATTGTACTTTTAGAGAGTTCTTTTGATTCTTGGTCGTGTACTTTTGAACCTAGAGATGCAAATAAAGCAGCGCATAGACTTGCAAAACATGCTATTTCAAACTTTGTTAGAGAAAGTTGGTTAGAACAAACTCCTAGATGGATGAATGATTGTATCCAGCAAGATTTAAACAATGTTCTTCATTAATCTTTGAATAGATTTTCTTTTCTTATTAAAAAAAAAAATTATAATTTAGCTTATGAAGGAATAAAAGACGTCACATACTTTGAAAACTACCCAAATATGGAATAGATTGTGTGTGGAAGAATAACCATCTTGCCTAAAAGATGAAACATCAAAAACTTGACTGAAAAAGGCTTAAAGTCACGTTTTTGCATTTCAGTTTACTATTCACAGACAATTTTTAGCCACACGATTCAGCTGTAGTAAATCAGTTATAACTTCTTCGTTACAACTCGAAACTGAGTGATTCCTGGCTTGTTAAATTTGTATTTTCATTCACTACAACAAAAAGACCTTTTCATAGTCAAAGGTCATTCTCACTAAATTCTTAGGTTCAAAACTCATTGGTGTATATACAAAAGTATATTTACCGTCATAGAATGTTCCAAAGAGATAGCATTTTGTATCAATAGATTAGAAAGATAGAATGAACAAAAGTTCCAAAAGAAATCAGTCTCCATATATCTGTGTTGATGAAGTCCTCGTTAATATTTTCGTTGTCCTTCAATCTTTATTCTTCAAGGATATCAGTGATTTCTGATACTCAACTACCATTCTATAATCCAAATTCGAAACTGACCATATAGTATACTCTAAATTAAGATATAGTATTGATCAACTAAATTTTAAAATAAGCTTGACATACCAAAACTTGTAAGTTTGAACGAAAGATGCTCTACAGGTACAATTTTGAAGGGGAAATGCTCCAGCGCTGAGTTCAGTTGAGATTATGTTTCAGGGTGATTTCAACACAAAGAAGTTGTATGTACTTATTAAAGATGACACTTCGCACGGTATCTACAACCTAGTTTTATTTAGTAAAAGATCATATGTGGATTTAACATAGAATAAGTCAGATCATCCTGGTGGAAAGATTAGTTTATCCTCCTTAAAATCAGAGGTAAAATATACTGATATAATATTTTCAGCCATATTTGGCTTGAAAATACGATATATAGTATATTGATCTCAATTTTTTATCGGATAATAATTATAAAAGTCTAACGTGTTTTTGCAACACATGTTTTATTTCAAATTTTAATTCGGATTTGCAATTAGGTTGCCATATTTAGATTTTTTCTGTCGAACCCTCTCTTCAAATATTATTATTTTTTATTATGTTTACTCCCTTGGCTAGATCTTTCCATAACCAGAAACTACTTAAATTTGTTGTTGATCCAAGAAGAGGAGTTGAGTGTGGGAAGGACTTAGATTTTAGCACTTTAGATTACAAGTATTATGGGTTTTGAGCCAATATCTGTCATAGTATAGAGATCATAGCCTCATTAAATTTCGAATAATTCTTAAAACATAGTCTTCTAAAATCTATTGGTTTGGACGTCGATTTCCAATATCTGGAACAACGCCTTAACTTAAGCCTTATTATCGATATGTCCCCACCAATATGATTTATTAAGTCCATTGATGTCGTCCCTGATATTCTTAAGGACTCTAAAACAAGTCATTTGGTAGATCAAGAAATCGTCGGTACTGATTTAATGAGGATATTCCTCCCATCTTGGGGTACTAACTTACGTCTCCACCTAGTCAATCTAGATTTGAATTTATCAATGAGGGGTTCAAAATTTTCACTTTATACTTATGGGTGAACATTAGAGACAATACCAAGGTATTCATCGTCCAATTTATCCTTTCAACTTTGAGGATATTGACAACTTCCCTTGATTCCATATTTCCCACATTTCAACTAAACAAAATATCATATTTCACATATTTTATCATTTATCATGATGCCTTACTAAAGGCATCAAAGAAATTTATGAGTCTCTTGCATTATTATTTATTGGCTCTAACAGAAATCAAGAAATTATATAAAGGAGATTTGTAGACATCATATAACAGGTTATCTGGGTTTCTCTTTTGGTGCCCTTTTATTGATTTGAATAGTGGCTTTATTCTTTGTGTAAACACAACTACAACTTGCTTCACTATGAAATTTTCAGATATATTTTCCCATATTCCAGGTCCGAGATTCTTAGGATTGTCTTTTGTAAACTGCTGCATCATTTGCATTCCAAGATCAAGAAACATTTGGTGTAGCTTTTGGTGGCAGAGAGTTTCTTAATAACTTTCAGTTGTGGCTTTGTTTCCATGTTGTAGCATTGACTAGCATCTCTGGTGTACCATTCTTCCCTTTGCAAGCAGCAATTGCTGCGAAACCATCAACATCAATATCATTAGAAGTTGCACTTGTGGTTGCAATATGAAGGATTGTTTTGTTTGCATTTACAAGTTTTTTTTTTATGTGTGTGGATTGTTCTATGTTTAAAGTAACCCTGGAGATGGGTCCATGAACTAATATAAAATTGCCCTTTTCACTTCCACTGTCACTTTCATTATCCTGACCCACATCATTATCCTCATCTCTTCTCGATAACCTTTTTGTTGACTGATGGTTTTGGTTAAAACTAGTAGATATTTTGGAGTTGTTTCCCATGAGGACTAACTGGTTGTTAGGTGTCATAATAATTCTAATCCTAGGTAGAATATTTGGTACCGGAATATTAGATAAATTCATTACCTTAGAAGTAATTGAAGTTGGAAAAATTGGCCAAGTACCACACTCTTAAAGTGATATTTGGTAACACTCATTATTAGTAATGTTTGGTAATATGACATACCTATGTAAATTTTTCATCCAAGGTATCATTGAGTCAGAAAATCCACAAATTAAACATATTTTGACCAATATTCCCTCTAGCTTAACTTGAGTTAAATCATAAAAAATTATTATTTCACTCATTTTTCGCGCCAACTATTTTAAACTAAATACATTCCAGTTACACCTTACTCACATCCTACCACTTAATTGGCTTTATGTATATCCAAAATTTATAAAACTTAAATACAACCATAATCATATTATTTACACACCACTTACACCGTTATGTATTTTCAATGAAATATATTGGGACTTAGTCCGATATAATTATAACAATCAAGAAGACTTACAAAAAAAAAATAGCATAATCATCAATAAGATATTAACTCAAATTAGTTTCAAACTGATTATCAATAATTTTATCATATTTTTTTGATCTCTTATATTCATTCCAAAATAGTATAAGGTAAAAACTTAAAGAATCATTATAATCAGTTTCTCAAAATCATTAAGGATACGATAACTAATCAGAATCATCCCTCTTTAACTCATGTAAGATTAATATTTTGTCGTTCAAATGGTATTTTCTAAGATGGGATATTAGCCCTCTAGATTTTCCTCTGGTATTAAAAATAGTGATTAGCTCAACTTAGGTTAGGTTAAATGTGCATTACATACTTTACATCATCTCATTTAATGAAATTTCAAAATCTCATATCCTAAATTTCAAATTCTCAATACTTCCATTGGATGAAAAGATTATAGCATGGCATATTACCAAACATTTTAGATCTTGGTTTGATAAGGTAAGCCTAATCATTGGGGTGGTTTAAGGATTTAAATTCTTACGTTATGAACAAGGTTTTTGTATCTAAGTTGAGTTGGAGATTTCTCCAAAACCCTGATAAATTATGCTCAATTTTTTTGAAAGTCAAGTACTTCCCTAAAGAGAATCCGTTGGATATTGTTAAGGTTGTTGATTCTGGTTCTTGGATTTGGAAAGGTGTTGTAAATATTTAATATTTTATTAAATCCAGTATTTTTAGTAAAATTAATGATGGGCTTCTACTAATATCTGGTCTTCAAACTGAATTCTTTTTGCTTCCTCTCTATCGTTTTCTTTTAGTCCTAATCATAAAGATTTTGTGTATGCTAGTGAACTGCTTGATGTGCAAAATAATTGATGGAATGCTAGTCTGATTAATACTTTGTTTCAGCCTGACGAGTTTATAAAAATTGACTCTCTTAGTTTGAATCTCCAACAAAGGATCAAATCATGTTGCTCATATGAAGGATGGTAATTTTACTATAAAATCTTCTTATAAAGTTTATATAAATGTAAATAGCATTGAGGAAGAATCTTCTTTCTGGAGAAAAGTGTGGACATCGGATTGTCTTCGAAGATCAAGTTTTTTATGTGAAAGATTTTTTCACATGTTCTTCTAGTTAATTCATTGTTGAAATTTTATAATTCTTTTCATAGATGACAATTATCCTATTTGCAACAATGTTGTGGAATCAGTATATCATTTGTTCACTTAATTCCCTATTGATTTACATGTCAAGTTTGGTTTCTCTTCAGCATTTGGTCCATGGAAATTTGCAAAAAAAGGATGATGTTTTATGTATTGGTTTAATAAATGTTTAGGTGATACACTATTTGTTGTTAACTTACCAAGTATTGGTACTATTATTGTTTGGTGTATTTGAAATTTGATATGTTCAATGGTCTTTAGAAGTATTTATATAAATACATATAAGGTTATTCTTGAATACGGTAGCATGATAAACACCTATATAACTCCTTCTTTATCCGTCCAAGAAGTTTAAAAAGAAGTTAAAACTTCCATTAATGTGGTGGATCATTATATGTTTATAAATAAATGGCTCTTTAAAAAAAATCAACAGGGGTTTGGATATCATTTAGCATGACACTGCAGGTAGAATAAAGGGGACATTTGTAGACTTTGGACTGATTTCAGAAGTGGTTGGTGCTGAGGCAACTGTTTTTTTTTTTGTTATCTCTTGGGCGTAAGAGATAAATATATCCAAGGTTCTTTTTGTTAGTGATTGTCTCCAAATAGTGGATTGTATATATAAAGACTGTAAAAATGTTAGTTGGAGATGAAGTGATCTCTTGGAAGACTGCAAGTTTTTATTATATAGTTGAAATAACGAAAGTGCCAAGTACACCATAATCTTTTCGATAATAACCTATAAGTCTGATACCTTGCGTGATCTAATATAGACAGAAACTGTCAAGAAGATAGTAAACCACACAAGGTATAGACTTTATATATAATATAGTCTCAAACCAAACCTTAAATTGTAGGGATTAACCCAAGTGTTGGAATGACGTGCAAATTGAAGCAAGGAAATCTCATGTACTACATAAGACACAATTGAAGCAAAAACAATTTGATTCACTCGAATCGGTTCATGAACTATATAGCCACGGTTTGCAATAGCATCCCTTATATAGTTTATAAATATAAGTTCACAAACATTGTTTTTAGACATAACCTACTCAAGTTCGCGGACTTAAGTTCCCGGATGGAGTTCACAAACTCCAGCAGAAATTCTCGGGTCGAGAAATTCCTCTAGTCCGCGGACTGAAGCTCACGCACTTCTCCGGTTCTCTTGATCAACAAAGTTCGAAAACTTTGGTTCAATGAATAAGGACTTATACATATATGTGTTTCCACAATAATGCTTATATCCTCCAATGGTCATATTGTCTAAACTCTTATTTCAATCATTGAAACATTCTCAGTGGACGTTATATAGTTGTTATTCACAAACCATTTTTCGTCAGAGCAATTTTCAAAGTGATTGAAACTTAACATGACTTTCGTACTAGGTAAAGATGAACTTGGCTAAAGCGAAAGCTTTACCAACACATATTTCGAGAAATAGATAGGCGAGGTAAATTCGGCTCGAAATACCAAATATGTATAATCTTAGTCTATACAGCAAAACGACTTTTGTCTCAAGATAGGAGATAAATATACTTTTGAGTGATAGATAAGTTCAAGTCTCCACATACCTTTTAGTCGATGAAGATCCACCATTTCCTTGATTAGTCCTTCATCTTGTATGATGATTGCCATGGAGTTCTTGAGATCAACTACATTTTTTATCCTAGTCCGAGACCTTAGCTATGGTAGACTAGAAATCAAGACTTATAGTTTTAATCACTAACATTGACAAACATGCTTGAGATAGCAATGCATGCGAGTTCGACCTAGCAATGCTCTAACGCTTTATCATTTAATTGTATTCATTTTTTATTTTTTATTTTGTTTTGGAAAATAGGGTTAAGTGACTTTGAATAATTGAATTATCAATTGGGTGCAGGGAATTCTAATTGGTGTATATTGTTTTTGGGAATTAGGGCGAACTTTAAATTTTTAATTTAATCGGGACATGGGATTCTTTCTTAATTAAATTGTATTCATTTTCAATGCTTATTTTGTTTTGGGAATTAAGGTTAACTTTAAAGTATCCATTGGGAATAGGGAGTTCTAATCGTGGGTGTATATCTTTGAATTTTCAGGTTATAATGAGCAAACATTTAGTGCCTAAAAAGGGAAGAATAAATTCATTTTTCTTGCCATCGAAAAGTATTTCTTTTTCATCTAATATTAATAATTTAGAACCAATTCAAGTTTTTCCTAATGCTCATAGGTTTGACAGTGGACATATTAGTGTTGAACGAGTACAAAATGTAGAATGTGATGAAGCTAATGGTGCAAGAGTTTAACAAGAAGAAACTGATCCTTTCCAAGGAGTGGAACATGAAGACGTTGGGGTTCAAAATATTAAGTTTTAGCAACCTGGTTCCATTAGAGTTGATGTTTTTAATTTGCAACGTAACCCAGGATTACAAACCTCGATATTGGAGTACCCCGTACATTATCGTGATGACTTTTGAAGAGCTTATTTAAATATGGGGCCTTATCATCCGAATCTTAAAAAACGCTATCCTAAAACTTGGGATGGATGTTCTCAGAACTGTGGATTCAATTATAAGTGGTTTAAGAAGTTTCTGTAGTTGGAGTACTCAATTGAAAAGGATGCCATCTTATGTTTCCAGTGTTTTCTTTTTGACACAAATTTGGCAACACATGATGTTTTCACTGCTGTTGGGTTTATAAATTGGAAAAAAGTTAGCAAAGGTGGTGATTGTTCATTTATAGGACATGAATGTAAATCTACTTCTCCACATTCCACAGCAATGGGGAGTGCAGATGACTTAATAAATCAACATTAGCATATAGTAATATTATTTGAGAAACAATCCATAGAAATTGTGATGAAAAACAGGTTGCGTCTCATTACATCAATCTGGTGTGTTCAGTGGATAACATTCCAAGGATGTCCCTTTAGAGGAAACAATGAATCGAAAGACTCAAAAAATCGTGGTAATTTTTTACAACTTATAAAGTTTTCGGGAAAGCTTAATAAGGATATTTGTGAAGTCGTTTTAGATAGTGCACCAGGAAATGCCAATTATATCTCTTCTGCAATTCAAAAAGAAATATTGAATATATTTGTTGTTAAAGTTAGAGAGAAAATTCGCAAAGATATTGGAAATTCCAAGTTTTGCATTCTTGTTGATGAATCAAAGGATAATTCAGGTATAGAACAAATGGCAACTGTTGTGAGGTATGTTGACAAGGAAGGGAATGTCCAACATTGTTTCTTTGATGTACAACATGTTGATAATGTGTGTTCTCTAACTCTAAAGAATGGAATTATGAATGTTCTTACTCGCTTCGACCTCCAAGTTCAGAATTTGCATGGTCAAGGATATGATGGTGCTAACAATACGCGGGGTGCAATGAATGGATTTCAAGAATTATTTCTCAAAGACTTCCCATATGCATATTATGTGCATTGATTCGCATATCGGCTCCAATTGGCTCTAGAAAGAGCAACCAAAAATTCTGGTCCTGTTTGGAACTTCTACTCTATGTTGAGTTATATTATTACCCTAGTCACCGCTTCATCCAAGCATACAAGTGATTTTCAATCCGCCCAAGAAGAAGACACGGTAACAAAAATACTTAGTGGTGATATAGAGACGGGAAAATGAGTTAACCAGGTTGGTACTTTACGACGAGCTTCAGATACTCGTTGGAGTTTTCATTATAATTCTACTTGCATCTTGATACATTTGTTTGATCATACTTGTCTAATAATAAAAAAAACTTAGAACCCGTGAATCTAGTGACGACTATTCTGTTGGGGAAGCACAAGATACCGATGAAAATATTAAATCATTTAAGTTTATCTTTGTTCTACTCTTAATGCATAAGATAATAGGAATCACATATGCACTTTGTCAAGGCCTCCAACTGAAATCACAAGATATTGTAAATGCTATGAATGTGGTTTCAACTACCAAAACACTTCTTCAGAGATTGAGAGATGATGGCTGAATTTTTTTTCGGAATATGTTGAATTATTTTGTGAGAAGCATGATATTCATATGCCAGATATGAAAGCTCGACATCTTATCGGTACAGGTCAATCGTGTCAACAAATTAATTACATTATAGAAGAACATCATCATCGTTTTAATATATTTAATATGGTTATAGATGTTCAATTGGTTGAGTTAAAGAATAGATTTCCTGAAGAGACAATGGAACTTCTCATTCTTAGTGCCGCTTTGGATCCTAGAGATTCTTTTAGGCATTTCAATTTTGAAGATGTTTGCATGCTCGCTAAAAAGTTCTATCCAGCAGACTTCAGTAATCAAGATATACATATATTGAGAAATCAGTTGTAGTATTATGAAGTTGAGGTTCTTTCTCATGCATCTTTTCAAGGATTATCTACTATTTCTGAACTATGCCGACGAATGTTTGAAACTGGTAAGTCATTTATTTATTATGAGATTGATAAAATTATTCGCCTCGTATTGACACTTCATGTTTCTACGGCAACTGCCGAATGCGTCTTATCATCTATGAATCGTGTTAAAATAGCCACCCGGAATAAAATGGGCAAAATTTTCTTAATAATGCCATGATGATTTACATTGAAAAACTCCTTGCGGAAGGTGTTTCGGTAGAATCTATTATCGAGGTTTTCATTACTTGACATAATCGTAGAGTGCAACTGGAAATAAAGTAATGTTTTCGTAAACCTTTTTGTGTGGATATTTATCTTTCATGGCTAGATATTTGTCCTGCTATTATGTCGTCTTCCTATAAACCTTTTGTAAAAATAACTTGTAAAAACGACGAATCTTTTTTGTAATTAACACGGAAATATCCTTTTGTAATTAGTTTATATATATATAAATAGACGACATCGTTATCTTTTGCAATCATTATGATTTATTATATTAGTGAACTAGCCCTTAACCCGTGCCGTAATGTCACGGGCCATGATGTTGGTTCATTTTTAAAATATCGTATAATTTGTGTCCCGAATACTTATCAACTCCTTATGATTTAATATGTGTTTGTCATAAAAATAGTTGGGATTTTCCTCTTTTTTTGTTTTTTTTTCCTTTAATATTTTACTGCCGGAGATTTGCTCAAACGAAAGAAATATAATATTAAATTCCAGACAATTTTTTATTTAGGTTCATTGCTTATAATGAGATAATGCTCTACATGAACATGGAAGTTTAAATATTTTTTGGAAATATGTCGTCAACAGTGCTCATCTCAGTGAAATCAACTAATCAATATCGTCCATAAAAGTCTCCACATGCTCCTATTTTTCTCCATCTGATTCATCTATCATGGTCATGTTGTCGATCCTCCAAATAGGTAGAGAATAGTAATTTTTTTGCGTCGAACGAATGATACAAACTATCCAATGTGACATGATTTTCCTGTAATTTTTCAACATCCATTAGATGACAATGTTTAAAATGTGTACCCATTACCTTTTCGAAGGGATTGTATATATGCGAACCTCTGCCATTAAATTTTCAACAAAGTATTGTTTCAGCAATTCGTCTTAACGAAGGCTTTGGTAACTTCAAAAGATTATAGTTTTCAAAATTGGCCTCTTCAAGTCCCACGGCTTTTTAGGTTTATATATCTTGTTTGTTTTTAACATTTTAGTTAACCATATTATGTTTGTTACTAACTTTAAACTTGATGTCATCTTCTAATGTGAACTTTATGTGATTTAAGAATCGAAATAGTTATACCTCTTTCATTCGTATCAAGTAATCCGTTGTATATCCCAATAATTCTTCTACAATAATTCCTTTCTTTTGTCGTTTCCGGACCATCAGTAGCCATTATTGTCAAACGCAATCTGTCTAATCTTTGTTGATGTTATGTATTTGCAATGTTCATTTTTCTTAAATAAATAGATTATGGAAAAACTAAAAAAAAAAAAAAAACATAAGCATTACATCGGGTCTAAGTTACTATATCCAAAATACTCCGGACACTGCTTCTAATGCCTTGTTTCCTCAAATTCCTCGTTGCATTCTAGACAGTACATGCAACACCAATCATTTAAAAAGTGAGCTATTTGCGTAAGTGTGGTCAATGTATCCCTTGCCTGTAATAATAATAATAACAACACGTCATTTTTTTTTCCCAAGGCATCCAGTTGTAAATGGTATGGATCTAATAGATTTGAATTATACCTCAATCTTAGATATCACCTTCTTCTCACATAACATAGCGAAGGAAAAATCTTGAACACTCTTTACATCGGCAGAGTTAGCCAAACTATGTTTTGAAATTGTCTTACGTTAAAATTATTATTAGTCCATATTTTAGTCAGCTCCTATCGAAGCCGATCTAATTAGTCCTATAGAAAGTTAATCTTAAAATTTTGACCTTATCTCTTGACCAAATTATTGAAGTATTCTAAGTCATGTTCTACTTTGTGTGATTTACCCATATGTGTCTACTCTACCTTCTAACCCAGTGAATGAAACCTATATATATTGATCCGTAATTTGATATTGTTTATTTATCATCAAGAGGTCGCATGATTTGAGAATGTAAAATATAAATAATATTCTATAAACATCGGAGGCAAAATTTAGATTTATGATTTAGAGTTTTTTATGATGATTTTGATGAACAAACATAATTTTCAAACAAATATTTTAGAATGCAAATACATTTTCCCGGTCAATAAGGTTTTATATCGGGAATTAAGTGAAAGTTGTTGTCTTCTTAGGTAGTTGTCGCGAAACAACTCGACATTGATGGTCTTTCAGGAAAAAGAATGTAATAGTACTTGAGAGGGAGGTAATGTTCTCTTACGCAGGTACACCAATTGCCTTTATATAATACGGGTGATCGAACAATCATGATCATATTGTCTTATACGTTCCGGTATCATCCTCGAAAAATTAGGTTTTTGTCCTTATCAATCATGCTAAAAACAACCAATTACATCTTTCACAATACAATGTTGCATGTTTTGTGAAGATTATTTTTTTATTTGGTCAATAAAACTCACTAAAAAGCAAAAACTATTATTATACACTACTATTACCAACACCCACCACCATAAAAACCATCCACCGCCACTATTTCTTCCACCAATAGTAATGTCACCACCTCCACCATTCACAAACACCCGCCACAGCTTATACTAACCCTACTCCCACTACCACCATTAGAACTAATATAGCTTTTAGTAAAATTATTTATTAATAAAATTATGTATTTATGTTAGATTATTAAGGGGACATTTATAATAGAAATTTAATTAATTATTATGAACAATCAATGAGACACTAATTAATAAAACGTTTAAAAATGGCTAAGTTGAACAAACCCCAGCGGTAAATTTATCTTTGCCAAGGACAAATCCTTACCACTCTTTACGTAAACAAATCAATAATAAATAATTTCATATGTTCTGATCTTGATTCGTGTCGTTCGTTTAGTTATTAAATAAAATGGCAATTGATTGCACCAATTTTTTAAAATGGACATGTGTTTTACCGAGTTTATTTTAACATTAGAATGATCAACCACGTTTTATACTTTATAATATAACGTTACACATTTTGTGGCATTACGGAATTATCATAATATGTTTTTGTTCACCAATACACGCTACCACCATAAAACCATATGAATCCACTTTTTTTATCCATCATCACCTAGTGGCGGAGCCAAGGGTTGACTAACCTGGCTCTAACCCCTTAAATTTTTAATAACTACATAATTTTATTAGTTTATTTTATAAATAGTAATTTGTCCATATATATTTATATTTATGGTTTAGTCCACCAAAGTTTACATGTTTCTTTAAAAAAAAAATAGGCCTCCTCAATGTCAATTTTTGACTTCACCGTTGTCACTGCCGCCCATCCCATGTAGGTTGTTGGACGCAATTCTAATTTTCAATCATAAATGCCATGTATGAGGTTTAGATTGAACAAAATTTCGTCAATTGATTAGTTTCATTATTATTTTTCCGTGTGTATATTCTTTTTTGTATTGCAATCAATTTTATTTTAATATTAAAAAATCATGATTTATGCGATATAGTACCAAAGATAACAGAGGTACCATTTGGGTGATCCAACTACGATCATGAAAATATTGTCTTGTATGATATCATCCCTGAAATATATGGTACATCCCTTTATCAAAAGTGTTAAAAACAACCGACCACATCTTCCATACTACGATGTTATCGATGTTGTAACGACAACATAATATTAATATTATCCATCACTACTCACCAACATTCATCGTCACTACTTCTTCCACCACAAACCAGGGGCGGAGCCAGGATTTTGAGGAGAGAGGGAGAAAAAATTCTTGGCAAGATGGGTACATGTGAAAATGGACTTTGTATCCCATTTTACGATAAAAGAACAAAAATAAATATAATTGTGCTTGGCTCCGCCCTTAACCACCACTAATATTTCGGCCTCCACCTCTTCTACTACTCATTGTCGCATAAAATGTCTATTGATATTATTTATCAAAATTACTTATTAATAGAAACAAAAAATTTATAATTAATTAAGAAAATATTTATAATAAAAAAATGATTAGTCATTTATTATGAGAAATTAGTGAAACACTAATTAATAAACATTTTATAATGGATAGACTATTTATTATGTGCAATTAGTGAAACACTAACTAATAGAGCAATTATGATATTTAAGTTGAACAAACCATCACTGTTGATTTATATTTTCTATCAATTCCAACCAAGGTGGAACACTGGTTAGAGGCCATTCTTATGACACAATAGGTCATGAGTTTGAACCTCCTCGTTATAATTTTTGGAATTCCATATCTTGACTTGAGTATTCATTTTTCATTCATAATATTGAAATCAAAACCACACGTGCGACATGTAAGGTGTGGCAGGGAGAACAACGACCCTTGATTTATCTTTCCCACGGACAAATCTTGACCACCACTAAGACAGGCAAACTTAGCCTCACTCTGTTTTGTATTCTTGATGTATATTCTTATATAAGTGAGTGTGTTTAACTAATTTTGTGTTTGAAGCTGAAAATGACTTGAAGTTCTCTGGGATGGAATGAGAAACTAAGCTTAGTTGCCTCTATTCTTTGTGGAAAATCTCACAGTAGTTTGCAGGTAAATCACACATTTATAACAATCAATTTTTATTTTATTTTTTGAATATTCAACCTGAAATATGAAGTCTTGGACATGTTGTATGAACAGATTTGATTCAACGCGTTGTGCTTCAAGCGAAAGATAGTGTGTTGTACACTCTGCATATTTCAAGTATTTTTCTATTCTCTTTTTCCCAATTCAGAATCCGTAACCCGAACTTAAAATCCTGGTTCCGTCGATGTCGATATGGGATCTCACCTTGAGTATCAAGAAGTATCTTGAACAATTAATAAATAAGATTTCAGCACATGTTAAAATTACTCACTATGTCGATATCTTGAAATTTTCCAAAATCACATGACCCTTAAAGTGTAAGTGAGTAAAGAAATCAGTTTTTCATATTGGAACCGGTTCTACCATGACTCTCAATTCATGTAGGGATCGGTTCTACCTTGACTCCCAATATAGGTAGGGATCGGTTCTACCTTGGCACCCAAAATAAGTTAGGATTGGTTGTACCTTGATTCCCTATATAGGTTAAGATCGGTCCATCCTTAGATCTTCAATGAAAACTAGACCTTCAATCCCATTGATTTATTTCAACTACGAAACAAGTTTGTAAGTCTACTTCCTTAAAATCATGTAATCAAACATAGTTTTCTAGGCATGAAATCAACCCTAAGTTCACTAAACAATCTAGTAACGAGTTACAAAGATTATGTTGATGTTGCAGTTACAAATTTCAAAAGATAAGCATTATACTTCGTAATATAATATACCAATATAAAGCATTCAAAACTATTCATATATTCTTCCTTGAGACTTTAATCATGATAAGATGATTAACTCTCTAATATTAAAGTTTCATGTATATAACTTCGCATGTTATATTTTCAATCTGTTAGAGCACTGCTCAGTCGAACTCGCAAGCGTTGCTATCTTAAGCTTGTTTGTCAAGTTTAGTTTTCAAAACTATAAGTCTTGATTTCTAGTCTACGTATAGCTATGTGTCGGATTAGGACATAATATGTAATTGAGCTTTATACTTCACGACGTTTATCAATTGAAAACGAATAACTACTAAAGGGAGCTTGTGGAACTTCATCAAAAAAAGGTATGTGGAGATTTGAACTCATTTATCACTTAGAAGTCTATTTCTATTCTATATCTTATTGAGACAAAAGTCGTATAGCTATATAGACTTTACATTATACACATTTGATATTTTGAGCTGAGTTTAACTCCCTTATATATTTCTTGAAATATGTGTTGGTAAGCTTTCGCTTTAACCAAGCTCATCTTTATTCTTGACGAAAGTCACAAGATGATCATGTGAAAATCTCATGGTAACATCATACATGATTTGTGTGAGACAGTCATTTGATGTAGACTCAGAATGTTTCGTATTGATCTATTAATCACTTGAAAATTGCTTTAGAGCAAATAGTTTGTGTGAGACAACTATTCTCGTCTTCTTAGAATGTTTCAATGATTAAGATGAAGTTTAGAACAATTAATCATTAATTGGATATAACACAGTATGCGTACTTTTATGCTAACTGTTGCAAGTTACTCCAAGTATGGAAAACATAGTATACATACCCATATGCGTACTGGTTTAACAGTTGAAGTCCGAGAATTTAGTATGCATACCCGTACGCGTACTGGCGTAACAGTTCAGGTCCGGGAATTTAGTATGCGTACCTGTTTGCATACTAATTCAACTGATGTTGGCCGTGAACGATAGTATGCGTACCCGTTTGCATACTGGCGAACTGACCAGGTCCGGGAACTCTAGGTATGCATACCAATTTGCATACCTGAGTGGGTTAAGTTCTAAAATCGGTTTATTCGGGAACAAATACATTTATTTATATAATAAGGAATGTAATCTTTTGCAAATCGTGGCTATAATGTTCATGAATTGATTCGAGTGAATCCAAATCGATTTTGCTTCAATTGTGTCTTGTATACTTGAATGAGAATATAAATAATGGAACAACTCTATAACTTGTTTCATTTGAGTGATTTGAACTAGTTGTGATTAAGATGGACAAGGTTGATATGAAAGTGTTCATGTGACTAACTTCAGTTAACTTTTGTTAAGCCAATCAAGTGTGCATGTTCAGGTACGATTACCCATATCTAAATGAAGGCATATTTCATTTGTGCGTAACAAGCTAAGTTCGATCTAACGGTTAAAAGATATTAGCTTGAATCTAATCAGGTTTTCATCTAACGGTGAATATTGAATGCTTTGTTACCAAGGTAACTTTGATTGCAAACCTTGATTCGAAGACTAAGGGAGAACTCTAGCAACTGGGAAACCTAATCCCCACACCTCATGTGTGATTCTAGTTGCGACTAGAGTTGATTATCTTTTAAGGTTTTTCTAAAACCATTATAGGTTAATGACTTAAAGACTTCATTGGGATTCTGAAGCCAGACCCAACTATTTTATCTGTAGTTGCGTGTTATGATCTTACTTTGTTCTATCGTATTGAGTACTATCTTCTCTAAGATTTGCTTGAGATTCAATCTCCGATAAGTAAGATAAAAATTAGTCACAAACATCTTTGTCTCATCGTTTGTGATTCCACAATATCTTTCTCCGCTTTCATACGATTAATATCATTGTGAGGTGATTTATATTACTAGGCTGTTCTTCGGGAAAATAAGTCCAATGTATCAATTGGTTCATGTTCACATTGATTTATCAAAAGACGGAGCAAAAAAACTCGTAGGTATTTTTGTGGGAGACAGATTTATCTATTTAATATACTTTTTTGTGTGAGGCAGATTTGTTTATCAAGTCTTCGACTTTGGGTCGTAGCAACTCTTAGTTGTGGGTGAGATCATCTAAGGGAATCAAGTGCGTAGAGTCTTGGGATTCAGCGGCGTAAGGAACACGGCTTTACCTTAATCAGTGTGAGATTAGTTAGGGATCAACAACATTCCAGTCCGAAGTTAACTTGTAGTAGGCTAGAGTCTGTAGCGGCTTCATACAATGTGGTGTTCAAATCTGGACTAGGTCCCTGGTTTTTTCAGCATTTGCGGTTTCCTCGTTAACAAAATTTCTGGTGTCTGTGTTATTTCTTTTCCGCATTATATTTGTTTATATAATTGAAATATCACAGGTTGTGCGTAATTCAATCAATTAGATAATACAACCTTTGGTTGTTGATATAAATTGATGAACACTTGAACATTGGTCTTTGGTACCATTCAAGTTGTTTCTTATAATAATTAGGCTCGCGGATTTCTATCTGTTTAATTTGCTGATTACATTGAGAAACAGAGATATAACTCTTAGACGTATTTTTCTTGATTGAGTCTGACTGTATATTTGATTCTCTTGGAAGTATATTTGAGTTAGTCCATATAGATTGCCTAAACAAAATATTAGGTGTGGTTGTTAGACCCTCGTTTTTCACAATAAAAAACGATTTTAATGCAACGATATAGAAATAAAAACAAGTCAAGTCATGTATTACTAACCTAAAGTGAGAAAATGATGTCTTCATTGATATCGATACTTCTTCAGATTCTTTAGATCTTCAGAGTAATTACTTGTATGTCTCAACATTTCTAAACTACATATCCTAACCTAACGAACTCGAGCTAGTAATATAATCCAACAACTTATGAGTTTTGATACTAAAATATGACAATCAACCTTGACATACCAACGCTTGGCGGTTTCAACCAAGCAATGATTTAACACTAGTGGTAGTAACTATAAAGTTATTTATATTGAGCTTGCGAAAAACCATCTTGCTAACCAGCATGATTTCTGGGCTAGAAAATATTATATTAAAGATATTTGGGTTTCCTTTTCTCATTTTTTGTTAAGTCTTATAAGGAAGGATCCTTTAATGGAAGTCTGTAATTATCTTCTAAGTTAATGTATGGTGTATTTCTCAGGAAAAAAACAAGAATTACCAAACATATTAATAGTCTAGTGTATTACAAAACTGACGACTTTGTTGACCACCTCTTTCTGCCTCCATCGAACCCTAACACCTCTATCCGCCTCCATCCATGAGTGCTCATATTTGGTCCCATGTGACTGGTTATGAGCAGGTATGGACATTAGATTCAGTGTAAGTTTTCCTTTCCTTTTGTTTTTAGGTTTAAGAAGGGTTTGTTAAGGTTTTATTGGGTGGTTCTAAATGTTGGGATTAAAGATGTTGTTGCAACGGTTAGATGCTACCAATGATAAAAAAAATCATAGGAGAGTTGTTTAGACTAGATTTAAGTGTTTTCTATTTGGATTTGGTCTTTTCTTCTTCTATGTAAAGGTTTAGGTTTGGGTTTTCCACAGTGAAGGTTGATGTTATCCCTCTTTTTGGTAAAAAAGAGTTGGTGATGGTGTTTCTTTTTTGTTAATTGTTGGGAAGAGATCTATCAGTTTGCATTTCTTGTTTTTACTCTTTTTTTCTTCTTTTTTTGGGTTGAATCTCTTGCTGCTGAAGCTTGAAGATGATAGCTGGTGATGTTATTGAAGTGATCTTCCTATCTAGCTGCTTAAGAAAATGTGATTATAGAAATCAAGATGATTTATCCTCATGAACAAGATTACTAGCTACCACTACGGTACGAATTTAGGTTATCACCAGGGTATGAATTAAGTTGTCAAACCACCTCCAAGGATATCATCAAGGATATCCACTGAATCCTAGTTATCAAGGTTTCAATATCAATGGGAATCTACTACCACAACAACAACAACCACAATACCAAGTTTAAGGTAGCTTTTGTTGCTGCCGAGTGTTAGACGAATGTTGTTGCATGTTATAGGTGGTTACTAGTGGTGGAAATAACGACTTTTTTGTGCTAGCTCTTTTCAGGATAGGATTTCAAGTGGAGTTTTATATATGGGTTTTTCCAATGACCCGCGTTCTTCTTGGGTTTTTGTATTCATGGGCTTTAAGCATTTAGGGACCAATTTATTTTACTGGGTTTGGTTCAACTACAAATAATGACAAATCAAGTGGTGGTTCCATTGGTTGTCGGCGGTGGAGGATTGTGACAGTCAGCGTCAGTAAAAGATTGAATGACCGTAGTGATGAATTGTGACAGTGATGTGTCATTCAAAGACTGGGTGTCCACGGTAAAAAAAGTGCTCTTTTGAGAAAAGGTTTACAAATGTTGATGGAATCAAGTGGTGGTTCCATTGGGTGTCTAAGATAGCGGATCATGACAGTCTGTTTCACGAAAAGATTGTGATATTTTAGGATAAAGTTTTGTAACTTTAGTTGGTTTTTCATATAGGTTATTTTTTGCATTGGGTTTGGGTTTTTGTAATTGGGTTTTTTAGGATATGGGTCTGATTATCAACTCTTGACAGGGGTTCCTTGAGGTTCTAAAGTTCATTACAACTAGTATAATTAGCATTTGGTAGGTTATTTATAACTTGTTTTATAATAAGCTTTTATTGGTTTTATAATTATTTGTATTCTCTTCGTTCTTAATAAAATTTCTTTTCATATATATTGTTAGAGCATAGCTTGGTTGAACCCACCAAGCATTGGTATTTCAAGTTTGGTTGTCATATTTTAGTGAATCAAAACTCATTTAAAGAGTCACTTGATTATTTACTAGAGTCAACTTCGTATAGGTTATCTAGAAAGTTACTAGGATATGAGACTTACAAGTATTACATGAAGACTTGAAGAAAAAAAGAACTACAACTACGACATCATTCTTCCACTTGAGGTTAGTAATATTTGACTTGAACCGTTTCATTCCTAATGTATCTTTGAAGTCGTGCATATTGAAAACATAACTGTGAAGCTGTGAATGATTATACTCTAGTTAGACATAGTATTAAGGAATTACAATACGAAATATGACGTCTATCTTTTGAACTTCGTATATAAGACATCGACATAATCGTATGCATGCTATTGTGATTATATATGGGTATGGGTGAATATTTCGTCATAGGAAACAATGTTTTATATTCGTTTAAAGGAAATACATTCATAAACTTGTTTTGTGAATCGAAAGGGAAATCACTAGGCTTATTGGTATTGTTATTCATTGCAAATCTTTGGATTACCAATATGTGTGTTTAGTATAACTGCTCATAACTTGTTTATGTATGTTGCTAAAACTATTCACAATGCCTGACTTTTGTATTGGTATGACTTTTATTAGTGAAACCGATCTTAAGTAGTCACCTGAGATGGTATGATCGATTTATTGTAATTGGTATGACCAACTCTAGACATTGGGGAACCGATCCTAGTAAGAGGTGCAACCGATCACAAGAGGGAATCGATCCTTGTAAGAGGTACACCAAGTTTTTAGTAATTGGGGAACCGATCCTATGACTTGTGCAACCGAATACAGGTTTATACCATAAATATGTGAGAACCGATCATATGACTTGTGCAACCAAATGCAAGTTTATATTATAAATATGTGGTAACCAATCCTAGTACCTAGTCAACCAACCTTTGGTAACTGGCGTGACTAATCTTAGTACCCACATGGAGGTAGAACCAAAACTTGTTTTGGTAGAACCATGAAACCCATTATTGGTGATTTGATAGGATAATCAATTACATAGTTCTTGGAAGTTAGATAAACCAATTCTAAACTTGCTTGGAAGTGTGGAAAATCGGTTCCAAGATTGTAAATATGAAAAAGGATTTACAAAGTAAAGATGTCAACATACTTTGAACATGTGCAATAACTCTTATCTTTTATTGCTCAAAGATATTCCTTAATAGCTAAAGGAGAATCCCGGATCGAAATAGATTGAGAATCTTTTAATTAAGGTTTCTAGTTTTTATATGTTTTTAATTTCCAGCAATTAAATGCATATCTTTAGAAAATAAAAATTAATAATGTGCATTTACTAATTGAATATTTTCTACTGAGATTTTGGTCAATATTTGGACAGTGTATTTCCAGGAATTATGAAAACCGATTTGGATTTTCTTGCATATCTTTGAGAATATTCGGTTTTGGAAATTCCTTGGTGTTCAAACTTCCATGGTCTATAAATATTAAAGTTTGCATTTCGAGTAAACTAATCTTCAGAGCCAGCAAAAATACCTAGTTATGTTGTTACTGGTGGAGCCGCCTATTCGGAGAGGACAGTAACCTAATTAGGCGAAATCTCTTACGACCGCTCGTTTTAAAGACTTCTTTGGGATTGGGAAGCTATATGACTACTGTTGGTGGGAAGCTCTACGAGTACTGTTTGTTATTATTTTTCGATTGATTTGACTAACTAACGGTTGTTGAACTTTGATTGCATCTAGTTTGTTTATGCTTGAGAATCTTTTCTTCTGATATAAGATTCACTCAAACTAGATCGAAGTATCGACGGGGATCTTTAGAACTGTTTGTAGATCTAAGGACGTCTTGTGATAATCCATTTTTAAAAAACTCTGTTCTATGTGTGATTGATCACAAGATCTAAGAAGATTTGAAGACAAAGAAGATTTCTTATTTGAGTTCATAATCTTTGGTGTGCACAAAACTTGATCGGCTGGATCCAACTATAATCGGTTTATCTTTGTGATAAGCTTGATTGATTAGTTGAGTAGATTGACATCAATATAATTCTTTGTGATTAAGCGTATTGATTGCATAGTCTAAAGCAATTACTTTGGTAGTTGTTGAAAAGTTAGATCTAAGAACCTGACAAAGGAGTTTATTGGGATAAACGGAAGAGCTTTTTGTCAAACTCATATCACGTTGTTTGAAAAGAGTTGTTACCAATCAGATTTGTTGTTTCTTTACTGTTTGGAATACGAACCAAAGGAATTGTCCAAGTGCGTGACTTATTACAAGTTGGAGGCGCAATGATACTGAGGGAACTAGGTAAAATATAGGTTTAGTTGCTTGGTCTCAACTATACGAAGTTGGTTTAGATTTTGTATAATGGCTTAATTCTGAGAGTATGCAATTCTGGACTAGGTCCCGGGGTTTTTATGTATTTTCGGTTTCCTCGTTAACAAAATATTGCTGCAGTGTCTTTTACTTTTCTATTTCCGCAATTAAAATTATTTTATTATAATTATAAGTAAAATACACAAACGTTAATTCCTATTTACTTGATAGCAATCCTATTGTATTTGGTTAAGTCTGAACTGATTATCAAGTAAACATACTTCGTTGTTGTATTGTCTCGATCTTGTGTACATAGTCAATCACGCAAGTTATCTTGTTGTCGTATTGTCTCGATCTCGTATCCATAGACAATAACACGAAGTGTGAACCAATTAGTTGTATTTTCTCGACTCAGTCCATAGATAATCATTTTCGGAGAAAAAAATATAGTTGGAATTTTTTTAGATTGAGGTATATTTGGGTACCCTCATCTATTCACACACACACACACACACACACACACACACACATATATATATATATATATGTTATCAAACCTCTCATTAATAGTGTGGCGCTTTGAAAATTTTCCCGCGATTCCTTCATTTTCCATAGATTTACCATAGTGTATCTGATGGTTTTATGATGTCCATTTGATCCTCCACAAAAGTGTGACCAACTTCTTCATCAATTTTAGAATTTATACTCCTAGAATCACCCTCCCTTCTTGACAGCATCTCCACCCTTACACTTCATTTATTTTGGGCACGTAATAGTTCTGCACACTTTGCAGAAACCTTTAGGAAGTTATTCATGATATAAATTAATTTTTAGGTCACTTTCAGCTCCCAAATCCATGTTTACAAACTCATGATGTCTTTCCTTCAAACTAATTCTCCTAAGAACTCAAGGACACAAAACGGTCATTCACTACTCTTTGGAGTTTAGAACCTCAATTATCACACAGTAACCAGCCTTGCTAGCAACATCATAAGAGATTGGATCATCATACATTTCATGTGGTATATTTATAACTCTCACCGAAGCATCTAATGATATTGTGTTTATAAAAATAAGATTTAATTATAATATTGATATTGTGTTTATATAGAAAATAAAAATACGATTTGATATTTTGTTTGTAAAAGAGCTGAAATGATAATTCTTTTGGAAATCATACATGAATACCTTGAAAAATGACGACACATTAGCACATAGAAGATAAGGGATCATGCACACCTTGATAAGATTTAATGACAGTTCAGAGGGATCTGGCGATAACCAGGCAATGTAGAAGATTACTCGGCACCATTCCGAGAGGCCTGCATGAAAGAACACTCTAAAAACAACTGCTTATCAAGTTGGAAATTTTCTAATGTTAGTAGGTCATGGGTTCAAAACTCACGACGTGTGAATTGCCATGCTAACTGTAATATAATGAAATTATAAGTAACCGAGCAACCAAGGATACAAACTACATCCCCTGTAGATTAGTAAGTTTGAACAAATATTAAGAAGATATTGTGATTGAAAAAGTGTTAGGATACATAATATACATAAAATTAATTTGATCATCCATTGGAAAACATGAGCTAGAGTTCCAAAAAAAAAAAAGGTACAATGTTCCATTAAAGAGAACCAACATTGAACAACTAGGAGAGAGAAGCTCTCCGAATCGGAGCTTAATGAGTTGACATAGTCGATTTTTTTTTCATTTCATGATCATCTTACTGCTTAATACTCTTTACTTATTATCTTTCTAGTTTTTTATCATATATTTTAAACTGATTTGAGCTGTTATTTTTATTTTTCTCATATCTTCCATTGATCTTGATAATATTTCAAATGAAATGTTTTCAATCCAAAATAAGATAATCTTTCTAATCTCTCTAGTTTCACTAATGATTTGCTAAATTTCTTGGCAGGGCCTCTTATGTTAATCTAATCATGGGAAGCATCCAGTATTGGACCTTTGTCCTCACTGCACTTCTTCTCATAACTCAATTAACTCAACATTTTACTGTATTATCAAAATCATTTGCGACAGTATTGCATCCCATCGTTTACACGAGGGATTTTATCAGTATTTCTTAGTATTGGCTTCTCTATCACGTCTTTGGTTTCAATGATATCATCAGGTTATCACAGAGCCAACAAGATCGGCCGATTCATTCCATGAATCGAAAACTTTTGAAATTTCAAAATCCAAACTTTCCCTCTGTTCCTCCCCGTAATTTCAGTAATCCAAGTCCTCAGCTGAATTTCCATCAATTGACTATCATCTCATTAAATGCAAAAATATTCATGATTCAAATATTATCTATCCTTATTTACAAGCTAGTTTTTTCTTTCATGAAACTAAATTTAGTTATTTGAGTTGGCATACACATATTTATAATCCTCACTTAGAAACTCTCCCAAGTAATTGTGTTATAACTTTAAAACTTGTTAAACTGTTACCAACCAAAATGGCTTCTTTATCAAACACTCAGGTTTCAACAATTACCAACAAGATCCAGAACACCAAGATAAGATACATATACGTCAGGAAGATGAGGAGAGTTGTTGGTTCTCAGACTTCCATTGTAGAAGCAGTTGATGAATGAAGTACCACTCTAATAGGAAATTTTTTCTAAAAATATCCTTTTGATACCGATGTTGTTGGGAAAGAAACTAACTTATTATGGAGATGATATAGAATAAAGGAAGTACGTGCAATTGATAAAAATATATTCCTCTTTAAGTTTCACACTGTGGAGGTTATGAATACAGTCCTCATTAAAGGTCCTTGGAACATGAAGAAGTATCACCTAAACCTCATAAAATATGATGCGGTATTGCAATTAAAGATTGGGTATTTTCTCAACAAGAATGGATTGTCCAGTTCAAAAACATATTACTAGAGCATCACTCTGATGCAATTATTAATAAATCTATTGAAGAACTAGGTACAAAAATTTGGATAGAACCAGAGGATTGTAAACTAACTTATGGAAGTACGATCACAACAAGAATCAACATCAACTTATCTAAACCCCTTCACATAGGAGTATGGTGGAACATAGCTGCAGGGGGGTCCAAATGGGTTCGATTTCATTGGGAAAGACAGCCACATAATCTTTGCCCGAAGTGTTACACAATAGATCACAATGAAGCTGAATTCTCAATGTTGATGACGACTTAATGATAGGTGTAGAATGCATCCTATTTATTATCCATTGCTTATGCTTTCTCTGCTATTTCTCTTGTAAATTATGTATTTTACATGTGTTTTTGAGTTATTAGATACTCGGGAGACATACGGAGGAAAAGAAGAAGAAATTACCAAAATTGAGCAAAAAAGGGTAGAATTGTCATTTCATAGGGCAAACACTATATGGAGTCCAGTCAAGGTTAAGGGGCAACTTTTTTTGGGAAGAATTATAAAATGCAGCCATCACAGGTTAAGGGAAGGCCAATAGGCTAGCCTTTATCAGAAGTGACCATTTATTAAAGGCACCCAGTTTTGGGGTGGATCTTATCTAATGGGGTGCACCATCCAACCCCAAACCACCCTAACCCTTATCCAGAATAGGTGTGCTGTTAGCACCCAAAGCCAACCCTACCCTAAAACCGAGAGACTCATTATTATCGTTCATAAATCCTACATGAAATTGAAACGAAATTGAGAAGAAAAGCAGTTGTGTTTGTGCTGCTGTTGAATCGAGAAGATTGGGATTAAAACGATAGCAGAGATGGGTTTGGAAGATGGAATCGAAAATGGGTTTTTGAACATAGAGATGATGGAATGGAGAGATTGAATCAGAGATGGGTTGAGGATGTTGTTGAAGTTGCAGAATAGGAATTGGAGGAGAATGAAGTGAGATTTGAGGGAAAATCAAAGATGGGTTTTAGCCATATGGTGGTACTGATTGAATTAGAGGATGAATTACATCCTGAGGTTACTGCCGATAGATGGTATTTGATTTCTTTGAGATCTATTTGGGATTTCGAGATCGGTTCTTGGACGCTGCCATCAATTATTGATTACGAGGGAGATGGGAAGATTCTGAGCATCAGAAATGAGTTTTAGCTGCAAGCTAATGTTGCTGCTATTGATCAGAGAACGGGTTCTGTGTTGGTGGTGCAGAATTGAGGTGAATGAATGAGAGTTGGTGATGATTTGCTGAATTGAATTGTGAATGATGTTGCAGTAGCTTCTATGCAACTGGGTATGGAAATAACTAGATGTATGTTAGGTTTGACGCAGGAATTGAAGAGAAGAATGGCCGGAATTCGGCCGGGAAAACGCCCAGAAACAGACGGAGCTCTGTCGGATTTTTTGCTCCGGCGAGTTAACTCGGTAGCCGACGGTGAGCCGATACAAACCCAGCAGTTCAGAATACTTAGTTGAGTAAGACCAGTTAGACAGCTGAGTGAGCTAACTTGATGTCTGACTCTCCCTTCCTTGACCTAGTCAACTAACAGAAGACCGTTATCTTGACCGTTAGTCCAAAAGGTGGATTGACGGAATATTCTTTAATTGGGACAGAATTTTCAGGTGGCCGGCGGTGATGGATTTCGGCCTATTTCCGGCCAAAACCCCAGTTTTCCGGCGAGCCAAAGTTGCAGAATTTTGTGTGGATTTCTCTCATGGGATGTGAAGACTTGGGTTTGGAATTGAATGAAGAATTGAGCTTGGGTTTGGAAAGAGGAGATGGGAAATTTGAGAAAGGCTTGGATTTGGAAATTGAAGTGCTAAAGGAAAGGGATTCTATTCCTTGGAAGATATGGAGAGCATTGAAGCCTATAAATAGAGAAGTTCTCTACTTTTCTATACACACTTAGATACACTTACACACACTTTTGTGCACATCTTTTGCACACTTTTACACACACAACACTTCTCTTTTCTTTGTGTGAACTCCTTAATATGAGTAACTAATTTTATTGATTGAGGATGAATTCCTAGTTCTTAACATATGATTTGAGTTTTGTTTTAAACCTACTTTGAGTTTTTCACATGATTATCGTTTGTTTTTGCTAATATGAGTGTTTATGATTGATTGATAGGTTGTTTAGGATGCATACTAAATTGATTTGTTAATTTGATTTAAAGTTAGTAAAGTTAGGGGATAAGTAATCGTTTCTTGACTCTTTACACAAATAGAAAACACGAGACCTTGTGAAGGGATTCCGTGGAGAAATTATGTGTGAAAACAACGCTAGAAAGTGGACCAAGCGAACCGAGTCTAACTACTAGTACTTAACCTAAATTCATAAATCTTAATGCGTTCGGGGAATTACATCTTGTAAGCGAACCTCAAGGTGGTTTTTTTGAGTAGAATCTGATAACTAAGCGGACTTGTTACTCAATGAAATAAGGAATTTTGGGGTTAGCTAAGCGAACCTTCTATCCTACGGTTGGTGATAATATGTGACTAATAAAAAGTGGAAAAAAACATAACTTTAATCATTGTTTTCCAGCGAAGAAGGATTCCTTGATCTACTTTCTCTTTATTGATTTCCTTTATCTTTTTAATTGCTTTGTTTATTTATTTTACTTTCTTTTGCTCTTAATATCTAAAACCAAAACCCCACTTTTTTTGTGACATTATAAGACAACTAAAACCTCTTGCTTCTCGTGGGAACGATCTTGACTACCCTATATTACTTGTTAATTAGGTAGTAAAACATTAATTAATTTGTTGTGGTTACGACACGCATCAAATTTTGGCACCGTTGCCGGGGAGCATCGGATGATTTTAGTTGTTTTCTTTTTACTTTTTGCATTATTCTTGCTTTGTTGGATTCTATATAGTATCTAACTTAGTTTTTGAGATTTTTTTTCCAGGTACTCCATGTATGGTGGACAAGAGCAGTCATATTACAACAATCAATACGGTTTTCAACCTCAACATTATGGCAACTTCCAACCATCCTTAGGATACAATCAAAACCAATCTTTTGGATATGATCAATATCCTACGGAACCTTATATATACTCTCATACATATCAACAACCTTGTAATAGGTATGTAATTCAAGAACCAAGGTGGGATAAATCTACTTCTAATTGGCTTCATTCAAGTTGTATGCAGATTATCAATGAATTGCAAGACTTGCGGCAAATACTAGACCGTGATAGAAAGAACATCGCACAAACCAATTTCTGCAACATTTTTTTTTACCCGACTCCGGATCGTAGTTATGATCATTCACCCATTCAAAGGGAAGAGTCATGGGAAAGAGAACCTATTGTAGCCAACGGTGGTAAGCGTGTGAACGTCAGGAAACTTGCACATAAATTATACAAATTGGAGGATGATGGAGACTCGGAAGAGCTTGTCGCATAAATTAGTAGGACCATTCATATGGAACTTAAACGACGTCTAGATAAAGGTAATGAAACCGATGACGATTCTTATTATGGTGAGTCCGAAAGTGAAGATGATTGTGTTGAAAAGGACCAACCTTTGGGGAATTTTGATGACACTAGTGTAGATTACTCGAGCCTTGATCTTAATAATGATCAATCACCTATTCAAAAGGTAGATCTTGAGGAAGATGCATTTAGTTCTTGGAAAAAATTACTTAGGGAAAGATATGAGGTCGCGGAGGTGTATGAGTGTTTCAACAATGAGGAAGTTATTCCAACTCCGGATCATAATAACGATCCTTCGCCTATTCAAAAGGAGGAGATTGGATATCACTTACCTATTGTTGTAAACGGTGTAACACCCTCACAAGAAGATCCTACAATCTATACCGACGAAAATCATTTTAGTGAATGGCCCGATTCCGATGATGAAGATGTTGAAGAGATGATGCTCGATAATGAAACCAAATTGATTGAATTTGTGGAAGACCCAATTGAACTTGCTAATGATTATGATGATGCCGAGACTTTAGTTAAGGTAGAAAATGATGAAGAATGGTTGCAAGGTTTGATAGAGGACCATGATATGCAAGAGGTAAGTAATTCACTCGAATTTTTTAAGAATGAAGAAGATACCGTAATACAAGAAATTGTGCAAGGTTTGTCTAACCCTTTGCATATTGATTCTTCTCCTTCACCTCTTATTGGTTTGAATGTATGTGCTTTGAAAGTATTTTTGAATGACTTTGTTTCTCGATATCCACCATTGGAAACACTTGATGCTAACATTATGCAGGTTTTCCAAGAGGAATACATGGAAATTCCCAAATTATATGTTCTTTATACACTTTCGGGTGTGGACAAGAATAAGTGTGGGGGAAATTTCTATCGAGCGATAACTTTACTATTATTTTCTTATGCTAATATTTTTATGAAGCTATTGTTTGCAAAGCAGGTACTATGGGTGGATCCCCAAATTTTTCAATTGTTAGTATATGGGGAGTGAATCTTACAAGAGACAAGTCGGGCCGTCGACTTTAAAACAAGCGCTTAATGGGAGGAAACCCATAGGTTTTGTATTTCTTATCCTTTTATTTTGCTTTTTATTTTTGTTATTTATTTTTTCTTGTTCCATATCATATTAAGATTTCCTAAATTGACTTTGCTTGGACGATTCAATTACATTGAGGACAATGTAAGGTTTAAGTGTGGGGGAGTGGTTAAGCATATATTTAAAAAAAAAAAAAAATTTGCATAAAACCTCCAACTTTTAGAGATTTTAGAGTCACTAGAATACTTCTAGGTATGTTTACATAGAGAATTATGACCAACATAATTGAACTTGGAAGTGTTAGGGTATTTCTTGCTTGTTGGAGTGTTAAATAATGGATTTAATCATGCCGGTGATGCAAATTAGGAGCAGAGAAGAATGCATTATTAGAGTTGCTGATCAATCATTAGTGGAGACTACCCATTTTTATATCATGTGAGGCACCGACCAGAATTCTTCCATTTGACTAAAAATCTTTATTTTGAGTGTGTGTCACCGTACGTTAATTCCGGGTAGAATGGTGAGCTACCCAACTTCACACCAATTTCAGCACTATTCTTGATCTCTTGAGTGCTAATTTTTGTCAATCATGAGGGTGACGTCTATGGATGAAAGCCTCCTTCTTGTAATTCGATTTGAAGTTAGCACCATTCTCTCTCTCGACAACAACGAGTCCATAGAAACACCATAATCATCAACAAGGGAGCGACATCAAAATCTACAAGGAAAGTTGAAAAGGTTCAAGGTTTACAAGAAACAATGGAACAAGAAAAAGAGCAAATTTTTATATCTAAGTAAAGCAACATACAATGAGCATATTTTACATACAAGTTGAAGACTTATTTACAAGAGCGAAGAAAAGTAAAAGGTGAGAATTATTGAAGTTTAAGATTTCTAGACGATACAAATTGTGAAGAATCAAGCGGTAAAGTATTTTTCCACGGCCATGGTTGTTTTATTTTTCACTTTGTTTTGTATTTTGTTTCTCTTGTCTTGAAAAAAATAAATAATAATAATAATAAAAAAAATGAAAAATGAAAAAGAAAAGAAAATAAAAAATATTGAAAAATATGAGACAAGAGAAATATCTATTATTGTTTTGTTTTGAATAATCCGTGGGGAAGGGAAATATATAAGGAAGTTTCAAGCGACAAGGATTTTAAGGAAAAAGGTTACAAATTGCCGAGGATCTACGAAATTTGAAAGTTTATCATCAATAGTTGAAGCCGAAGACCAAGAAGATAAAGATAGGATCGGATGACGTTTCTTTTGGATGCCGTGAGAGTGGTGTTATCATAATTGGCAATCGGATATGAAGGTAAGTAAGTAATCTCATCCTCGATAATAGTGGTTGATTTCTTTTCTTAGAGATCGTCAGAAAAATGGTTTTTCAAAATTTCGGAAGATGTCCTTCCCACCATTCAACGTGTTGCAGGAATTCTCTCTTCATTCCTACCTGCACACATGTGAGACCCATAAAAAAGCCGTCTTTTTGAGTGCAATTTCATAAAACCCTTTTTGGTGAGGTAAAAGTCGAGGCGAAATGCTTATTGATTGTTTCTCAAACACGCGTTCTCTCATTATGGAGTTGTTATTTCTCACTCAACATTTAAGAATGAGAATATGTTCTTTAGTATTTCTAACTTCTTATTACTAGCATGCAGAAACTCTATGTCTTCATAACTCTTAGGATGCTTGGGACGCTGGAACGCTTCGAAGTTGTGAGTTTTAGTTTGATTTTCTCGAGGACTAGCAAAGTCTAAGTGTGGGGGAATTTGATAGGTGTAGAATGCATCCTATTTATTATCCATTGTTTATGCTTTCTCTGTTATTTCTCTTGTAAATTATGTGTTTTTGAGTTATTAGATACTCGGGAGACATACGGAGGAAAAGAAGAAGAAATCACCAAAATTGAGCAAAAAGGGCAAAATTGTCATTTCATAGGGCAAGCACTATCTGGAGTCCAGTCAAGGTTAAGGGGTAACTCTTTTTGGGAAGAATTATAAAAGGCAGCCAGCACAGGTTAAGGGAAGGCCAATAGGCTAGTCTTTATCAGAAGTGACCATTTATTAAAGGCACCCAGTTTTGGGGTGGATCTTATCTAATGGGGTGCACCATCCAACCCCAAACCACCCTAACCCTTATCCAGAATGGGTGTGCTGTTAGCACCCAAAGCCAACCCTGCCCTAAAACCGAGAGACTCATTCTTATCATTCATAAATCCTACCTGAAATGGAAACAGAAATTGAGAAGAAAAGAAGTTGTGTTTGTGCTTCTGTTGAATCGAGAAGATTGGGATTAAAACGATAGCAGAGATGTGTTTGGCAGATGGAATCGAAAATGGGTTTTGGAACATAGAGATGATGGAATGGAGAGATTGAATCGGATATGGGTTGAGGATGTTGTTGAAGTTGCAGAAGAGGAATTGTAGGAGATTGAAGTGAGATTTGAGGGAAAATCAAAGATGGGTTTTATCCATATGGTGGTACTGATTGAATTAGAGGATGAATTACAGCCTGGGGTTACTGCCGATAGATGGTATTTGATTTCTTTGAGATCTATTTGGGATTTTGAGATCTGTTCTTGGACGTTGCCATCAATTATTGATTACGAGGGAGATGGGAAGATTCTGAGCATCAGAAATGAGTTTTAGCTTCAAGCTGATGTTGCTGCTATTGATCATAGAACGGGTTCTGTGTTGGTGGTGCAGAATTGAGGTGAATGAATGAGAGTTGGTGATGATTTGCTGAATTGAATTGTGAATGATGTTGCAGTAGCTTCTATGCAACTGGGTATGGAAATAACTAGATGTATGTTAGGTTTGACGCAGGAATTGAAGAGAATAATGGCCTGAATTCGGCAGGGAAAACACCCAGAAACAGACGGAGCTCTGTCGGATTTTTTGCTCCGGCGAGTTAACTCGGTAGCCGACGGTGAGCCGATACAAACCCAGCAGTTCAGAATACTTAGTTGAGTAAGACCAGTTAGACAGCTGAGTGAGCTGACTTGATGTCTGACTCTCCCTTCCTTGATCTAGTCAACTAACAGAAGACCGTTATCTTGACCGTTAGTCCAAACGGTGGACTGACAGAATATTCTTTAACCGGGACAGAATTTTCAGGTGGCCGGCGGTGATGGATTCCGGCCTATTTCCGGCCAAAACCCCAGTTTTTCGGTGAGCCAAAGTTGCAGAATTTTGTGTGGATTTCTCTCATGGGATGTGAATGATAAGTGCATTTTGCACATATATTTTGTGTTAATTCCATGCTAGTATTTGTTGGTTTTCTTGCATATTTTTGTGTGTTACGCTTTTTTTCTTTTATTTGTGTGTTATTAGGTGAATAATCCAAAAAGAAGTGAATTTGAGCTCAGTTGTGCAATAAAAGAAGCTAGCTAAGAGAGGAGAAGGGCCAAAGACCAAATTTAACTCGTTCAAATACAATATTTATACTTTTCATTATGTAAAGGACGATAAGAGGAATCCAACGGCGAAAGAACGGAGTCATTCGGAGTTCGTATGAAGAAGTTATGGCCGAAATAAGAATGAAGTTGAAACTAAACTGTCAGTCTTCCAGGACTGACAGTTGAATGTAGTTTGTTAAGGGGCATCCCAGTTCAAGGGAATTACTAAAGGAAGTCCGATATTTTACTTAAGGGGCTGTCAAAAATTTGAATAATGTTAAAGGCACCCGGATATTTTACTCAGGGTACCATCATCTTCTCCATCGATTTTACCAGAGAAGTTGGACATCCGGGTTTAAGTTCCGTGACATGGCAGTAAAGCTCGAGCAACCTCAGGGAGATTTATGGAGTAGCATGAGCAATGGTTGCTCTCTGGAATAAAATAAAGGATAAGGATAACGACTGTAGAAGATGGCTCGGTGATGGTGATCGAGCCAATGATGCTGCTACTACCATTTTCGAAGTTTGAACAAAAACAAGCCATGCATGATGTTTCTGCTGGAAGCTTGGAAGTGGTGATTGTTCGAGAAGAAGGTACAAGCCATGGACGAGCCGTTTCTGCCATTGAAGCTCAAAGAAAAATGGAGTTTGTCGACGAAGCAATGATGGAGCTGTTGGCTGTCTTGGGAGAACTCGAGAGTTCATGGAGCTCGAGCATGGTAGTGAACAACGGAGGAGAAATGCTGCTGCCATTATCGGGCTGTTGATGTAGCTCGGGTTTGCTGTATACTGTTGCCGATCGATGAAGCATGGCAGAGACGTTGGAGATGTATTAACGGCAGTGGTGCATGCATGGTCGGAGAAGAGCTGATGATTGGAGCTCGAGCTGGGGTGATGGGGATTGTTACCAATAATAATGAAGCTAAGAGAGATTGATGACGTTAGAGATGATGGCATGCATGACGGCTGTTGAAACTCGCGTGGGATGAAAACAAGACTCGCTTGGGAGAAAATCAGCGCCCACCATATGCACAGTTCTGCCCATTCTCCCCTATAAATAGGGCTCCAAAACATCTCCCAAAATATCATCCGACACCTCTTCTTCATTACCTCTTCTTTCATTTATTCTGGTTCTTTTAATTCTTCTCTCGTTTTTTTGCGAGAAACAGAGAGATAGCTCCTAGTTTTCACTCTGGGCTTTTAATTTAAATTCTACTTCTTTATTTATTTATTTGTTAGTATTTAAATTATGAGTAGCTAAACTCTTAATTGATTAGGGGTGATTTCAAAGTCCTGAACCATGAAGAAGTATTTTCTTTAGCCACATTTATTTCAATTTTTATTTAATTGTTGATTATCTTTATTATTTTTAATTAATGTCTAAGAATATTCAGGGGTTATTTAAATTGATCAATTAATTAACCAATCAATATTTCTTCTACTAGTTTAGGTTGTGTGATACGTGTAATTGTCACATTAGCTCTTTACACATGTAGTAAATCGAAAGAGCTGACAAAGGGATTTTGTTAAGCAATTTTGTGTAAAGATAACACTAGTAAGCAGACCGAGCTTGTGCGTCTGATGCTAGGATCAACCTAATTCACAAAACATAGTGCATTCGTTTGGGTTACACCTTGAGAGCTTATTCATGGTGGCCCAGATGGATAGAATCTGGTAGTCGAGCGCTTCCGTATCCAGTGGCAGTAGGAATTTCGGGGGATAGCAGAGCTTATTGCTATCCTACGGTTGGTAACAAAATAAATTTAACAAGAAATAAATTTGCATCTATTTAGGCTTCGGTTCAGTAACGACGAATGATTCCCTAGTCATCTTTCTACATATTATTTTAAATCTTTACTATTTTTGTTTTATTAATTACTTTTAAAATCTATAAAACCCCCATTTTGGTTACTTTAAAACAACTAGAAACTCCCTGCTCTTCGTGGGATCGAACTCCTTGCCATTATATTACCAGTTAATTATTTGGAAAGGTGAAATTAATTTAGTGCGTAAACGACGCGCACCAGTGAAGACTTGGGTTTGGAATTGAATGAAGAATTGAGCTTGGATTTGGAAAGAGGAGATGGGAGATTTGAGAAAGGCTTGGATTTGGAAATTGAAATGCTAAAGGAAAGGGATTCTATTCCTTGGAAGATATGGAGAGCATTGAAGCCTATAAATAGAGAAGTTCTCTACTTTTCTATACACACTTAGATACACTTACACACACTTTTGTGCACATCTTTTGCACACTTTTACACACACAACACTTCTCTTTTCTTTGTTTGAACTCCTTAATATGAGTAACTAATTTTATTGATTGAGGATGAATTCCTAGTTCTTAACATATGATTTGAGTTTTGTTTTAAACCTACTTTGAGTTTTTCACATGATTATCGTTTGTTTTTGCTAATATGAGTGTTTATGATTGATTGATAGGTTGTTTAGGATGCATACTAAATTGATTTGTTAATTTGATCTAAAGCTAGTAAAGTTAGGGGATAAGTAATCGTTTCTTGAATCTTTACACAAGTATAAAACACGAGACCTTGCGGAGGGATTCCGTGGAGAAATTGTGTGTGAAAACAATGCTAGAAAGTGGACCAAGCGAACCGAGTCTAACTACTAGTACTTAACCTAAATTCATAAATCTTAATGCGTTCGGGGAATTACATCTTGTAAGCGAACCTCAAGGTGGTTCTTTTGAGTAGAATCTGATAACTAAGCGGACTTGTTACTCAGTGAAATAAGGAATTTTGGGGTTAGCTAAGCGAACCTGCTATCCTACGGTTGGTGATAATCTGTGACTAATAAAAAGTGGAAAAGAACATAACTTTAATCATTGTTTTGCAGCGAAGAAGGATTCCTCGATCTACTTTCTATTTATTGATTTCCTTTATCTTTTTAATTGCTTTGTTTATTTATTTTACTTTCTTTTGCTCTTAATATCTAAAAACAAAACCCCCCTTTTTTTGTGACATTATAAGACAACTAAAACCTCTTGCTCCTGGTGGGAACGATCTTGACTACCCTATATTACTTGTTAATTAGGTAGTAAAACATTAATTAATTTGTTGTGGTTACGACACGCATCACTTAATGATTTGAAGATTCATCCTAGAGGAGTATATCTCTTATATCCATGAACTAGCTACAACCTAAGCAATTGATATTATGATCTGGACATTCTTCTCCAACAAATTTATGAAGCTAGTAGAAAATAGCTAAGTGATGAAACTGTAGGGGAGGATGTCGGGGAACCTATAAATAATAAGAGATCGAGAACTACGGTTGATGATTCTTAAAAACATGGGTTGCATATCATGGAAGCCAATAATGGAACCCTAATCCCCCAATCTTCAAATGATGATATGGAACATGATTTGGTTGATGAAGGAGAGATTGAGGCAAGGGAGAGATTTGGTCTATGTAAACTCAACAATTTAAGTATGTTTGCTTTGTCTGCATGTTATTTATTGCATTCCATTTCATATAACGTTGAAATTATTACAGGTGTCTAGAGTATCAAGTCACATAAAACTCTAATAATTTTATCATGAAAATTTTAAGTTAGAATTTTCATGGTTTATTAAGGAATGGATACTAGAGACCATCTTCTGCATCATCACATTGCCCCGACATTATTTTCCTGTCAAAAACTAAGATTAATGATGATAGAATTATTAGGTTAACTAGTTTTCTCAAGTTCTCTGATAGAATATGTGTCCCTTCTGTAGGTCAAGATGGTGGAATTATCCTCTTATGGAAAGATGGTTTCAATCTTGATGTTGTTCACTCTTCACCTTATATGATTCATACAATTGTTAAAAATGATCATGCAAAAGGTGACTGGATTCTATCTTGCATTTATGGTACACGATACAGAGAGGACCAACTTAGTCAATGGAAATACATAAATAGTATAAGTACTTATGTTTTCATTCGTTGGGTCCTCATAGGAGATCTAAACATTACTGAAAGAAATACTAGCACAAGCATTACTTCTTCTAATGTTTTAGATCAAATTAGGAATCCTGATTTGCATGAAATGGGTTTTAGTGGTAACCCATTCACTTGGACTAGTAATAGTCATGGAACATGAAATATAAAATCTAGACTAGATAGAGCCTTGACTAATAGTGAATGGACCTTGAGCTATCCTGATGCAACTTTACATCATCTTCCCCAATTAAGGTTTGATCATACCCCTATGTCGCTATCTCTATATAATACATCTGTTATAAATGGTAAAAATTGGAAGTTTTTTGTTTGCAGCTTATGTTCTTTCTGACAAACAATCAATACTAGATACCTTCTCTCAATTTGGAGCAAAAAAACTTTTGGTCATGTCAAAACAAAAATAATTGAGCTTCAACAACAATTAGATGTTCAAGGCAACAATACTTCTGAAGTTATAAAGATTGAACAAGAGATAGAAAAGCTTAATGACATCCAAGCAAGTTCTAACATGCATAAGTCAAAAGACCATTTTTATAATGATATGGACAGAAACTCAAAGTATTTCCATATAAGAGCAAATCAGATAAGAGTGAGAAATATAATAGATTCTCCACTGGCACATAATATAACATGGTGTCAAGACAGAAATTTTATTGAAGTACTACTTGTCACTCATTTTCAGAAGATAAGTACAACCTCAAGCCCAGTTGACAGTTACAACTTTCTTTAGCATATTCCAACATGTATTTCAGAAGAAGACAACAATATTTTAACTACTTCTCTTAATGATAAAGAAATTTATGCTACTTTAATGACCATGGAACCTTGGAATACTCCATGTCCAGATGGCTTCCCTCCTGGCTTCTATCAAACACAATGAAAAGTTGTGAAAGATGATGTTTGCAAGATGGTAAATGATTTCTTCACTTCTGGATACCTTCTCAAGAAAATTAATAAAACTAGAGTCACTTTGATCCCTAAGTGTTCCCAAGCTCATAAACCAAAAGATTATAGGCCCATTGCCTTGTGTAACACAGTTTACAAACTAGTCTCCAAGTTGATTGCTCTCATATTAAAAAGGCATATGACTAATATCATTCTCCCATGCAGTACGCCTATGTTCCTGGTAGGTTAATTTCTAAGAATATCTGTTTTATACAAGAATTTGTTAAGTCTATGAAAAATAACATAAAAGAACAAGTCATCTTGCTTTAAAGATGGATATGTCAAAAGCTTTTGACAGATTAAAGTAGGATTTCCTTCTTAAAGTTCTTATGAAGTTTGGTTTCAGTGAGAAGTTATGCCAACTCATTTATCAATGCATCAACACTACTCAGGTGGAAATCATGGTGAATGGAAGTCCATCAAAATATTTCAAACCTATAAGAGGCATTAGGCAAGGGGATTCTCTTTCCCCTTACCTATTCATTTAGCTATCGAAGCTTTCCCAAGACAACTGAATCATCATGAATTATGTAAACAACTCACAGGTATGAAGATTTCAAGATCTTCTCCAAAGATAAATCACTTATTATTTGCAGACGATTGCTTGCTTTTATGCAACACAAATCTAGTTCAAGTTAACAAGCTTCTTCAAGTTATTGAGGATTTCAGTGCGTACTCAGGTCATCTTATTAATTTCCATAAATCTGCAGTTTTCTTTAACAAGAATATGTCTGCATATTCATGTAAAACTATCAGTGGTATTATGCAAGTTAGAGAACTTGACATTAAAAATAAAAAATATTTGGTATTCCTTTCTTTGTAGGAAGAAACAAAAAAAATCATTTTTCAAATCTTATAGATAAGATGAAAATTAGATTAACAAGATGGAGATCTATTAATATGTCTGAGGATGCAAGATCAGTAATGATAAGGACTGTTACAAATGCTTTCCATGTCCATCACATGAGCAGTTTCAAGTTACCTGACACAACTATTTCAGAGATGAATTCAATCCAACAGAAGTTCTAGAGGAATAAGAAGTCAAATAAGGGTAAGCACGTCATCACTTGTAGAAGTGTAAATAAGCCTAAATAAGAAGGGGGTCTGGGTTTCAGAGACCTTCATTTGTTCAATATAGCTCTCTTAGCTAAATCGGCATGGAAGATGTGCACTGATAATACTTTCATTTGTGTCAAATCTTTACAAGCAAAATATGTCTTTAATGTCAAAGAAAACAATAACTCAACATGGTTTTGGAGAAGAATTAGTAATGAGTTGGATTTCATTAAAACATACAGTTGTTGGAGTGTTGGTAATGGGCAAAAAAAATTGATCTAAAAGCATAGATGGATTGAGGAACCAGAAGGACCACCAATACCTAAAAATGGAGTAACAGTTCACTCCCACTATAAAGTATGTGCATCAACTATTTTCTCAAGATACAGGTACCCGGGACTATCATCTTATCTTCTCTCTGTTTGATTCTACTACAACAAGGTTAATTATGGAAATATCAATTCATCATCGTCATGAAGACATGTTGGTCTGGACACTTGAAAGAAATGGTATTTTTTCTGTAAAATCATACTATAAGAAAATGTTTGAGGAGAAGAATTTAAATCACTCAGTGGGTCTAAGAATGCAGAGAATATTCAAAAAAAAACTCTGGAAGCTTCTTGTACTTCCTAAAATAAATCAGTTTATATGGAAGTGTGTCAAAGATGTACTGGCTACAAGAGATAAACTTTCTTATGTTATTTAGGATGGAGATATGAGCTACCATTTTTGTGCTCAAGTTGCTGAAACTGCATCTCACAACATTTTAGAGTGTCACTTTGCCAAGAGAGTTTGGTTTGCAACTCTAGAAGTTCACATTCAACAAGACAGTAACTTGCAAGAATGGTTGGCTAGACAAATTACTGGCCAATCGGGTTAAAGAGGAAGATGTCTGCAAAATTGCTATAGTTGCATGGTGTATATGGACCGAAAAATGTGACAAATTATTCAAAGGAAATAATTCAACACCGGAAAAAAAAATCATCCAACAATGCAGGAAGGAGATTTCTGAATTTGAATCTAAGCCATCTTCTAATCGTGTCCCTTCTTCTTTACAGTCTCATGCCAATCTTCATTAGTGTCCTCTTCTAAGATGAACTTATAAAATCAACTCAGATGGCTCTTTCCTTTATACTAACAAAATTGGAGGTATAGGACTGACCATTCGTGATTTTGCAGGTACCCACCGAGGCTCAAAATGTATCTTCGTAACTGCTGCTTTGGGTCCGGAAAATGCAGAGTGTAGAGGTCTATGGGAGACAACTCAGTGGGCCAAAGAACTAAATATGGAGAAAGGGGAATTTGAATTAGACTTAAGACAGGTGGTTGACTAAAGACTATTTCAGCACAGATATTAGAAATTTATTTTGAATTAGGAATATGGTTTTAGATATTAGAAATTTATTTTGTATTTTAAATACTTCCAAAACAATGCACAATATTATGTTTCTCTAGATGGAATTTTAAACAGAGTTTTTAGTTGGCATCCGAGCAACAAGCTGGGCATCAACTCCTTTTTGAATGGCAACACTCAATCTATGAAAAATAAACCTACCTAGACCACAACCAGCATCATTATTCACTAAACAGTTTTTTAGACGCTTAAAAAAACAAATAAAATATTCACTAAGTTCACCTAAAGTGGTGAAATCCAAAACACCAAGACCATAACCATGCGCAGCACATTCATTCAAGTATTTAGAACGCTTGCGTGAAATTGCCTTAGAAATGGCCTGCCCTGGGACGAAGGCACGGACTCCATCGCCAGTGAAGGGTGACACACCTGTAACATTTTTTTTTTGCTAAATCAAAATTTTATTAATCAATTATCAGAGCAACAAATTACAATAGCCATAAGGCATTACAACAGAATTATTTTGAATCAATAGAACCTATAGTATGGTTGAGAGGGAGACTCAAGGATGAAAGAACTGCTTTCATTGTATATCTTAACACAGTTCTTATTGAGTTCACTCCCCTCCTTTGCAAGTTTATTTGCATTATAGTTGACTTCCCAGTAGCTGAGTATTATATCATATTTCTGGAGATTTGCACAAACTAGGTTCCATATGGTTACTACAGGCCATGGAATTTTATTACTTTGTATTGCCAATACTGCTGCTTGAGAACTAGAAGAGAATCTAACCTTCAATTTTTTGTTCAATATATCCCATTCACCTTCACATACTACAGCCATTATCTCTGCAAGAAATTTGGTAGCCAATCCAAGTCCTTCTTCCTTAGCTGTTAAGAAAGTTCCCAAATGATTTCTTGCAATAAATCCATACCCTGTAGATCCTGGATTACCAATTGACACCCCATCACAAAAAATTTGGATGTAAGGAGCTGATGGTAATGTGAAAAAGATCTCTTTTACCCTGACATTGTAAGTTTGCCTGTATTTGATTCCAAAGAAACTTAGAATTTGAAGATCATATTCTTGGTTTTTCATAAATCCCTTCAGTCTGAATTCACATTCCCCTGTAAGAAATATGATTTTTCTTTTTATTATATCAATTCCTTCCACATCCTCATCAAAGACCAGACTGTTTCTGTGAAATCAAATTTCCTTCAGGGTGGTAAAAGCTGCTATTAACCATAGTTCTTTAATCACTGAGCTTTTGTGTTTTGCTAGGCCAAGTATGTCATGAAAGTTACTTGGATTTCTGAAACCAAAAATGTTTCTAATCCAAGTCCAAAGTAGGACACCGCATTCACATTCCCACAGAACATGATTAAGATTTTCTTCACAGTTCAGGCACATGTAGCACCTTAAAGCAATGTTTCTTCCTCTCTTCTTCAATTTATCATCAGTAGCACAGATTTCTCTTGCTATTTTCCATACAGCACCAGCAATTGTGGGATGGATTCCAGATTTCCAGAGTTGTTTTAAATCATTATTAATGGGATATCTGCATCTTATACTGTTAGCAGCTGAAGCAACACTGAAATTACCTGAAATTGTACTGCTCCATATTCTTCTATCCTTTTGACCATCCACTGTAGGAAGTTCTTGAGTATCAAAGAATTGAAGCATTTCATCTAGAATTTGCCACTCTCCATTCACCAAAATTGAATTTACTTTTAGATTTTGATGTTGCTTTATAAACTCATTATCATGGAATAGGTTACTCAATGGTTTATCCTTTATTCAAGCATCATTCCATAGGTATATTTCTTGACCATTACCCACTATCCATCTTGTATGATTCTGAACTTCATTCATGACACTTTTCAGACCTGGCCATATGGATGATTGTTTGTAGTAAGAAATCCATTTACCATCTTTCATTTTAAATTTATCTTGAAAAAACAGGGACCAAACTTCTTCTCATTGCTGTATTTTCCAAAATAACTTCATCAGTAGAGCTTTATTTATTACTTCCAGGCTTTTGATTCCTAGTCCCCCTTCTTTTAATGGAGAGCAGACTTTTTCCCATTTGAGAGTGACAGATCTTTTTGTATTTGGATCTCCTGTCCACAAAAAGTTTCTAATAATCCTTTCACATTCAATTATAACTCTTCTTGGCCATTTATATATTGACATGTTGTAAATAGGATCTTTGCATAATCTTGTTTTAATCAAGGTGAGTCTTTCCTGAAATGCAAGCATTTTTCCTTTCCATCCTGCAAGATATCCTTGTGTTTGCTCCACTACACCCCAAATATGATTAGTTTTAACTCTTCCATGGAATAGTATAACACCTAGATATTTGTCAGGGAAAGTAGAAAGCTTCATATCACATTCTTTGGCAATATTTTCTTTCCTAGACAGAGAAGTTCCATCCACAAATATCTTGCTCTTATCTGCACTGATTTTTTGACCTGAGGACCTTTGGTAATTTACTAATGTTTCCATTAATCTTCTTATATTCCTAAGATCACCATTGCAGAATAAGAACATATCATATGCAAAAAAGATACGAGTAGGACAAATCCCATTTTTGTTTACCATTGGAATTAGTATTTTTTCATCCAACATTTTGTTTATAGCTCTACTGAGCACATCCTCTGCTATAATGAACAGTATTGGAGAGAGGGGATCACCTTGTTTGAGTCCTCTACTTACTGGAAAATAGCCTTCTGGTCCACCATTGACTAGTACTGAGATTCTTGCAGAAGTGAATAATGTATATATCCATCTTATACTTCTATCAGAGAATCCAATTCTTTTCATGACTTCAAATAAAAATTCCCAGCTTAAAGAATCAAAAGCTTGAGAAATATCTATTTTCATTGCGACATTTCCACCTCTTCTAGTTGTTTTCATTTCATTTACCATCTCAGAGGCTAACACTATTTTCTCCTGAATGGCTCTTCCTTTAATAAATGCACCTTGTTGAGGGGAGATGATTTTACTCAATATTCTCTTGAGTCTCATTGCTAGAATCTTGGTGAATATCTTGAAGAAGAAGTTTGATAGTACAATTGGCCTAAATTGATTAGCCTTTTTTGCATTCTTCACCTTAGAGATTAAGACCAAAAAATTTTAATTCAACCCATTAGGAATATATTCTCTTTTCCAGCAGTATTGTATGGAAGATATTACATCACTTCCTAATGTACTCCAAAATTTCCTATAAAACCAACCACCAAATCCATCTGGACCAGGTGAGCTATCAGGATCAAGGTCTTGTACTGCTGATGTTATTTCACTTGCACAAGGAGTTGTTTCTATGAGTTGTCTATCATTGTTACTCAAAGCTTCAGGAATGACATTTATTAGCTTTTCAGATATTTGAATTTCCTGAAAAGAGAACTTGGATTTGAAAAAGTTAACAAGAACTTCAGATATTTTAGTATGAGAAGTCACCAATGTTCCACTGTCAGTTTCAATCTTAGTAATTGAATTTTGAGCATTTCTTATCTTCATGTTTGTGTGGAAAAATCTTGTGTTAGATGCACCTTCCTTCAGTCATTTTACTCTTGATTTTTGATGTAGAATTTCTCTTTGTTGATTTGATAATAATTCTTGAATACCTCTTGCAGTCACTAAGTTGTTAAGTAAGGAAATATCCTCAGGGTTTCTATCTGAAAGAAGAGCAATATTTTTTACATTCTTATCATCTTGCAAAAGTTTATTATTTATATCACCAAAAACCTCCCAATTCCACCTTTTAAGTATTATCTTCATATTCTTAAGCTTCTTCATGAATATGAAAATGGGGGTACCAACCACTTCTTGACTCCAAGCTTCCTTAACTACCTGTGTGAATGAAGAATGAGAGTTCCAGGCTTTAAATGCTTTGAATGGGATGTTAAGAGGCTTGGAGAAGGTTTTGCTTGCTCCACATAAATAACCATGGTCTGAAACTCCTCTAGTGCCAACTTTGTATTCCCAGTGAGGATACAATTCTAACCACTTATCATTAAAGAATGCCCTATCTAAGTTACAAAGAATTCTTTTAACTCCATCTCTGTTGTTGCACCATGAGAATTCTATACCACTTTTTGGAGATTTTATTAAGCCACAAGAGTTAATACTATTATTGAAATCAATCATTGCATGTCTTAATGGAGATTTACCACCTTTCTTTTCATCCATTGATAAGACTGTATTAAAGTCTCCAATAATAAGCCATGGAAGATTATAAGAATTTATTACCTCTAATTCCTTCCATAATGACTTTATGTTCATATAAATATTTGCTCCATGAATTCCAGTAATCATAACACCTCCCACCTTGACTGTTATAGTCTGTCTTGTGATAGAAATAACTTGAGGATCATCAATGGATGCATTCCAGAACAGCCATATGTTTCCTTTTTTCTCATCAGAACTATTGTGTATAATGTTACACTTCATACCAGCAGATCTTAGTAATCTTTTATATTTAGAAGTAACTTTTACTTTTGGTTCTATTAGCCAAACCAAAGAAGGACTAAAATTTTTAACTATGCTTTGGAGTTTGTCTTTCGCATTAAGTCTCCTTATGCCTCTGACGTTCCAATAACACACTCTCATTTAGATGAAGGTTTTGGAAGAGTAGGACTCCTCCTTCCATTGTCAACTTTTTTGGCTGCCTGCTTTCTGGTGATTACTTTTGGAGGATCATATTTCTTGGGCACCTCCAAAATAACTTCCTTAACTGCTGGCAAAATCTTGACTACATTGGTGTTAGAATTAGAGGTACCAACTTCCAACAATCTGCTCACATTTAGAATTGAAAGTTCCTTTAATAAGTTTATTGGAGTTTCTAGTTCTTTTAATGCTTCAAATCTTCCTGATGAAATCTCACCCTCTTCTAAAGTTGGAAGTTCTGGAGTGGATGGAATTTTATCAATAATGTTGGTTTCATTATCTGGAAAACATATATCAAAACCAATGGACCTATCTTCTTTGTTTTTGTTTCTTCTTTTACTTTTGCTGCCTTCATTATTATTAGTTTCTTGTTGTTTTTCTTTTTATGTTGTTTCTTTTTTCTTAATTCTGCACTCAGCTACATAGTGACCAATGACCTTGCAATGATTTCAAAATTTGGGAACCTTGGGCATTTGAACTCTTTGAGAGAATCCCCCATATTTGGTTTTGACCCAAACTTTCTCTGGAATGGATTTGTTGAGATCAACTTCTACCAATACACTTGCATAATATCCAATTTTTCTTTGCAGTGTTACATCATCCACCTTTACTGGTCTTCCAAGAGCTCTTTCAATTTCCATAAGTATTTTTTCTTTCCAATACTCAATACTTAATCCTGGTAAATGAAACCAAACAAATGTTGTTGAAGATTTTTGATTAGCAGGCTTAAAGTTAGGCTCCAAGTTTCTCATCTTTACACTTTGAGATTCAACTTCCCAGTAACCAGACCAGACATAAGATTTGTCTTCAGCATTCTCTAATTTAATCACAAAGAATCCCTTACCCAGAGGAATTAGTTGGCACTTGGCACTCACCCTTTAATTTCCATTGAGTTTTTAAGAGACTTTTCAGCAGATTCTAAAGAAAGTTTTTGAAAATCCAATCTACCAATTAAACTGAATTTCCATTCATCAATACAGCTATCAATAATTCAATATCTTCATCCGATATGCAAATTTCAGGTTCATTCCCTTTAGTTTCATCACCAAATTTATCACTATTTTCTGAAATAAATCCTTCTTTTTCAGATCCAAATTTTTTCTCTACCGAACCTTGGATTGGTGAAGCCATTTCCAGATTCAGATAGATAAAATGAAGATAAAGAAATAAAATCTAAGAAAATTAACACCAATCATTAAGTGGGATAACAAAATCACCTGAAAAAATCCCAATAGCACCTGAGTTTAATGAAGCAGAAGAAGAAAAAATTCGACTGAGTTAAACAACCGATCCTCAGACTCTCTCTCTCCTCAACTCAACAGATCCTCGTTGATTTAACACACCTGTAACATCCATACACACGTCTTGGCCGTTTTCCCAGTTGAGCACTAGAATATCTGCAGGGCGTAGATATTTGTTATCATCTGACACCAACCCCAAAGAAGTTTCTTTACGCACGAGAACACCAGCTTTGTAACAGATAGCTACAATTGCGTCGCGAACCACATCATGACGAAACTTACTCCCAAAATCCTTAGCACAGTGAAGCGCATGATCACCGAAAATGTCCATAGATTTGTTACAACAAGAACACAACCCGTTTTCAACAAACGGACTCCATAGGTTTGTCCATAGGTTTTGTATTTTTAACTCTTGGCAATGTTCTTATGTGCCTAATGAGAAGAATAAGATCACAGACATTCACAGACATTCTGTCAAAATATGCGAGAATAGATAGAATAAGTGGTGTCGTTATTAACCCCTCCCAGTTGTATCATAGACCAACTGCAAGAGGATAACAATTTTGTAAACACTACTTCTTAATAAATTCAATCTTCAGTTTCAAGGGAAAAAAAAAAAAGAGAGAACCAACAGCTACTAATAACTACAAGACCTTGGACCAAATTAGTCCTATCACACCATCTATATTTTCATAAAGTACAATTCTACAGCCAGATAGTTGAAGAAAAGCAACTACTTTCACTCCCTAAAATCCGATTTTTCTATCTTTTGTTTTCCTTACGAACAACCTTGCTGATCCCTCCATTTCAAATAAATCAACCCTGCCTGGTAGTGGGTATAAGCACCTGCTAACACCAACAAGTGAAAGAGTTGATGGCTATGTCCGGCAATATCAAACTTCCCTGGCATCCATCTCTCGGGAATCCTTGTAGCGTAAATCAAAGCTCCAGTTCCGTAGAAAACACCCATAAGTAATTCATACCCTGTTGTGTGAAGTGCTTCAGGTTGATCATTGAATAAGATCAATTTGTGAAGTATTGGTGCCACTCCAGAGAATCCCATTCCAAAAAAGAGGGAAGCTCGTATATTACGGTATTCGGGTGTCTGGAAGACTGGAACCAGTGAGCAAATAATGGTGGTGATTCCTAGTATTGTTATGAAGCCCAAGTAGAGGTAACAGAAAAATGGATTACACATGAAGGAATAGTAGACGGGTGGGTAGAAGGACGTGGCAATTAGGGCTGCAATGCCAGCATAGTCTAATCTGAGCAATATGTAAGAGAGTCGTTCTGAATGACAAGATAGGAGGTGGCACGTGCTGCTCGATAATAAGCAAAACATGGCCCCACCCATGAAGGCAAAGAAGGGCCATCGAGTTATTGGCGTCAGCATAAAAGGTGATATTATGTTTGCAAAATCTTGTCCGAAGCTTCGCTGCATTGAAGCAAAATAAAGCGATGGACGTTAGCTTACTGTAACGTACCATCATCAAAACAATCATATTTCTATCACAAAATTAGATTAAAACACACACAGATTTAATTAGCTACCCTAAGGCTGACAGCTAAACGAAAAAGAAAGTGTAAGAAAAAATGTTTCTTCACGCAAGTATGACATGTATATCATAGTCCTAGATGCAACACGAGACTAATGATATTAAGTCTCACGAACACGAATAATATTTGAAACAGATTTAAACAAGTAGGCATAAACCCATCAACATCACATCTACTAATGTGCAGCTTTCACTTAATGGAGATTTTCTGAAAGTTCGCGAGGGTAGAGGCAAATGCATCTAAGATTCTATTCAACCATACACGATTCTTTTCCACCTGAAATGACTATCATTGCTCTGTCTTTGCTTTATATGCTTAGATTCTTCGTCAGTTTCCTACTCTCCACTACCCTACCGAACTACCTACTTGTATAGAATCACTTCTCTGAGGTGCTTCACAGGTCTTCACTGGACATTTATCAACTCTCAGAAACAAATTTTTCCTGCATATTATCTTCTATAGGGAATCCACTTACTTGCTCTAACCATTAGTCCATCATCTTCAACACTTTCTAATAACCAATCCAAATTTGTTACTCAGCTGCCTATATTTTTAGTGTAAAGAAAGATCAAGAGTATCTTGGCTGATAAGAGGACTAGTAAATATATGTATAAGTAAATTTAATAAGAAAAAGTCATGCTTAAATCTAAGCTCACCACCATATTCTTTACCAATCAAAAAAATAAAATAAAAATCGATGCTAAGCTCTAAACAATAATAAGATACTACTCAAAATAATTGCTGGACAAATCATAGAAACTATTATAACTCTGAATTTTAAATCGAGGGGCAACTAAATTAACAAAATATTTGACAAAAGTCGGCAAGAAAATATTTTTCTCAATAGTGAATTAAGGAAAAACTGATATACGATTGCTCATGATGAAGAATAAGAAATGAAGAATAAGAAACAGGAAACTTACCAGAACACAAACATCAGTGTGGTTGCCACTTGAGAATCTCTCAGGTAAACAATTATTGAGAAGTTCAAGAACACTCCATCCTGTTACTTCTTTCTTCAATCTTTGCAGGTAAGGAAGACAATTCTGAAGATCAGCTCTTTTCCATGCATCAGGCAAATGTTGAAGGGAATGAAGATCCACCTTTGGGGCCTTCATTGCAGTGTATATAGTCAATGCTAGAAAGAGAAAAAATCCGATCAAGTGCCTGAAACAAATACAGAATAGAGAAAATTCAATATCACGAAAACAATTGGACCCTTGAATTGTTCATCAGGAACCAGAAACAGTCATGTGCGTCGCAGGGAGTGGAACAGATGTGAGAACCTAATTCAAATATGCTGCAAATAAGAAAGGCTGGCGCCATCTTAAAGCATCTCTCCCACTTAAAATTTATACGGATTAAGACGGTATCAAAATTGAAACAGTGTCTACCTTTGAAAACAAAAATAAGAATGCCAAAACACCTGACATATTATGGTTGAAGTACCTAGTTAAGTTCTCAGACAAGGTAACATTTTTCTTGACCAAATCTGTGAATCACCACCAGTGAATCCTTGAAAATATACATTTTTGAATCTTAAATAGAAGAAGGTGAGACATCAATTTCCTTCGCTAGATCAAGTCACAAAATCTTATAAGCTTCCCACTATAAAAGAATCAGTTCACCTTCTACACATCTGATATTTGAAATCTAAAGCAATCAGTACCAACGTAAATTACAAGACAGCCGGGAAACCACTTCAACTTTTTGGGTTATTGTAAATCTAACACAACTATAATTACTGTAGAAGTACTACCACTAAGATCGGCAACTCCATAGAAAAATTTAGTTCAGCTGTGACTCAAACAGTGTGGGTTCTATACTTCTACTGGTAGCCTAGAGGTATATATAAAAGCACAAATATTTTTGCCTTAAATTCTAATGAATCAAATGATAATAATAAAAATGTTTATATTTTTGGAAACGAAATCATATGAAAAATTGGTGTGTATGATGTGTATACACACAAATATCAACCTGTAAGACACATCAAATACAAAACACTCACACTATTTAAGAACTAAAAACAAAATCTGGGCAAGGATGTAAAGAGACTTAAACAGGGTCAAAATTTCAACAGTAGAAAGTAAACAAAGCAAAAATGATTGCATTTGTAAGGTTAAGTACTTACGTCCAGACATTAAGAGTCTCGTTATGAATGGAGAAAATGCTAAGAAAAGTCTGCTTCAGCGGCCACTCAGCTCGGTAATGACCTATAATGTATTCATTGTCCCTCAAATATCCAGGCAATGCATGATATTCAACAAGCTGATATTTCACCTTTTTCCACAATCTCTTCCCTTTTCCTTGTTTTGAAGGAGGAACTATATTCTCTTCTTCATGATCAGAATCATGATTCTCATACATTCCTAAAGAACCCATTGAATTCTCACAAACCCAAAATCAAAATCCCCTAAAAAAAAAAACAAGAACCCAGAACAAAAAGCAAACAAATTTATTAAAATAATAGAAAAGTCAGAAACCCCAGATCCAAAAATCAAAGAAAAATAAGCTTAAAAGTACATACAAATCCAAGAAAAATGGAAAAGCCAAAATAAAAACATACACGGAAAAGTAATTCACATTTTAGAAACAACCCCAGATGAGAAATTATACCTAAGAAGGAAACTGAGACGTGGATTTAACTGCTACGCAATTTGAGATCTCTCTCTTTGACGTGATTTCAATGTAAAAATACGCAATTTCAGATCTCTCCTTTGACGGAGAGAAACAAGAAAAACCAACTAACCAACCGCCAACTAATTACAATTTCAAAGATAATAACGGAAACCAATCCGATAATAACAATGGAAGTAGTAGATTTTTCACTCTGGTGTGGAAATTTTATGAGGAAAGAATGGAAAACATCAATGGTGTATATATAAATTTAGAGCAGAGAAATTGAAAGAAATGTCTCTTTCTATTTCTCTCTCTCTGTGTGATTTTCTCAATGGAAAGAAAGACAGACAAAAATATATTCTTGGGTTGATTCGCTGAAGATGCTCACAAGGTTACATATGGTGGCTTTAGACCGACCTGGTTTTAAGTTATCTACGCAACTCTTTTCGTATTTATTATTTGCTAATCGAATTTTGGAGATTTGGAGGCGAGAAGTGGAACAGGTAGCATGAAACAAGAGACAGCGACGCTGATGTTTCCAGGGGAATTCAATTCTAATCCTTCTCACTTACGTCAAATTTGTTGTTTAGTACCTCCAGTCTCTTACCTTTCCTATAAGACCCTCCTCATTTTTTTTATTTTTTTTGAGTGAAAAGGATATATAAAAAGGGAGAACAAAAACGTATTTACAAGGTGTTCCAGAGAAACACCACCAAAACGAAAAGAGTTAAACCTCACATTACATATTAATTATGTCCTCCCAATGATGAACAATTTGATTCATCGAAAAGTTCTTAAACGTATTAGTCGTTGAACTCCACAAGCAAATATGCGTCTTGTTGCATATACCAATTCTTCCTTGTCTCTATGCCTACCCCCATGTCTCCGTCTGTTTCTCTCAAGCCAAAGTTCCCAGCAGATAGCAAATGGCAGCAAGTGCCAAATTATGTTAACTCTTTTACTCACCCCGTCCAGTCTCCAGCTGAGAAACAAAAATTGAAGCTCCTGCGGCCAAACCCATAGAACTTTTAACGCAGACATAAAAACTTCCCATATGTGTCTTGAAACCTCACAGTTCATAAACAGATGTTGTTGAGTTTCTATTGCCGAGTTGCAAAGCAGACACACGTTTGAAGGGATATCAATACCTCTCGCCTGCAACATACATCTAGATGGAAGTGAGTTGTGCATAGCAGCCCACATCATGAATTGCACCTTCGGAGGGGATAGTTTGCTGTGAACAACCCTGTAAAACTCCCAATCCTGCACACTTCCAGAGATTTCCATGTATATTTCTTTAGCCGAAACAGCTCCTACCACTTCGTCCTCTTCTTCTTGAATTAAGATTACATTCCTTAAGTCATGCTTCAATTCGAGCAGATCAATTCTTTCTGCCGGGTCAAGAGACCTTGAAAAAGTGAAACTCCAAGAGACACCTTTCATATCAGCTACCCTCGCAAATTTCTGCGTACTCATCTTGTAAAGCCTGAGATATTTGTCCTTTAAGGCCTTCTTTTCCAGCCACCAATCGTTCCAGAATCTGATACATCTTCCATTCTTGACCTGTATAACAACAGAGTTAAAGAAATCATCATTAGCTTTGAGGATCTCCAGCCACATGCTTCTGCCAATCGCCTCTTTGATCTGCCAACCTTCTTACCTCCTCCTTTGAAGCACTCAGAAAGATAACAGTGTCATCTGCAAACTGCAAATGAGACACCATTGATCCACCTTCCTTAACTTGAAAGCCCACCATTTTTCCTTCATCCACCGCCTTGTTAATCAGAATAGATAGAACTTCCACCACCAACAAGAACAATAAAGGCGAGAGAGGGTCACCCTGCCTTATTCCTTTTGAAGGTTTTATCCTACTAGTTGCTTCCCCGTTAACCAAAATTGAAAACTGAGCCCCTGTGACACACCATTGCATCCATTGAATCCACTTTTCTCCAAAGCCATTTCTTCTCAGGATAGAGAACAGTGATAGCCAATTGACGTTGTCGAAGGCCTTCTCCATGTCTAATTTGCATAAGATACCCGGTTTTTTATGTTTCAGTCTACTATCTATGCATTCGTTAGCTATCAAAATACCATCCAGAATTTGCTGATTTTTGATAAAAGCGCCTTGAGCATTCGAAATTAGACTAGGCATTACCTCCTTGATCCTTTCTGCTAGCAACTTAGAAATTATCTTATAAATGCTGCTGATAAGACTTATAGGCCTAAAGTCCTTAACTGTTGTCGAATCTTCCTTCTTAGGGATTAATTTAATGAAAGACATGTTTAATCTCCAGTCGAGGTTACCTTTTTTATGAAGTTCGTTGACAGTAGCCATCACCTCCGCCTTCAGAAAGCTCCAGCAGGCTATGAAAAACTCCATGTTGTACCCATCTGGCCCTGGAGCTTTGTTAGCACCACAACTTCTAATAGCAGCCACCACCTCTTCCTCGTCAAAAGTTCTTTCCAGTAGGGTTTTTGAGTGTTGTTGATTCTCTTAAAGTTCAAATTCTCGAAAGAAGGTTCGATCCCCGAAGAAGCGGTGAACAGGTTAGAGTAATACTGGTGAAGTTCTCTTTTTATCACCTCTTGATTGAAAACATCCACCCCATCTATTTCCAATTTCGAGATACGATTTCTCCACCTTTTTGCATTAGCAATCCTATGGAAATAGCTTGTGTTCTTGTCTCCGTACTTGAAACCATTAACCTTCGCCCTTTGGAAAGCCATTCTCGCTCTCGTAATCTTAACATTGTTAAGAGAAACCAGCAACCTAGCCCTTTCTTCAAGACTATCTGCAGACAGAGCATCAATTTCTTCATCCAAATTTAAAACCTTGATCTTCTCTGTTAACTCCTCCTCTTCCTTCCTAACATTGCCAAAAACTGATTTGCTCCAATTTTTGATAAAAAACTTCAGGTTTTGTAATTTTCTGAACAGAATGTAATCGGGGTTTCCTTCAAATTTCAAAGTTCTCCACCAATTCTCCACCAACTTCACAAAATCTGGGTGTTGAAGCCAATGATTTTCAATCTTGAAGCTGGAATGCACTTTGCTATTAGGAGCCAACTCAAGAAGAATAGCATTATGGTCGGAAATTGTTCTGACCAAAGCTATTTGAGTTGCATTTCTGAACTTAGAGTCAAAAGAAGTACATAAGAGAAATCTATCTAGTCTACAAAGTAGAGGGTCTTCATGTTTATTACTCCAAGTAAAAGATCCCCCATTTAAAGGTAAATCTATTAATTCCTGGCCAAGAATAAAGTCGTTAATGAAATTCATGTTCCTTACTTCACCTCCGATTTTGTTTCTCTCTGCATCACTTCGCACTGCATTAAAATCACCCACCACACACCATGCTTCGGAATACCAGTTTCGCACTTCATTTAGATCGTTCCAAAAAGTCTGCCTCAAATTAAAATCGCAAGGCGAATAAGCGTTAGTGAGAATAAACTTGTAGACATTACTTCTGAATTTAAAAAGGCAAGAAATAGAGTTATAACCAGCCCTTTTAGTCAGAAGTTCCAACACCGTATCATCCCACATAGTAAGAAGCCCTCCACTGTTGCTCGCAGTACCTTGAGCAGGTAAAAACTCCCAACCAAAATCTGGACTGAACCACAATTGTCTCAAGAAAAAGCTTGAGAAATTAACCATCTTAGTCTCCTGAATTGTGCAAACCATACACTTGTGAACATTTATCAGATCCTTCACCGCCACCTGCTTATCGTAAGCATTCAAACCCCTTATATTCCAATCAATAAATTTAGACCCCATCGTCCACTATTTTCTCCCTTGATGTTACTTCCTCATTATCTTCTTCTCCTTCCTTTGATTCTCCCGAGATAGAAGTATCAAAACTGTCCTGCATCTTTTACCTTCAGCTAACGCCTTGTACCTATCTCTATATTTAAAAAGGATCTCTTGGATCACCTCCTTTGCCTGTTGTTCATCCTTCTTCGTAACACCTCCAAGTCTACTACATAGTTCAAAAACCATTTTGGATGTTGAGAAAATGAACTATGTTGAGTCCATGTTTATACCTTGAATCTCACCCAAATTAATAACTATTTGGTCTTCATCAACAGAAATAAGGTTGTTTGAATTGTTCGTCAGTAAAGGTATTGGAACTTCAACCAACTCATCAGTAGATGCTGTGCCAACCTATGAAACACTGTTATGTAACACCATCTGAAGGTCTTTTTGTTCCCCTTCAGTATGAACAACCTCTTCACCTGCATTAATACTATGTATAGAAAGATCCTTGGACGGCACTGACATCGAGAGATTGTGAACTACTTTGTCTCTTCCTTGAACAATATGTGAAACGTAAACCTCCGCCGCCAACAAACTATCAATCACTCCCAATCTTGATGAGGAGATCATTTCCTCCCCTCCACCAGTCGGATCCTGGAAATTGTTAACAGAATGATCGATACATCTAAACACAGTATTATGCAGTGCTCCCGCACTTCTTACATTCTCTTCGATATAAGTATCCTTGTCAACTACTTGAGTAGATGTGCCTAAATCAAAACTATTGAATGTTTTCCGTTTTGAGTAGGAGAACTCATCGTTGTGCTCTCCTTCGTCTACTGGCGGATTATTCTGGCAGGCCGGTGAGACCTGTCTAGATTTTTCCATTCCCGATTCTGGTACACTCTTCGACTTTGTACCAGAATAATCTTTGGGTATAGAATTTGACAATGAAATAGCCTGTTTATTCTCGAAATCCATTAGCAACCTATTAAACTCCTCCAGCGAAGCCTTATTTTTTGGTTCGTACTTGTAATCCCATTCAATAGATATTATCCATTTTTGGTCTCCCTCTTCCACCATTAGAATCGCCGGGATCATCAAGATATCACCTTTGATCGAAATTCTGAAGAAGTTAGAATTTTCTTTCCTTAATGTGCTATCCGCTATCTCCATGAAACCACCCAAAGATTCTCCCACCGATTTGAATAATTTGTAACTCCAGAATCTGTTTGGAATTCCCCTTATTTTTAACCATTTTTGATATCTAGACATAGCTGTAATGGGAATGATACCCTGAGTATGAATAGTTTCATTTTTTGGTGCTACCTCTACATGGTCAGAACGTACCTGCTTCAACGTTACCACTGAGTCATCAACTATAATCTTCTTCGGCTTCCAAAGATGTAACCAATATTCCTTAATCAACTCAATGTAGGCTGTCTTCTCATCAATGATTTCCAAATCCACAAAAGAGTCCCATTGCATCTGTTTCAGCATCTCTGTTGCCACCCTCTGCCATCTGACACAACCCTGAATATTTATGATCCCTCTATAATTAAAAATCCTACTGTCTTTTTTTGGTAGAGCATGCAGAAAATCAGAAAATACCTCCTCATATTATTCTTCCAAAGTTCAAAACCGACTGTGCTACTTGCGTTTCAAAAAAAGTGATATTTTCGGCTTTTTTAAGGGGGTGACTGAATGGTTGTCGCATTTCTAATGATAGATGCCGGACAGGTTACAATATTAGGGGCATGCTGAATAAATATCAACTGGTAAAAGATGTTGCTTGAGACATCACCCGAAGACATTACCATTTTACTGCAATCAAGGACGGACCTAGCAAGGGGCTAAAGGAGGCTATAGCTCGTCCCTGATTTTGGAGTAAATTTTTTTTAGTATAGAGATTTAGATTAAATTTTATGTTTAGCCTACATGTTAGTTGTAGTTAGCTAATAGTATGTGGTTTTTAGCCCATATTATGAGGTGGTTAAAATTTAAGTCATGTTTAAAGTAAATAATCTTCTTCCATTCAATACATTTATGTTCCTATTTTCTTTTGTATAAAAATATTTTTTGGTAATCACTTTGTTTTTGTTGTTATTTGTGTTCGTTTTAACTTTTATTTTCCTCGCTATCTAGTATTTTATGGGTGGATCACTATTTGGCCACTAATTATGTGATGTGTTCCAAAAAAAATTGCCGCCGCCTCCCCCCGCATTTTTCACTGTTACATTCCAGCCCTACCCAAAGGTGAATCTTGGGTCCGTCACTAACGGCAACGGATACATTTAAATCTTATTAGCAGTTAGTTATACACGCATAGTTAGGTGAATGTGGTTGAGTTGTGTAGAACACAGGACGGCTTTTTGGTTGCAAGTATATAAGTGTTGTTTAAGCTTTTACTCGTACCTAAAACAAACAAACTGATGTAAATGTTGAGGGGCCAAATGTCGTACAGATTATACAAGACGTTGTCCTTGACTTATCCGTATTGATGTTGTTTACATTTCTGATCAAGCATTCGGTAATTATGATTCGTCCGTACTGACTGTTGAGTGGTTCATCGACTCGTATGTGTCTACTTACCGGTCATGAGGCATTCAGGCTGTTCAAGGTCTGATACCGAGCCGTACACCCTAACTATCAAGTCTTCCAACCAATCGGCCTGTTTTTTCAAATTTTGATGCTACCAAGTACCAAGAGGGATTATTAGCAGAACCTTATTGTGGTTAAGGATTTTTTTTTTAAGCATTATTATTGTAGTTAAAGGTTCGTTTAAAACATGACTAATCAATAGGTCTTCAGAGTATCCCAACCAAACTTATCTATGTGGATAACCAAGGAACAGATCCTTTGTAGATTTGTATTCGATTTTTCTTTAGTGGTAGGAAGTGTGTAACTGTAACTTTTCTGATGGTTACATCCAAATGAAGATAAATACTAAAACCTACTCTAACATTCAAGATTCAAAGATAAACAAGATGTAAAGAGCATGAAAGTAAAGATTAACACAAGCATATAACGTGGTTCGGCCATGAAGACCTACATCCACGGGAAAGAAGATAGTTTCTTTATTGATTATAAGGTCTTACCCTTGAAAGAGTTACAAATCTCACTTAGATCTCTCACTCTTTCTCTGTCTAAATCTCTCTCAGGAATTCTCTGTAGAAAGACCATCTAATAATACATGAGTTAACTTGCCCATTTCTTACTACATGGGTTGGTATTTATAGACATACAATACTCGTGAAGGTCAGGCCTCGTCGAGCTCTCGGAGCCATCATGCATCGTCTTCGCTTCTTCAGACTGGTTCTATACTATCCCTCGTGGTGGTATTCCGGGTTCTCCTCCGAGTTATCTCGCCCTGTTCGTCCTCGTGAAGCTCTTCTCCAAAGGTCCTCGTGCTTCTCCACTCACGAGTTATAGTATATGTCGCCCGAGTTCTCTACTACGACATAGACTCGCTCTCGCTCCTTCTAATCCTTCATTAAATGCAGTGTTGCTTTTTAGACTTGACCGACTGAATCGATTAGACCACTGCTTCACACGCGTCGTTCATGCGACGTCGGTGTCAGGCGTCTCGATCCAGACGAGATCAGCTTTATGGAGAATGATTCGGTGCTCCTACCTTATCATCTCATCATGGAGTCATCCCTTGAGATGTTGACACGTGGCCATCGGGTGTTTTACCCTCACATTTTGCTCCTTTTCTTTGCAACTTGCCAAGGGCATGTCGGGAAGAAAACTTCGTGACCGTCTCTCCTTTTTCGCCACGTGCGAGATCTCCATCATGTCCATGTTTTAATGCGCTCCTTTACTCGTCGGTTTTAAGGTGTTGGTTGGTTATCCCCTGTTTAAATGGAGATTTCTTTCTCCTTGTGGTCAATGTTGTTTATCGTGCCCTGATTCTTTTGGATAAGTCCTGGATGTTTTTTCGAGGACCTTATCTTCGTATAAATCTTTTTGTGGTGGGGGATTAGGATTTCATTTCCTCTTTCTCTTCCTCCTGAGGGTTTTTCGAGAGAGTTTTACTATGCCTAATGAGCATGCCCCCTCTCGTCCTTCTTGTCGAGGAGTTGTCTGATCATGTTTCCTTAATCATGATAGTATGTCCTCTCTTTTGTATATCTTTTTGCTACTCCTTGATTTGGTTTCTAGATCATCACCGATGTCTCCTCCGGAAGGATCGTTTATTCTTGTTTGGATCTTCCCCCGTCGGTGTTTTAGAGGACCTGGTTTGTCTGCCAGCATACTGTGCTCTCTGTTGGGAGACTTCGTATTTCTCATTGTTATTTTTCTTATGGGAAAGCTTGGAAACACTTTTGTAAGGTGTTTCTTCGTGCGCTTGGCCTTTGGAACATCTTGCGTTTGTTACATAGGTTTGCATTTGACAGTTTTTTTGTGCAACCTGTCCTTCTCTTCCCAGATGATGGGTATGGGTTGTCCGAGCTGCTGAGGATGCTAAGGTATAAAACGTCGTTTTCGTCTTCTAATCGTATGTATATATACCTTGCCCTTTGTTTTATGCCTTAGCATCGGATACGTCAGGCAAGTCAGCTACATGGTTGCTTGGATGGTGAAGTCATCATCTTATGGCTGCTCCGACCCGAGCTGATAAGGGAACGTTGCTCCAACTGTCGTCGAGGGCGAGGTTCAGACCGGTATTGGAGGGGATGCTCCTAGTAGATTATGGTGGTGGGGTGCTTCTCCGAGTTGGGTATTGTAGAATATCCTCGTGTTGTGTCCGAGGTTAATGGGGTGTGTAGAGAGATTTCTCATTCACTAGGATGTTATTTGATATGTTATGTGCCCCTGAGGTTTTTATTGTAATGGCTACTTGGGATTATTAATGTATTTTGTTTGTCCAACCGTGGGTGATAGAGTCTCGGAGTGATCAGTTCCTTGCATGACTAAGCCATCGCTTACCGTGGTGGACATTAAATATGGTTATTTCCCTTTTGGCCGTATGGTACTGGGTTGATTTAATCGTGTCCTCTTGTAGGTTACACTTGCCCCTGGTTATGTGGTTCAGTGTGTAAACCACTTATTTGTCAACCAATGTTTGGAGGGTGATACCTCGGTCAAATGATCCTTCCCTTAGCCAAAGGTTATTCTGAGCATCTCCTGTTATGGCAGGACATCATCCGAATTCTGGGTCATGATGGAATTACCCTAGGTCTGTATCCGTATTAGGTATCTTAGGGTGTCCCTCGCGTCATCATGCTTTGTTTGGAACGATGGCATTGCCTTAGGTTTATGTCCGTGTCGGGCAGCTTAGGTATTTACCCGCATCATTCATTGCAGAATGGAAGGTGTGGATAGCACCATGCCATAGTCTTGATGGGCTTATTTGGATATGCAAATATGTAAATGGTGAGAAAAAATATAAAACAATCGATTAATAAATCTAAAAAACATAGCTAGTGCGAAAAATAAAGTAAAAAATAACAAAAAACGAAGATTGAATCATAATTTAGGTCATAAACAATAAATTGTTCTTAGCCAAATTCATCAAGTATGAACAAATGTTTTTAAGCTTACTCTGCATATTTTTAGAACGATAATCAAGATAAACTTGACTCAAAATTTATATTATGCATGTAATGTCTAATTTAGTCATGCGACATTTTCTTATAGATATAAAGGTGAAAACTTGAGTAATAGGTAGTTCAGTCTTCTCTTACCTTTTGTTTAAGAAGATCTCCAAAAGCTTTGGTTGACCTTCTCCTTCAAAAGGTAGAATGCAGTGATGTCTGGTACTCAACTACACACTTCTATCCTAATCCGAGACTTGACTAATTAAATGTAGACTAGAAATCAATATATAGTTTTGATCAACTTAATTTGACAACAAGCTTGAGATGACAACACTTGTGAGTTTGACCGGGAAATGCTTTTGCAAGGGCCCTCAAGCTCATCAACGATATTAGATCATCCAAGAGACGAATTAGATGATAGTGACTCGATTAGTTTAACACAGACGTTAATTAATTAATAGGAATTAATATAACAACGATTTAGATACGAGACTAGTGTCGTTAGATATATCTTGAAAAGTTATATGGAATGGACATCTCGAACGTGTCATTAGGATACAGGACAAATAAGAAATCATCTAGAAAGTAAGTAGGACAAAATAGACTTTGCAGTGGACCGCATGGCTTCCCTTAAAGTTTGAGTGGGTGCATTTATCATGGGTATCTGGTCGTATCACCGAGACATGTCGAAGAGAAACTCATTTTCTTTTCTTCTTTCTCTTTCTTCTCTTTCTCGTTTCTTCTTTCTTTCCCCTATTCTTCACGATTACTGATTCTGAGAGAGATGTGGGAATCGAATTAAGAGGGTTTAGCAATGAAGATGTTTTGATGATGTAGTTGTTGGTGGTGTTCTTGTGGTTTAATCGTGAGAAGAAGGAGATATGATACTTTGTAGATAAAGCAGAAAATTGAGGTTTTCATCTGAGTTTAAGATATGGATGAATTGATTAATTGAAGGAGGATTTGATTAGTTGGTGATGAAGAACAAAAGGGGTTAGTGTTTAATTGAAGTTCTGAAGATGATTCGGTGATGAATTGGTGAGTTAGGGTTTCATGAGAAGAGCTCTGGGGAGATTTATAAAGTGAATATGATGTTATAAATAGATGATTAGAAGTGGGTTTAGTCAGTTGAGAAACGGGTTGAAGTTAATTAGATGTTGGGGATGTTCTGAGGAAGAATTGAAGTATTAGGGTTCATGTGTTCTTCCCCAAATTATGAATTAGGGTTTTGAGAATTGAACAAATGATTTAGGGAGGAGGTGGTGTTGTGTTGTGTTGAATCAAATTAAGTGAAGAGGAAATCGATTCCAATTGCTCGAGCAGAACTTGATTAAGGTAAATAATGTTCTTATCGGCAGAATTAGTTCATATTCATTATTGAGATTATGTGAATGCTTATGAAGGTTAAGAATTGATTTGATATAAAACGAAACTGTAATGGTTGGGTCTGTTGTAAATGGCTTTTGGTGAAGAACATGTTTGTGGTGATGTTGTTATTGCACAAAAAGTGAGATGTTAGTGCTGGTGTTCACATGTGCAAGGTTGGATAATTACAGATTATGAGAATTGGTAATTGAAGTACATAGTTACTTGAGTTGAATATATATATATATATCTGAATTGAGATTTCTGAGCAGAAGATGAGTTACATGGAGGTAGGTTGAATGTTGTTGGTGGTAATAGATATATGGGTTATAGTGTAGATGAACGATCTAGGTGGATGTGAGATTGAATTAAGTGACGATGTTGTTGTTGTCGAATGCAAGGAAATTATTAGAGGTATGTAGATTGAAAAATGGTACTGGTTTTGTTAAGTTGCAGATGCAAATAATTGAGAATGGGTGGAGTTATAGATGAATATCAGGTTATGGGAGTTGTAAACGAAATCAAATTGGTAGTGTTGTTGGAATGAGAAGTGTGATGGTTTGGTACTGCTAATGAAGGGTATATGGTTGAGAGTTGAATTGGTGGTTTAGATGACTTGTATTGATGAAGCTGAGGTTGAGCTTAGTTTATTAGTGATTATATAATTGTAGATTGTATTCCTGTGAAATCTTGGGAGCTTGCAACTACTGCAATTGCAGGTAATCAAAGTTGTTATTTGTAAATGATTTATGAAGTTTAGGTTAAGGTTATGTATTGTTGTATTGTTTGATTGTTAGAACTGATTTAAGATAGATATTGATATTATTAGAAAAGGGATGGAATGAAGTCTGTAGTAGAGTTTTGGTCTATCTGACTGAGCTTATTCACTCTGACTCGTTTTGTTCTTAGCTGACTCAGTTTATCTGACGGATTCGAGTTGATCCTCTTAACCTGAGTTGAATCTTTTTGACTCAGAATTGATTGACCAGTCCTTAACTCGGTGGACCTTGACCAGTTGACCATTGACCTGGACTTGACCTTGACTGGACTTTTACTGTTAGTTGAACCCTTTCACCGTCAGTGAACGTTAATTGACCAGTTGGCCTAGGCTTTGTGTAATGGGCTTTTTCGGTAGACTTGGGATTAGGGCAGTTTTCTTAATTAGATTTTTTGGACCTCTTATGGTCCGAATTAACCTTTGGCTTTTTCTACAAAATTGTAGATGTTCATAAAACTTAGTTAATGATCTTAGAACCATTAGTTAGACTTGTATGAGCCTTTTAGATAATCTCTTAGAGTAATTGTGTGATTAACAGTTATTTTTTAACAACGATCGATTCAAAGGATGAACCAGTGTATCGTGGATCTCAAGGTAGGCGTGGCTTGTCATCAAAAGAGGTGGGAATCGATAACGAACTCTCTTGTATTCATTATTGTTTTACAAATGAATCTTTGTGTTGTGAAATTCATGCATATCTTTGTGTGCTTGGTGTGGTATGAGATGTGTGCCGACACAAATATCAGTATGCTATGGCTAGGGCGATACACCGTAATATTACCTAATGAGTGTGGTTAGCACGAATATTATTCTTCCCTTATATCCAGTATTCTAATGAGTGTGGTTAGCATGAATATTACCTAATGAGTGTGGTTAGCACGAATATTACTCTTCCCTTATGTGCGGCAACACACATCTGATACATGGATGTTTACTGTTATTTATGAATGTCTATGAAGAAGTTTCTATTTTATGTTTCATTATCTTTCCTTGTATTACCGACTTTCGATAAAACCTGCATTGTCTTTTAATCATATTAATGATTACTTGAAAGCTAGTTGTTATTCCTACTGGGCACCCCTTTTAGGTATGATGTGCTCACTCATTCCCACTTTCAGTTTCAGAGACAGATCAGAGTTGCGCAGCGAAAGCTTCAAGGGTTGTTTTCGTTAGTTGGTTAACTTCATATTACTGTTTATTACATTGCATATTGTATCTGTAAACCAAATGACTATTGTATATGTATTATTTGAGAGGACTTCTTGTATATATATATATATATATATGTTTCAGAGCGGGTTAGTTTTGGGTTAAGTTATGTATCGCATTTCTTAATTGAATGCTTAAGTGCCTCTTTATTTAGTTAATCTCTTGGATTAGTCAGCTGCTAGGTTAGGGGGCGCTACAATGTTGGTATCCGAGCTCACCATTAGATCTTATATGGGAAACATTAGTTAATAGCCAGTGCCAGTTAGTGAACTAGATTAATTTAGAACTGGGTTGGGTTGTGAGATAAATCTTAATCACTAAAAGCTATTAATAATTAAAAGATTTATTTGATTGATTGATTTGTTTGGTTGTTTGGTTGTTTGTTTATGTAATGAAGTAAAAATTGTAGGGTACACTAATAACTTTAGCTAATAAGGCTTTGAAAATAATTAATCTAAAAAATATTAACACATAAATAATTGAATACTAAAAATAGTAAAATTAGTATTATTAATAAATCTTGAAAATTACATAGATCTTTATTGAGTATCTTGACTTACATGAAAAAACAACAGTTTAAAATTACATAAATGTTAATAATATTTTTGGGACTAAATAATATTTGTAAGAGTAGTTAGAATAATAGTTCAACCATCAACGTTAAAAATAATATATTATAATAGTAATTATAGATGATAATCAAAGTAATAACAATTTTAATGAAGTAATGATTAGCATTATCATTTAGTATCACATTGAACTTAGCTTAACTAAAATTTCATTAAAGATACAAATAATAATTATGATTAAATAACTATTAAAGATCTAATAATGACTAATAAAGATCTTTATTTTTCGTTTTGCAATAAAGCGCCCTGGGTGTCTATTTACATAATGACTAATAATAATTATTATTATTAACGAAGTAAATTAATTACAAGTTAAGGATAAATGTTTTGCGTCTAAACTAGATAGTTAAAATGATAGTTATTAAATGTTAGACTTAAGAAAGCGAGGATATAATATATAAAATAAAAAAGACTCAATTTGTTAGTAATTTTGTACATAAATTATCTTTAGTTTAACAAATGATCCAATAAATGTTTAAAATGAAACAAATATATGTGAAGTAGTAATAATAGTATTCAGATACCTAGTGTAATATTAGAATTAAAAGAAAATAAAATTCGTATAATGTTAGGATCCTTCTTCGTAAATAAATTCAATCATCTTTTGGAAATGGAAAATTAGTACGACAAACTTAAACTATTAGAATTTAAATTAGTATTATATTGAGCATAACTTAAATTAACATTTCATTTATAAATATATATAGCGATAAAATAATGATTAGGATTAAATAGCTATGAAAAATTATTAATGCTTATCTACGGTTAGGTTTTGCAAAGTTCACTAATAATAAATTAGAATTATATGTTTTATGTTTAAACCAAATAGTTAATATAAAATATATTAGGTAAGATTAAAAATGCGAGGTCATATAATGCATAAAATAAAGACTAAATTTGTTAACAATCTTATAACAAATTATCTTTTGTCCAATAAATTATTCATTAAATTACTAAGTTATACACATGAAATGATATTTATAATACTTGAATGCTTAGAACAAAATTAAACTTAAAGGAGAATAAAATTGCATGTGAATTAGATACTTATTATTGATACCCAAAATCTAAAGACTATTAAGACATTAAAATTTTATGCAGACTCAAAGTTAAATCATAATAAATTACCAACTCCAATAATTAACAAAATATAGTATACATATTCAATCTGAATAAATAAATTATGTTATAACAATCCGTATGTGAAAGTAGGATTATATTTAAATGACTATTAAACATTAAAAATTTATGCAGACTCAAAGTTAAATCATAATAAAGTACCAACGCCAATAATTAACAAAATATTAGTATACAGATTCAATCTGAATAAATAAAATCTGTTATAACAATCGGTATGTGAAAGTAGGATTATATTTACAAGATTCAGGCTTAATAAAATTAAACTAAGAATCCTTACTAAGTAATTATTCTGGTCATATTTTAGTTACGCTAGTAATCAAATAGGAAAAATTGATAATACAATAATGAAAGTGATAATCTAATTAAGAAAATAACTTTTGATAAGATAAGCAAAGGATAATACTATATAATGCTAACTACTAAAAAGATTTAGAGTCATTGTAAATATCTTTTGGATAGTAATAGCAAAATGTAATTTTTATTAATAGTACAACTTAAGGATTATTTAACAATAAAATAAATTTAAGGAAATAAAGTTAGATCAAATCAAATCTAGTATTAATAATTAATTTAAACTTGACATTATGATTAACAACGATTAACTTTTATCGGCCTAAGAAATAATAAATAATTGTTATAATAATATCAAACAACTATGGAAAATTGTTAGCAGTTATTTACTTATATCAAGTCACATAATGCAATAAACAATTAAATACAACATTAAATAAATAATGGTTATAAAATCCAGTTATTCTTAAATAGTACATGAATTTAAAAATTATCTAGTTATAATAATATAATATAGTTTCATTTGGAATTAAAATTCGGTTTCATTAAAATAAATAAATTAATTAAATTAAATTTTGGCGATTAAATTGCTTAAAATAATGTAAACTATTTATATAATTTATGAAGTAAAATCTTTAAGATAAATCAGTTACAGTAGAATTTAGAGATTAATTCGTCATAATAAGTTAGCATTTAATAATCCAGCACTGGGGAATAGTGAGGTTGGTAATTCTTGTGTGTTCATGTGATACTTGTTACGTAGTAGGCTTTGTCGGGCGTCATGAACCTAGACAGGTGTTTATGGGAGAAAATTGCCTCTGCCGAATTTGGTAAATTCGATGGTGGAGAGACTGGTTTAAACCCTTAAACAAATATGCTTCACGTGAGCACTTTTGATTCGAGATATCAATCTGTACAACTCTGGCCTAAACCAAGAAGATGGCCGTTCCAGATTTGCTTCGGTCACAAAGTTGAGGAGAAGGGTTGATTTGGGGAGGATAGCGAATAAGGGTGATGAGACCAGAGAGTTCTGGCTAGGTAGTATCTCGACTTGTATCATAAGTGTAGAAGCTTGCGGAAGCTTGCTAGTGATGGAAGCTTTTGGGAGAGCTTGCAAAGTTGCTATCTGATAGTGTTGTATCTTGCCTGACCAAGACTTGTGTCTTTTGGCAGAATATGTGAAACCTATTTATACAAGTGAGATTGAACGTACCCTGGCCTCATTAAGGAATTGAGTAAATGTGTCAATTAAAACAGAGGAGGTGGAAACCGTTGGCTTTATGGTGAAAAACGTTTTCATCATAAATTTCCTTATTTAATTGACTGTATTCATTCCTTTCACGCATTGCTTTATTGCGAGCGTAGTGTACGCTGCACGCTGTGATAGCCAAACTAAAACCCCAAGAAAGCATCCCCAAGTTTGTGTTGATGTCTCGAGAGTTGGGCGCAAGTGGCAATGCCAAAGTTGCTAGTGAAGTGTTGCGGCATGTGCCGATGGCATGTGCGGGATGTCTTGACCGCGAGTTGTACTTTGAGTGCGGATGGCAATGCCAAAGTCGCTTAGTAGAGCATTTGGCATGTGCGGAATGCCTTGGCCGTGAGTTGTACTTTGAGTGCGGATGGCAATGCCAAAGTCGCTTAGTGGAGCACTTGGCATGTGCCAATGGCATGTGCGGAATGCCTTGGACGCGAGTTGTATTTTGAGTGCGGATGGAAATGCCAAAGTCGCTTAGTGGAGCATTTGAAATGTGCGGAATGCCTTGGACGCGATTTGTACTTTGAGTGCGGATGGCAATGCCAAAGTCGCTTAGTGGAGCATTTGGCATGTGCCAATGGCATGTGCGGAATGCCTTGGACGCATGTTGCACTTTGAGTGCGGATGGAAATGCCAAAGTCGCTTAGTGGAGCATGTGGCATGTGCCAATGGCATGCACGTAATGCCTTGGAATAGAAAGTGGCTAATGGTAACGTGTTTGGCATGTGCCAATGGCATGTACGACCACTTTGGCCAAGTTGCGGGCGCTACTTTGGCATATGCCAATGGCATAGCGACTTGGAATGGGGATTGGCTAGTGGTTGTGTGTTGGCATGTGCCAATGGCACGCACGACCACTTTGGCCAAGTTGCGGGCGCTACTTTGGCATGTACCAATGGCATAGCGGCTTGGAATAGAAAGTGGCTAGTGGTTTGTGTGTTGGCATGTGCCAATGGCGCACACGACCACTTGGGCCTTGAGTTTTGGGCTTGGTAGCGGTTTGGAAAATGGCTAGTGGTGCGTGTTTGGCATGTGCCAATGGCACGCACGGCCATGTTGACCTAGTTGCACGGTTTGCAAGCCTATGGCGCTATTTATGGCATGTTCCAAACGGCATAACGACTTGGGAAATTGGCTAGTGGTGCGTGTTGGCATGTGCCAATGGCACACACGGCTAAGTTGACCTAGTTTCACGGTTTGCAAGCCTAGGGCGCTATTTTTGGCATGTGCCAAACGGCATAGCGGCTTAGAAATTGGCTAGTGGTGCGTGTTGTCATTGTCAATGGAACGCACGGCCAAGTTGACCTAGTTGCACGGTTTGCAAGCCTAGGGCGCTATTTTTGGCATGTGCCAAATGGCATAGCGACTTGGAAATTGCCTAGTGGTGCGTGTTGGCATGTGCCAATAGCACGCACGGCCAAGTTGACCTAGTTGCACGGTTTGCAAGCCTAGGACGCTATTTTTGGCATGTGCCAAATGGCATAGCGACTTGGAAATTGGCTAGTGGTGCGTGTTGGCATGTGCCAATGGCACGCATGACCATGTTGACCTAGTTGCACGGTTTGCAAGCCTAGGGCGCTATTTTTGGCATGTGCAAAACGGCATAGCGGCTTAGTTTGGCATGGTTGCCTGTGGGTGCAGTATGTGGTTTGGTTTTGGCGTCGTTGCCATGGTGCGCAGTATGCGGCTTGGTTTTGGCGTCGTTGCCATGGTGCGTAGTAATTCAGCTTGGTTTTTGCGTCGTTGCCATGGTGCGCAGTACGCGGCTTGGATTTGGCGCCGTTGCCATGGTGCACAATAATGCGGCTTGGTTTTGGCGTCGTTGCCATGGTGCGTAGTATGCGTCTTGGTTTGGAATTAGGGTTCTGTGTCGAAAACCCTAATCCGGTATTTTGAAGAAAAAAAAATACCCCTATTGATTATTTACACCTGAATTAAATGCTCTCAGTTAATGTGTTGCGGGCAACATTAGGTCATAGGGTTTTACGATTTTACCCCATGTCTAAAATCCACCATCAACAACAGGGAAACTGCATTCTTGTGTCACTAGGCATGGAAGGGAGACTTGCTTCTATTAGTAAACTGATAGATCCCAAACTTTACTTAAAAACTGATAGAATACTTTCTTTTGTAGTCAGAACCATTAATCTATTAAAGTAGAAATTTAGTAATAAGAATTTAGACCTAGTCATCTGTCAGAAATTAATTCAGCATAGTGAGCTTAGAGACAATCATCTTATGAAAAATAAATTAGACTATCCAACCTAGAGCTACAAATTATAAATTTTAGTTGTAGAAAGCCATATAGGTTTGTGCTTTTGTTATTGTTTTGTTTTGCGCTTGGATAAGAGGTGGATTTATTCTATAAGATGGGGAGTTTTGAAGACTAGATGGATGGTTCGATTTTCGAGGACAAAAATGAATAAGGTTGGGAGAATATAAGGACCCTCAAGCTCGTCAACGATATTAGACCAGTCAAGAGACGAATTAGACGATAGTGACTAGATTAGTTTAACATGGACGTTAATTAATTAATAGGAATTAATCAAACAACGATTTAGATAAGAGACTAGTGTCGTTAGATAGATCTCGAAGAATTACGTGGAATGGACATATCAAACGTGTCATTCGGATACCGGGAAAAAGAAGAAATCATCTATAAAGTAAGAAGGGCAAAATAGACTTTACAGTAGACCGCCTGGCTTCCCTTAACGTTTGAGTGGGTGCCTTTATCATGGGTAGATGGCCTTATCACCAAGACATTTCGAAGAGAAACTCCTTCTCTTTTCTTCTTTCTCTTTCTCCTCCTTCTCGTTTCTTCTTTCTTTCCCTTGTTCTTCACGGTTATTGATTCTGAGAGATATGTGGGAATCGAATTAAGAGTGTTTACAATGAAGATGTTTTGATGATATAGTTGTTGGTGGTGTTCTTATGGTTTAATCATGAGAAGAATGAGATATGATGTTTTGTAGATAAAGCAGAAAATTGAGGTTTTCATCTGAGTTTAAGATATGGATGAATTGATTAATTGAAGGAGGATTTGATTAGTTGGTGATGAAGAACAAAAGGGGTTAGTGTTTAATTGAAGTTCTGAAGATGATTCGGTGATGAATTGGTGAGTTAGGGTTTCATGAGAAGAGCTCTGGGGAGATTTATAAAGTGAATATGATGCTATATAAAGATGATTAGAAGTGGGTTTAGTTAGTTGAGAAACGAGTTGAAGTTAATTATATGTTGGGGATGTTCTGAGGAAGAATTGAAGTATTAGGGTTCATGTGTTCTTCCCCAAATTATGAATTAGGGTTTTGAGATTTGAACAAATGATTTAGGGAGGAGGTGGTGTTGTGTTGTGTTGAATCAAATTAAGTGAAGAGGAAATCGATTCCAATTGCTCGAGCAGAACTTGATTGAGGTAAATAATGTTCTTCTCAGCAGAATTAGTTCATATTCATTATTGAGATTATGTGAATGCTTATGAAGTTAAGAATTGAGTTGATATAAAACGAAACTGTAATGGTTGGGTCTACTGTAAATGGCTTATGGTGAAGAAAATGTTTGTGGTGATGTTGTTATTGCACAAAAAGGGAGATGTTAGTGCCGGTGTTCACAAGTGCAGGGTTGGATGGTTACAGATTATGAGAATTGGTTATTTAAGTGCAGAGTTACTTTAGTTGAATATATATATATATATATCTGAATTGAGATTTCTGAGCAGAAGATGAGTTACATGGAGGTAGGTTGAATGTTGTTGGTGGTAATAGATATATGGGTTATAGTGTAGATGAACGATCTAGGTGGATGTGAGATTGAATTAAGTGACGATGTTGCTGTTGTCGAATGCAAGGAAATTATTAGAGGTATGTAGATGGAAAAATGGTACTGGTTTTGTTAAGTTGCAGATGCAAATAATTGAGAATAGGTGGAGTTATAAATGAATATCAGGTTCTGGGAAATCAAATTGGTAGTGTTGTTGAAATGAGAAGTGTGATGGTTTGGTACTGCTAATGAAGGGTATATGGTTGAGAGTTAAATTGGTGGTTTAGATGACTTGTATTGATGAAGCTGAGGTTGAGCTTAGTTTATTAGTGATTATATAATTGTAGATTGTACTCCTGTGAAAGCTTGGAAGCTTGCAACTACTATAATTGCAGGTAACCAAAGTTGTTATTTGTAAATGATTTATGAAGTTTAGGTTAAGGTTATGTATTGTTGTATTGTTTGATTGTTAGAACTGATTTGAGATAGATATTGATATTCTTAGAAAAGGGATGGAATGAAGTCTGTAGTAGAGTTTTGGTCTATCTGACTGAGCTTATTCACTCTGACTCGGTTTGTTCTGAGTCGAGTTGATCCTCTTAACCTGAGTTGAATCTGTTTGACTCAGAATTGATTGGCCAGACCTTAACTCAGTGGACCTTGACCAGTTGACCGAGTTTGACCATTGACCAGGACTTGACCTTGACCTTGACTGGACTTTTATTGTTAGTTGAACCCTTTGACCGTCAGTGACCGTTAATTGACCAGTTGGCCTAGGCTTTGTGTAATGGGCTTGTTTGGTAGACTTGGGCTTAGGGCAATTTTCTTAATTAGATGCTTTGGACCTCTTATGGTCCGAATTAACCTTTGGTTTCTTCTACAAAGTTGTAGATGTTCATAAGACTTAGTTAATGGGCTTAGAACCATTATTTAGACTTGTATGAGCCTTGTATGAGCCTTTTGGATAATCTCTTAGAGTACTTGTGTGATTAACAATTAGTTTTTAACAAAGATCGATTCAAAGGATGAACCATTGGATCGTGGATCTCGAGGTAGGCGTGGCTTGTCATCAAAAGAGGTGGGAATCGATAACGAACTCTCTTGTATTCATTATTGTTTTACAAATGAATCTTTGTGTTGTGAAATTCATGCATATCTTTGTGTGCTTGGTGTGGTATGAGATGTGTGCCAGCACAAATATCAGTATTCTATGGCTAGGGCGATACACCGCAATATTACCTAATGAGTGTGGTTAGCACGAATATTATTCTTCCCTTATATCCAGTATTCTAATGAGTGCGGTTAGCAAGAATATTACCTAATGAGTGTGGTTAGCACGAATATTACTCTTCCCTTATGTGCAGCAACACACATCTTATACATGGATGTTTACTGTTATTTATGAATGTCTATGAAGTAGTTTCTATTTTATGTTTTATTATTTTTCCTTGTATTACCGACTTTCGATAAAACCTGCATTGTCTTTTAATCATATTAATGATTACTTGAAAGCTAGTTGTTATACCTATTGGGTACCCCTTTTAGGGATGATGTGCTCACCGATTCCCACTTTCAGTTTCAGAGACAGATCAGAGTTGCGCAGCGAAAGCTTCAAGGGTTGTTTTCGTTGGTTGGTTAACTTCTATTATGTTTATTATATTGCATATTGTATCTGTAAACCAAATGACTATTGTATATGTATTATTTGAGAGAACTTCTTGTATATATATGTTTCAGAGCGGGTTAGTTTTGGGTTAAGTTCTGTATCGCATTTCTTAATTGAATTCTTAAGTACATGTTTTAGATTCTTAGTGCCTCTTTATTTAGTTAATTTCTTGGATTAGTCAGCTGCTAGCTTAGGGGGCGCTACATCTTTAACACCAACTAACTCAATCAAATAATTATCAAAAAAGAATGAAAATATTTACTTATACATAACGAGGTCTATCCCAGAAGATGCATAAGGATATGCAATCTATTTTTGTGCATTAACTCAGTCTATAACTGTTCAAGTTGTTTATCAACAGTAGCATGAAGAAGGTGAGGATGACTTATCAAGATATCATATAAGAATTTTCTAATTGGTTATTACAACTCAAGTGGACCAAACTGTGAAGGAGATGAAGCACCATAACTAGATGATGATGCTCTAACAAGAATCTCCTCCTCTGAGATTTTTTTGGTACACAAATCAAAGGGCAGCGCTGTAAATCAATAATAAAACAAGGTCAATACTAAAAACATAAACCCTAGAAACCTTAACAGAATTTATCGAAAAATATATGATATACGATAACCTTAAAGAAACGGTACCTACTAAAAAAAAAGTAAGACAACAGATATCTGACATAAGTTATCATAATGGAACCGGCTGAGCCAGTTTCCGTCTCGATAAGTTCTGTGACATCCCTAAAGAAATTAAACAAAATATCTTTAAATAGATTATATTCATGGATATACACTTTATAAGGAATCTAATCTTTGGAGCCATCAGTGTAGTCGATTTCGGCTGTCTCGGTCGAGATCTCGACAAAATTCTCAGTATCGCCCTTGGGTAAGACAAAAATAATCAACTCGCCGAAATGAGATTTTTCCGATAAATTCGACCGAAATAGTTTAACTCGGCTTGTCTTGGCCGAGATTTGATCAATATCTTTTTACTATTTTTCAATTTTGAAAAAAAATATAATTGAAACCAATTCAATCAATCAAAAAAATTGCAACTTAATCTTCAATGTGATACAAATACTCAAATCAAAGTCTCTTATATCCACTGATGTAGCTTGGAAACTGGACAATTTAAAGAAACTAAAACAAAAAAAAGGTTACCAAAGACTCATGGTATTTATTTTAAATCCTTGCATCATATTCTGGATACTAAAGTTTGGATATGAAAACAAATACAAAGATTGATAAAGTTTAGTCAACGAATGGCAGACGTAGGTGAAACTTTTATTCAGTTAAAGTGCAGAGGGATGGAACGAGAAGGGAAAGAAAAGGAAGAGAAGAAAAATTAAGTTTTTATTTTAGGGTATTGTGTGAAACTGCGAATGAATAAATAACTAAAGTGCATTCAAATATCTTCAAAAAAAAAAAACACTTGTTTCACATTGGTTCATGGTAGATAAACGTGCAACAAGTATAATGTCTGAAACATGGGGAAATTGCTCTGAAAGGAGAGTTTCACAATTTCATTTGGTAATATTTTTGATCCAAAAATATGTTAAAAAAATACCCTTAAAAACTATGATAATTACTGTATATATAGACAGAGGAAGTGAGGGCAAAATAAATTTTACAAAATACACTGTATATGTATAAAATTTAAAAATAAGGGATTCCGAGATTTACACAAGAATCTCCCCGAGACAAAGTTGTACCAATGTCTCACCTCCGTCCGAGACGGGCCTCAAGATTGACTAAGTGGGAGCCATAAAAAAAATCGTACAAAAGGAATGAAGATATATATAAAAAAGATATTACACATATTTGTTTCCTATATAAACTTTATAAGCAATCTAATCTTTGTAGTAAATATTATTCGTAGAAAAAGGAATGAAGATAAATAAGAAGGATATTAAATAGATCTGTTTCCTATTTAGGGAGATGCTATTTAAGATTTTAAATTGGGTTATATTGAAAATAATTTTATATTTATATAAAATTCAATGGTGTACTTGAGAGATTAATGAGAATATACCAATCAAAAGGAGAGGATACCAAGGACACAACCAACTTTTTCGTTCGGCAACCTATATGGTAAAAACCTAATACAATCACAAGTAGGTCAAAGTAAAGATCCGGGAATAAGATTAAAGATATATTTTTTTCTCTTCTCTTCCGTAATAAATACATATAGACCAAAGGTCTGTGAACCTTATTATGTAGAAGAGTTCTTAAACAATCTAAGAAATTAAATATCCAATATGAATCTAGTTGTATCCAAATTAAGGGGGCATGGATTCTAACAAGTATGAAACTTTTAATATATGTTTTAAGATATGAATTCAACAAGAACAAGTCTTTTTTTGGCTAAAATAATAAGGACTTAAACTATCTAGATTGATTCACGTACTACTTGTGTTATTATTATTGGAATTTCAGCTTCATAATCATCATTCATTAGGCTTAAACATGATCATATAATTACCCTTATGCTGAGAACATTCTTAACCCTAGTATTAACATGCTCAACAAACTAGAAATCACCATATGCAGAGCTATTAGCACATACTAAACTGGAATGGATCACCATGATAGTTCTGACTTGCTGTAACATTCATATGGCGGTATTAGTAAGAACAATCAATTACATACATCTAAGAACATGATACAAACACCTTTAGCAATTTAGTAAGAAGGAAATAAAAGAATCACAAAATTAGAATAGGTCAATGACTTAGCTTCTACTTTTATTTCCTCTAACTTGATCAATGGTAAATCAGAAATTCTGATTATATATGAAAGAGGCTAGAAGAGGGCTTAGTCATTCCTTAAGTAGTTGTGTGTCATCCAACCTGTCCATCATTAGTTGGATGACACCTCACTAGGTGAGTCATGCTTAGTCAACATGACACCTCAACTAACATTAAGCTAATCTAATTCCTATATTTAACTCTAATCTTTTCTTAATCTGGCATATACTTAATCCATTTTAGATAAGAACTAATCATAGATTAACTTAGCTAAGCCTGATTTGTTTCTATACCAACATAAAGTCTAATAATTATATAATAAGACAAACAATATAATGCGAAAAAATAAAAACACAAGACACCAGGAAATTTTGTTAATGAGGAAAAATGCACCTGCGGAAAAACTCGGGACCTCGTCCATCTTAATCGCCACACTGCATTAAACCGCTACAGACAATATATTACTATCAGACTTCAGAGTGGAATATAGTTAAAACCGAATTAACCTTCCAAGAAATTCAGCTGCAGTTGTATTCCTTACGTCTCTTGAACCTCACAAGATTTTATGCACTTTATTCCCTTAGCTGACGTCCTTTACATCCTAAGAGTTGTTCAACCTCATTGAAGACTTCTGATACCTATTTACCTCTAACATATAAGCTTATTTGGTTTTAATTTTGATATGTTTCAGTCTAGGTTTGGAAACCTGTTTACAATAGATATAGTCTAGTAAACCTCACAAATATGGAACACTTACACTTAGTTAGCTAAGAAGCCTAGATTACTAACCACCTCTCAAGAACAATCCAAACAAATCAAAGAATATTTTGGATATCTATCTTTAGGAATCACAAAGTCTGAGATGAAGAAAACTTTGTGATTTGTATATATCTCGTTCCTGATCCAAGATTATGGAAACCTCAAAGATCAATAAGAAGAAGATCTGGATTCAAGAACTATCAGGTAAAATATAGTCTAAATGGGCTTCATGAATCCCTAAGTGAAGTCTTCAAATTCTTAACCTAGAGTAAAGTTCTTAAAAAACTAAATAAAAAAAAACAAGGTTATAGAGGACGACTTTAGCTTAGCAACTAGGATGCAAGAGAGTCATGGATTGAGAAATATTGTTTTAAGAGTCTCTCTATTTATAGAATTTCAAGCCTCTAGGTAGCTTTGAGTTCAAGGTAAGACAATTTGAGATCCAAAGCAGTTTCCAAGTTTAAATTAAATTCGTAGGCATGTGAAAAATATGCCTTTAAATTACATGGAAGAATATGCATTATGGTTTAAGATTTTGGAACCGTGCACAATGATAGTTTATAGTGGATACAAAGCCTTTGAACTTATAAGCACTAGCGTGTTCAATAACACTTAATATTGAACAATAATCCACAAGCCCAAAATGATTATTTGAATAAAGTTGTCTTGGAAGTGTTTACGAGTGTTTTGTCAAAAGCGAACATAGTCGTATAAAATAATTCGTGTACTTATGATAATACTATTGAAAAAGCGGGGGTCTAACAACACCACCCAATATTTCGATTAGCAATCTGTATAGACAACTCCGAGTTATTTTCTAGAGAATCAAATAGACAGTTAGACTCAATCAAATGAAAATACTCAAGGAGTTATTATCTCAACCTATCGATTTGGTTTAATCAAGAAAATATGATTCACGAGTCTAATCAAAGAGAGATAACTTGGATGGTACCAAAGACCAATATCCAAGTGTCAATCAATTTAAATCAACAACCAAAATGGTCAGATATTCTAATTGATTGAACAACGCACAACCTGTATTATTTCAATTATATAAAAATATAATGTGGAAAAGAAATAACACAGACACCAGAAATTTTGTTAACGAGGAAACCGCAAATGCATAAAAACCCCGGGACCTAGTCCAGATTAAACACACACTGTATTAAACCGCTACAGACACTAGCCTACTCCAAATGAACTTCGGTCTGGACTGTAGTTGAACCTCAACCAATCTCACACTGATCCAAGGTACAATTATGCTCCTATGCCTCTGATCCCAATAAGATACTGCGCACTTGATTCCCTTAGCTGATCTCACCCACAACCAAGAGTTGCTACGACCCAAAGTCGAAGACTTTAATAAACAAATTTGTCTCACACAGAAAAGTCTATAGGTAATAGATAAATTCGTCTCCCACGAATGAATCTATAAGTTTTATTCCATCTTCTGATAAATCAAGGTAAATAGGAACTAATCGATAAAACCAGACTTATATTCCCGAAGAACAACTCAGTTTCATCAATCACCTCACAATAAACTTAATCGACGCAGCGAAGAATATTATTGAGGAATCACAAACAATGAGACGAAGATGTTTGTGACTACTTTTATCTTGCCTATCGGAGATAGAAATCTCAAGCCAATTATTACAATTGTACTCGTACGATAGAAATAGCAAGATTAGATCACACAACTATTAGAAAAGTAGTATCGGTCTGGCTTCACAATCCCAATGAAGTCTTTAAGTCGTTAACCTGGTTTTAGAAGAAGAAAACCAAAGGTTAAAGGAGAATCGACTCTAGATTTAACAAAATAGTATCACACAGAATGTGTGGGGATTAGGTTTCCCAGTTACTAGAGTTCTCCCTTATATAGTCTTTCAAATCAGGGTTTGCAATCAATGTTAGCTTACTAATAAAGCACTCAATATTCACCGTTAGATGAAAACCTGATTAGATACAAGCTAATATCTCTCAACCGTTAGATCGAAAACTTAGCTTGCCATACACACATGTACTTGAAGTTTTTGGTTTTTGTAACCGTACCCAAACGTGTACAATGGTTGGTTCAATAATAGTCAACCAAATGGTTAGCCAAATGATAACTTTTATATCAACCATATTCTTCTTCACCATAACTAGTCCAAATGACTCAAATGAACTAGTTAGAGAGTTGTTAAATTGCTATGAAATCTCATGTACTACACAAGACACAGTTGAATCAAAAACGATGTGATTCACTCGAATCATTTCATGAACTATAAAGCCACGGTTTGCAAAAGCATTCCTTAGTAATTTAAGATAAGTTCACGAACAACGTTTTCAGACATAACCTCTTGAGTTCGTGGACTCAAGCTAACCGGTTGAAGTTAATAAACTACAGCAGAATTTCCCGGGTTGAGAACTTCCGCCAGTTCGCGGACTGGACCTGAGCTTCAACTTCAGCAGATATTCTCGGGTTCAAGAACTTACGCCAGTTCGCGGACTGAGTTGACTGCTCACGTTTCTGTTCCACTTGATCAACAAAGTTTGCAAACTTTAGTTCAAGTGCTAAGGACTGATACATATATGTGTTTCCACAACAATTCTTATATCCCACAATAGTTATATAGTCTAAACTATCATTTCAATCATTGAAACATTCTCAGAGGGCGTTATATAGTTGTTATTCACAAACTATTTTTCGTCGGAGCGATTTCCAAAGTGATTGAAACATAACATGACTTTCGTCACTAGGCAAATATGAACTTGGCTAAAGAGAAAGCTTTACCAACACCCATTTCAAGAAATAGATAAGCAAGATATACTCAGCTCGAAATATCATATGTGCATATTCTTAGTCTATATAGTAAAACGACTTTTGTCTCAAGATAGGAGATAGAGTAGATAGACTTTTGAGTGATAGATAAGTTCAAGTCTCCACATACCTTTTAGTCGATGAAGATCCACTGGTTCCTTGAGTAGTCCTTCGTCTTGTATGATGATCTCCATGGAGTTCTTGAGCTCAACTACACTTTCTATCCTAGTCCGAGACCTTAGCTATAGTAGACTAGAAATCAAGACTTTATAGTTTTGACCACTAAGATTGACAAACATGCTTGAGATAGCAACGCATGCGAGTTTGACCGAGCAGTGCTCTAACAATCTCCCCCTTTGTCAATTTTAGTGGAAAAACTATTAATACATATGGAATACAAAAATTATATAAATAAACTTTGTAGCTCCTATTACACATGCCTAATCTTCAACAATACTCGAAATCTTCGTCACTTCCAAGTAGTCCAATGATCCCAAAGGTTGTAAGTTTAGCATCATCGTTGTTGAAAATCCGTAGCTATAACAATGAAAAAAGCATCGGTTCTCAATCATTGTTATACAGTGTCATAGTATTATTACATAGCGTCAAAGTCCAGCTGCATCACAACTTTAACAATAATACTATGGTGATACTTCACTCCCCCTTAGTCAATACTCCATATCACATGGAAACCACTCCCCCTTACATAATGATCTGAAAACCATATGTATTTGTAGTATGAACTACAATTAATTCTCCCCATTTTTGTGAATGAAATTGGTAAAGGTACAAGAATGGGATCCTAATGAAATTTCCGTAAGAGTCATTTCATGACCAAAGGTAAATGTTCTATCATATTGTTTAGATGCAATCATAAAGCCGAGGCTAAATGCATTCATCAAGGAGTTTATAAAGATACAAGATAACCCCTAAATATTCCACAGCCGCACTCCCTACAAAGATTTGGTAATTAAGCGCAAGTTCCAAAGAACTCTCCCCCATAAGATGTCATTCCCAAGGGATCAACAAAAGCGACCTTATTTTCAAGAGAAAAGAAGGATTTCTTAGACTCAACAAATTATATACAAGTATGAATTTGGAATCCAAAATATTCAATCATATTAACCAAAGCAAACCAAGATTAATTTGACTAAATATGCTGAACACAAGTAAACTTATGGAGACTTAATACATCGATTAGATTATTCACAAAAGAACCCATAAATACTCTAACCGGATTGCACAATTAAACTAATCACAAAGTAATCAATTCAATTGTCCACACTCGACATGAGAAAAATCTATGGAGTGCTAACTAAATAATCACACTAGATGATTGATTTAGTTCATTTGGGCTCAACATAATAGATTACGGAACCCCGACTAAGATTATTATAGAAAATGGCAACCTTAACCGTCCATGTACTCAACATGAGAGAACTCATGGAATACAAACTAAATAACCACAAAAGTTGATTAATTTAGTTCTTAATGCTCAACATATTGTATCTTTATGGAACAACCAACCATGCCAATAAGAAATCGACTTAGTCGTATAATGATCAACATAAGATACAAGATGGAACCTTCACGGTAATACATAATAATATTGAACAATTAAGCTCTAAACCGTGGATTACAAAACAAGGATCTATTCTATTTTTCCATCACAAGGTGACATAATAGACTTTATCCTTGAATCACAAAAGATTTTAACCTATCTTACATCAAAGATTGACAATATAGGCTTAACTTTTGTGTTTTGCCAAAAGTCCATTCATTCCTCTATCAATATTTGCATACCAATACGTGAACGACTTTACTTTTGACAAAATATGGGATAATCAAGTTCACGGACGTAAACACACATATCCCATCAAAATATTGCAATACACATAAAACCATAACGATTAATACTGTAACCATCCTCTTCCAAACAAGTTTAGAATTAAAACCAATAAATCTAAAAACAAGAAGATGAAATCATTGGATATAGCTATGTGTAATCACAATCATGGCTATTCCAAAACATTAGTTATTCTTCTAAACAAAACAAAAAACATAGAAGATTTACTAGATAAAAACATTTCACTTACTTTGTATACTCTTCTCATATTCTCTGTATTCTTCAAGCTCATATTCGATTAGATCAATTCTAGATTCTAGAATATCCATATTTTCTTTAAGTTTCTTGGAAGAAGTTTCAAGTTCACTTTTTAGGGAACGAACTTGTTCCAAGATAAGATTCATATTCAAGGAGAGCTTATAAAAATGAGAAACAAAGATGTTCCTATCTAGAGAGGAATCATGGGAATCAGGAATCACACCATTATTTGAAGAATCAAAGCGAATCTTCTTTGATGGTAAGAGAACAGTCCAAACATCAATTTATTTGCTAGAAAGGCTTGAGGAGGACATGATAGAAGAGATAGATGAAATGTTTAACAGAGAGAACTTTATTTTAAAGGAAACTGAGAAGATAAATTTCCAAACTAACCTTTGACCAAACCCTAACAGAATTTTGATTATCCTTAGAGAGAGAAAAGGCCTTAAAAACTGGAAGAGAAATGTTTCATCACAACCCTCTCAAAGATTATGATTTCTTTGTCTAAGAGGGATAGACAAAGAGATCCTTAATACAGTGTTATAAACCGTACAGATTCCAATTCTTCTCAGAACTGGGTAACTTCTTTTGAGGTGATGAAGTTATAGTCTGTTTCTGTCTTATTTTTAAGAAAGATGAGTATACATCATCCTTTCCCCTTTTTAGCATAGATTTGAACACCTTGATTGTTGATTTTCGCAAACTATGCATTCTTTTGGAAATCTCTTTTACAAAGGGAGATGATTTTGTATGAGATTTATTTTTCTTCTTCTGCAACCAACGTTTTGTAGAAGAGAGTTTTTTCTGTTTCTGAGTGCTCCAAACTTTCACATGGTCCTGATAATCACAAGTAGGGTCTGTAAGATTATGAACATCCTTGTGATTTTCTATACCATCCCTATTGTCTGAGTGACTTAAGAAGGGTATAGTCTCAGGAGAATTTTGCTGACAACTTTTTGACGAAAAAATCGAAAAGTTTTGAGAATCATGATTGTGAGTAATCTTCTCTTTTAACCTTGACAGTTCACTTTCCAGATTTTCAATCTTTTTAGATACAACTTCTTTATCTAGTTGTAAGACTTCTGGAGAAGTATGATTGTTTATCATGGAATGAACAGGATTGTTAGGAGGACATTCATGATTATCAGCAAATACATTGAGTGAACCTTCATAGATGTCATCCTCAGGACAATAGTCAAGAGTGGCCATCCATGCTTTAGTTAACTCATTCACTTCCTTATTTGAGTGTTCAGAAGTATCATGAACACTTCTATCGCACTTGAAACAAGTATAACTTTTCTGAACCTTTTTATTTATTGACTTCTTTTTCTTTTGAGACTTTCTTTTATTTTGTCTAAGAGATTTCTTAAGCTGTTGAATAAACAGTGACGAAACTGAATTAAAGCAATTCTCATCCTTTTTGTCAATCAATTTGGGACGTCGAGACTTACGATTAGAAGCAACAAAATGATTGCTAAATAGAAGTCGTTTCTCTCTTTGTTCCAGTTCAGAATAAAAAAAATTCAACTTTCCTGCTAGAGAATTTCTGGAAAGAGTATCAAGGTTATTTCCCTCAACGATGGCATGCTTCTTAGCATCGTATCTAGATGGAAGTGATCTGAGAATTTTCATCACAATTTCCTTTTCAGGAATAGTTTTTCCCAATGCAAAAGATGCATTAACAATTTCAGACACTTTGTGATTAAACTCATCAAATGTTTCTTCATCTTCCATATGAAGGTTTTCCCAATCGGAACTAAGGTTTTGAAGCCTAGCTTCCTTTTCACTGGTGTTTCCTTAAAATAAGGTTGCTAAGATATCCCAAGCTTCTTGCGACTTGGTGCAATTAGACACATGGTGCTGAAGATTTGTGGTTATAGCATGTATGATCGCATTCAAAACGTCAGAGTTTTGCTTTGCGGCAAGAATCTCTGCAGGAGTATATTCAGCAATATTCTTTGGAACATTTTCTCTTTCTGCAGCAATGGGAGGATCATAGCCATTAACAACATATACCCATGATTGAAAATCACGTGCTTAAAGAAAAGCTCGCATAACAATTTTTCACCATAAGTAATTAGAGTCATCGAAGACTGGTGGTACGTTTATTGAGATAGCACCTCTGTCCATAGAGTTAGATCGCTACAAACATAGACTTGTGAGGTCGTTAATGTGTTTGCATACTCTGATACCAATTAAAAAAGCGGGGGTCTAATAACACCACCTAATATTTCGATTAGAAATTGTAGGACCAGAATATCGCTACATCTATTCTCTGCGAGATTAACAACACTTCCCAGCGAGCATCACCGCAAGACCTTCGACTACACTTCACGAGTATCACAAAAGCCTTCAAAAGAATGACGTAATAACTGACGATTGAATAAAACTTGAGAAAAGCATATTTGTTCTGCGATGATTACAAAACTTGCGAGATTTAACATTGTAACTATCGTGGTACAATCGCAGAATCAACCCGAAATAAGAGGAAAACTTAGCTGTCATCCACTATGTAACTACCCTATAAATATAGACCCAATGTGTCCAGAAAATAATGATGTATTTTTGAGAGTTAAGAAAGTCTTGAGGAGAGAGAAACTTCAATAGAATAGTTGTAATTTTGAATTCTTCCATTTCTGAGAACAAAATAATAAAGTGTCGTTTTTCATCTTTAAATTGTGAGTTGATTATAGCAAGATTTTAACAAGGGTGTAGTGTGGGAAATCCTGCAACTACATTTTGGCGCCCGAAACAGGGAGAATCAAGTTAAAAAATCTCTAATTAGAATTTGAAGATTTGAAGAAATTATTAGAGTTGAAGAAATGGCTAGAAGAAGAAGAAATACATCAGAACCAACAACAACTGTAAGGAGGAGTAAAAGACTTTCAGGAGAAGAAACAAATGAATTAGGAGATTCTTCAAAGATAATAACAAGAAGAAATAGAACAAGGATTGAAGGAGAGTATCAAATTCCACAACCTAATCAACAAACACCGATACAAAATAGAAATGTGGATTATGATAGAGTGAGTGTGCATACTTGGAGATCGGATTCGATGGAAGATGTAGAAGATCAACAATTAAGAGACGGAAGAAGAGAAGAAAGAAATCAAGGAGTGTTTGAAGGATTAATTCATGGAGGAGACGAAAATGAAACAGCAGATGATCCAAGACAAAGAATACAAGAGGAAAGAAGATTAGAAGCGGAAGAGCGTGCAAATTTAACAAGACAAAATCAAAAGTTGAGAATGGAGAATTTGAGGTTACAAAATAGAAGATCAAGAAGTACTGTTAGATCGAATTAAAGATCATTAAGAGAAGAATTAAGGCAAAATTCTCCAATAAGAAATGCTAGAGGAAATATCCAAGAGGAAATGCAAAATCCAAATGAAGAACAACGTCATAGAGAAGAAGAGGTAATAGAAGATCGCCATGATCCGCGTGGAGAAAATTTGGATAATAGATTTAACAACAGAAATCAAGAGGGAAGAGACAACCAAAATGATGAAGATAATCCAGAAGAAGGTAGGAGGATATTACATGGGTTACAAAATACGCCTACAACAAAGATCAAGAGAATTCAAATTGGTGATTTAGTTTTAACAATTCAAGATCTAATATTAAAGAAATAATTAAGAGATCCTCAAATGAATTAAGAGTTAAAAGTGACTATTTTTATTTTAAAGATTACAGGAAATATCCAGTAGATTAGAGAATATGACAAACCTTTAGGCAAAATGAAAAATCCAAATGAAGTATTCTTTATAATTCAGGGATAAGTTATACCGCAGGGGGGGGTTAGAAGATCCGGGAGAATCTTGATTTCAACTTTATAAGGGTAATAGAGAAGTGATCGCGATTACGATGGATGAACCTAAGCCATAAGTCTGGCTACAATGAACTGGATGGGAATCATGGCCGAGAGGGTGTTTGCACCTCCATTAGGGAGATGATATTAATTCTTAAGATGCAAGATCATTTAGGGCAGAAAGTAAATGCAAAAAGCCATAAGAGAAAAAAGTTAAGATGAGGTTAAGGGGATGATCAGACAAGAAAAATAGAAAACAAGAGCAATATAAAGATAGATTGGCAAAATAAGATAATTAGAAGGCAAAATAAGACCAATAGAAAATCAAAAAAAATTCTTCTTTTGTTGATTTCCTTTATCACAAGAATGGAGAAAGCAAACAATTTGAGAATATTATAATTAAAAAAAGGGATTTCAGAAAGAAGAAGAAAAAGAAATCTTGATTTAGAATTGTCATGATTGTTATCATCACCAATAATTAAAAATCAAGAGACATTCTAAAATCCATAAGGGCAAAATTCTCCAATAACGAACTTCAAAGACTAAAAATATGATAGCTCCAAATTCTCACAGCAATAAAATAATGAAAGGTTATAGAAATAAATATAATGAGAATATCAACAATAAATATAATACAAATAATCAAGTTAAGTTGATTAATGAAAAAGATAGAGCATCATCAAAGTTCAACTATGCCTTTTACAATTTGTGATTTCATGTTCTCTGAAATGAAGAATTCCTTTAGTTAAATATTCATTCTAATCCATTCGATGGAAGATGTAGAAGATCAACAATTAAGAGACGGAAGAAGAGAAGAAAGAAATCAAGGAGTGTTTGAAGGATTAATTCATGGAGGAGACGAAAATGAAACAGAAGATGATCCAAGACAAAGAATACAAGAGGAAAGAAGATTAGAAGCGGAAGAGCGTGCAAATTTAACAAGACAAAATCAAAAGTTGAGAATGGAGAATTTGAGGTTACAAAATAGAAGACTGTTAGATCGAATTCAAGATCATTAAGAGAAGAATTAAGGCAAAATTCTCCAATAAGAAATGCTAGAGGAAATATCCAAGAGGAAATGAAAAATCCAAATGAAGAACAACGTCATAGAGAAGAAGAGGTAATAGAAGATCGCGATGATCCGCGTGGAGAAAATTTGGATAATAGATTTAACAACAGAAATCAAGAGGGAAGAGACAACCAAAATGATGAAGATAATCCAGAAGAAGGTAGGAGGATATTACATGGGCGAGAGATCCAAAGAAATCGAAGAATAATTGAGGAAGAAATTGAGAGATATTATGATGAACAAGCACGACTAGCTCGCGAGAGAGAAAGATTAAGGGCAGAAGTAGAAGAACAAGAATTCCAAGAGGCAGTATGACAGAATAACCATGAAAATCGAGAAAGGAGACGTACAAAAAATCGTTATAATAATAATATTCAGGAAGAGTATGATAGAATACAAAGGAGAATAGAAAGACAGCGAAGAGAAATGAAGAAATTCGCAGAGAAGTACAGCTGCGATTGCAAGAAGAATGTGAAGCAGAAGATCGCAGAAGAAGGAATGTGGATGTAGATGAAGATACACAAAATCTCGCAAGACAAGAAGTACATGAACGCAGGAGAAGGAAAGCAGCATTGAAAAGACCAATGGAACCACATTCAGCTGCGAATGAGAAAATTTTAAGAGAGTTAGCAGAGATGAGAGGAATAATAAATAATAGAAGAGAAGGAGGTAGAAGGCAACTTGATGAAGCTATTGAAGAAGCTGCGAGAACTCCATTCACTCAATAAGTACAATTAATAGGAATACCTCCAAAGTGCAATCTACCAGCATTTTTGATGGAACTACATGTGTCGTACAACATGTTAAGCCTTATGTTAGGTGTATGCTGCAATGGGAGAATCATAATGCTGTATTGTGCAAGTATTTTGCATCTAGCTTAACTGGCGAGGCGCTAAAATGGTTTGAGGGATTGCCAAAAAAATACTATAACTTCTTTTGATCATTTACAAGCTACATTTCTGGGAGCATATATAAGCAACAATTCATCGCGGCCAGGTATTGAAGATGTGTTTGGGTTAAAACAGAGGGTTGGCGAGAGTCTAAAATATTTAACCATAAGATGGAAGACAATGTGCAGTGAGATGACAGGAAGAGTAGACGAGAGATATCTTATCTTGTCTTTTATTAATGCAATATTCGCGACCAATCTGATGTACATACAGATTTTCAGAGTCAAGAATAAAATCACTATGACTGAACTAAGAGAATTACAAGAAGAGTACATTTCTTTGGAGGAGAAACAAAATGAGATGGAATCATATCCAATCGCGAATACCAATTCAGTAGCAGCAAATGGGAGTTTAATTCCTAAAATGATTAACAATGTGGCGAGCAGCTCGCAAGCACAACAGGAGAAAGTGGAGACTGATAACCAGAAGAAGTTGGTAGCTATGGGCAGTGGAGATCAAGAAGAATATGAAAGGGATAAGAATTATTACAATCGCGGTGGGAATAATAAGATTCAAAGGCTTGATCAGTCGCAAGAAACTTATGGTGGACAGAGGCAAAACAATTTCAGAAACCAAGGAATATGGGAAGAAATTAAGATGCCTCCTCTAAATGCTAGTATAGAAAAAATCTGGGAAGCTATCATTTTGATGGAAAATATACCATCACCATGGAATATGGGAAAAGAACCACCTCCTAATAATCGTAGTCAAATTTTTTGTCCTTACCATCACTTTCATGGTCACACAGTAAATGATTGCAGGAATGTCAAGAGAATAATTTTAAGGATGATCGACCAAGGAAAGCTAAACCACTTTTTAGTAGGATATCCACAATCTCAGCGATTGCCTCCAGCACCAGAACTTCGCAGGGTAAATACTGTAAAAGGATCAGAATCATTCGTAATAGAAGTTGGGGCTAAAGCAAAGAATTTGTTTTGTAATTCCATTGTACATTCACACAGAACTATAGAGGATTTCCATGATAATGTTCTAAGCAGAGTCTTCGCGAGAGACACAGATGGAAGAGAGATAATGAATATAGCGAGAGCCTCACCATTAGAAGAAAGGAAGAAACAAATTATATCTTTCACTGCACAAGAAGTACCAGAACCTGGCGAGCATCATGAGAACCCATTGGTGGTAAGGTTAGAGATAAATCCAAAGTAAATAGAAGAAGAAGATGAAGAAAATGATGATGAAAATGAAGATTCTTGGGCTATCAATAGAGTTCTAATAGACAAAGGCAGCTAATTTTACATACTATTATATCATACCTATAAGACCATGGGTGGAAGAGACGAAGATTTAATTCCATCAACATATAAAATCTATGGTTTTAATGGTACTGCCAATAAACCCAAAGGGGAAATTGAAGTGCGGATTACATTGAAAGGGATAACTTCCAAGATCTTGTTCTATGTTGTTGACATTGAATCACCTTACAATGCCCCGATTGGTCGACCTTGGCTACATGGGATATTAGGTGTAGCATCTACTTTCCACCAGTGTGTTAAATTTCCTCATCCTAATGGTGTTGGAGTTATTAAGGGAGATTGGGGAGAAAGCAAGAAATGTTATGAGATTGATATAAAATCTTGCGAGGAAAGAGATGAGAAGAAGAGCAATTGGAAGTACAACATCAAACAACGACAAATATGTGAAAAATTGATGATTGATTCAATAGAGCAGCGAGAGGAAGATGATGACAAGCGGCTCGCAGATAAAGAAAAAACAGCAAAACGTAACAGAAAATCAAAACCAGAAGATAGTAAGTAGAAAGGTAAAATGATGAAATTTAAAGAAGCTTACGCAGAATTTGTTTGAAGAAAATGCAACTGAAAAGAGTACTTTGTTTGAAAGAATTGCAAAATTTTACAAGAAAATCAAAGAAATGAAATTTTATCAGAGTTACAATACTCGCGAGAAACGCGAATAAAATTTCGAAGAGATAAATAGAACAAGACGAACCTTTATGGCGTACACCTTAGTTCGCGGATACAATTTCGCAAGAGGAAAATGTAAGACCTAATAGTGCGTCATATGAGGGGGTATCTCTTTACATGACTCAGGGATAAGGTTATACCGCTGCTGGAACCTGAGTCATGAAGATGTTGGGGTTAAAGAAAACCTATCCAGGAGAGAGATCTTAGATTTCCAACTATATAAGGTTATACCCTGGTTGGACGACTGAGAATCTCTTCTAAGAAGTGCAAAGTATGACCAAGGCGCCTAGGTACACGGTTGAGCCAAGGGTGCCCGGGGCGTACGAAACTACCCTGGCCATTCTTGGTAAGTCTTGGTTATGATGCACTTGGCCTGAAGAAAACCCCACTTAGGGTGCAGTCTTGTAACTATAAGCCATATAGGCATAAAGGACAAGAGGCTACGAAAATAGCTGGTTGTTGGCAAATCTGGATGGGAGGAGCTAGTCTTGTATGGCCGATGTACCCTCCTTGAAGGGGCAACCAGGGGGAAGATAAGGGCGGCACCCTCCATTAGGGAGATGATAAGTGTCTAAAGACGGAAATGTCATGGGGATTTATGATCGCAAGAACATTTAGGCCTGTCATATTGTCGCGTGACGAAAGTTATACAAAGGCAACAAGCCAAAAGAGAAAAGTTAAGATGAGATCAATGGGTTTTTACATTTAACAAGTGTAAAGACGTCCTGCGATTTCATCGCAAGACGGAAATGTCATAAGGTTTAATTCTTGCAAGAGAGTTTATACTTATCATATTGAAACAGAGATGTTGAAAAGATATTGATAAGACAAGATCAATGGGTCAATACATGCAAATGTAAAGACGTCCTGCGATTTTGTCGCAGAAAGAAAAAATGTGGCAAAATAAGACCTTTAATTAGGAAGGCATAATAAGACCATAAGATTATTGCGATAATGCTCGCAAAATTTATGAGATTTGCGATTCTATGCATAAATCATAAAGTTATACAATTATTGCTAGCGATAACATCGCCGATATTGAGGCAAATTTAATTTGATTCACAACTAATATCTAATCTCTATTCAATTTTTTCATATTGCAGACGAATAATAGAGGAAAGTATGGGAATGCATAGAATGATGAAATTATTATTCATCCATCATATGATAAAATTGCATATATGATACATTTATACAAATAATTAAAGGATAATAATTACGATTGATTGATTATGTTGCAGAAAAAGAATTATTTTCTAATTCATACAGATAAGAGAAAAAAAAGTTTACACATCAAGTTAGATAAGCTCGCAGCAATGTTACGAGAAGCAGAAAATAGATGTACAAAATTTACAAGGAGAATAAAAGGAAGAAAAAGAATTATTTGGATCCTTCACTTTCTTCATCATTTTACTTGTCATCACCAGATTCCTCTTCTTCATCATTATCACTATTAACTTCATCTTCATCAGATTTCTTTTCATCGCAAGACTTTTCTTCATTACCACTATTATTGTCGTCTTCACCATCGCTAGATTCCTCAGCTTCGCTATCAGAGATAACTAGATTTGGGGTATCAGCTGGAATTTCCTTTGCAAGATCGGGATATGTAGAATGAGGAATACCATGATCATCGCAGACTAGTTTAACAACGCTATTATGAACACGGATAAGGGCATTACTAAAATTCGAAGATGAGATTTTCAATTTTTCCTTCAATCTAGAATACTTTTCATTACGAGAAGATAGATTTCCAGCGAGTTGGCTTTTCTCTTCTTCTAACTCATCAAATCTTTTACGATAGTTCTTTTCGGATGCTGCGAGCAAATGATAACAAAGTTATTACATATAAGAATGATTCAATTAGGAATTAATTCAGTGAAATCATAAGAGTGGTAACCTTCTCTTTCAGAAATCATGTCTTTAATTAAAGCCTCTTGATCAGCATGAAGATTAACACTTACACCTAAATCATTTCTGGAATTATCAAGAATCTTCACAGCCCAAGCAAACTCATCATCGCTATTAATAAGGAGATGAGATTGAACTTGAGTTTCCCTCGCAAGAAGATCTTCATTCTCGCGGATAAGTTTATCTCTTTCCGTTTGAACATTAAGAAGAGTTTTATGAAAGTTTGCTAGGCCTTGGAGCCATTTTTAACAACAAGATCCTTCTCATCAATAAGATCACTATTTCTTTTTCTTAATCTATTCACTTCTTCCTTTGAACTAAGATAAAGGTTCTTAAAATTGTTGGTTAAATTTAAATTGAACCTATGTTCAATTTTTAAGAGATTAAGTTTGGATTTAAGTTCATCAATAGAGAGAGATCTAATCCTATCATCTGATAACTTACTTAAGGAACTATTAAGGCAAGCAAGAAGGGTATTATCATCTACAGGTTCAGGAAAGGATTGGAAGAATGTAGCCTCATCAGTAAGACCATAAACATCTACAAATTAAAAATGGTCTGCATGAATAAGCTGTAATAGAGTAATAAGAATTAAGAGAGAAGGGAAATAAATTATACCATAGAGCTGCTGGTTAACTTTGTCAAGATCAGAGATCTTTTGCTTATCAACTGAAGCTTCAGCCTCTAACTGTTTATTCTTCTTGCGAAGCTCAGCAACTTCAGATTCTAATTTTTCTTTATCTTTGTGAAGATTAGCAGCTTTCTTTTCATAAATGATATGCATATTGTCTAAATCAGAAGTAACAGCAAAAGCGTCTCTTCCAACCTGTGATAGAACTATATAAGTCAATTTCTGACAAAAATATCAATAGATACATAAAAAGGATGAACAAGTAGAAACATACCAGGCAGCCAAGTAAATTTAAAAGACTTGGAGTCAACGATCTTGAAACCCCGCGAAGGGAATCACTGTCAGCTAGTATGGGAGCATCGCAGACTTTAGTGAGGGACTGGGATATTTCATTAATATCTTCATCTCCATACTCATTTGGGATACCAAACATATTCTTGCAAAAAAATTTAGATAAATGAGCCATCGAAGAATCAGAAGAAGAAGAATTCTTTATAGAAGGGAAGCTGTTATCATTAAAATCCTCATCATTATTGTCCTTATCCAAATCAACACTTGGATTTTCTGGAATGGGTTGAGGAGTTGAAGAAGAAGAGGGTTGGGTTTTCCTTCTCTTCAAGGGAAGATCTCCATATTCTTCACCGCGAGGGGCAGGAGACTTCCCTTTGGGAGGAACAATAGATTTTTCCTTTGAAGATTTCTCCTTAGTTCTCACGGGTTTTATTGGTTCTAGTTCTTCGATTTCCTGAGAGCACAGATGAAGATAAAAAATAGGGGCAACAATATATTTTTAAAATTTATGAGGAGATATTTCTTACTTCATCCGTGAAAGATTTAAGAGCTAAGAAAGTGTTGGGTTTCCTAAAGGCCTGGTAGCTGAGTTTCATCCTGTCAATCTGGAAAAAATTGAAGTAATTAGCGAAAATATAAAAACATGAGGAAGATAATGAATAATAATTATACAAAAGATCAGATAGATTATACCTCTTTAGTTCTTTCAGGCCAGTTGAAGACCCAAGGTTGATATTCTGAAAGATTCGCGGGTAATTCGTGAGAACCAGAAATATAAGAACCTTCAAGACATAACATAAAAATAAACCACTTATCATCGCTGGAGTGGCGAGGGCCTTTATTAGTAGGTGTATGCTAATCAATGTCTAATATAAGAGCTTTATCATCAGCGATCTTTTCTTTCTTCAAGCGGACACCCCAGCAAGTGTTATCCCTCTTCATAGGGACTATTTTGTAATTTTCAAAAAAATTATCTACAGTATAATCTGTAGAGACAATAGGGACATCTTTAAATTGAGGATTCTTCGTAGCTTCAGGGTAGTGAGATCCTTTATCAGCACCGCGAGAAGCATATTCAAGCAGCAATCGAATACAGTCTCCACCCAATTGATATATCGCTCGCGAAAACCTCTCGTCAGAAATTATTTGATAGAATAGTGGAAGCTCCGGATCATAGAGAGGAATCAGAAGACCAGCGTCAAGTTGTCCTAGTGATACTATAATTTTCTCGCGAGAGCATTGATAATCAGTGAATAATCTGAGAGAAAGTTCGGATTTAGGGCTCTGATTTGGAATTGTAGACAAAGTGAAACCTTTGCTTTTGAGTTTTTCTTGCATCTCACCAAAAGCAATCAAATTTAAGCACCAGCGGCAACCATTTTTGAGTATGGGAATGAAAGAGAAGGTTGAAAAATAAGAAAAGAATCACAGCGATAACAGACGCGCAATTTACGGAAGAACAGTAAACTTGCAGAGAAATTACGGAGAGAAAGAAGAAGAAAGTAAAAGAGGAAAAGAAAATAATGAAATAAGTATTTATAGAAGAAGAAATTTCTCTAAGAAGGTGAATGCAATAAATGTTAAGAAAAGACACGAACAGTCAGATCGCAGCGGTTAGAGAGGACGTGTCGTAAATTCATTAGAAAAGAGAATATGTGAAAAACAGCTGGCGAAGGATACAGAAACGTGTCAGAAGAAACATTAATGAAGAGATAAGTAGTTGCAGCATTTTAAAGTTCTCATGATCTTCTCTTCTTCGCAGAAAAGACATGAGAAGAGGCAAGATGTAGGACCAGAATATCGCTACATCTATTCTCTGCGAGATTAACAACACTTCCCAGCGAGCATCACCGCAAGATCTTCGACTACACTTCACGAATGTCACAAAAGCCTTCAAAAGAATGACGTAATAACTGACGATTGAAGAAAACTTGAGAAAAGCATATTTGTTATGCGATGATTACAAAACTTGCGGGATTTAACATTGTAACTATCGCGGTACAATCGCAGAATCAACCCGAAATAAGAGGAAAACTTAGCTGTCATCCACTATATAACTACCCTATAAATATAGACCCAATGTGTCCAGAAAAGGATGATGTATTTTTGAGAGTTAAGAAAGTCTTGAGGAGAGAGAAACTTCAAGAGAATAGTTGTAATTTTGAATTCTTCCATTTCTGTAAACATTTCTGAGAACAAAATAATAAAGTGTCGTTTTTCATCTTTAAATTGTGAGTTGATTATAGCAAGATCTTAACAAGGGTGTAGTGTGGGAAATCCTGCAACTACAGCAATCTGTATGGACAACTCCGAGTTGTTTTCTAGAGAATCAACTAGACAGTTAGACTTCATCAATAGAAAATACTCAAAGAGTTATTATCTCAATCTCTCGATTTGATTTACTCAAGAAAATATGATTCGCGAGTCTAATCAAAGAGAGATAACTTGGATGGTACTAAAGACCAATATCCAAGTGTCAATCAATTTAAATCAACAACCAAAATGGTCGGATATTCTAATTAATTGAACAACGCACAACCTGTATTATTTCAATTTTAAAAATTATGGAAAAGAAAAAATACGAAAAAACCACGGGAACGTACAATTTTGTTAAAAGACAATTCCCTTAGCTGATTCACCCCACAACCAAGAGTTTCTACGACCCAAAGTCAAGACTTTAATAAACAAACATCCATGAAAATTAAGGTGTAATAGATAAATTCATCTCCCACTTCTAATAAATCTACTAGTTTTGTTCTATCTTTTGATAAATCGAATCATATTTTGTTCAACAATAAAATTAAGAAGAAAATTTAACAAATCGGTTTGGCTTCATAATCCCAATGAAGTCTTTAAGTCGTTAATCAAAAAGTTTGACAATGGTTAGTTCAATAATATTCAACCAAATCGTTATCCAAATGATAACTTTCATATCAACCATAATAACTAGTCCAAATGACTCAAATGAACATAGAGAGTTGTTCAATGTGAGATCTCAGTACACAAGACACAATTGAATCAAAAACGATGTGACAAAATTTCATGAACAGAATTTCTTCTTTGCAATATTAGATCTACTAAAATCATATGACATAGTCTCATAAGATAGAATGTTAAATGTCGTGAGTAAATAGAATAGGTCAGTTTTCACATACCTCTTTATTGATGAAGTTCTCGTAAATATTTACGTTTGTTATATAGTATTCAATCTTTGAGGGTTATTCAGTGATGTATGATACTCAACTACCATACTCTAATCCTAGTCGGAGGCCTGACTTTAGTAGACTAGTAATAGGGATATAATTTTGTGTATCGAACAATGACAACAAGCTTGATATAACAAAACTTGCGAGTTTGACTGAGCAGTGCTCTAATACAAGACTTGTAGGACCAGAATATCGCCATAATTATATTCACGAGAGATTAACGACATTTCTACGAGCGTCATAGCGAATTCTCCAACAACATTTTGCGAGTGTCGCAAAATAATGACATAACAGTTGACGATGGAAGAAACACAAAAAGAACATGATTAACTGGCGATGGTTACAATGCTTGCGAGAAGGAATATTATAGCTACTGCGATAGTATCGCGAATGATATCCGAAATTAGAGGAAAGCTTAGTTGTGACCAATTATGTAGTTTCCTATAAATAGAGATCCAATAGATTCAGAAAAGGGATGATGTATTTTTTTAGAGTTGAGAGAGTCTTGAGGAGAGAGAAAAATTTAGGAGAGAGAGATATTTTGCATAGAGATTTTTAGAGAGAGAAAAGGTATTTTTCTTTATCATCTTCTTCCCCAAAACTAGATTTAGAACTCCATTAATGGAGATTATCAATGTAAATCAAATATAAAATAAAACAATCATAGTGAAGAATCATGGATGTAGATCAAATTGATCAAACCATGTAAAAATCCGTGTGTCTATTTACAATTTTTAGAATTTTAATCATACTTTTAATATCAAATTAATTTAGATCAAGAGATTATTATCAAGATATTACAAGGGGTGTGTTGTGGGAAATCCTGCAACTACATTTTGGCGCTAGAAACACTACCTACTATTTGATTGATTGAAGAAGATTCAACGAAATTAGCTACTGGTAGAGTTAGAATTCGTGAGATCTAAAAAAATTCAGAGGAAATTCGATAATGAAGAAATTTTGTCTTCAAGCACATACCGACAACACAGTAGCAGAAAGAAAAAGAAAAAGAAAAAGTTAAAGATGCAAAGCTATGTCAAAAGGATGAATTTCTACATCAACAGAATCTACATCAATTATGAATAAAAAAAGGACAAAATCCTTATCATTTTATCTTATTTTATGCTTAATTGTTTAGATCTGGTATTTTGGGGAAAAGTTAATTTTGAGAAGAATTAGCAGGTCAAGAAGGGATAAAATGTTGCGTGGTTCCAGCGAATTTCGCAGTTAAATGAATTTTGTAGACAAGATATGGAGATACTATTTTGCAAGGACGTAATGATTAAAAAGAAAGTGAATATAAGAACATTGCAGCCACAGAACATCAACATGAACAGCGTCCTGACAAATTAGCGTTATGAAAGTGAAGAGATTGTGAATTATCAAAATGAGAAATGGCAGACAAAGACGTATATTTCATCGCAGAAAGATTATTTCACCGCAGAAAGATTATTTCACCGCAGAAATAGCAAAGTCACGGCAATGCAAATAAGAAATGGAAATTCTACCCGCGTGGAACATTCGTATCAAAGACACCTCTTTTATCATATACAATTAATTAATTTTTGTTCAATGATTAATTTTTGTTTAATTAGTTAATTTACTCTTATGTAATCATTCATAGGCAGGGGAGCACTCACAAGAAGCAAAGACAAGCGTGAAGAAATGTAAATGGGTCATTTGGATATACTTCTTTGAAGCTATTCCATGATTGTCCTGCGAAGAAGTAAAATGAGTTTCTGCGATGAGCCAAGAATATGTAGGTTATTGATCTGCTAGGAGGCAGTAGTTCAACTTACTCACTTCTGCGAAGAATCAAATAAACCCGTTGAAGTCCAACGAGTCAATATGTATATTCAACATTTCTGCGAATGATCAACAAAAGTTGCGAACAACACAATTTCTGCGAATGATCAGCTAACCGCAGCTATTTCACACCTGCGAAGAAACAAACTGAGTTGAAAATCAGCAAAGAATAGTTTCTGCGAGAACATATGCTACATAAGATAAGAGACAGAACAACTAATCAAGTTTAAACATGCAAAGGAACATAACAAAACTAATCTTTGGACAGTGAAGAAGGATTTCTGCGAAGAAAAGTCTACATCTTCACAGCAAAGTCAAGTTTTTCCACAAACTGTTAGCAGCTTAATAAAGATGTGTCAAAGGGATTTCGACGTGATATATTTGAAGGCTACAATAATTGCATGCATGCAGTAGGAACGGGTACTAGTGACATAGTACACAATAAGATAATTAAAACATACATAAGCCATTTTTATTTGCCTGCACTTGCGAAGAACATTTTTCTTCATGTCCACAACCACACCTGCGAAGAACAACAGATTTACAAATAATAATTGCTTTACAAGTCCAAGCATCAGGTTTCAAAGAATGAAATTATCATTGTAAGGCAGAACAATTCATGAAAAATAAGAGAACAACGAAAATAAATGAACACAACAGTTCAAGTGTGAAGGAAAGACGGGTCCAGGTTCTGCCTTTGGCTAAGAAAGGAAGAGAGGATATATAGGCGCAGGGAAGCACCATTACAGCACGATAAAAGAGAGAGTATCAAATATGAAGGGAAACAACGAAGGAGAAGAGCAGGAAGCGTTATTAGGAGGTGAAGGTGAAGAAATTATCATTACAACGGAGAGAACTCAACTTACCAACACGAAGAAATTAGCAGTATCATTTACGCAAGCGTTATAGAGGAGCGTCGATATGGTTGAATGAAATAGAAGTGAAGAAGCAGGGAAGAAGAGAAAGCTTGTACAATAGATGGCCATGAAATAATAATTAGCGTGATTTGTAGATTTTGTTTGAAAACAGAAGTTGATACAAATGGTTTAAGGGGTAGCATGTGAGTTTCAGGTCGTATGGTCGAATCCCATGTCTCGCATATTTATTTTTGCGAGAAATCCAAAATTGCGAAGGAATTAATCAGTGGGAAGAAGAAAACGTTTGAGTAGAAATTTCAAAGAATCCCTCCAAGCTTTTTCACGCAGACAATTGAGTAGCGAGCAAATGAAGTCCAATTTCCGCAGGATGCATTTATTTCATATAAGAGAATTCACTGAGAATGGTTAGAGGCAGAAATTTGGTATTTCATTTCTTCGCAAGATCTTTGGTATTTATTTTATTCGCAAGAAGAAAATGGGATATTATTCCGCAGATATATTTCGCAAGAAATGGTTAGAACAGTTGGTATGGCGCAACATTATACAAGAGGCAGATCAAGAGTTAATTTCGCAAGATTTCATTTCTCGTTTCTTCTCAATTTTCAAGAAAATCATATACTTCGCAAGAAACAACAGCAAGCCGCAAAAGATAAGTACCATTTTACTAGAATATTTTATTTACAGAAAATAAAATATTTTTGATTAAATTTACAAAAAGCGATACAATCACAAGATTTCAAAATTTTCAAAAGATTATAAAAAATGAGATCATCGCAAAAATTTAAAGATCGCAAAAAATTTCAAAGATTTCAAAGTTTACAGAAAATGAAATTATCGCAAAGAATTTTAAGATAACACAAAAAAAAAAAATTTAATTTCCAAAACAGCGATACCCTCGCAAGATTTCAAAGACTTCAAGATTTCAAAGAGAACATTCAATTTATACATTTCTCTAGAAAATTTCTTTTAAAGAAGATTTTTGATTTGAAAACGCGATACAATCGCAAAATTTCAAAGAAAATTTCAAACATTTCTCTAGAATATTTCTTTTACAGAAAGGAATTTTTGATTTAACAAATGCGATACAATCGCAAGATTTCAAAAAATATTTCTAAGATTAAAGAATTTTTTAAAAGATTTTTGATGTTATGAGAATGAAAGAAGAAATGAAGAGACGCGAATCTATCGCGAGAAACACGAATAAAATTTCGCAGAGACATAAGAATGGGACGAACCTTTATGTGGTGCACCATAGTTCGCGAATAAAATTTCGTAAGAGGCAAATGTAAGACCTAATAGTGCGTCATATGGGGGGGGTATCTCTTGACATGACTCAGCGATAAGGTTATACCGCTGCTGGAACCTGAGTCATGCAGATGTTGGGGTTAAATAAAACCTATCCGGGAGAGAGATCTTGGATTTCCAACTATATATGGTTATACCCTGGTTGGACGACCGAGAATCTCTTCCAAGAAGTGCAAAGTATGACCAAGGAGCCGAGGTACACGGTTGAGCCAAGGGTGCCCGGAGCGTAGCAACTCTCTTGCCATTCTTGGTAAGTCTTGTCTACGATGCACTTGGCCTGAAAAAAAACCCCACTTAGGGTGCAGTCTTGTAACTATAAGCCATATAGGCATAAAGGACAAGAGGCTGCGAAAACAGCTGGTTGTTGGTAAATATGGATGGGAGGAGCTAGTCTTGTATGGCCGATGTGCCCTCCTTGAAGGGGCAACCAGGGGGGGAAGATAAGGGCGGCACCCTCCATTAGGGAGATGATAAGTGTCTTAAGACGGCAATGTCATGGGGCTTTATGATCGCAAGAACATTTAGGCCTGTCATATTGTCGCGTGACGTAAATTATACAGAGGCAACAAGCCATAAGAGATATGTTTAGATGAGATCAATGGGTTTTTACATGAAAGTGTAAAGACGTCATGCGATTTCATCGCAAGACGGCAATGTCATGGGACTTTATTCTCACGAGGGGATTTAGACCTGTCATATTGTCGCAGAAAATTCAAAGAAAAATGGATAAGGCAAGATCAATGGGTCAATAAATGCAAATGTAAAGACGTCCTGCGATTTTGTCGCAAAAAGAAAAAGTTGGCAAAATAAGACCTTTAACTAGGAAGGCAAAATAAGACCAATAGACTAATCTCAAACTTATCTATTTTCTTTTAAGAATGCAGGAAAGATTTGTTCATCGCAAGAGAGATAGCAAGTACTATTTAGAATCTCTCAGAAATACTATTCAGAATTTTTCAGAAGTATTATTCAGAGTCTCTCAAGATGATTATCTACAATCTCGCAGAACTATTCATCAGCTCGTGGAACTATTCATCGCGGCACTATTCATCACAACACTATTTAGTCACTATTTCAGAATCCCGCAGAAACATTCAAAAACTTGCAAACTCATTTAGCATTTCGCAGATTATTCCAGAATTTCGCAGGAAATTTGATTACTTCGCAGAATATGATTATTTTATTGAAAAAGGCAGAGGCAATTCGTTCATTTATCATTTTCTCAGGGATTCTTCCTTCATAGATAAAGAACAGAGGCAACTATGGATTACCAAGAAAACATTTTATGTTCTTTATCTTCTCGACAAGAATCATTTCCAAAGTGGAGATGGATTTTCACCCGAAATGAAGTAATAATTTCACATGAACAGAGGCAATTTATGATTTTCATTCAAGGACGGATACTTCTTATATTTTGAGGGTTGAGTACTTCTTATATTTCTTCAAGGATACTTCATACTTCGAATATTTCAAGAGTTAATACTTCTTATTTACTTAGCAAAGATATGGAACTTCCCAAAAGAATAGAGGCAAGTACGTACTTTTCAAGTCTAGTATTCTTTCGCTCGTTCCTTCATCAACAAAGATCAAAGACTACTACAACAACAGATTTTTTCTTAAAAATTACTTTTCAAGCAATATTCAAGAAAAAAGAGCCAATATGTAGGACCAGAATATCGCCATAATTATATTCACGAGAGATTAATGACATTTCTGCGAGCGTCACAGCGAATTCTCCAAAAATATTTTGCGAGTGTCACAAAATAGTGACATAACAGTTGACGATGGAAGAAACACAAAAATAACATGATTAACTGGCGATGGTTACAATGCTTGCGAGAAGGAATATTATAGCTACTGCGATAGTATCGCGAATGATATCCGAAATTAGAGGACATCTTAGTTGTGACCCATTATGTAGTTTCCTATAAATAGAGATCCAATAGATTCAGAAAAGGGATGATGTATTTTTTTAGAGTTGAGAGAGTCTTGATGAGAGAGAAAAATTCAGGAGAGAGAGATATTTTGCAGAGAGATTTTTAGAGAGAGAAAAGGTATTTTTCTTTATCATCTTCTTCCCCAAAACTAGATTTAAAACTCCATTAATGGAGATTATCAATGTAAATCAAATGTAAAATAAAACAATCATAGTGAAGAATCATGGATGTAGATCAAATTGATCGAACCATGTAAAAATCCGTGTGTCTATTTACAATTTTTAGAATTTTAATCATACTTTTAATATCAAATTAATTTAGATCAAGAGATTATTATCAAGATATTACAAGGGGTGTGTTGTGGGAAATCCTGCAACTACAAGACTCTAGGTAGCTTTAAATTTAATCTAAGATAATTTAAGATCCATAAAAGCACTTTACCAGTTTGGATGAAATTTTCAATAGGAATTTATGTAAGCTTATGAAAAGCTTGCCTTCAAGTTACATATAAGAATATGCATCACAGTTCAGGATTCTGGAACCGTGCACAAAGATAATGCATAGCGGCTAAGTAGCCTTTGAACTTATTAGCATTAATAGTATTCAATAACACTCAATACTAAATAATAATCCACAAGCCAAAAGTAATTTTGTGAATAAAGTTATCTTAGAAATGTCTATTAGAGTTTCAGTAACAAAGAACATAGTCGTATAAAATAGTTCATGTACTCTGCTAACACTAGAACTATATAGTTTGCAAACCACTGGAATTTCACGAAGTAAGTGTTAGATCACTGCTTGGTCGAACTCGCAAGCGTTGCTATCTCATGCTTGTTTGTCAATGTTAGTGATCAAAACTCTAAATCTTGATTTCTAGTATACTTATAGTAATGTCTCGGACTAGGATAGATTTTGTAGTTGAGCATTAGACTTCAAGGCGTTCATCAATTGAAGACGAAGAACTACTAAGGCGAGCTTGTGGAACTTCATGAACAAAAGGTATGTGGAGACTAAAGCTTATCTATACTTTGGAAAGTCTATTTCTTCTATATATCCTATATTGAGACAAAAGTCATGTTACTATATAGTTGTCGATTATACACATTTGAGATTTCGAGCTAAGTTTAACTCGCTTACATATTTCTCGGAATATGTGTTGGTAAGCTTTCGATTTAACCAAGTTCATCTTATATTCTGGACGAAAGTCAAAGATGATCATGTGAAAATCGCCGAGTAACATCTTACATGGTTTGTGTGATACAATCATTTTGTGTAGACTTGGAATGTTTCGTTATGATTATTTCAATAACTTGAAAATTGCTTTGATACTAATAGTGTGTGAAAACGGCTATTGTCATCCTCTAGGAAAGTTTTAATGATTGAAATAAGAGTTTAGAATACTTAACCATCATTGGATTATAAACATAGTGTGCATTCTTGCATGTATGTGATCCATGACCGGAACTAATGTATGCATACCCGTATGCGTACTTTTAGTTGTGAAATTTCGTGAACCAAGTACACATATCGGTACGCATACTTGCGTAAGGTATAGGTCCGGGTTTGGAAGTGTATAAAGTATGCGTAAACTCAGACCGGTTACTTAAGTATGCGTACCCGTTTATATACTTGAGTGGTTAAAGTTCTAAAATCGGTTGGCTCATGAGCTATGTAGTTGCAGGAAAACCTACACTACACCCTTGATAAGAATTTACAATAATTAACACATATTTGAAGATTAAAAACAACACTTTCTTATTTGATTCTCAGAAGTGTTTACAATAAATGGAAGAAATCAAGAATACAACCGTTCTCTTGAATTTTCTCTCTCCTCAAGACTTTCTCAACACTCAAAAATACATCATCCTTTTTATGAATCTACTGGGTCTCTTTATATAGGGTAATTACATAATGGATGACAGTTAAGCTGTCCTTTAATTTCGGATCTTACTTGTGTTATTATCGCAGTAGTTATAATATCAATTCTCGTAAGTGTTGTAACCATCGCTGGAAAATCATGCTCTTCTCGTGTTTCTTTGTTCGTCAGCTATTACGTCACTTTTAAAATTATTTTGTGATACTCACAAAGTGTTGTTGAAGAACTCGCGGTCGTGCTCGCAGAAGTGTTGTTAATCTCGCAAGAGTAATATCATGGCGATATTCTGGTCCTACATATTGCCTGTTCTCATGTCTTTTCTACGAAGGAGGAAAGATCATGAAAAATAAAATGCTGCAGCTATTCATCGTTTCATCTTCTTCCTCCGACAAGGCTCCGTGAATTAAGTATAACCGCCTATACGTGTCGAATATTCCTCTTTTTACCGGTTAACCTTTTATTACCCGGTTACCATCCTTCTGTCTATAAAAGAGAGAACCTATTAAGGAAATATTTTTTCTTCTTTTTCTTCTTCGTCTTCTTCACCTCTTCGTTATCTGCAATTTTTTCCTACCTGCAAATTTCTTTTTCTGCAGATTCCCTTGCTGCTGCTTTAATGGAATCATCAAGGTATGTGTTCTTCTGACGTTATTAAACTCTATTTTGCTTGTTTGAATCATGTTTATTCACCCTATTTGATCTTTTTTGCTTGATTCTATATAACTCCCATACTATGTTTTCTTTTCAGTAGAACTGCATCCAATACCCAGTTTGTCGATCAAAACCCTAATCTTCTCGAAGATTCACAACAAAAACTTACCAAAAAGAAAAAGAAACCTGCGAGTCATAAGGTAGTAAGAAACATTTCTTTTCTTAATAATAATATTGTTGCCTCTGTTTCTTATCTATATTATTACTCGCATGGTGATGAAAATGATGTTAAACCTCGCAAGAAATATCGCAAAGCCAAGGCTCTTGAGATTGATATTACTATTCCCAAGTTTTCATCTTTAAAATATATTTCTACTACTTCGCAGATGGAACCTCCATCCTCTATTTACGAGAATGTCATCATCAATACTCCCAATGCTATTGATCCTCCAATGAATGAAACTCCCAAAACTATTATGAACAAAACTTCTTCCTCTCCTATTTTACTTCCAACCGTTACTTTTCCAGACACTCTACCTTCTGGTGATGCAACCATCGCAAATGACTCAAATCTCCAACTCGCCATCATTACCACTTCACCCTTTGCACCTCTTCCCTCATCTAAAGAAGCATCGGTAGGGGTTGATGCTGCTTTTAAAGTTTTGTCTAACATTTTAGATGATGCCAGGAAATCTTCTACTGACCCTTTCAAATATGACGTTTGCGAGACTTTAATCAAATATTTTGGTTCTGATCGAACTGCTTCGCGAGCGTCTTTAGAAAATGAAGTTGAAGATCTAAAGAGAAATCCCTAAGCCAAAACTTCAGAATATGATGTTCTTGATCACAAGCTTCGCAACTCTTTGCTTGATTGCGAAAATCTTCGCAATAAAAATAAGGAGTTAAAAGGTATAGTTCTTCTATCTCTGTCTCTAATTTTTCTGTTTTAGTATATTTTCATCTTTTCTGTACTCAATTCCCTTTTAAATATTTGGTTTGCCTATTTAGCTTTAAATCAGAAACGATTAATGAAAATATTTCAATTTGAGTCTGTTGCTGAAGAAGCCCGTACTGAGAGAGATTCTTGGATGGATCAATATAATAGATTAGATAATCTTTACACATATTCGATTGATCAAATATATAATCTTACCAATGAGAACGATCAATTAGCGCAAAGGAAAAATCTATTAAGTAGCGAAGTTACTCGCCTCTCATATTTGTTAACCCAAGCTAACTTGGCGATTGAATCTTTAACAGATGAAAATAAAACTTTGTCTCAGGAGAAACGTAGCTTTTTTAAACAAGATGGCAATCTCCTCGCAGCAAATAAACATTCTTCAGAAAGTGTGTAACGATCAAGAACAATCTCTTCATTCATTAAAAGATGAACTTAAGGAAATAACTGAATCTTCTGCTGCTGAGAAAGATAAACTTATCAAAGGCAGGTTAACTCTAAGTTTAAAGGCTAGTAAACTCCAAGATCAATATTCTCAGTTAGAAGAATCTTACTCCTTATTAGCAAAAACTTATCTCCACTCCAAAGAAGAAATTATAAAATCAAGCCTGAAGGTATAATTGGAGATAACTTTGATGATGCCATGAACCAATGGGAGAATTGTTTCTTAATATTAATTCAAAACTTAACTTCTCAAAAAGAAGGTATTCATTTTACTTCCTTAATTGTTAATTTCTCTATTTAATTTCATTTCTTGCGAGATTCTCATCTGAATATTTTCTTGTCAATTTATGTTTCTCGCAGAATCTGAAAAAGGCCTTCACTCTACCATTTCTGATCTGACTAAAAAATTGGCTAAAGTTCGAAAAGAAAATGGAGTGCTCACCTCCAATCTTGTTCAATATCGCGATCGAGCAGAGAGGAGATATGACTACCTTGAATACTTCAAAAATATAGAGATCAGAAATCGTGATAGAGGTTTCCTTCACAAGGTTCATCTTAATGATGAAGTTCTTGTGAATGACATTCTGATATCCAAGTCTCTACCTCCTGTATCCATTGATCCTCTAGAAGTAGATGACGATGAAATTCCTCTTCCCATTGATAATGATCTATACTATGCAAGTGGTGAAGAAGATGCATCTCAAGAGGACCCATCAGAAGAAGAAAAAGGTCCTTCTAGAGAAGTAGCTACTGGAGGTGAAGCAATTGCTGGAAAAAAGTTAGATGAAGAAGAAACTCGAGCTGATCGTGACGCGAAGAATAGTGGCAAGGAGAATGAATCTGATGAGACTATTGGCGAGACCAATATTGAAGCTTGAGTTTTGTTTTTGTTTTCTTTTTCTTCCTTTTTCTTGTGAGCAATGTATCTTTATGCAACTTTGGAATTCAATTTTATTTCTGTTATTTTGAATATTCTCAAGGAAGATAATGAGAATATTATTTATCAACTCCCATACTTGCCCCTCATTATCTTTCTTGTGATGAACAAGTCTTTCCCGCATTTTCTCCTTGGGAACTGTGTTGTGAATAGTACTTGCGAAATTATGGATAATACTGCGATATTATGAATAATCCTGTTGTGTGATTATGAATAATATTTCTAAGAAATTCTGAAGGATACTTGTTTCTCATCATTTCTCATGTGATGAACAAATCTGTCCTGCATTCTTAAAAGAAAATAGTTAATGTTTGGAATTATTTTGTTGGTCTTATTTTGCCTTCCTAGTTAAAGGTCTTATTTTGCCAATTTTTTGTGTCTGCGACAAAATCGCAGGACGTCTTTACATTTGCATGTAAAAACCCGTTGATCTTTACTTATCCATATTTTGTCAATTTCTCTGCGACAATATGACAAGTCAAAACTCCCTTGCGAGAACAAAGCCTTATGACATTGCCGTCTTGCGATGAAATCGCAGGAAGTCATTACACTTTCATGTAAAAACTCATTGATCTCATCTTAACTTTTTATCATGGCTTGTTACCTCTGTATAATATTTGTCATGCGACAATATGACAGGCCTAAATGTTCTTGCGATCATAAAGCCCCATGACATTGCTGTCTTTAGACACTTATCAGCTCCCTAATGGAGGGTGACGCCCTTATCTTCCCCCTGGTTGCCCCTTCAAGGAGGGAACATCGGCCATACAAGACTAGCTCCTCCCATCCGGTCTTAACAACAACCAGCTATTTTCGCAGCCTCTTATCCTTTATGCCTATATGGCTTATAGTTACAAGACTGCACCCTAAGTGGGGTTTTCTTCGGGCCGAGTGCATCATAGCCAAGACTTGCCAAGAATGGCCAGGGTAGTTTTGTACGCCCCGGGCATCCTTGGATCAACCTTGTACCTCGGTGCCTTAGTCATACTCTGCACTCCTTAGAAGAGACCCTCGGTCGTCCAACCAGGGTATAACCTTATATAGTTGGAAATCCAAGGTACCTCCCCCGGATAAATTTTCTTTAACCCCAACATCTCCATGACTCAGGTTCCAAAAGTGGTATAACCTTATCCATGAGCCATGAAAATAGATACCCTATTATATGACGTACTTTAGGTCTTACATTTGCCTCTTGCGAAGTGGTATTCGCGAACTAGGGTGTACGCCATAAAAGTTCGTCCATTCTTATGTCTCTACGAAATTTTATTCGCGTTTCTTGCGATATTTGCACATTTCTTATTTTCTCTGTCATTGGAAGAATCTCGCAGTTGTGATAGAGAAAGAAAAATTTGTTATTCGTCTCATCATATAATATACCAGCATTTCTAATCTCGCAGAATTTGTTATTGATAATATATTTTCAGATATAATCTATTCCATGGTCTATCAAGTCTTTGACCAACATCTCTACCTTCTGGGTCCATTAATTTGTATGCCCCGGTTCCAACTATCTCTTTAATGATGTACGGTCCATCCCACTTTCTCGCCATCTTTCCACCATTTTCTCGCTGATACACTGGTGTTTCTCGCAACACTAAATCACCTGGTTGGAACTCACGTATTTTGACATGTTTGTTATACCCGCGATCTAATTTCCGCTGATAATTTTCCATATGTTGTAAGGCTTTTTCTCTCTTTTCTTCTAACTCATCAAGTTTATTTAGAATCATACCAGCACTAAGATTCTTCTCCCAAACTTCTCTTTTTGTTGTAGGAATAGCAACTTCTATTGGTAATACAGCTTCAACCCCATATGTCAAACAAAAAGGTGACATTCCAGTAGCTTCCCGTCTAGTTGTATTGTAAGCCCATATTACATTATGTACTTGTTCACACCATGCCATGTGGTGTCCCTATAATTTCTTCTTTAGTATATCTGCAATTTTCTTATTTGTTGCCTCTGCCTGTCCGTTGGCCTGTGGATATAGTGGTGTCGATTTTCCACATTTAATCTTAAATGTATTAAGTAACAATTCGATATTTTGTCCTTCAAAATGTTTTCCATTATCAGATACCAACTGTGCAGGAATCCCAAATCTGCAAATTATATTTTCAAATATGAATGTAAAAATATCTTTGTCGCGGATGTGTTGCACTGCCTTTACTTCTCCCCATTTTGTGAAATAAACTGTAGCGACAATTAAATATCTTCTTTGTCCAGAACCTGGTACAAATAGTCCCACAATATCCAACCCCCATTTTCCAAAAGGCCACACACTGGTTGAAGATGATAATGGTGCCCCTGGTGCATGTATTTTCTTTCCATATCGTTGACAATCTTTGCATCGTCTTGAAAGTTGCTTTGCGTCCTCATGCATGTATGGCCAATAATAACCTTGTATTTTTGTTATGTATGCCAAAGATCTTCCCCCACTGTGATCACCAGCGTCTCCACTATGCAACATCTTTAACACCTTTTGTCCTTCTTCCCGTGTCAAGCATCTTAGCGATGGTCCATTAAAAGATTTGCGATATAATAATCCATCTCTTAATTCATAATTTGTTGCTCGGCTTTTTAACTTATGTGTTTCTAATATATTTCTTGGTGTCTCCCCTCTTGTCAAATATGCATGAAGTTCTGCTCGCCAATCTGCAATATTTCCTTTTGGTTCTTCTTCACCACCTTCTATCATTATCACATCTGCTTCATCTTTTTCTTCCTTATTGACTGAGGGTGATACAAGTGTTTGAAATTTTATGCATCTCGCAATTGGATTTATCATCATGCTAGATATGAAAGCAAAAACATCTGCGAGTCTGTTATCTTTTCTTGATATATGTCTCCATTTTATTTTTGGAATTCTCGCAGATAATTCTTCAACAAGGTTCTTGTATTTCTTCAAAGATGGTTCATTTGTTGTGTATTCTCCTTTTATCTGTCGAATAAACAATTGCGAGTCACTAGTAATTCTAGCATTTTCCAACTTCATTTCTATTGCGAATTTTAACACATGCACTACATCTTCGTACCCCGTCTTATTATTAGTGGATGGGAACTCCAAACGAAATGAAAAAACCATTTTTTCTCCTGCTGGTGAAATAAAGACAACTCCAATTCCATTACCTTCCCCATTGATGATCCATCCACCAATATTTCCCACATGTTGGGTTCCTTTAATAGATCTTTTTGATCTCCATGTTCTTCTTCTATGTCCATCATTTCTTCTACAACTTCATCATCTTCTAAAGGAAATTCTGCTAAAAAATCTGCTACAACTTGTGATTTTGGCGAAGATAGGATTTCGTATTTGATTTCAAAGTGCCCTACTTGTGCATTCCATCTCTCAACCCTGCCTGATCTTTTAGAATTCTTCATTACTGACTCAATAGGTACCTTTGTTAATACTTTTATTTTATGTGCTTGAAAATAGATGTGAAGCTTAAAGGTTGCATAAACCAATGCCAGAATTAGCTTGTCAATCTTTGAGTAATTTTTCTCTGCAGTATTAAATGTTTTGCTAATGTAATAAATTGGTTTTTCTATTCCCGCGTCTACTCGCAGTAATACTGCACTTAACGCGTGCGAAGTTGTCGCAAGGTAGATCAATAATTCTTCTCCGGGCTCTGGAATCTGCAAGATAGATATATTCATTAAATATTCTTTAATTCCTTGAAAATCCTTCTCACATTCATCTGTCCACTTGAACTTTGTACCATTCCTGAGTATGTCGAAAAAATGCTTGCATTTATCTGAAGATCGCGAGATAAATCTTCCTAGCGAGGCTAAGAGTCCGTTCAACTTCTGCACATATTTTACTGTGGCTGGCGTTGGCATGTCGTGAATTGCTTGTATTTTATCTGGATCAACTTGTATTCCTTTCTTTGACACAATGTACCCCAAATTTTTTCCTGAAGCTACTCCAAAAGTACATTTTTCGGGATTCACCTTGATGTTAAAATGTCGCATTTGATCGAAAATCTCCTTTAAGTCTTGCACAAAGTTTTTAGCTTCTTTACTTTTGACTAACATGTCATCTACATATACCTTTAGTGTTTTATGGATCCATTTTGCAAACACTTTTTTCACCATTCTTTGATATGTTGCACCAGCATTTCGTAAACCAAAGGGCATCTTTTTATAACAATACAATCCTCTTGGAGCAAAGAATTCGGTGTGCTCTTGATCTTCTTCAGCGAGAGGAATCTGATTATATCCTTTATACCCATCTAATGAAGATATTCTATCATTTCCCGCAGTTGATTCGACCATTTGAGGAATATCTGGTAATTGAAAGCTATCTTTAGGACAAGCTTTGTTTAAGTTAGTAAAATCTATACAAATTCTTATCCCCTTATTCTTCTTTGGAACCACCACCATATTTGTAATCCATTCCGGGTACTTTGCCGGTCTTATAATTACCGCATCAAGAATCTTCTGTAATTCTTCTTATATTTGGGAATGGTATGTTGTTGAGATTTTTCTTATCCTTTGTTTAAATGGTCTTACCTCCTTGTTAATTTCTAGCTTATGACATGCAACTGATGGGTCTATTCTAGGCATCTCATCCATATTCCATGCGAAGATGTCTTTATACTCTCGCAAGAGGTTTACGGTTCGCTCTTCTTCATCTGCATACATATTCGTTCCGATTTTCAGTATCTTAGGTTCTTCTTTACTTCCAATATTTACTTCTTTTGTTGGCTATGCTACGGTGTAGTTGGCTTCAGGCTCTCCCATTGGTGTTGAGGTTTTCACAACTTTTGCGAGTTCATCTCCTTTTTGCGAGATTTCGCTGGGTATTCCTTTTCCTTCTTTTGCTTTTATCATGTAAATTTTAAATTCTTCTTCTTTCTTTGTTTCTTTCGCCATTTTTCTGTGAGCTTTTCCCAGCTTTGGACGCTCTTCATAATTTCTCACCTCAGTTTGATAACATAGCTTCGCAAGATAGGTATCTCCTATAATTTCTCCAATTCCATTGGGCATAGGAAATTTGATACATTGATGCAATGTTGATGCTACAACCTTGATTGCATGTATCCATGGTCTTCTCAATATCATATTATACGGAGATTCCATGTCTACCACACATAATGTTACTTGTGTTTCGATTTTTCCTAGCGGAATTCGTACCACTATTTCGCCTTTAGGTTTTGTTAAAGATTTTCCAAAGCCACGAATATGATATGTTGAACAAGACATTTCTTCATCCATGTATCCCATTTTCTTAAATGCATGATAAAATATTATATCTACAGAACTTCCTGCATCCACCAAAGTTCTATTTACAACCCATTCTTCTGCAGATCTTGTTGATTTTTCCTTCTTTATTTGTATAACGGATACCGTAATTACCAAAGGAGATGTATGATTCAAATTTTCTGTTGGTATTTCTGCTGTTGTAAATGTGATTTTCTGCTTTTCCCATTCCTCCAACGATGATATTTTTTCCACCGTCATAATTTTCTTTCCTTCAAAATCTCATTTATGTATCTTCCCTTTAATGTTTTCATGGAATTTGTCGATCATTATTCTTGTTACCATATCACACTCCAATTTCCTACAATTCTCTTTGGCTCTAATCATTTTTCCTTCAACTATTTCACCGATTTGTTCAATTATCTTCTTAATCTTGAATAACTCTCATCTTCTACCTCGCTTTTTCTATGATTTTCGTTAATTCAATCCCTGTTTCGGGCGCAAAAATGTAGTTGCAGGAAAACCTACACTACACCCTTGATAAGAATTTACAATAATTAACACATATTTGAAGATTAAAAACAACACTTTCTTATTTGATTCTCAGAAGTGTTTACAAGAAATGAAAGAAATCAAGAATACAACCGTTCTATTGAATTTCCTCTCTCCTCAAGACTTTCTCAACACTCAAAAATACATCATCCTTTTTCTGAATCTACTAGGTCTCTTTATATAGGGTAATTACATAATGGATGACAGCTAAGTTGTCCTTTAATTTTGGATCTGACTTGTGTTATTATCGCAGTAGTTATAATGTCAATTCTCGCAAGTGTTGTAACCATCGCAGGACAATCATGCTCTTCTCGTGTTTCTTTGTTCGTCATCTATTACGTCACTTTTTAAATTATTTTGTGATACTCGCAAAGTGTTGTTGAAGAACTCGCGTCCGTGCTCGCAGAAGTGTTATTAATCTCGCAAGAGTAATATCATGGCGATATTCTGGTCCTACAAGCTAATACATGTATATATTAAGGAATGCATTCTTTGCAAACCGTGGCTATAATGTTCATGAATTGATTCGAGTGAATCAAACCGATTATGCTTTAATTGTGTTCTTGTATGCTTCTATGAGAATATAACAATTGAATAACTCTTTAACTAGTTTTATTTGAGTCATTTGAACTAATTATGGTTAAGATGAATAAGGTTTATATGAGAGTGTTCATGTAGCTAACCTCGGTTAACTACGGTTGAGCCAACATGGTGTACACGTTTATGTACGGTTACTAAACCTAAATGAGGGTACATTTCATTTGTGTATAACAAGCTAAGTTCGATCTAACGGTTGAAAGATATTAACTTGAATCTAATCAGGTTTTCATCTAACGGTGAATATTGAATGCTTTGTTACCAAGGTAACTTAGATTGCAAACCATGATTTGAAAACTATATAAAGGGGAACTTTAGCAAATGGGAAAACTAATCCCCACACCTCCTGTGTGATACTAGTTATATAAGCTAGAGTCAATTCTCCTTTAACCTTAGGTTTTTCACGAAACCCTGTAGGTTAACGACTTAAAGACTTCATTGGGATTGTGAAGCCCGACCAAACAATTTTCTCTGTAGTTGCATAATCTGATCTTGCTGTTTCTATCGTGTTTAAGTACTATCTTATTTAAGATTGGCTAAAGATTTAATCTCTGATAGGCAAGATAAAAAGTAGTCACAAACATCTTCGTCTCATCGTTTGTCATTCGACAATATCTTGTTTCGCTACCATGCGTTTAAGGTTATTGTGAGGTGATTGATATTTCTAGGCTGTTCTTCGGGAATATAAGTCTGTTATTGAAAAAACGGGGGTCTAACAACCACACCCAATATTTAGATTAGAAATCTGTATGGACAACTCCGAGTTATTTTCTAGAGAATCAACTAGACTCAATCAATAGAAAATATCTCAAGGAGTAATTATCTCAATCTCTCAATTTGATTAACTCAAAAAAATACAATATGCGAGTCTTAATCAAAGACAGATAACTTGGATGGTACCAAAGACCATAATCCAAGTGTCAATCAATTTAAATGAACAACCAATAAGGTCGGATATTCTAATTGATTGAACTACGCACAACCTATATTATTTCAATTATATAAAAATATAATGCGGAAAAGAAATAACACAGACTCCAGAATTTTGTTAACGAGGAAACCGCAAATCCATAAAAACCCCGGGACCTAGTCCAGATTAAACATACACTGTATTAAGCTGTTATAGACACTAGCCTACTCCAAATTAACTTCGGTCTGGACTGTAGTTGAACCCCAACCAATCTCACACTGATCCAAGGTACAATTATGCTCCTACACCTATGATCCCAGCAGGATACTGCGTACTTGATTCCCTTAGTTGATCTCACCCACAACCAAGAGTTGCTACGACCCAAAGTCGAAGACTTTAATAAACAAATCTGTCTCGCACATAAAAGTTTACAAGATAGATAAATTAGTCTCCCACGAATAAACCTATGAGTTTTGTTCCGTATTTTGATAAATCAAGGTGAACAGGAACCAATCAATAAAACCATACTTATATTCCCGAAGAACAGCTCAGTTTTATCAATCACCTCACAATAGTCTTAATCGACGCAGCGAAAAAAGATATTGTGGAATCACAAACGATGAGACGAAGATGTTTGTGATTACTTTTATATCTTACCTATTGGAGATATAAATCTCAATCCAATTATTACAATTGTACTCGTACGATTTAAATAGAAAGATCAGAGTACACAACTAAAAGAAAAGTAGTATCGGTCTGGCTTCACAATTCCAATGAAGTCTTTAAGTCGTTAACCTGGTTTTAGAAGAAGAAAACCAAAGGTTAAAGGAGAATCGACTCTATCTTAGCAAACTAGTATCACACAGAATGTGTGGGGATTGGGTTTCCCAGTTGCTAGATTTCTCCCTTATATAGTCTTTCAAATTAGGGTTTGAAATCAATGTAAGCTTAGTAACAAAGCATTCAATATTCACTGTTAGATGAAAACCTGATTAGATACAAGCTAATATTTATCAACCGTTAGATCAAAAACTTAGCTTGTCTTACACACATGTAATTGACTTTTTGGGTTTGTGTAATCGTACCCAAATATGTACATTAGTTGGTTCAACACTAGTTAACCAAATGGTTAGCCAAATTATAAATTTCATATCAACCATATTCTTCTTCACCATAACTAGTCCAAATGACTCAAATGAACTAGTTAGAGAGTTGTTCAATTGCTATGAGATCCCATGTACTATACAAGACACAATTGAAGCAAAAACGATGTGATTCACTCGAATCGATTCTTGAACTATAAAGCCACGGTTTGCAATAGAATTCCTTAGTTTATTAAGATAAGTTCACAAGCATCATTTTTAGACATAACCTACTCAAGTTCGCGGACTCAAATTCACCGATTGGATTGTACAAACTCCAGCAGAAATTCTCGGGTCGAGAACTTCCGTCAGTTCCCGAACTGAAACTGAGCTACAACTCCAGCAGAAATTCTCGGGTTCGAGAACTACGCCAGTTCGCGGACTGAGTTGGCTGCTCACGTTCCGGTTTCACTTGATCAACAAAGTTTGCAAACTTCGGTTCAAGCTCTAAGGACTTATACATATATGTGTTACCACAACAATGTTTATATCCTCCAATGATTATATTGTCTAAACTCTCATTTCAATCATTGAAACATTCTCAGAGGATATTATATAGTTTTTATTCACAAACTATTTTTCGTCAAAGCGATTTCCAAAATAGTTAAAATGTAACATGACTTTCGTCACTAGGTATAGATGAACTTGGCTAAAGAGAAAGCTTTACCCACACATATTTCTAGAAATAGATAAGCGAGATATACTCAACTCTAAATATCATATGTGTATATTCTTAGTCTATATATTAATACGAATTTTATCTCAAGATAGGAGATAGAGTAGATAGACTTTTGAGTGATAGATAAGTTCAAGTCTCCACATAACTTTTAGTCGATGAAGACCCACTGGTTCCTTGAGTAGGTCTTCTTCTTGTATGATGATCGCCATGGAGTTCTTGAGCTCAACTAAACTTTTTATCTTAGTCTGAGACCTTAGATATAGTAGACTAGAAATCAAGACTTTATAGTTTTGATCACTAACATTGACAAACATGCTTGAGATAGCAACGCATGTGAGTTCGACCGAGCAATGCTCTAACAATCTCCTCCTTTGTCAATTTTAGTGGCAAAACTATTAATACATATGGAATAAAAAAAATATATAAATAAACTTTGTAGCTTCTATTCCACATGTCTAATCTTCAACAATACTTGAAATCTTCGTCACTTCCAAGTAGTCCAATGATCCCAAAGGTTCTAAGTTTAGCATCATCGTTATTGAAAATCCATAGCTATAACAATAAGAAAAGCAATGGTTCTCAATCATTGTTATACAGTGTCATAGTATTATTAAACAACATCAAAGTCTAATTGCATCACTACTTCAATAACAATACTATGGTGATACTTCACTCCCCCTTAGTCAATACTCCATCTCAAATGGAAACAACTCCCCCTTATATAATGATCCAAAAACCATATGTATTTGTAGTGTGAACTACATATTAATTCTCCCCCTTTTTGTCAATAAAATTGGCAAAGGTACAAGAACAAGATCCTAATGAAATTTCCGTAAGAGACATTTCATGACCAAAGGTAAATGTATGTCATCTTATTTTGATGCAATCATAAAGCCAAGGCTAAATGCATTCATCAAGGAGTTTATAAATATACAAGATAACCCCTATATATTCCACAGCCGCACTCCCCACAAAGATTTTACAATTAAGCACAAGTTCAAAAGAACTCTCCCCCATAATATGTCATTACCAAGGGAACAACAAGAGCGACCTTAATTTCAAAAGAAAAGAAGGATTTTTCTTTAGACTCAACAAATTTCATACAAGTATGAATTTGGAATCCAACAAGAAATATTCAATCATATTAACCAAAGCGAACCAAGATTAATTTGACTAAATATGCTCAACACAAGTAAACTTATGGAGACTTAATAACTCGATTAGATTATTCACAAGAGAACTCATAATTAATCTAACTGGAATACACAATTAAACTTGTAGTTGCAGGAAATCCCACACTACACCCCTCAAAAGAATTCATACAGTCAAGTCATTTTAGGATGAACAATCACAATCTTTATTGATTAATCTCACAAATTCTACAAGAAAAGAAAGAAATGAAATTAAGAAATTCATAACTGCTCTGGAATTTCTCTCTCTTAATGACTTCCTCAATCCTTCGAAAAATATCTCTCCTCTCTGAAGCCTGTTCGGCTCTTTATATAGGTAATTACATAATTGATGACAGCTAATCTGTCCTTTATTTTAGGATCTGGCTTGCGGTATTTCGCAAACTTACAAATGTACAATTTCGAAAATGTCCTATATCTCGCTAAGTCTTTACACCTTTCTCATGTTTGCGTTGTCGTTGTTTGCTATGTCACTTCTCAAATCATTCTGCGACATTCACAATGTATTTTTTGTGGAAACTTCGCAAATGTTTCCTTGCTGCGATATTCTGATCCTACATCTTGCCTCTTCTCATGTCTTCTCTGTGAAGGGGAGAATGTCATGAGAATTTGTACTTCAAAATGCTGCAGCTACTTATCTTTCCCTGAATTTCTGCACTGTCACGGTTCCGTACTTTACGCAAACTTTATTACACGTATCTCTTCTTCTATTCATCTCTTGATACGTCTTTTTCAACCGTTGCTTCTTAACCGTTCATGTATACTCTTCGCATTGAATGCACTTATCTTCTCAAAATTTCTACCTTCTTATATATATTCTTCTCATTATTCTCTTCTCTTCTTTTTATTTTCTTTTTCATCTTCTCTGCAATTTCTTCTTTTATTGTTCTTCCGTAAATTTCGCTTCTGCTACTGTGAGTCCTCTTACTTCTTCTTATTTTAACCTTCACTTCTTCTTCATTCCCATACTGAAAGTGCCTCCAGTTGGTCGTAAAAATGAAGTTGCTTTCGAAGAAATTCGAAAGGAATTTCTAACCAGAGGTTTCACTTTATCTCACATTCCTGGTCAAAACCCTAAATCTGATCTTTCTGCCAAATTAATTTCTAATCATCCCTGCGATCATGGAAAAAATCATAGTATCGTTAGGTCAGCTTCAAGCTGGTCTTCCCATTCCTCTCTATGATCCTAAACTTCCTCTGTTCTACGAAATACTCTCTCATGCGAAATTCTCGCGAGCAGTTTATCAATTGAGTGGAGACTGTATTCGCCTAATGCTTGAGTTTTCTAATCGTGGCGCTGGTAAGGGATCTCTGTATCCCTCAAAAGTTAAAGATCCAAGATTCGTTGGTGTTGCAATTGTTCCTGCGGAGTATACTGTAGAAAAGTTCTTTGAAAATTACGAGATAATTCCCATGAAGAGAAACAGTACTTGCTGGGGCATTCGCTTGAGGAAGAAAGACAACATCGACGATGATAAAGTACTTATGCAAGACATCGATTGACACCCTGGTAAAAATACAACCCCACGTCATTCTAAAGATGATAGGTGGTGTATTTTCCCATTAACTCTAGAGGGTCCATACATCTATGGCTCTCATGTTTTACCTGCGAGTCTTGCTACATACCAACCATGGGTATTCAACTGGCCTGAAGAAAACGCAGAGGTATATTTGCGAATTTCTCTTTACTTATGATTCTTCATAGATTGAAGTTTTGATAATGACGATGATGATGATGAAGAAGATATTGATGCTTTTTTTTCCAAATAAAATTCTCCACATGAATCTTCTATGGCGCAGTTGTCTAGTATATTCTATGATTCCATGCAAAGGATTGGGGATGATCATCCTACCAACACGTGCAAGTCCATGGCTGCTATCTGTGATGCCCCCCTCTTAGAGAATAATGAGTCTCTTCGGGGGGTTTCAATATATATATCTCCAAGTTTCTTATACTCACTTAATAGATTGGTAAATTTTTATACTTATATTTCTCTTCTTTTTATTTTTTCCTTGAATTCTAATTTATCTTTAAAATTCGCTGTATTATTTCGCAGGCTGGGAAAGCTTCTTTCGCTGTTACCTCAGATTTGGAAAAGAGGCATGCGGTTCTTGAGAATAAAAATCTTGATCTTCGCAAGAAGAATGAAGAGTTGGAGACTGAAGCTGCTGGTCTTCGCGAAAAAAGCAAGCAATTGGAATCTGAAAATTCCATTCTGAAAAACAAAATATGTAGTCTTCAAGATGCCAATAAGTAACTCTATGGTATGGAGCTCTTATTCTTTCCATTTATTTTATTTTCTCATAATTGTTTCTTATACAGTTTACCATTTCGCAGACGTTTATGGTCTTTCTGATGAGGCTATTCTTCTTCATACATTTCCCAATCTTATGGATGATGATACCCTTCTTGAACACCTAAATACTTCTATAATAGTTTTTCAAATGATAAGCTTGAATCTCTTCCCATAAATTAACTCAGATCCAAACTTCGCCTATTAGAAATTGACCATAGATCCGTCTTGACCATGGCTAATAAATTTAAATGTTTCTTTCATAATTCTAAAGAAGAAATTAATAGTTTAAGGACCAAGTATAGTGATCTCATAGATTAAAAATATCGTATTTCTCTCCATGGTGCCCAAACTTTAGCGAAATTACAAGAAACTCTTCTTGAGGTCCAAATTGAAAGAGATGATCTCAAACGTAGAAATGATGTGCTCTGCGAAAGAGAGAACCAAACTCTCTCCCGCCTTCTCATAAATGATGATGATGAATTTGCTTGGGGTGCGAGAGTTCTAGATAACTCCAGGAATAATTTAGGTGTAAATGTCAGTCTCCAAGTTGAGCATACGACCTTGATTAGAGATATGATTTCTAACAGAGAAGGTTGTTAACTGTTCTTCCTTATTTAATTGTTTATTTTTCATAAACTACCATCAGATTGTTGATTTATTGTCATATTTTCGCAGAAGATGAAGATAGATATCGCAAGAGAATTGAAGAGCTTGAGAATGAGAAAGCGAAGCTCGCAAAGGATCTTTCTTCTCGCAATGAGAAATATTCTAGGCTGAATAACCAACTAAAGATCATTGTTGCGAACTTCAAGAATGATGCTGTTATTTTCTGCAACAAAACTATTAAAACAATTTGTGATGATAATGGCATTCCTCATTCTACATTTCCTTGCCTCTCAGACAAAGTTCCAGAGAATGTTCCTGACCTAGTTATCTCTGATACTGATGTTGATGAAGAAATAGAGTCTGATGAAGATGAAGAAGAAGAGTCTGATGAAGAATTTAATGACGATGAAGGAGAAAGCTCTGATGAAGATAACGAAGAATCAATCAATAAGTAGCTTTTGCTTCCTTGTTCGTCTTTTTGTAAAACTTGTTCATTCGCTTTTTGATCTTCAATTCTTATACATTTGTAATCTATCACTGCGAATTTCTCCACTCTTCAATACAAGTTCTATTTATTTCGCTTCTTCCTGAATGTGTTAGAAAAACTATTCTCTCTTGCAATATGATTAATCAATATACAATTAATTTTTTATCTTATGTGTAAATTTATCCTGTGGAGACAAATAACATTTTCTCATTCTATGCATTCCCATACTTGCCTATGTTATTTGTATTCAGATGAGAAATTGAGTAAGTTACCTTTGTTCAGGAAGATTATAGCTAAGTAAAGTTCACCACTAACAACACATTATACTTGGATTGGAATATCGCAAACATACCACAAATCTTATCAGGAATATTATAGTTACCTTTATAGATTATTGCAAAATCTCGCAATCACATATTTTAAGATTGCGTTCTTGCTTGTATTTTGATGTGGTCTTATTTTGCCTCCCTAAGTAAAGGTCTTATTTTTCCACTTTTTTTCATTGCGAAAAAATTGCAGGATGTCTCTGCACTTTCATACAAAAACACATTGATATTGCCTTAATTTTTTGTTCTTTTGTCATTTTTGCTGCGACAATATGACAAGTCTAAATTTTCTTGCGAAACTAAAGCCCCATGACATTGTCGTCTTGTAGGATCAGAATATTGTCACAACAATATTCCTGCGAAATAAACAACAGTTCTGCGATACATCAATGATATTCTGCGACACATCTCAAAGTGACGTAAGGAATGACATATCAGATGAAAACGACAGAAACATGAGTAAAGTGTGACATTTTTGCGATGAACCATTAAAACCTGCGAATGATTAAGGCGGTGCTAACTGCGATTTATCGCAAGAACTCAGATCTGAAATTAAAGGGAATCTTAACTGTAAATGAGCTGTCATGAGCTGTAATCCATTATGTAAATGCCTATATAAAGGAAATGAATAGTTCCAGAGAGAGAGATGAATTTTTGAGTGCTAAGAAAGTTTTTAGGAGAGAGAAAATCTTATTAAGTGAATTGTATTCTTGATTACTGTAATTCTTTTAAGATCATATCAATAAAAAAGGTTCTTAATCTTCAAATTGTGTCATAAATTCTTGAGTTGGGTGTAGTGTGGGATTTCCTGCAACTACATTTTGGCGCCCAGAAACAGGGAGAATCAATTTGAGAAATTTCAAATTGCAATTTGAAGATTTGAATAAATTATTAGAATTGAAGGAATGGTTAGGAGAAGAGGAAATACATCAGAACCACCAATAACAGTGAGAAGAAGTAAAAGAATTGCAGGAGAAGGAACAGGTGAATTGGAAGGATCTTTAAGGATTAGATCAGGAAGAAGTAGAATGAGAAATGGAGCAGAAAATTCAATTCAACCACCAAATCAACAAACACAAGCACAAGATAGAAATGAGGATTATGATAGAGTAAGTGTGCATACTTGGAGGTCGAATTCGATAGAAGAGGCAGAAAATCAAGAAGAGGAAAGAAATCAAGAAGTGGATGGAGAAGCAATTCATGAAGGGCATGAAGTAGTAGATGATTTGAGACAAAGGATACAGGAAGAAAGAAGATTAGAGGCAGAAGAACGTGCAAATCTTACAAGGCAAAATCATGAACTAAGAATGGAAAATTTGAGGTTGCAAAACAGAAGATCAAGAAGCAGCATGAGATCAAGTTCAAGATCATATAGAGAAGAAACAAGACAAAATCACCCTATACAAAATATTGGCGAGAATTTGATAAATGATCGTTATATTCCACGCGGGGAAACTTTGGATATTAGACATAATCAAGATGAGGGAGAAAATCAAGAAGAGAGAAGGAGAATGTTACGTGATGAGGAGATTCGAAGAAATCGCAGAATAATTGAAGATGATATTGAGAGGCATTATATTGAGCAAGTACATTTAGTGGGAGAGAGAGAGAGATTGCGAGCGGAAGTAGAAGAACAAGAAATTCAAGCAGCATTGCGTCATAATAATCATGATAATCGAGAAAGACGACATGCACAAAATTGTAATAATGGTAATCTCAATGAGGAATATGAGAGAATTCGCAGAGACATAGAAAGGCAACGAAGAGAAACAATAAGGGATGAGGAAATTCGCAGAGAAGAGAATGAAAGACTAATTAACTTGCAAGTTCAAGAAGAAGAAAATCGTAGAAGAAGGAAAAATCAAGATGTTGGAGAAGAAGCGCGAAATATCGCAAGAAAAGAAAGGCATGAACGTAGACGAAGAGAGGCTGCGTTGAAAAGGCCAATGGAGCAAAATTATGATAAGAATGAACAAATCTTGCGGGAATTAGCAGAAATGAGAGGAATGATAAGTAACAGAAGAGAAGGAGGAAGAATACAACTTGATGAGGCAATCGAAGAAGCTGCGAAAACTCCATTTACTCAAGAGGTACAATTAGGAGGGATACCTCCAAAATGAAATTTACTGGTGTTGACCAGTATTTTTGATGGGACTACATGTGCCGTCCAACATATCAAAGCCTATATTCGATGCATGCTACAATGGGAGAACCATGATGTCGTTCTGTGCAAATACTTTGCGTCAAGTTTAACTGGCGAAGCATTGAAGTGGTTTTAAAGTCTCCCCAAGAATACAATAACTTCGTTCATGCACTTGCAAACTACCTTCTTAGGAGCATACATAAGTAATAACTCTACACGACCTGGAATTGAAGATGTGTTTGGATTGAAGCAGAGAGTTTGCGAGAGTTTAAAGCACTTAACGATAAGATGGAGGACAATGTGTAGTGAAATGGTAGGAAGAGTAGATGAAAGACATCTCATTTTGTCTTTCATAAATGCTATGTTTGCGACAAATCTATTATACATCCAGGTATTCGGAGTTAAAAACACAATCACTATGACAGAAATGCGAGAACTGCAAGAAGAGTATATCGCTTTGGAGGAAAAACAAAATGAGATAGAGTCATATCCAATTCTCGCAGGCAAAGGTTTAGCCGCAGCAAATGGAAGTTTATTACCAAGGATGAACACAGTAGCAAGTACCTCCCAAAATCAGCGAGAGAATATGGAGATTGATAATCAACGTAAGATAGTAGCAATGGGGAGTAGAGATCAGGAGGAATTGGAAAAGGAGAGAAATTTCTATAATCGCAATAACAATAATAAGGTACCAAGGTTTGATCAACCGCAAGAGACTTATGGTGGACAGAGGCAGAATTATTCAAGAGAGCAAAGAGGTCAAAAGATTATATGGGAAGATGTCAAATTGCCACCTCTAAATACCAGTATAGACAAGATTTGGGAAGCGATTATTTTGATGGAGAATATACCCTCACCCTGGAACATGGGGAAAGAACCACATCCTAACAACCAAAATCAAGAGTTCTGTCCTTATCATCATTTTCATGGCCATTCTGTGAATAATTGTAGAAATGTAAAAAGAATTATTCTGCGAATGATTGAACAAGAGAAGTTAAATCATTTTCTAGCGAGATATCCACAACCCCAGCAATTTTCGCAAGCACCAGAAATTCGTAAAGTCAATGTTGCAAAAGACGCAGAAACATTTGTCATTGAAGTAGGAGCTACAGCAAAAAATCTATTTTGAAATTCAATTGTACATTCGCAGAAAACAATAGAAGATTTCCATGATAATGTGCTAAGTAGAGTATTTGCGAGGGATATAGAGGGAAGAGAGGTGATGAATATTGCGAAAATTTCTCCGTTAGAAGAATGGCAGAAACAAGTTATTTCTTTTACTGCACAAGAAATACCAGAGCCAAGGAAGATGCATGACAACCCGTTGGTGGTAAAGTTAGAGATAAATCCAAAGTACATAGAGGGATAAGAAGATGATGGTGACGCAGCAAGTGATTCTTGGGCAATAGATAAGGTTTTAATTGATACTGGCAGCTCGGTAGACATCTTATTTTATCATACCTACCGTACAATGGGTGGAAGAGATGATGAATTAATCCCCTTAACTTACAAGATCTATGGTTTTAATGGCACTGCGAATAAGCCAAAAGGAGAAATCACTATAGAAATCCCATTGAACAAGATATCTTCAAAAATTAAGTTCTGTGTAGTGGATATAGAATCTCCTTATAATGCCTTAATTGGAAGACCATGGCTCCATGGAATCTTGGGCATAGCATCCAAATATCATCAATGCATAAAGTTTCCACATCCTCATGGTATTGGGATAATTAAAGGTGATTGGTTTGAATGGAAAAAGTGTTATGAAGTTGACATTAATACTTGCGAAGAAAGGAACGCCAGAAATCGTAATTGGCAACATAACAGGAAGCAAACTCAGAGAGCAGAGAAATTAATGATGGACAGTATAGAGTTGCGGGGAAAAGATATATTACAAGAATAGTTTGTGCCCAAAGAATCAATGGTGATTAATTGCGCAAAGAGGGGAAAAGTTGAAATATTTGCAGGAAAATAAACAAGTGCAAGGAGCTGGGAAAGGTTGAAATCTTCATTTCTCGCAAGAAAATAAAAAATAGCAAGATATTGCGAATAATCATTCGTTACAGAAGAAAAGAAGTGTAACAATATCATGTTGCGAACAATCAAAAAACAAGAACATCAAGAAGTATGCAGACAAAATATTAAAAGAAAAACTTTATTCAAAAATAAGAATTTTTCTATTAAGAGAAAAAGATGATGATTTCAAATCATATAAGAATTTTTAAATACAAATGCATAAGACGGGCGCAAATCGCCTAAAAACATATAAGAATGGGACGAACTTTTATGACGTACACCTTAGTTCGCGGATTCTATTCTGTAAGAGGCAATGTCCTTAAAGTGCATCATAAGAGGGGTATCTCTTTGCATGACTATGGGAAAGGCTATACTGCTGCTGGAACCTAGTCATGGAGATTTGGGATTATAGAAAATCCATCCAGGAGAGATAAATTGGATTCCCAACTATATAAGGTTATACCCTGGTTGGGCGCCCGAGAGTTTCTCCTAAGGAATGCAAAGCATGATCAAGGTGCTGAGGTACACGGTTGAGATGTGGGTGCCCTGGACGGATGAACCTACCCTGGCCATCCATGGCAAGTCTTGACTTACGATGTGTTCGGCCCGAAGAAAACCCCACTAGGGTGAAGTCTCGTAACTATAAGCCATATAGGCATAAAGGATAAGAGGCTACGAAAACAACTGGTTGTTTCTAGAACCGGATGGGAGGAGCTAGTCTTGTATGGCAGAAGTACGTCTCCTTGAAGGGGAAACCAGAGGGAGAGATAAGGGCAATACCCTCCATTAGGGAGCTGTGTATCAAAAAAGACGGCAATGTCATGGGACTTTATATTCGCAAGATTATTTAGGCCCGTCATATTGTCACGTGACACAGACAACAATGTCATGGGACTTTATATTCGCAAGAATATTTAGGCCCGTCATATTGCCGCATGACAGGCCAAAAAGCCTAAACATAAATGTTAAGATGAGATTAATGGGTTTTTGAGATAAAAACAAAAGACGAGATAAATAAAATCAATGATAAGAGGATATAAATCACAAAAACGTCCTGCGATTTCATCATAAAGACGCCAATGTCATAAGTTTTAAAAAGCAAAGAGAGATTAATCTCACAAGATGGCTTAGACTTATCATATTGTCGCAGAGATCAAAATAAATGATAAGACAAGATCAATGGATTATTACATGTAAAAGTAAGAATGTCCTGCGATCTTGTCGCATAAAAGTGGCATAATAAGACCTTTAACTAGGAAGACGAAATAAGACCACAAGAGAGGTTATATCTGCGAAGCATATAACGGATTTTTCGCACTATTATTTGCGATACTTCATTTATCACATTGCAGATTAATAACAAGGGGCAAGTATGGGAATGATGCATAGAATGGTAAATATTGTTATTCATCATTATATGATTAATTCATATAAATAACAAACAGATAGAATCAAAAAAGAATTTATATATTGAAAGACATTAGGAGTTGCAGATAATTCGTAGAATATTACAATTTGTCGCAGATAATTATCGCAAGAAAGAAAGGGAGAAATACAGGAGAAGATCAAAAAGAAAAAAAGAAAACTATTGGGATTTATCTCCATCATTATTTTCATTTTCATCTTCACCATCTTCATCATTAGTTCGTTCCTCATCTTCTCTCTCACTTTCGTCTGTATCAGCCTCACTGTCAGAAATAACTGGTACTTCAGAACTGGCTGGGATATTATCCATAAGACAAGGATATAGACTAAGAGGAAGATCATTATCTTTGCAAACTTTCTCAATAGCATTATTGCGAATGGTGATAAGATTATTACGCAAGTTTGAGTTGGATATCTTTATTTTCTCTCGCAGTCTTGAGATTTTTTCATTACGGGAAGAAAGATTTTTCGCAAGACCACTTTTTTCTTCTTCAAGTTCTGCTACCCTTTTGGAATATCTTCCTTCAGCTTCTGCGATGATACAACAATAAATTAGAAACTGGTTGGGAATCTACAAGAAATACAAAGATATTAGAGGAACAATAAATAACCTTCTCTTTCATGGATCATTTCTTGTATCAATGTTGCTTGCTCGGTATGAAGACTGACATCTATCGCTAAGTTTTTCCTAGCATTATCGAGAATTGTCGCAGCCCATGCGAATTCATCATCATTTTGAATGAGAAGATGGGAACGGATTTGTTTTTCTATTTTAAGAAGTTTAATGTTTTCATCCTTAAGTCTATATCTCTCAAGTTCAGTATCAATAAGGGTATTGCGAAATTTTGATAGAGCTTCAGCGCCTTGAAGAGTAATGCGTTCTTTATCCTTCTCAAGTTCACTCTTCTTGGCTTTTAAGACTTTGGTTTTTTCTCTAAATTCATCTCTGCAAGTCTTTAAACTATTTGATGTACTCAAGACAGATCTATAATCCATTCTCATAAGGGAGATATGATATTTAAGCTCATCAATGGACAACGTATTAATTTTTTCATCTGAATAATTATTTAAAGCGTCATTAAAACGCTCAAGAAGAGTGGTTTCATCTATGGGTTCATCAAAAGTATTAAGAATGATGGCTTCATCAGTAAGATTATAGGCATCTGCAAAATGATTGCCCAAATAAGCTCAAAAAAAAGGGGGGGGGGGGGGGGAAGACTTATACCAATAACTTGTTTGCAGAATTTCTCCTTATCAACTAATTTCTGTTGAAGAACTTGAATTTCTACTTCAAGCGACTTGTTTTTATTAAGAAGCTCAGTATTTCCAGCTACTTCCAACTGTTTACATTTTTCGCGAAGAATGGAGATTTCAGCTTCGTATTGCTTATTTTTCTCGAAAAGTTTCGCAGATTCAGATTGTGAATCAGTAAGCCTTTTCTGTGATGATGATAATCTATTTTCTAATTCTGAAGCAACAGAAAAAGAAGCTCTGGCAGTCTGTGACAGAAAAGAGAAAATAAGTAAGATAAGTAAAACATTTTTTGATACTCATGACAAATTTAAAAGTTTACTACAAGAAAAATGAAGGAAAGGGGCATACCAACGAAGCTAACGCATGAAGAAAACCTGGGTTAATAAATCTTGAGACTCCTTTAAGATCTTTATTATTAGTCAAGATTGAAGCGTCGCAGATCTTTGAGAGATAGTCGCAAGTACGAGTAATATCATCATCTACAATACCTTGTAAGGGATTTCTAAAAATATTTGACAATTGATCCATTGGAGTCTCAGGTTGAGAAAGACCCATCACAAACCTAATTCTTGTGGAAGATATATGCATTGAAGTGCCCACAGAGGCATTATTATTAATTCCACTATTTTTTTCGATTTCATTATCTTTTTCAGCGATAGTAGAAGTTTCTTTGAGTTGAGAATTATCAGAAGGAAGTGGTTGAGTTTTTCTTATTTTATTTGGAGGACCATCAGTGGATTGATTTTTATTGCGGCGAGGAGAAGCACCAGAACTTTCATTTGGAGTTGCTACTCTTTTGCCTTTATCTTTGTCTTCAACCACCGTGACAAATGGTATTTCCTTGAAAATAATCACATATAAAGATAAGAAACAGGGGCAACAATATATTGTTAAAGGTTATAGAAGATTGTTTCTTACTTCATCTGTGAAGGTTTTCAAAATTTGAAGGAGATTGGGATTCCCAGTATTGACATAGTTAAGCTTCATTCTTTCAATCTGATAAAAGATATCTCAATATAATCAATAAGAATGATACATTTATCCAAATTTGCGAATAATGATAAATGCTGCGAAATATACCTCAGAATTCCTTTCATGCCAGTTAAAAACCCAAGGACAATACGCTGCAAGATTCGCAGGAAGATCGAGAGCGCCAGAAATATATGAACCTTCAAGGAGGAGAGGAAATCTACACCATTTATCATCTTTTGAGAAGCGTGGACCTTGATTTTTACTTGAATGATAATTTATATCTTGCATAATAAGTTTATCCTTCACAACCTTTTTATTCCTATTTAAACGAACAGCCCAACACGTGTTATCTTTCTTCATGGGAATCACTTGATAATTCGCAAAAAAATTCTCCACGGTATATTTCGCTGGAATAATTGGGATATCTTTAAAATCAAGATGTTTCGCAGATTCAGGATAGCGAGATCCTTTACTAGCTCCACGAAAGGCATATTCGAGAATGAGACGAATACAATCTCCACTTAATTGGAAGATTGCTCGTGAAAATTTAGCGTGAGAAATAATCTCATAAAAAAGAGGAAGATCTGGGTTATAAAGAGGGATAGGAAGGCCAGCTTCTATTTGACCTAGAGAAATAAGGATTTTCCCATTGGAATAAGGAAATCCTGAAACTAGATCAATGGAGAGATCAGAATCTGAAGTTTGACCAGGAATCTCAAAAAGTGTGAAACCTAAAGTTTTGATCTTCTGTTGGTGTTTTTGGAAAGTGGATTGACCTAATTTTTTAGCAGGAGCCATTTTTTAGTATGGGAATGATGATTAAGATAAAGAAGAATAAAGAAACGAAATTAAAACGGTAATAGATCCGGAATTTGCGGAAGAAGATGAAGAACAATAGAGTTGCAGAGAAAAAGTAAAAAGAGAAAGTAAAAAGAAGAGGAGAGAGTAGCGAAGAGGATATTTATAAGAGAAAAAGATTCTCGAGAACATCAATGCATTCAATGAAGAAAAGACGTGAATGGTCAGAATTCAACGGTTGAAAAAGAGATGCGTCAAGGAATAAATGAGAGAAGAAACACGCGTAGAGTATCTAGCGATGTGGATTCAGAGATGTGTTAAAGTGAAGGAAGAGCGAAAAGATAAGGAGTTGCGGCAAATCAAGAGATTTAAATTCTCATGATCTTTATCTTCTTCGCAGAAAAGATATGAGAAGAGGCAAGATGTAGGATCATAATATTGTCACAACAATATTCCTGCGAAATAAACAACAGTTCTGCGATACATCAATGATATTCTGCGACACATCTCAAAGTGACGTAAGGAATGACATATCAGATGAAAATGACAGAAACATGAGTAAAGTGTGACATTTCTGCGACAAACCAATAAAACCTGCGAATGATTAAGGCGGTGCTAACTGCGATTTATCGCAAGAACTCAGATCCGAAATTAAAGGGAATATTAACTGTAAATGAGCTGTCATGAGCTGTAATCCATTATGTAAATGCCTATATAAAGGAAATGAATAGTTCCAGAGAGAGAGATGAATTTTTGAGTGCTAAGAAATTTTTTAGGAGAGAGAAAATCTTATTAAGTGAATTGTATTCTTGATTACTGTAATTCTTTTAAGATCATATCAATAAAAAAGGTTCTTAATCTTCAAATTGTGTCATAAATTCTTGAGTTGGGTGTAGTGTGGGATTTCCTGCAACTACACATCTTGCGACGAAATCGCAGGACGTTTCTGCACTTTCATGCAGAAACCCATTGATCTCGTCTTATCTTCTCTTTTGTATTATTGCCTCTTCAGGATTGTCGCACAAATATGACAAGCCTAAAATTTCTTTCGAAAATAAAGCCTCATGACATTTGCGTCTTAAGACACTTATTATCTCCCTAATGGAGGGTGCCTCCCTTATCTTCCCCATAGTTTCCCCTTCAAGGAGACGTACTTCTGCCATACAAGACTAGCTCCTCCCATCCAGTCTTGACAACAACCAGTTGTTTTCGCAGCCTCTTATATCTTTTGCCTATATGGATTATGGTTACAAGACTGCACCCTAAGTGGGTTTTCTTCGGGCCGAGTGCATCATAGTCAAGACTTGACAAGAATGGATAGGGTAGTTTCATATGCCCCAGGAACTCTTGGCTCAACCGTGTACCTCGGCGCCTTGATCATACTCTGCACTCCTTAGGAGAGTCCTTATTACCTTAGTCTCCCAACTTAAGTCATATGCTCAAGTTGAGAATCCAAGGTGCCTCTCCTAGATGGGCTTTCATTGACCCCAAATCTCCGTGACTTAGGTTCCAGCAGCGGTATGACTTTATCCCTGAGCCATGCAACAGATTCCCCCTTCTATGACGCACTTTAGGTCTTATATTTTCCTCTTGCGAAATTTTATTCGCGAACTAGGGTGTATGCCATAAAGGTTCGTCCCATTCTAAGGATTATTCTATTTTCTCTTTTGCATTTCAGCTCTGTGGTAATTTTACAATCTCATTTTTTTCACTAAGTGAAATATATTTTTGAATTTTTTTGCAACAAATCAATCAATCATACATCTCTTTTTCTTTTCTCAAAATTTCTTTCATTTCAGAGTTTAATTTTCTTACCTTTACTGTTTTCTGCCTCTGTATTTTTGTTGTTCTTCGCTATAGTCTTTCCTTATGCGACATGTTCACCATTTGTCATTTTCAGCAAGTGTTGATTTCGAAACTTTCCGTCTTCTTTCTATTCTATTGCATCAACCATCAATCTCTCACTTCTTTGTTTTTGTTTGATGTTATACTTCCAATTCTCCTTTTTGGCAATTCTTTCTCCGCAGGATTCTACATCAATTTCATAGAACTTCTTTCCTTCAACCCAATCTCCTTTTATGACTCCAATACCACTGGGATGTGAAAATTTGATGCATTGGTGGAAAATCGATGCCACACCTAGAATACCATGTAACCAAGGTCGTCCAATTAAGGCGTTGTATGGCGATTCTACGTCGACTACACAAAATAGAATCCTAGAAGATATCCCCTTTAATGTAATTTCCATAGTGATTTCCACTATAGGCTTATTCGCAGTACCGTTAAAGCCATAAATTTTATAGGTTGAGGGTACTAGATCCTCATCTCTGCCTCCCATAGTTTTATAAGTATGATAAAACAGGATATCCATAAAACTCCCAGTATCAATTAAAACTCGGTTGATTGCCCATTGCTTCATCATCTTTAGGGTTTGGGTTAATCTCCAATCTCACCACTAATGGATTATCATGTATTTCTCCTCCCTCAGGTACTTCTTCTGCAGTGAAATAAATAATTTTCTTTTGCCATTCTTTTAGTGGCGACATCTTCGCAATGTTCATAATTTCTCTTCCATCATCATCTCTTGTGAAAACTCTACTTAGAATATTGTCGTGAAAGTCTTCAATTATTTTGTACGAATGTACATTAGAGTTACAAAAAAAATTCTTCGCCTTAGCTCCAACTTCTATGACAAATGTTTCTCCTCCTTTTGTTGTATTTACTCTGCGAATTTATGGTGGTGGTGGTAAGAGTTGAGATTGAGGGTGCCATATTAGAAAATGATTTAATTTTCCTTGATCTATCATCTTGAGAATGATCCTTTTTATATTCCTATAGTCATTTGTTGAATGCCCATGAAAATGATGGTAAGAGCAAAATTCTTGACTTCGATGATTTGGAAGAGGTTCTTTTCCCATGTTCCAGGGTGCTGGTTGTAGGTACCAAATATCGCAAGGTATTGGTTCACGAATATCGTAACAAGTATAAGGGGAAGGTGTCACAAGATAATGCGATAATAGAAGAAACACGAAAGAAGTGTGAAGGATTTGCGAACATGAAATAGATTTGCGAATATAAGTTGCGATATTTCGCAACTTACATACAGTTGTATAGATTTCTCTATAAATAGTAGTTCAAATGTAAAATTGGAGAGGTTCTTTTAGTGAATGTTAGGAAATATCTTAGGAAAGATAATAGAGAAAGTTGTGACTATTCTAGTTCCATTTAGATACTTCTTTGTAATCAATTGAGAGCATTAATAAGAAAATTATCATTCATCATTAAGAACTTCTTAAGTTTTACAAATTCTACTAAGGGTGTAGTTGTAGGATATTCTGCAACTACATAATTGGCGCTAGAAACAGGGATTGAAGATCATCATAGCAGAAATTTGAAGGAATTTTGGAAATTTGAGGATCAGATGGAATCAACAGATGAAGATTGTAAAGGAAAAGAATGTAATATGATCACAAAGACAATGATTGATGAATTTCATAACAACATAAAGGGAAAAATACACAAACGAGACTATAGAGGAAGAAAGATTATGGAGGTGGAGAAAATAACAACTTTGGAAGAATGGGAAAAGCAGAAAATCACGTTTTCAGTAGCAGAAATTCCAAATGAAGACTTGAACCACACTTTACCATTAGTAGTCACAATTCCGATCATGCGAGAAGAGAGGAAAGCTACAAAATCTATAGAAAAATGGAAATTAAACCGAGTCTTGATTGATACAGGGAGTTCTGTTGATATTATATTCTATCATGAACTTAAGGGGATGGGGATCAAAGATGAAGAAATTACAAATTCAGAATATCTTATCCATGGATTGGGGAAATCTACAACAAAATCCAAAGGAGAAATAATGTTACGAGTATCGCTGGGAGAAATTGAAACACACATAGTTTTATGCGTGATAGATATGGAATCTCCATACAATATGATGATAGGAAGACCATGGATTCATGCGATTAAAGATGTTGTTTCGACATTACATCAATCAATTAAGTTTCCTACACCAAGCGGAATACAAGAGATAAAAGGAGATCTTGATAGTGCAAAATTTTGTTATCGATGAAGTAAAACAGTGTGGAGGAAGAGCCATAAAGAAACAGTTTCGCAGAAAACTTGCGAAAGAAGCAAAAAAGGAAGAGGAATTCAGGGTGTACACAATAAGAGCAAAAGAAGGAAGAGGAATACCAAATGAGATCCCAGAAAAACAAGGAGAACCAATGAAAGTAATCAAAGAGCCAACGCCTATGGGAGAGAAAAGTCCTAGTTATGTCGCAGCAGAACCAACCAAAGAAATAAATATTGGAAGTAAAGAGGAGCCTTTAATCTTGCGAATTGGAACTAAAATGGACAAAGAAGAAAAAAAAATAACTATTGATCTCTTACGAGAATACAAAGATATATTCGCAGGAAGTGTAGATGAAATACCAGGAATTGATCCATCAGTGGCGTGTCATAGATTGAACATAGATAAAAGTGTGAGACCATTCAAACAAAGAATAAGAAAGATTTCGCAAAATTATTATACACAAATAGAAGAAGAATTGCAAAAGATGTTGGATGCGGGAATCATAAGAGAAGCAAAATATCCAGAATGGATTGCGAATATGGTCATTGTTCCGAAGAAGAATAAAGGGATAAGGATTTGTATAGATTTCACTGATCTAAACAAAGCATGTCCAAAAGATAGTTTTCCATTGCCAGATATACCACAAATGGTGGAATCAGCTGCAGGACATGATAGAGTCACTTCACTTGATGGGTATAAAGGGTACAATCAAATATCACTCGCAGAAGAAGACCAAGAACATACTGCATTTTTTGCTCCAAGAGGTTTATATTGCTATGTGAAGATGCCATTTGGTCTACGAAATGCAGGTGCTACTTATCAACGAATGGTTGAAAAGGTGTTCACAAAATGGATACACAAAACCTTAGAGGTGTATGTAGACGATATGTTGATAAAAAGTAAAGAATCCAAAGATCATGTGCGGGACTTAAAGGAAATATTTGAGAAAATGAGAAAATTCAACATCAAATTGAATCCTGAAAAATGTATAATTGGAGTTGCGTCAGGAAAATTATTGGGATACATAGTATAAAAAGAGGGAATACAAGTCGATCCAGAAAAAGTACAAGCAGTTCGTGACATGCCAACACCCCGCAACATAAAAAAGAAGTGCAAAAGCTGAATGGACTCTTAGCTTCACTTGGAAGGTTTATTTCGCGAATGTCAGATAAGTGCAAACATTCCTTCAACATACTCAAGAAGGGATCAAAATTCAAGTGGACTGATGAATGTGAAAAAGATTTTCAAGGAATCAAGGAATATCTCACGAATACATCCATATTACAGAAACCAGAGAAAGATGAAGAATTATTGGTATACCTCGCAACAACTCAATACGCCTTAAGTGAAGTTTTGTTGCGAAAGGACGCAGGAGTAGAAAAGCCCATTTATTACATCAGTAAAACTTTTAACACAGCAGAAAGAAATTATTCTAAAATGGAGAAGTTAATCTTATCCCTGGTTTATGCATCATTTAAGTTGTGAATATACTTTCAAGCGCATGTGATAAAAGTGGTAACCAAGGTCCCAATTGAGTCAGTCATGAAGAACACCAAAAGATCAGGAAGAATAGAAAGGTGGAATGCGCAAATAAATCATTACAAGATAAAGTATGAAGTATTATCATTGCAAAAATCACAAGTTATCGCAGATTTTTTGGAAGAATTTCCTTTGGAAGAAGATGAGGCAGTAGAAGAGATGATGGATGTTGAAGAAGAATTTGGGAATCCAAAAGACTTGTTAACAGAACCAAATAGATGGGAAATTTTAGTAGATGGATCATCCAACAGTGAGGGGAATGGAGTGGGAGTTGTGTTGATTTCACCAGAAGGAGAAAGAACATCATTTTCATTCAGACTGGAATTTGCATCCACGAACAATGAAACAGAGTACGAAGATGTAGTGCATGCATTGAAGATCACAATAGAAAATAAGCTTGAAAGTATAAGAATAACAAGTGATTCTCAGTTGGTAATTTGTCAAATTAAAGGGGAATATACCACGAATGAGTCTTCTTTGAAGAAATACAAGAAACTCGTTGATGAATTATCTGCGAAGATATCAAAGCTAAAATGGAGGCATATCACAAGGAAATACAATCGACTCGCAGATGCTTTTGCATTTATTCCAAGTATGATGAAAAACCCTAATGCAATAAATATCAAAATCCAGACAATTCAACATCCATCAGTAAATAAAGAGGAAGAAGAAATTAAAGAAGCAATTACGATGGAAGTAGAAAGGGAACTACCGGATAACATCGCAGAAGATATCGCATATTGGAGAAAGGAAATTCATGCATATCTCGCAACAGGAGAAGTATCCAGGAACAGACTAGAAGCACATAAATTAAAGAGTCGTGCAACAAACTATGAACTATGAGAAGGAATTTTATACAGAAAATCTTTCAGTGGACCACCTCTAAGATGTTTAACTCGTGAAGAAGGAGAAAAAATATTGAAGATGTTACATGGAGGAGAAGCTGGAAATCATAGTGGGGGAAGATCTTTGGCGTACAGAGCAAAAATACAAGGATATCACTGGCCTTATATGCACACAGACGCAAAATTGTTGGTGAGACGATGCAAAGAATGCCAACGACATGGGAAAAGAACTCACGCACCAGGAGAAACATTAACCTCTTCAACAAGCTGCTGGCCTTTTGGGAAATGGGGGTTGGACATTGTTGGCCCATTCTTACCTGGATCTGGGCAGAGAAGATTTTTAATAGTTGCAACATATTATTTCACGAAGCTCGCAGAAGTAAAAGCAGTACAACATATTCGTGATAAGGATGTTTTTATATTCATATTCGAGAATATCATTTGTAGGTATGGAGTTCCAGCACAATTAGTATCTGACAATGGGAAACAATTTGAAGGGCAGAATATAGAGATGTTACTCAGTGCTTTTAGGATAAAATGTGGGAAATCAACTCCATTATATCCACAAGCTAATGGACAGGCAGAGGCAACAAATAAAATAATCGCAGACACAATTAAAAAGAAATTAGAAGGACATCTGAAAGGGTGGTGCGAACAAGTACCTAGTGGAATTTGGGCATACAATACAACTAAAAGAGAGGCAACTGGAATGTCTCCTTATTGCTTAACATATGGAGTAGAAGATGTATTGCCAACATAGGTTGTAATTCCGACTACAAAGAAAGAAGCATGGGAAAGAAATTTAAGTGCAGGGGTGATATTAAGTGAATTGGATAATTTGGAAGAAAAAAGAGAAAAGGTGTTGCGATATATGAAAGTTTATCAGGAAAGATTAGCTCGAGAATATAACAAGAGAGTTATTGAATGTGAGTATCAACCGGGTGATTTGGTCATGCGAGAAACACCTCCATACTAGAAAGAAAATGGAGGAAAATTATCACCTAAATGGGATGGACCATATGTCATCAAAGAGGTTGTGGGAAGTGGAGCTTATCGGCTGATGGATCCAGAAGGGAGAGACATGGGTTTAAGACTTGGTCGACCTTGGAATAGATTGTTTTTAAAAAGGTATTATCCATAAACCTCATGAAAAATTTTGCGAATATGTTTTGCTCGCACGAAACTTAACAAAATTACAAATTTTTAAAATTCTTATTGCGATCAGCTTTCATTATAGAAAGACGCAAAAATTACTTGCGAATAAAAGACCGCAAACTGTGATTAGATTTCAGAAAAGAAAGAAAGCCGCAGAAATTTTACATAGGAAAACCTTTGTGGCATACACCCTAGTTCGCGAAGCAACATTTCGTAAGAGGCAAAGTCCTAAAGTACGTCATCTAAGGGGGTACCTATAAGCATGGCTCATGGAAACCGGAACACCACCAAGGAACCTGAGTACATGAACATTACGGGGTACAACCCAAAAGCGGGGTACCTATCCGGGTTAGACACCTTGGATTCTCAACTTAATCTTGCGATGTAACATGATTAAGGTTGGGAGACTAAGGCATACTATCTTTCTCAAGAAGTGCAGAAAACGATCAAGGCGCCGAGGTACACGGTTGAGTCAAGAGTGTCGGATGGGTTTGAATCACATCTGCCATTCTTGACAAGTCTTGTCAAATGATGCACTTGGCCCAAAGATACCCCATAGGGTGCAACCTCGTAAATATAAGCCCTATAGGCAAAAAGGATAAGAGGTTGCGAACAAAAGCTGGTTGTTTGCAAAACCGGATGGGAAGAGCTAACCTTGTATGGTCGATGTACGCTTCCTTGAAGGGGAAACCAAGGGGAAGATAAAGGGCAGCACCCTCCATTAGGGAGCTGATATGTGCTATAAGACGCAAATGTCATGAGGCTTCTTGTTCGCAAGAACATAAAGGCTTGTCATATTTGTGCAACAATGATACTTCTGCGATATAAAATATATATATATATATACATATTCGCAGAATTACATACAATGAAGTTAAGATGAGATCAATGGGTTATTACATGAAAGTGTGATAACGTCCTGCGATTTCATCGCAAGACGATAATGTCACGAGGTTGTATATTCGCAAGAATGTTCAAACTCATTATATTATCACACAAATATCACTAAAGAGGTGGAAAAATAAGACATTTACTTAGGAAGGCATGATAATACCACATCAATTAATGAAATCAATTCCATCAGTATCATCGAAGAATTTTTACAAGAATATATATCACGAATTCCTAACAAAAAAGGCAATTTTATTTACAATTAAAGACGAATATTTCATATTCATTAAGTTTTACGAGGATTGAATACTTCTTATACTTCTTCAAAAGATTGAATACTTCTTTAAAGATTCAATACTTCTTATACTTCTTCAAAGGATATTTTATAATACTTATACTTCTTCAAGGGTATTTTATAATTCTTATACTTCTTCAAGGGTATTTCATACTTCTTATACTTCTTCAAGGATGTTTCATAATTCTTCACGGAGATTTCATACTTCTTATACTTCAAAGGGGAGATTTCTCATTTACTTCGCAACAAATAGAAACTTCGCAACTTAAACAGAGGAAGATACTCTAATATTTACAACAATAATTGATCATCTGAAGAGCAATAATAGGGGGAAGGGAATACTAAGATAAGTCTTCAAGATATATTATTTATCTTCATATGATCAAGTCATGCAATTTCTCTTCATATGATTAAGTCATGCGAATATAGAGAAAGATCAAAGTAGTATCGCAAAATACAAAGTATATTTCTTAAGGAAAACAAACAGTAAGCAGGATTGTCTATAGAAAGAGAATCAACAGTAACCAAGAGAAAGGGTTTAAAAGAAAGGAAAACAAAGTTGTTCGTAAAAAATAGGAATAACAGTAGAATAATCCATCATGCTTAATACTCCTCGTGAATGTTTTGTGCTGGATCTTTAGGAGGGGTAGGACCATCAACAGGAATTTCTTTTTGGAGATCAGATTCTTTCTCACCACCATCTTCATCAGCAGCAACAGGAGAATGTTCCTCACTATCAAGTCCTTCATCATCACTCTCGTAATCAAAGTCACTATCAGGATCACGAACAACTTCATCATCAGATATTTCTAAAGGCTTAACTTTCACTGGAGGCAAGGATTTTGATAAAAGAATATTGTTTGCGAAGACTTGAGATTTTAAATGACTTTCACGAGCTAAAGCCTTTTGGTGGTTAGTATCCTCAATGTCTTTGGCATAAGAAAGGTAGTTGAATCTCCGATTGGCACGATCATGTGAATCAGTTAAACGAGTAGAAAGCAAAGTATTCCTCTTGCGAAGCTTAGAATAAGAGGACTGAAGCTTAGAACAAGTAGTTTCTAACGCAGCTTTAGCATTGCGAAGGTTGTTTTCGGATTCTGCGAGTAAAATAGAATTCAAAGGAGTCAATCATGCGAGTATAACAAAGTTCAAAAATATGTCAAAGGCATTCAAATTTTAATGACTACCTTCTCTTGGTGAAGTAAGAAATTGAGCTAAAGATAGACAACAATTCTTCATTTGATCCATAGCTTTATCAAAACCATCACCAACTAATCCTTCAAGTCTGGATTGAAGCTTTTGATCTTTAGAATGAAGAAATTCGTTATCCTTCGCAAGTTTTGTATTAAGGTTTCTTACTTGGGAATGTTCTTCTTTAAGTTTATTCCTCTTAGTACTCAGGATTATGTTCTTATTTAGAAGGGATTTCTTCTCGGCAACAAAAGAACTTCTCTCAGCATCTGAAGACTTCTTTAATTCCTCAAGTTCACCTTTTAACAAATAAAGGAGATTTTCTTGATCGCAACATTTACTCTGAAGAACATTCAATTGTTGTGAAGAAATAGTCATTGTATTCAAATACGAACATATTTCTTTTGATAAGGTTTCATTCTCTTCTAATAGGGTTTATATTCTTAAATCGGCTTTAGTCAAAGAAGAGGTGAGCTGAGATATTTCATCATTCAAAAAAAATTTGTCGTAAATTAATTGGGTATTCTCTTGGAAAAGGGCATCAAAATTATCAAGAGCACATGAATGAAGATTAGATAAGTGGGAGAATTGGTTCAAAAGACTTGCATGCTTGGATTGAGATTCTTTTGCGTCTGATTCATGATGAAGTACCAACATTCTACATTTCTGGATAGATTCTATAAAGGGGAATGGGTTTAAATAGGTGTTTCAAGCATGCGAGGAATAGAAGTAAATAAAAAGAAAGAAAATATAGAGATAATAGTAATACATTTTAATGCATCATTCCTCTTGCGAAGGATCGCACAATCTAGAGAATCATTGTGAAGCTGATGATTCGCATTACGAAGATTCTCACATTCCGTTTTCAAAGATTCCTGAGATTGGCGAAGCAATTCAACTTTTTTTTCCAAGGATTGACGTGAAATAGAAATATCAGGATTGATAAAATTATTGAGCACTTCGAAAAATTCAGATTGCGAACGAATGTTTGAAGACTTCGCAGTACTACTTAAAACCTCAGATAACATTTGGAAAGTTGAATAAATTCCATCTCGAGCTTCTTGAGAAAGAGGAGAAGAATTTGAAGGAATCAGAGCAAGTTGTAAATTGTTTGGAGCAACATCACTCAAGGGACTAGGGGTAAAAATAGGTTTTTTGGGAGACGAAGTTGAGAAAGTATCTTGCGAAGGTTGATCTCGAAGAAGTGTTGATAAATTGACATTGGTGGGAGATTGAAAATTGGGTAATGGAGTAGAGGCAGGAGTTTGCGAAGAAGTATTTTCACGAGGGGGAGAGGTAAATTCTTCATCAACCTCAGGAAGGAAGTCATTGATTGAAATTGAAGGTGTGGGTTTAATCATACGAGTTCTCTTGTTGGGGTTGGGTTTTTCACCGACCTACGAATCAAAAGGAAGATTAAAAACTGAGGCAACAATATATTGTTAAAAAAAGAAGACAAAGTATTTTAACTACCTTTTGATTCTCGGATTTTCTTCTTCGAAGAGTAGGACTTGAGTTTTTAGTTGAAGGTTTCACTTGAGGGGTAGCTTTGCTGAAACAAATCAAAATCAAGCAATAAATTGGATAGAAATCAAAGGAATAAACAAATGAAAGATGCGATAAATAAAAGAAAATTACCTTGGAGAACTCATGATGGGATTAACAGGAAGAGAAAGTGATAACCGAAAATGTGATAAGAATATGAAGTTGCAGAAGTAAAAAAGAAAAGGTAAGAAAAAGGTAAGGAAGGGAATAAAAGGAATTTATATAAGGGAATGGTTAAGAAAAGGACGGTTACAAAAGAGGTGTCCAAATCCTAATAAAAAGAATAAGTAACGGTTATATTCTCACGATCATTACTTCTTCGCAGAAATGACATGAGAAGAGGCAAGATGTAGGTACCAAATATCGCAAGGTATTGGTTCACGAATATCGTAACAAGTATAAGGGGAAGGTGTCACAAGATAATGTGATAATAGAAGAAACACGAAAGAAGTGTGAAGGATTTGCGAACATGAAATAGATTTGTGAATATAAGTTGCGATATTTCGCAACTTACATACAGTTGTATAGATTTCTCTATAAATAGTAGTTCAAATGTAAAATTGGAGAGGTTCTTTTAGTGAATGTTAGGAAATATCTTAGGAAAGAGAATAGAGAAAGTTGTGACTATTCTAGTTCCATTTAGATACTTCTTTGTAATCAATTGAGTGCATTAATAAGAAAATTGTCATTCATCATTAAGAACTTCTTAAGTTTTACAAATTCTACTGAGGGTATAGTTGTAGGATATTCTGCAACTACACTGGTATGTTCTCCATCAAGATTATAGCTTCCCAATTTTTTTCCACACTAGCATTCAAAGGTGGCATTTTGATCTCTTCCCATATTATCTTTTGACTTCCTGATCCTCTATGATAATTTTGTCTTTGTCCTCCATAGGTTTCTTGTGGTTGATCAAGTCTTTGAATTTTGTTGTTTCCACCTCGGCTATAAGAATTTCTCTCTCTTGAATTCTTCTTGGTCACGACTTCCCAAAGCTACCATTTTCTGCTGATTAATCTCCATTATATTCTCTTGATGTGTCTGCGAAGTGCTCGCCACCGTGTTTATCAATTTGGGTAGTAAGCTTGCATTCGCTGCTGCTGAACTCGTATTTGAAATTGGGTATGACTCCATCTCATTCTGTTTTTCTTAAATAGAAATATACTCCTCCTGTAATTCTCGTAGCTCAGTCATTATGATTGTATTCTTAATTCTGAAAATTTGAATGTACAGTAGATTGGTTGTGAACATTGCGTTAATAAATGATAAAATGAGATATCATTCATCCACACGTCCAACCATTTTACTACACATTGTCTTCCATCTTATGGTTAGATGTTTTAAACTTTCACCAATTCTATTCTTTAACCCAAATACATCTTCAATGCCAGTTCACGAAGAGTTGTTACTTATGTATGCCCCTAAGAATGTAGTCTGCAAATGGTTGAAATATGTTATCGTATTCTTGGGTAAAACTTCAAACCATTTCAGCGCCTCCCCTGTTAAACTGGATGCGAAATACTTGCACAATACAACATCATGGTTTTCCCACTGTAGCATATATCTCACATACGCCTTGATGTGCTGAATTGCACAAGTTGTTCCGTCGAAAATGCTAGTTAATGCAGGTAGATTGCACTTTGGGGGTATCCCTCCTAGTTGTACTTCTTGTGTGAATGGAGTTTTCGCAGCTTCTTCTATGGCTTCATCTAACTGCCTTCTGCCTCCCTATTTTCTGTTATTTAGCATTCCTCTCATCTCCGAAAATTCTCTTAAGATTTGTTCATTTACCCCAGGCGCTGATCCCATTCGTATTTTTAGTTATGCTTCTCTTCTCCTGCGTTCTTGCCTGTTTTGTCTTGCGAAATATTGATTTTATCCTTCATCACCCTCGTTTTGCCTTTCCCTACGATCTTCTCTTTCATGAATTCGCACATGATTATGCCTCTCAATTTCTCCTCTGCGATTTTGTTCGTTTCTCGAAAATTCTCTTTGTTGTCTTTTAGCTCTCCTTTGTGCCCTATCATATTCTTCATTGATGTTAACATTGTTGCGATTTTGTTTGCGTCTTCTTTCTCGATTGTCATGATTATTCTGGAATATTGCTTCTTGGAACTCTTTTTCCTTTATTTATGTTCTCAATCTTTCTCTTTCTCAAGCTAGACGTGCTTGTTCAGCGTAATGTCTCTCAATTTTATCTTCAATTTCTTGTTTATTCCTGCGATTTTCTCTTCCATATAATATTCTCCTTCCTTCTTCCTGATCTTCTTCATTATTTTGGTTATTTCGTTCTTGACGTTGCCTATTTTGGTAAATTTTGCCATGTGGAATGTAATGATCTTCAGTCATTTATCTATTTTCGCGACGTTCTTCATCTGGATTTTGTACCTCCTGCTGAATATTTCCATCAACATTTTCTTCAGGTGAATTTCGTCTTACTTCCCCTGTAGGACCAGAATATCGCTACAACGTTATTCCTGCGATATTAACAAACGTTTCTGCGAGCGTAACTGCCAATTCTTTAACAACTTTTCACGAGTGACACAGAATACCCAAAGAGAAACTGACGATGGAAGAAATATAAGAAGAATATGTTGATCCTGCGATGGTCATCATTCTTGCGATAGAGAATATTATAACAGTTGCGATGAGATCGCAAAATAGATACGAAATAGGAGGAAAACTTAGCTGTCATCCATTATGTAAATCCCTATATAAAGGGCTCGATAAATCCAGAAAAGGATGATGTATTTTTGAGAGTTGAAAGAGTCTTGAGGAGAGAGAAACTCCAAGAGAATATTTGTAATCTTGATTTCTTCAAATTCTGTAAACATTTCTGAGATTTGAATAGTAAAGTCTCGTTTAAATCTTTGAAATTTAATTGATTTCCAATAGATTTCTATAGAATCTTAACAAGGGTGTAGTGTGGGAATTCCTGCAACTATATTTTGGCGCCCAGAAACAGGAAGAATCAAGCTAAGAAATCTTTAATTACAACTTAAAGATTTGAAGAAATTGTTAGGGTTGAAGAAATGGCTAGAAGAAGAAGAAATACATCAGAACCACCGACAACTGTGAGGAGAAGTAAAAGACTTGCAGGTGAGGGAATAGGTGAATTGGAAGAATCTTTAAGGATAAGATCAGGAAGAAATAGAATAAGAAATGAAGCAGAAAGTTCAATTCAACAACCGAATCAACAAACACAAACACAAGATAGGAATGTGGATTATGATAGGGTGAGTGTGCATACTTGGAGGTCGGATTCGATAGAAGAAGCAGAAAATCAACAATTGAGAAATGAAGAAGAAGGAGAAAGAAATCAAGAAATGGTTGGAGGATTAATTCATGAAGAACGTGAAATAGTAGATGATTTGAGACAAAGAATACATGAAGAAAGGAGATTAGAGGCAGAAGAGCGTGCGAATTTAACAAGGCAAAATCATGAGCTAAGAATGGAGAATTTGAGGTTACAAAGAAGGATATCAAGAAGTACTGTCAGATTAAATTCAAGATCATTCATAAAAGAACCAAGGAAAAATTCCCCTATAAGAAATGTTAGAGAAAATACTCGAGGAGAAGTGCAAAATAGAGAAGAAGAGATAATTGGTGATCGCTATAACCCGCGCGACAATAGAAATCAAGGGGGAAGAAACAATCAAATTGAAGAAGAAAATCCCGAAGAAGGTAGGAGGATATTACATGGGCGAGATAATCAAAGAATGATTGAAGAAGAAATTGAGAATCATTACGCGGAACAAGCACGTCTAGCCCATGAGAGAGAACGATTAAGGGCAGAAGTAGAAGAACATGAATTTCGAGAAGCAGTGCGACAAAATAATCATGAAAATCGAGAAAGGAGACGTACGCAAAATCGCTACAATGGTAATATTTAGGAGGAGTATGATAGGATACAGAGGAGAATAGAGAGACAACAAAGAGAAATAAGGAGAAATAAATAAATTCGCAGAGAACAAGATAGGCATTTACGATATCAAGAGGAAAATGAAAGAGAAAATCGCAGAGAAAGACGAAATGATGATGAAGAAGATACACAAAATCTCACAAGACAAGAAAGATAAGAACGCAGAAGAAGAGAAACAGCATTAAAGAGGCCAATGGAACAAAACTCAGCTGAGAATGAGCAAATATTGAGAGATTTAGCAGAAATGCGAGGAATGATAAACAATAGAAGGGAAGGAGGTAGAAGGCAACTTGATAAAGCTATTGAAGAAGCTGCAAGAGCTCCATTTACTCAAGAAGTACAGTTAAGAGGGATACCTCCAAAATGCAATTTACCAGCATTAACCAGCATTTTTGATGGAACTACTTGTGATGTTCAACACGTCAAAGCTTATGTTAGATGCATGCTACAATGGGAGAATAATGATGCTGTGCTATGAAAATATTTTGCATCCAGCTTAACTGGCGAGGCATTGAACTGGTTCGAAGGATTACCAAAAAATACCATAACTTCTTTTGATCATTTACAAGCTACATTTTTAGGAGCGTATATTAGAAACAATTCATCGCGGCCGGGTATTGAAGATGTGTTTGTGTTAAAACAGAGAGTTGGCGAGAGTCTGAAACATTTAACCATAAGATGGAAGACAATGTGCAGTGAGATGGAAGGAAGAGTTGACGAGAGATATATTATCTTGTCTTTTATCAATGCAATGTTCGCGACTAATCTACTGTACATATAAATTTTCAGAGTCAAGAATACAATCACTATGACTGAACTACGAGAACTAAAGGAAGAATACATTGCTTTGGAGGAAAAACAAAATGAGATGGAATCATACCCAATCACGAACACCAGCTCGCAGGCACAACAAGATAAAGTATTAATTGATAACCAACAAAAATTGGTAGCGATGGGAAGTCGAGATCAAGAAGAATATGAAAGGGAGAAGAATTATTACAATCGCAGTGTAAATAATAAGATTCAAAGACTTGACCAGCCGCAAGAAACTTATGGCGGACAAAGGCAGAATAAATTTAGAGGGCAAGGAAATCAAAAGATAATATGGGAAGAAATTAAGATGCCACCTCTTAATGCTAGTATAGAAAAATTTGGGAAGATATCATTTTAATGGAAAATATACCATATCCATGGAACATGGGAAAAGAACCACATCCCAGCAATCGAAGTCAAGAATTTTGTCCTTACCATCACTTTCATCCATAACTTTCATGGCCATTCAATAAATGATTGTAGGAATGTAAAGATGATAATTTTGAGGATGATTGATCAGGGGAAGTTAAATCACTATTTAGTAGGACATCCACAACTTCATCAATTACCACCAGCATCAGAAACTCGCAGAGTGAATGCTGCAAAAGGAGCAGAAACATTCGTGATAGAAGTGGGAGCTAAAGCAAAGAATTTGTTTTGTAACTCCATTGTGCATTCATACAGAACTGTAGAAGATTTCCATGATATTGTTTTAAGCAGAGTCTTCGCGAAAAATACAGATGGAAGAGAGATAATGAATATTGCGAGAACCTCGCCATTATAAGAATGGCAGAAACAAACTATATCTTTCAGTGCACAAGATGTACCAGGGCTTGGAGAGAAGCATGATAACCCGTTGGTAGTAAGGCTAGAAATAAACCCAAAGCAAATACAAGAATAAGATGAAGAAAATGATGGTAAAATTGAAGACTCTTGGGCCATCAACAGAGTCTTAATAGACACCGGGAGTTCAGTTGATATCTTATTCTATCATACCTATGGAACCATGGGAGGAAGAGATGAAGATTTGATACCATCAACGTATAAAATCTATGGATTGAACGGTACAGCTAACAATCCAAAGGGGGTAATTGAAATGCAGATATCGTTAAAAGGAATATCTTCGAAAATCTTATTCTGTGTTGTGGACATCGAATCACCTTATAATGCTTTGATAGGACGACCTTGGTTACACGGGATATTGGGTGTAACGTCTACTTATCACCAGTGTATCAAGTTTCCTCATCCTAAAGGTGTTGGAATTATTAAAGGAGATTGGGGGAAAAGCAAGAAATGTTATGAAATTGATATGAAGTCTTGCGAAGAAAGAGATGAGAAGAATAGCAGTTGGAAGTACAAAATCAAACAACAACAGAGATGTGAAAGGTTAATGATTGATACAATAGATCGGAAAGAGGATGTGAAAGCTGATAGCGAGCGTCTCGCAGAAAAAGGAACAACAACAAAACGTAACAGAAAAACAGAATCAGAAAATAGTGAGTAGAGAGGTAAAATGATGAACTTTAGAGAACTCTATGAATGATTTGTAATTGAATAAAATATTCTGCTTGAAAGAATCGCAGGATTTTACAAAAAGAAAGAAGATCAAAGTTATGAAATTCTATCAGAGTTACAATACTCGTGAGAAGCGCGAATAAAATTTCGCAGAGATTAAAGAATGGGACGAACCTTTATGGCGTGCACCCTAGTTCGCGAATAAAATTTCGCAAGAGGAAAATGTAAGACCTAATATCACATCATAGGAGGGGGTATCTCTTGACATGATTCAGGGGTAAGGTTATACCGCTGCTGGATCCTGAGTCATGCAGATGTTGGGGTTAAAGAAAACCTATCCGGGAGAGAGATCTTGGATTTCCAACTATATATGGTTATACCCTGGTTGGACGACCGAGAATCTCTTCCAAGAAGTGCAAAGTATGACCAAGGAGCCGAGGTACACGGTTGAGCCAAGGGTGCCAAGGGCGTACGAAACTCCCTTGCTATTCTTGGTAAGTCTTGGCTATGATGCACTTGGCCTGAAGAAAACCCCACTTAGGGTGCAGTCTTGTAACTATAAGCCATATAGGCATAAAGGACAAGAGGCTGCGAAAATAGATGGTTGTTGGTAAATATGGATGGGAGGAGATAGTCTTGTATGGCCGATGTGCCCTCCTTGAAGGGGCAACCAGGGGGAAGATAAGGGAGGCACCCTCCATTAGAGAGCTGATAAGTGTCTTAAGATGACAATGTCATGGGTCTTATGATCACAAGAACATTTAGGCATGTAATATTGTCGCGTGACGTAAATGATACAGAGGCAACAAGCCTAAAGATAAAAGTTAAGATGGGATCAATGGGTTTTTACATGAAAGTGTAAATACGTCCTGCGATTTCATCGCAAGACGGCAATGTCATGAGACTTTGATCTCGCGAGGGAGCTTAGACTTGTCATATTGTCGCAATATAATCAAAAGAATACAGATAAGGCAAGATCAATGGGTCAATACATGAAAATGTAAAGACGTCCTGCGATTTTGTCGCAGAAAGAAAGGGCGTAGCAAAATAAGACATTTAATTAGGGAGGCGTAATAAGACCACAAGATTACTGCGATAATACTCGCAGATGTTATGAGAATTGCGATTTCACGCAGTTATTGCTGACGATAAGATCGCCAATCTTAAGGAAAATTTTATTTACCACTAATATATAATTGTTAATCAATTTTTTATATTGCTGATGAATAATAGAGGCAAGTATGGGAATGCACGAGAATGATGAAATTATTATTCATCTATCATATAAAAATTGCATAGATAAATTTTTAATGCACGAAGATAATTAAAAATAACAATTATATTGATTGATTGACTTGCAAAAAAAGAACTGTTTTCTAATTCGTATAGGTAGAAGCAAAAGAATTCACAAAATTGGAGAAACTCATAGAAATGTTACAGAAAGAAGAAAATAAATATACAAGGAAGATAGAAGGAAAAAGAAAAACTAGCTAGAACCATCGCTATCCTCTTTATCCGATTTCTCTTCATCGCCAGATTTCTCCCTTTCATCATTATCATCACTATCTTCACTTTTATCAGATTCTTCTCCTGCACCAGATTTCTCTCCTTCATCATTGTCATCATCATTATCATCCTCTTCAGAATCCTCAGCTTCACTATCAAAGATGTTAAGATTTGGGATTATTGTGGGGATTTCCTTTGCAAGATCAGGATATATAGAAGGAGAAATTCCATGATCATTTCAGACCAACTCAACGGAATCATTACAAACAACAATGAGAGATCTATTGAAATTCGCGGTGGTAATGTCAAACTGCTCTTTCAATCGTGAATATTTATTATTGCGAGAAACAAGAGTATTCGCGAGATGATTCTTCTCATTTTCAAGTTCCCCAATTCTTTCAAGATATCTTTTTTCAGCTCCTGCAAGAATATATGACAACAAGTTAGAAATTCTGTAAACAAGAGTAATAAAAAACAAGAAAATAGCGAGAAGAAGAACAACAAACAACCTTTTCTTTCTGAAATCATATCTCTAATTAAGGCCGCTTGTTCAACTTGAAGGCTAACATTTACACCTAAGTCATTCCCGGCATTTTCAAGAACCTTCGCAGCCCAAGCAAACTCATCATCGCTATTAATAAGGAGACGAGATCGAACTTGAGTCTCCCTCGCAAGAAGATCTTCATTCTCGCAGATAAGTTTATCTCTATCCATTTGAACATCAAGGAGAGTTTTATGAAAGTCTGCTAGGGTCTTGGATCCCTTTTTGATGGCAAGATCTTTCTTGTCAATAAGATCGCTATTCTTCTGTCTTAATCTATCTATTTCTTTCTTTGAATCAAGATAAAAGCGCTTATACTTATCATTCAAACCTAAATTGAATCTGTGTTTAATTTTTAAGAGATTAAACTTGGATCTAAGTTCATCTATGGAGAGGGATTTAATCTTATCATCTGAGAAATTACTTAAAGAATTATTAAGACATGCAAGAAGAGTATGATCATCTACATGTTCAAGGAAAGATTGAAAGAGTATAGCCTCGTCAGTAAGACCATAAATATTTGCAAGTTAAAAGTGGTCGCTTGAATAAGCTGCGATAGAGTAAAAGGAATTAATAGAGAAAGGAAACCAGACATACCATAGAGTTGTTGGTTAGCTTTATCAAGATCAGAGATCTTTTGCTTATCAACTGAAGCTTCAGTCTCCAGCTGTTTATTCTTCTTGCGAAGCTCAATAACTTTAGATTCTAATTTTTCTTTATCCTGGCGAAGTTTAGCAGCTTTCTCTTTAGAGTTGGCACATCTTTTATCTAAATCAGAAGCAACAACAAAATAAGCTCTTCCAACCTGCGAAAGAAAAATATAAATTAAGATCTAGCGATGGAGAAAATATATAAACAAATTAAAGAAATGAAAACATACCAAGGCACCAAGAGAATTTAAGAGACTAGGAGTCAGCGATAGTGAGACTCCTCGGAGAGAATCATTGTCCACCAAAATAGGGGCATCGCAAACTTTGGCAAGAGCTTGAGATGTCTTGTTAATATCTTCATCCTCGTCATTACAAGTTATACTATGGGAAATATCGCTAAAAATTCTGGATAAATGAGTCATTGAAGAATCAGAATCAGAAGAATTTTTTATTGAAGGAAAACCGCTAACATTAAAATCCTCGTCATTATTATCCTTATCAAGATCAACACTTGGATTTTCTGGAATTAGTTGAGGAACTGAAGAAGAAGAAGATTGAGTTTTACTTTTCTTTAATGGAGGACCGCTAGATTCTTCATTACGAGGGGAAGAAGGCTTTCCCCTGGGAGGAGCAGTAGGTTTCTCCTTTGAAGATTTCCCAGATTTCTTCTCTTTTAAAGATTTCTCCTTGCTTTTTGCGGGTATTAATGGCTCTAACTCTTCGATTTCCTGCGAGCACAGATGAAGATAAGAAATAGGGGCAACAATATATTGTTAAAATTTATGAATAGATATTTCTTACTTCATTCGTGAAAGATTTCAGAGCCAAGAAAGTGCTAGGTTTCCTAAGAGTTTGATAGCTGAGTTTCATTCTATCAATCTGAGAAAGATCAAAATAATTAGCGAGAATATAAAAACGCAAGGAAGATAATGAATAATAATATGAAAATTCGAAAAGAATCAGTACCTCTTTAGATCTCTCAGGCCAATTAAATACCCAAGGTTGATATTCTGCAAGACTCGCGGGAAGTTCGCGAGAACCAGAAATATAAGGACCTTCGAGACACAACGGAAAGATAAACCACTTGTCATCGCTATAATGGCGAGGGCCATGATTAGTTTTCTTGTGAAAATCAATATCTAGCATGAGAGCTTCATCGACAGCGAGTTTCTTCAGGCGAACACCCCAGCAGGTGCTATCCCTCTTCATAGGGAGTATCTTGTAATTTTTGAAAAAGTTTTCTACAGTATAATCTGCAGAGTTAATTGGAATATGTTTTTAAAGAGGATTTTGAGCATCTTCAGAATAGCGCGATCCTTTGCCAGCACCACGAGAAGCATATTCAATTAGCAACCTAATGCAATCTCCACCTAGTTGATATATTGCTCGCGAGAACCTCTCGTCAGATATTATTTGGTAGAATAATGGAAGTTCTGGGTCATAGAGAGGAAGGGGAAGACCATCTTCAAGTTGTCCTAGCGATATTATAATTTTTTCGCGAGAACATTGATCATCAGTAAATAATTTAAGAGAAAGTTCAGATCTAGAATCCTGATCTGGAATTAAAGACAAGTTAAAACCTTTAATTTTGAGTTTCTCGCGCATCTCATTAAAGTCCTTCAAGTTTTTAGTACTAGAAGCAACCATTTTTGAGTATGGGAATGAAAGAAAAGGTTGAAAAGAAGAAAGAAATCACAGCAGTAACAGAAGCGCAATTTGCGGAAGAACAGTAAAATTTGCAGAGAGGGAACTGAGAGAAAGAAGAAGAAAGTAAAAGAGAAAAAGGAAAGGAATGAGAAGAGTATTTATATAAGAAGAAATTTCTCGAAGAAGATGAGGGAAATTAATGCAAAGAAAAGACGTGGGTGTTTAGATCGCAGCGGTTAGAGGAGACATGTCAAAAATTTATTGGAAGAAAGAATTCGTGAAAACAGCTGGCGAAGGACATAGAAACTTGCCAGAACGGGGAAGTCTGAAAAGATAAGCAGTTATGGCATTTTAAATTCTCATGATCTTCTCTTCTTCGCAGAAAAGACATGAGAAGAGGCAAGATATAGGACCAGAATATCGCTACAACGTTATTCTTGCGATATTAACAAACGTTTCTGCGAGCGTCACTGCCAATTCTTTAACAACGTTTCACGAGTGACACAGAATACCCAAAGAGAAACTGACGATGGAAGAAATATAAGAAGAATATGTTGATCCTGCGATGGTCATCATTCTTGCGATAGAGAATATTATAACAGTTGCGATGAGATCGCAGAATAAATCCGAAATAGGAGGAAAACTTAGCTGTCATCCATTATGTAAATCCCTATATAAAGGGCTCGATAAATCCAGAAAAGGATGATGTATTTTTGAGAGTTGAAAGAGTCTTTAGGAGAGAGAAACTCCAAGAGAATATTTGTAATCTTGATTTCTTCCAATTCTGTAAACATTTCTGAGATTTGAATAGTAAAGTGTCGTTTAAATCTTTGAAGTTTAATTGATTTCCAATAGATTTCTATAGAATCTTAACAAGGGTGTAGTGTGGTAATTCCTGCAACTACATCCCCTCTAATTGATCTTGAACTTGATCTTGTAGTACTTCTTGACCTTCTATTCTGTAGTCTCATATTTTCCATCCTCAACTCATGATTTTGCCTTGTCAAATTTGCACGCTCTTCTGCTTCTATTCTCTTTTCTTCGTGTATTCTTTGTATCAATGCCTCTAATGCATCAATCTCTTCATTTCTATGAATTATTCCTCCAACTGCTTCCTGATCTCCCTCTACTCGTCTATCGTTTCTTAATTTTCGTTCTTCCTCCGCTTCATTTACTGAATCTGACCGCCAAGTGTGTACACTCACTCTGTCATAATCTATAGTCCTATTTTGTGCCGGTGTACGCTAAATTGGTTGTTGAATTTTATTTTCTCAATAATTTCTTGTATTTATTCTTGATGGTTCTACGGTTTCATTTCTTCCATCTCCAGCAAGTCTCTTACTCCTTCTAACAGTTGTTGGTTGTCTTGAAGCATTTCTTCTTCTTCTAGCCATCTCTTCAATCTCAATGAATTGTTCAAAATTATATGAAACTTTTCACCAACTACTCTAAATTCTTTCAAATCACAATACTAATCTTCACACTAAAAACAAGGAAAAATCCATGTTTCTAGCGCCAATATGTAGTTGTAGGAAATCCCACACTACACCCCTCAAAAGAATTCATACAATCAAGTCATTTTAGGATGAACAATCACAATCTTTATTGATTAATCTCACAAATTCTACAAGAAAAGAAAGAAATGAAATTAAGAAATTCACAACTGCTCTGGACTTTCTCTCTCTTAATGACTTCCTCAATCCTTCGAAAAAGATCTCTCCTCTCTGAAGCCTGTTCGGCTCTTTATATAGGGAATTACATAATGGATGACAACTAATCTGTCCTTTATTTTAGGATCTGGCTTGCGGTATTTCACAAGCTTACAAATATACAATTTCTCAAATATCCTATATCTCGCTAAGTCTTCACACCTTTCTCATGTTTGCGCTGTCGTTGTTTGCTACGTCACTTCTCAAATCATTCTGCGACATTCGCAATGTGTTTTTTGTGGAAACTTCGCAAATGTTTCCTTGATGCGATATTCTGATCCTACAAAACTAATCACAAAAGTAATCAATTCAATCATTTATACTCATATAAGAAAATCTATGGAGCGATGACTAAGTTAATAAAAATAACCAACTCAGTCAATCATGCTCAACATGAGAAAAATCTTACGGAGTCATAACTAAATAATCACACACAATGATTGATTTAGTTCAATATACTCGACGTAAAGTACTTTAAGGAACACAACTAAGCTAATCACGAAATCAACTTGGTTATCTAGTGCTCAACATAAATTACAATACGGAGTCTCACAGTAATACACAAAGAATAGATCAGGGAGGCTCAATTACTGCGGAATACACAAGGATTCATTCTATGTTTCTATCACGTTTGCACAATGACACACAATAGACATAATCCTTGAATCACAAAAGATTTTAACCTATCTAACATCAATAATTGACAATATAGGCTTAACTTTTGTGTTTGTCAAAAGTCTATTCATCCTTTTATCAATACTTGCATATCATTTCACGAACGACTTTATTTTTGACAAAATATGAGACAATCAAGTTCATGGATGTAAACATATATATCCCATCAAAATATTTCAATATATAAAATCAAAAAAGATTAATACTGCAACTATCATCTTCCAAACAAGTTTAGAATTTAAATCATAAATCTAAAAACAAGAAGATGAAAACTTTGGACATAGCTATGTTTAATCACAATAATGGCTAGTCCAAACACTAGTTATTCTTCTAAACAAAAGAGAAAAATAGAAGATTTACTAGGCAAACTCATTACTCATCATCTTCATCGGAGATACTCCAAGATGCTTGAATTGTGTTCAACTCTTCCCCGATCTCGGGAAACTTAGTTGCAACCACCGATAATTGTTCTTAAACGCACTTCACCCTTGAACTGACCTTACATACTCCCTTGTGAATTTTTTGAAGTAAACTCAAGGTGGTAGGGTCACATTCATTAAGTGAAGCATCTCTTTGTCTTTTGCATACATTTTCCATTATGCGCCTGAAAGTACATGGACGAACGGGTTTGGGTACCCCAAGAGAGTTTCCAATTGAATCAACACCACAATCAAGGCAGATTTGACTAATCAAACAAGGATATCCTAACATCTTGATGGGAGAAGTCATTGAAACCATTTGATAAATAATGAATCCACAAATATCAAGACTTTGAACACCCGATTCAAGGAAATAGACTAATTCTGCAAACTCATGACTCCACCAAGAATTCTCAATTGTGGAGGGACAAAGATTGGGGATACCATTTTTTCCAAATGCCATTAGTGCAATACTAAGTTCATGAGTAGGAAACTTCCCTTGATTCCAAGCTACCTTCTTGCCACAGAGTCCAATAGATATATCATCACATGATGGACGTTCATCACTTGATCTAGGGAGACGCTTGTTTCCCAACAGAATGTTGGTAATCTTCGAAATTAACTCTCTATCAACAAGAAACCTTTTTCTATTTACCATGGATTTGAATTCCATCTTATTAAGATCAACATCATGAATGTTGGCATAAAAAATCCTTGTGAGAGAATCAAATCCTTGACCAAGACCATCAAAGATATTTCCAAGATTGAATTTTGTGAAACAAGCTAAATCCTCATCAAATCCATTAGAAAAATCCAATTTATTTTCTAAAATAAAACCTTTAGATGAAATCTTCTCAAAAATTCTAGCACATGAATCATCCACAAACCTAATCCTAAGAGAATTTTGGTCACAAGGAAGATCCTTACTAGAGGTATTTGAATTTTTGGAAATCCTTTTTGAGCCCTTAGAATTTATCACTAGGTCTAAGAAATGGAAAGGAACAAGATGAAATTACTAACTTGCAGTGATCTTGAACACCCTTTCTCTTAATTTCACCAAAAGGTCTTTAATGAAGATGCACATAAAAACCCTAAAGGTTCACGTACGCGAACGGGTGATGAAGAAGAGGTGAGTCCGTGAACTTCTTCTTTATAAGACCAAAGATGGGCTTGGACCCGTTTGTGAACCGCAACCCATACATGGAAGAAGGTTTTTCTTAGATATTTACACATCAAAGGTTATGCATCGAGACACAAGGATGCAGTAGGAAGCTCTATTAGGATATTACACACTTCAACCATTTCTTGCCCCATATCAAGATATATACACATGGGGTGGTGCCAATCTTATTACCAAGAGGCATAATGTGCAGAGAGGTTCTCATGCACTATTTCTGACTGATGTGATGTAATCACCATAATGATGATAATCAGGGGAATCTGAGCTTCCTGTTCTTTGGTTGATGTGTCTAGAAGGAAAATTCTTCTGATTTCCAGGTTGTATACCATTGCTCCAAGGTTTAATATGTACTGAATCCTTTCTAGAGTGATTCTTAGACTTGACAGAATTAAGTATTTCTAAGGATCTAAAAACATCTTCGAATGCTCTGAATAAATCTTTATCAAATGATCCATTATGATAGTACTCCTCATAGAGATCGATGGTTAATCTAGTGAGGTTCCGTATCCTTGAGCGCCATGACCGTTTCCTCATTTTCTCATTCATTATATTTTTTTATTTAGATTGACACATATCATCTGGAACTTCCTTTTCAGATGAAATGGGAATATTATGAGAGACCAGAGGTTTTGACCATAATAATTCTTGATCAATCTTAAAGAAATTCTGGCATGCGTTACAGATGCCAAGAGCAAGTTTTCCAAAGAAATTTCCCATGGGACAATTTTTAAGGATCGAACAAACACAAACTTATAAGGTTTAAAGTGCTTTCATGCTCTGATACCAATTGAAAAAGCGGGGGTCTAACAACCACACCTAATATTTCGATTAGCAATCTGTATGGACAACTCCGAGTTATTTTCTAGAGAATTAACTAGACTCAATCAATAGAAAATATCTCAAGGATTTATTATCTCAATCTCTCAATTTGGTTTACTCAAGAAAATACAATGTGTGGGTCTTAATCAAAGAGAGATAACTTGGATGGTACCAAAGACCAATATCCAAGTGTCAATCAATTTAAATCAACAACCAATAAGGTCGGATATTCTAATTGATTGAACTACGCACAATCTGTATTATTTCAATTATATAAAAATATAATGCGAAAAAGAAATAACACAGACACTAGAATTTTGTTAACGAGGAAACCGCAAATGCAGAAAAACCCCGGGACCTAGTCCAGATTAAATATACATTGTATTAAGCCGCTACAGACACTAGCTTACTCCAAATTAACTTTGGTCTGGACTATAGTTGAACCCCAACCAATCTCACATTGATCCAAGGTATAATTATTCTCCTACGCCTATGATCCCAGCAGGATACTGCGCACTTGATTCCCTTAGTTGATCTTACCCACAACCAAGAGTTGCTACGACCCAAAGTCGAAGACTTTAATAAACAAATATGTCTCACACAGAAAAGTCTACAAGATAGATAAATTCGTCTCCCATGAATAAATATATGAGTTTTGTTCCGTATTTTGATAAATCAAGGTGAACATGAACCAATCAATAAAACCAAACTTATATTCCCGAAGAACATCTTTGTTTTATCAATCACCTCACAATAGTCTTAATCGACGCAGCGAAAAAAGATATTGTGGAATCACAAACTATGAGACGAAGATGTTTGTGATTACTTTTATATCTTGCCTATCGGAGATAGAAATCTCAAGCCAATTATTACAATTGTACTCGTACGATAGAAACAGCAAGATCAGATCACACAACTACAATAAAAGTAGTATCGATCTGGCTTCACAATCCCAATGAAGTCTTTTAAGTCGTTAACTTGGTTTTATAAGAAGAAAACCAAAGGTTAAAGGAGAATCGACTCTAGCTTAGCAAACTAGTATCACACAGAATATGTGGGGATTGGGTTTCCTAGTTGCTAGAGTTCTCCCTTATATAGTCTTTCAAATCATGGTTTGCAATCAATGTTAGCTTAGTAACAAAGCATTCAATATTCACCGTTAGATGAAAACCTGATTAGATACAAGCTAATATTTATCAACCGTTAGATCGAAAACTTAGCTTGTCATACACACATGTACTTGACGTTTTTGGTTTTGTGTAACCGTACCCAAATGTGTATATTAGTTGGTTCAACACTAGTTAACCAAATGGTTAGCCAAATGATAAATTTCATATCAACCATATTCTTCTTCACCATAACTAGTCCAAATGACTCCAATGAAATAGTTAGAGAGTTGTTCAATCGCTATGAGATCCCATGTACTACACAAGACACAATTAAAGCAAAAACGATGTGATTCACTTGAATCGATTCATGAACTATAAATCCACGGTTTGTAATAACATTCCTTAGTTTATTAAGATAAGTTCACAAACATCGTATTTATACATAACCTACTCAAGTTCGCGGACTCAAGTTCACCGGTTGGAGTTTACAAACTCCAACAGAAATTCTCGGGTCGAGAACTTCCCTTAGTTCGTGAACTGAAACTGAGCTACAACTCCAGTAGAAATTCTCGGGTTTGAGAACTATGCCAGTTCGCGGACTCACGTTCCGGTTTCACTTGATCAACAAAGTTCGCAAACTTCGGTTCAAGCTCTAAGGACTTATACATATATGTGTTACCACAAAAATGTTTATATCCTCCAATGGTTATATTGTCTAAACTCTCATTTCAATCATTGAAACATTCTCAGAGGACGTTATATAGTTTTTATTCACAAACTATTTTTCGTCAGAGCGATTTCCAAAATGATTGAAACGTAACATGACTTTCGTCACTAGGTAAAGATGAACTTGGCTAAAGCAAAAGCTTTACCAACACATATTTTGAGAAATAGATAAGCGAGATATACTCAGCTCGAAATATCATATGTGTATATTCTTAGTCTATATAGTAATATGACTTTTGTTTCAAGATAGGATATAGAGCATATAGACTTTTGAGTGATAGATAAGTTCAAGTTTCCATATACCTTTTAGTCGATGAAGATCCACTAGTTCCTTGAGTAGTCATTCGTCTTGTATGATGATTGCCATGAAGTTCTTGAGCTCAACTACACTTTCTATCCTAGTCCGAGACCTTAGCTATAGTAGACTAGAAATTAATACTTTATAGTTTTGATCACTAACATTGACAAACATGTTTGAGATAGCAACGCATGCGAGTTCGACCGAGCAATGCTCTAACAGTTATATCAATTGGTTCCTTCTCACCTTGATTTATCAAAAGACGGAACAAAACTCGTAAGTATTTCTGTGGGAGAAAGATTTATCTATTTCTATAGACTTTTCTGTGTGAGACAGATTTGTTTATCAAGTCTTCGATTCTGGGTCGTAGCAACTCTTGGTTGTGGGTGAGATCATCATTGGGAATCAAGTGCGTAGTATCCTGCTGGGATCAAATACATAAGGAGTGTAGTTGCAGGAAATCCTACAACACACCCCTTATCAAATCTTGATAACAATTCCTAGATCTAAATATAAAAATGGTGATAAAAATACTAAATTATAAATAAACACCAAGATTTTTACGTGGTTCGATCAATGTGATCTACATCCACGGATCTTTACTATAATAATTTGTAACAACATCCATTTACGTTAATAATCTCCATTAATGGAGTTCTTGGAAGAATTCTAGATCTAGTTTTGGGGAAGAAGATGATAAAGAAATTACATTTTCTCTCTCTAAAAATATCTCTCTGCAAAAGAACTTTCTCTCTCTTCCTAAAATTATCTCTTTTTCTCTCTCTCTCCTGCTCTCTTCTTTATATAGGTATTTACATTGTGGATGACAGCTCATAGACAGCTCATTGACAGCTCACATTTCCCCTAATTTCGGATCTGAATGATAGGGGTGATAAACACCTAATTTTATATCTAATATTTATGCTTTATTTGCTAATTATCGTGTGAATTATGTATCTTATGTGTGAATTTGAGTTATTAGGTACTTTGGAGTCGTTCGGACGAAAAGAAGGAGAAATCACCAAAATTGAGCAAAAAGGGCAGACTTGTCATTTCAGGGGAAAATACTATCGGGATCCGAGTCATAGTTAAGGGACGACTCTATTTGGAGGAGTACTAAATCCAAGCTAGCTGAGGTTAAGGGGTTTCCAGTGGGTGACCCTTATCAGTTGTCATGGGTGTGCTATTAGCACCTAAATCCAACCCACCTCATGAGGGACGACTTTCCTCTTTTTCATCTCATATTCAGTTCTCTGAAATTGAGGAAGAACAGCATAACGGATGCTATTTCCGTGAGGTAGAGAAATCAGAGAAGAAATTCAGGGGAGGTTAACGATAGATTGATGGGTTCTGGTTCAACAACAGAAGGCAAGAAGCTGCAAATGGAAGCAGTGGAGGATGGAATTGGTGGCTGTTCTAGGGTCGATTTGTGAGATTCAGCTCTGTAAATCAAGTTGAGAAGAAATGTAGAAATTAGGGGTTTGAGATGAATTTGAGACTGATGAGAGTCATGGGTTTGTGGTCGAAGACACAGAGAGGGAAGAACAAGATGTAGAAATTGCAATTGAATGAAGTGCAGAATCTCAGAATCTAGGGTTTCAATGATAGAAATCAGGGTATGATGTTGAGGTGGTGGAATTAGGGATGCAATGTGCTTGGATCTGAGTTGCAGGGTGCAAGGAGCTACAAGTGGAAGAAATGCTGCCTGACTATGTGATTCTGAAATGTGATGTTGTTGGTACAGGGAAGAGCAAGTGTTGGTGTTGGGCAAGTGAAATTGCAGGGGTACTGTATTTATGTGTGCTCTAATTTCTCAGGTGGAGTTTTGATTATGGTTGATTGCAGGAATGTATGGCATAAGATGGAGCAAGTGATAAAGCTGGTGTGATGTTGCTTTGGCTGGGAAGTTTCTATTGCAGGTGGCAATGATTATGTTTTGGAATTGCAGTTGCAGTATAAGCTAACAAGCACTGTTGGAATGGTGTGTAAGTGGTTGTGAGTTGGTTTACTGGGTACCAGAGTTAACTGGCGGCTAGACAGGGAAGGTGCAGTGGCTGTTTTCAGCAAGTAGAGATGCAGCATGGCACTGCAGTGGAAGTTTGTGATTGAACATTGCAGGCATGGGAGTACAGCAGTGCTGGTGAATATGAAGTATGCAAACTAAATGAATAGATGCAATTGGAGTTATTGACTTGAACCTGGTGGTTTGCAGTTGGCAGTGTTGAATGTGTGGGTGTTACTGGTGGTGTGATGCTAACACTGGATGAAATCGCATGGAAGCTCAAGGGAGTAGTGATAAGGTCAGGGAAGGATGGAATGATGGAGATAATGGTTGTGTAGGTTGCTATGAGTCTGTGAAGTGAATTTGTTGTATGGGATGGTTCAAGCTGGTTATGGAGTGTTGGAGGACCTGAGATAATGAGTTGAAGCTGGTGATGGTTGATTTCTGGTGATTCTGCTGCTATAAAGCTGAATGATGGACTGTTTACAGGGATTAAAATTGGATGAGTACTGATAGTGGTGTGGCTCAAGCCTGGAATTGATCTGTGGATTGAATTCCATGTGTTTGACAGATTAGAAGTCAGAGCAAGGACTTAGTGATGCCATGGTTGTTGTGTACACAAGGTGGCTTGTAGGAGCTGGTGTTGTGAAATGGAAGCTGGGACTGAAATTTGAATGAGCTTCGAAAATGAAATAATACCAGAGATGTTGACCAAGACTGCAGAAATTGTGCGAAACGGGGCGAAAATGGTGAGCCGGTGGTACTAGTTCCGGTTGTCGGATTTCGGAACTTGAAGCATGAATTGCAATATTTCAGTGAATCGTGAGGGTGGTATGAGTCGGATTCAAGAGTTGGCTGACGGACATATGAGCTACGCGTCGCGCTTTTGGGTACGTTTTTGCAAGGGATAGAGAGTGGATTTAGATGGGTTATGCAAATGTTTGAAATGCAGAAAAGCAAAGTTGAGCTATTGGAAGTGTAGAATTGCCTGGTGACAGTCTCCGATGGTAAAAGTGGCCTGATTCAATTTTTCGATGGCCGGATTCCGGTGATGACGTCAGCACTCCGGCGACCAGTTTTGGACCCGAAAATTCCAGAGATATATTTTTCACACATGGGCTTGGTGGACTGGTAGATGGACGTGGACTTGAAGATTTTGAAGACTTTGACCTATTTTTGGAAAGCAAAGGGCTATAAAAAGAGAGTTTCTACAACAAAGATACAACGTTTTTATTCTATTCTTGGAGCTTTTGCAGAGAACAACTTCTAGGGTTTGCTTTCTTTTATGTTTCATAGTCTTCCTTTGAATATTATGATGATGAACTCCATGAATATGAGTAGCTAAATACAATAATTGGTTATGGGATAAAAGTTGATTTCTTCAAGCATGATTATTTGATTCTATGAATTAGTTTTGTCTCAATTTTATCGTTTGTGATTCATTATTTATATTATCATATGATTTGAATGCTAGTTTGGTTGAGTCCGGAATCAATTGGATTTGTTTTCATCTCTATAGCTATATTAGGGTTTTCAATACGTAAAAGTTGTTTGTCCCTAATTTCTAGTAGCAACTTGTGGTTAATACTTGTAGTGATACATATTTTTAATTGCATATGAATCATAACCTTTGTTAAAACGAATTAGTGCTTTTACACGTTTGTTTGCATCGATTAGTCTTATTTCATAGAACTTATTTCTCTTAGGGAGTTAAATCTAATTGTGCTTTTACACTTTAGGTTGCTTTTTAAGAAGATTTCACGGTAGCATCTTTCAATGTTGTTTGTGATAAAATCAGGAAATAAACGAGATACTCTTGCGATCAAGATATCTTAGGGCTTTTGATAATTGAGAGATTAAATACCAATTCTAATCATAGATGAAAAATACATGTTTGTGAATGATACTATCCCTTAACCAATATCTTCTCCTTATTGATTATTCCAACTATTTACTTTGCTTTATTTAGTATTATTACTTTGATAAAAACAAAAACACACTTTGGGTTAATTGGTTACTTAAGAATCTGAAAATTGCATAACAACAATCGCCTCTCTGTGGATACGAACTCTTTCTTATCGAATACTATATTCATATTAGTTAAGTGAGGAAGTGAATTATATTTGTGTCATCGACAAGCGATCAAATTTTGGCGCCGTTCTTGGGAGGCATTCGGCTTGTTATCTAGTTTTTAGTTTCTTTTTATTTTTCTGCTTGCATACTTGTGTTTCGTTTCTCGTCTTGTTTCTCATTTGTTTGCGAGAATTGTTTTTCAGGTACCTAATCTCTGGCTTCTAAAGATTGGAATTATCCAAGGTGCGGGATAGCTACTCGAAAAGGAACAATACTCCAACCAAGGCAAGGCACGACGGAAGAACACGACTTGGAAGTAGAACACGAAGCTCTTCGGCAAGAAGGAGAGGAAGTAGAACACGATATTCCTTTTGAAGAAGAAGGAGAAGGAGGAGAAGAAATGGGTGACCCTGCAAATCGTTCACTCAAAGACTTAGCTTCTCACAAGTTGGATATTCAGCAGGGTTGCATTCAAACCGACTCCACTTTTGAAATCAAGCCGGGACTTCTTAGAGAATTACCAAAGTTCCATGGTTTGGTGAATGAAGATCCAAACAAGCATCTTATGGATTTCCACACCATTGTCATGGCTATGCTCCCAGCAAATATGGAGGCGGATGGTGCTATGTTGAAGGTTTTTCGATTCTCATTGGAAGGTAATGCTAAGGATTGGTTATACTACTTGCCTTCCGGGAGTGTTACAACATGGAATGGGCTCAAGAAACTCTTTCTAGAGAGATAGTTTCCTGCATCTAAGGCTACTCAAATTCGCAAGGAGATTTGCGGAATGAATCAAAATGTCGGAGAATCGTTATATGATTGTTGGGAACAATACAAGAGGTTGGTGGCAAGCTGAACTCATCACCAATTTAGTGACGCTATGATCATCCAATACTTCTATGAATGACTCCAATCAAGTGATAGGAATCTTATCGACGCAGCGGGTGGTGGTGCACTAGTGAGCAAGACGGTGGCACAAGCTAGAGAGTTGATTGAAAACATGGCAACAAACTCTCAACAATTCTTGAGTCGTGGTTCGGATGTGCTTCTTCGGCGAGTCAATGAAGTGAGCGAGGTGGAGGAACTTAGTCAACAAATGGGAAACATCACAGCAATGCTACAACAAGTTTCAGCCGCGGTGATACCAAATTCTCATGGGTATGAAGACGTCAATGAGCAAGATAATGCGGTTTTTCCAAATCAGCCAAGACGGTATGATCCTTATTCCAATACTTACAATCCGGGATGGAGAGATCACCCCAATTTTAGCTATGCGAACAAGCAAGGAGCGGTTCAACAACCTAACTTCAACAATTCGGGTGGATTTCAAACTCAATAACAACAATTCCAGCCGCATCAACAATTTCAACAATCTCAATTTCAACAACAACAATCTCAAAATCAGGGGTCAAGTATGGAAGAGTTGATGAAATCTTTTATGCAAAGAACGGAGAGCACGATGAAAGAGTTGCAAACCCAAGTTGGTTCTATGGCTCTTGAGATGAACCAAATGAAGGCACAAAATAGTGGGAAACTCCCTTCTCAACCTATTAACCCAAAAGAGGGTGTCAATGCAATTACATTGAGAAGTGGTACACAACTTGTGCCACCCGAAGTTGCTGATTCGGGAAAGGTGGAAGCACCAAAGGAACCTATTTTGGAGGAGAAGAATGAGGATTCTCCCCAAACTTCCGAGGTACCTATTCCTAACTCTAAAACTCCTATTCCTACTTATGTTCCTCCTTTACCTTTTCCTCGCAGATTTGCAAATTCTAAGAAGGAGGCACTAGAAAAGGAGATTTTAGACATTCTTAAGAAGATTCATGTGAACATACCACTCATTGATGCTATTAAGCAAGTTACAAAGTATGCCAAAGTGTTGAAGGACTTGTGTACCAATAAGAAAAGGCTCAAAGGTAATGAAGTGCTTAGCGTGGGGGAGAATGCTTCGGCAATCTTACAACACAAACTCACACTGAAATGCAAATACCCGGGCAGCTTTGACATCCCCGTCACAATTGGTACCACTACATTTAACAAAGCAATGTTAGACTTAGGTGCATCCGTTAATGTTATGCCTGCATCTATGTATAAGTCGCTTGATTTAGGTCCTCTCAAAAAGGCTGAAATTGTGTTGCAATTATCCGATCTCTCTAATGTCTACCCAATGGGTATTGTTGAGGATGTTCTTGTGCAGGTTAATCAACTAGTATTTCCAGCAGATTTTTGTGTCTTAGAGATGGATGAAGGTTCACCGGACTCGTCTCTTCCATTACTACTTGGGCGTCCCTTCATGAAAACGGCGAAGACCATTATTAATGTGGATAAGGGAATGTTAACTATGGAGTTTGATGGGGAAGTAATACGTTTCAACATTTTCGAGACGATGAGATATCCTAGTGATGTCCACTCTTGCTTCTCCGTTGATGTTATGGATACTTTGGCACAACAAATGTTTGAATTGAATGGTGAAGATGCTTTGGAAACCGTTCTAACTACATCCATTGATAATGGTGTAGAGTGTCGTATTGAGGTTAAAGAAGCCCTTGGTGATCTCAATTCACTACAAGGATGCCCGGAAACTCATAATATCTTTTTTATTTCTTTACCATGCAGTGATGAAAAACTTTTACCCTTTATTGTTAAATCTCCAAAGTTAGAATTGAAACCTCTTCCTAGTCATTTAAAGTACTTGTACTTGGGTGACAATGAAGAGTTGCCTGTGATTGTTTCTAACGAGCTTAGTGAATTACATGAGCAAAAACTTCTAAGGGTGCTAAGGAAGCACAAGACGGCCATAGGATGGACAATTGCCGATATCAAGGGTATAAGCCCTGCCGTTTGCATGCATAAGATTCGTTTGGAGGACGATGCAAAGCCTACGAGGGAAGCGCAACGTCGTTTGAACCCCCTATGATGGAAGTTGTGAAAAAGGAGATACTCAAGCTTTTGGAAGTGGGTGTTATCTACCCCATATCCGATAGCAAGTGGGTGAGCCCGGTACAAGTTGTACCAAAGAAATCAGGGGTGACCGTGGTGGAGAATGATGAGAATGAACTTGTCCCAACTCGTGTGCAAACCGGTTGGAGGGTTTGTATTGATTATAGGAAATTGAATGCCACTACTAGAAAAGATCACTTTCCATTACCTTTTATTGATCAAATGCTTGAACGTTTAGCTGGACACTCTTATTATTGCTTTCTTGATGGCTATTCAGGTTATAATCAGATTGTGATAGCGCCGGAGGATCAAGAGAAAACCACTTTCACTTGTCCTTTTGGTACTTTTGCTTATCGAAGGATGCCTTTTGGCTTGTGAAATTCTCCAGCTACTTTTCAAAGGTGTATGGTAAGTATATTTTCAGAATATGTTGAAAACATAATCGAAGTGTTCATGGACGACTTTAGTGTCTTTGGTGATTCATTTGACCTTTGTTTGAACAATTTGTCACTAATCCTTGAACGATGTGTTGAAACAAATCTTGTGCTTAATTGGGAGAAGTGCCATTTCATGGTAACTCATGGCATAGTTTTAGGCCATATAGTATCTTCTAAAGGCTTGGAAGTTGATAAATCTAAGATAGACCTTATTCGTGCTCTAACCCCTCCCACTACGGTGAGGGAGATACGCTCTTTTCTTGGTCATGCAGGTTTTTATCGTAGATTCATCAAGGATTTTTTCAAGATAGCATCACCACTTTGTACCTTATTGCAAAAAGATGTGGTTTTTAACTTTGATGATAAGTGTATGGCGGCATTCAATCGTTTGAAAGAACTTTTGATTTCATCCCCTATCATTAAACCACCGGATTGGAGCAAGCCTTTTGATCTCATGTGTGATGCAAGTGACTATGCGGTTGGTGCGGTACTTGGGCAGCGTGTGGGGAAGATACCTCATGCTATTTATTATGCTTCTAGAACGTTAAATGAAGCCCAACAAAACTACACTACCACTGAAAAAGAGTTATTAGCTATTGTTTTTGCTTTGGAAAAGTTTCGCTCTTATCTAATTGGTACAAAAGTTGTTGTCTTTTCAGATCATGCAGCACTTAGGTACATTCTTACAAAGAAAGAGGCGAAACCGAGGCTCATACGATGGATTTTACTCTTGCAAGAGTTTGATATAGAAATCAAGGACAAGAAAGGAATTGAGAACACCATTGCGGATCATTTGAGCCGTCTTGCTGTGGACAAGGAAGCTATCCCGTTGCATGAAAGTTTCCCGGATGAGCAACTATTCTCAATTGCATTTGCGGAACCATGGTATGCGGATATTGTTAATTACTTGGTGTCTAAACAAATCCCAAAGAACTTGTCTCGTGCTGAGAGGGACAAACTTAAGAGGTTAGGAAACCAATATATATGGGATGATCCATACTTATGGAAACATGGCAGCGACCAAGTAATAAGAAGGTGCGTTCCCGAATCTGAATTTAACTCTATCTTGTCTTTTTGTCACTCCTATGCTTGCAGAGGACATTTTGGGAGTAGAAGAACAGCTCACAAGGTACTTGAAAGCGGTTTTTATTGGCCAACCTTATTTAAGGATGCACATATATTTTGCACAACTTTTGATAGGTGCCAAAGGACAGGCAATCTAGGTTCCCGAAATCAAATGCCACAAACTTTTATTCAATTTATTGAAGTTTTTGATGTATGGGGTATTGATTTTATGGGTCCTTTTGTCAACTCTCATGGGAATTTTTATATCTTACTTGTTGTTGATTATGTCTCGAAATGGGTGGAAGCTAAGGCCACCCCAACTAATGATTCTAAAGTGGTTTCAGATTTTGTGCAAGCTAATATTTTTGCAAGGTTTGGAATTCCAAGAGCCATAATTAGCGATGGGGGATCTCACTTCAAAAACAAGTTCTTACAAGGATTGTTGAAGAAGTACAATGTGTCGCACAAGATTGCAACACCTTATCATCCCCAAACCAATGGACAAGCCGAGGTGTCGAACCGAGAGGTGAAATCCATACTAGAGAAGACGGTGAATCCAACAAGGAAATATTGGAGCATGCGACTTAATGATGCTTTGTGGGCTTATATAACCGCATACAAGACACCTATTGGGATGTCTCCCTTTAGTCTTGTGTACGGTAAGCCTTGTCACTTACCCGTTGAGATTGAACATAAGGCGTTTTGGGCTATTAAGCAATGCAATATGGAGATGGATGGGGCTGGAAAGCAAAGGAATTTACAACTTCAAGAGCTAGAAGAGTTGCGTAATGATGCATTTGAAAGCTCGCGCATTTACAAGGAGAAAACTAAGGCATTTCATGATTCTATGATTTCTAGAAAACAATTTTGTGTTGGGCAGAAAGTGCTTTTATTTAATTCTCGTTTGCAATTATTTCCGGGTAAATTGAGGTCACGTTGGATCAGACCTTTTATTGTTACTAATGTGTTTTCTCATGGTGCAGTAAAAATTCGTAGCATAGCTACAGGAAAGGAGTTTAAAGTGAATGGACACCGGTTGAAACCATATTATGAGAACTTTACTTCCGAAGTTGTGGAAGGTGTGAACTTTGTGGAGGCATTCTCGCTGGAGGAGTCTTAGTGAACAAGGAGTACGTCGGGCTGACGACGTTAAACCAAGCGCTAAGTGGGAGGCAACCCACCGGTTTTGTATCTTTACCCTTATCTTTTTTTTTTTATGCATTTACTTTTCTCTTTATTTTCTTTGTTTTTGCATATCATTTGCGGGATTTCCCACCTTGAACTTTCTTTGGATGATTCAATTTTACATTGAGGACAATGTTAAGTTTAAGTGTGGAGGAGCATTTATATGTTTGTATAGTGTGTTTTAGTGTGTTTTATGCCTTGAAAAAAAATCAGAAAAATAGAAAAACCAAGAAATTTTTTTGTGCTTTTTGAACTCCGAAATCTAGAAACTTGTGCCTTTAGGATGACACCATTAGTGGATGGAACCATTTTGAATGCAGGAGTTGAGGAACCGATTAACTAAAAGGGATGAACATAGATCATAATCATAAATACCATGATAGTTGTTACCATATCTTGGAATATCACCATATCGCATTCTATTTTTATTTTTCCATATTTATCTATTGTTCTCTAAGTGCTTTGGTGGGTCAATAAACATCGACGTTTTATTACTGCTAGGATGAAATAAAGTGATTGAGTTACTAGAAAAAAAAAAAAAAAAATATGAAAAAAAAAAAAAAAAAAAAAAGACCGACCAATTAGACCAAAACGGAATAAAATGACACTTGGGAATATCAGTATGTGTGAAACGTAGTCCCTGTCTCCGTCTCCTAAACAAGCGTGGAATGCGGGATCCAAGGCAACTATCATGTACTTGCTGACAAGAATCATGCGCTTGGATCCAGTTTGATCCAATCATGTTGTCTAAAAAATTTTAAAAAAGAAAAAAAAAAGTGAAAAGGAAAAAGGAAAAAGAAAAGAAAGTATTATATGTGGTTGAATAAAGTCACTTCTGGTTCCCTTGTATATGCCAGTGAGTTGATGTAGCATTCAAACCAAGTAGCTCAATCCAATAGGAATAGGTTCATCTTGGCAGTGACCTTCAGACAGATATGGGAAACATCGAACACTTGTGAACATTCGCCAACATCTACATCTTTATCCATCTTCTTAATCTTTTCATTGTGATTGTGTTTTGTTAGTTTCCGAGTATTGTGGCTTGTTCAACTATCTAATTAAAGCTTTACTAATATATGAATTGAATTTGTGCAAGGTCCCTCCTCCTGTAGTCATTTTGGATTCGTTCATTGATTTGTCACAAATATATGGAGTTTGAATAATAGGTTTTGTAGGAAGACCTCTTGTAAACCTTCAAGAGACTAAAACTCGTCCACTAGGGACACCTAGGGGTTTAAAGGCTTGTTATTTATGCTAAAATTAACCGTAGCCTCGACGTCACGGAGTTGTATGTATATTTTAGTTTGTTTGATTTGCTCGAGGACTAGCAAAGTCTAAGTGTGGGGGAATTTGATAGGGGTGATAAACACCTAATTTTATATCTAGTATTTATGCTTTCTTTGATAATTTTCGTGTGAATTATGTATCTTATGTGTGAATTTGAGTTATTAGGTACTTTGGAGTCGTTCGGACGAAAAGAAGGAGAAATCACCAAAATTGAGCAAAAAGGGCAGACTTGTCATTTCAGGGGCAAATACTATCGGGAGCCGAGTCATAGTTAAGGGACGACTCTATTTGGAGGAGTACTAAATCCAAGCTATCTGAGGTTAAGGGGTTGCCAGTGGGTGACCCTTATCAGTTGTCATGGGTGTGCTATTAGCACCCAAATCCAACCCACCTCATGAGGGACGACTTTCCTCTTTTTCATCTCATATTCAGTTCTCTGAAATTGAGGAAGAACAGCATAACGGCTGCTATTTCCGTGAGGTAGAGAAATCAGAGAAGAAATTCAGGGGAGGTTAACGATAGATTGATGGGTTCTGGTTCAACAACAGAAGGCAAGAAGCTGCAAATGGAAGCAGTGGAGGATGGAATTGGTGGTTGTTCTAGGGTCGATTTGTGAGATTCAGCTCTGTAAATCAAGTTGAGAAGAAATGTAGAAATTAGGGGTTTGAGCTGAATTTGAGACTGATGAGAGTCATGGGTTTGTGGTCGAAGACACAGAGAGGGAAGAACAAGATGTAGAAATTGCAATTGAATAAAGTGCAGAATCTCAGAATCTAGGGTTTCAATGATAGAAATCAGGGTATGATGTTGAGGTGGTGGAATTATGGATGCAATGTGCTTGGATATGAGTTGCAGGGTGCAAGGAGCTACAAGTGGAAGAAATGCTTCCTGACTATGTGATTCTGAAATGTGATGCTGTTAGTACAGGGAAGAGCAAGTGTTGGTGTTGGGCAAGTGAAATTGTAGGGGTGTTGCAGTTATGTGTGCTCTAATTGCTCAGGTGGAGTTTTGATTATGGTTGATTGCAGGAATGTATGGCATAAGATGGAGCAAGTGATAAAGCTGGTGTGATGTTGCTTTGGCTGGGAAGTTTCTGTTGCAGGTGGCAATGATTATGTTTTGGAATTGCAGTTGAAGTATAAGCTAACAGGAACTGTTGGAATTGTGTGTAAGTGGTTGTGAGTTGGTTTACTGGGTACCAGAGTTAACTGGCGGCTAGACAGGGAAGGTGCAGTGGATGTTTTCAGCAAGTAGAGATGTAGCATGGCACTGCAGTGGAAGTTTGTGATTGAACATTGCATGCATGGGAGTACAGCAATGCTGGTGAATGTGAAGTATGCAAACTAAATGACTAGATGCAATTGGAGTTATTGACCTGAACCTGGTGGTTTGCAGTTGGCAGTGTTGAATGAGTGGGTGTTACTGGTGGTGTGATGCTAACAATGGATGAAATCGCATGGAAGCTCAAGGGAGTAGTGATAAGGTCAGGGAAGGATGGAATGATGGAGATAATGGTTGTGTAGGTTGCTATGAGTCTGTGAAGTGAATTTGTTGTATGGGATGGTTCAAGCTGGTTATGGAGTGTTGGAGGACTTGAGATAATGAGTTGAAGCTGGTGATGGTTGATTTATGGTGATGCTGCTGCTATAAAGCTGAATGATGGAATGTTTACATGGATTAAAATTGGATGAGTACTGATAGTGGTGTGGCTCAAGCCTGGAATTGATCTGTGGACTGAATTCCATATGTTTGACAGATTAGAAGTCAGAGCAAGGACTTAGTGATGCCATGGTTGTTGTGTACACAGGGTGGCTTGTAGGAGCTGGTGTTGTGAAATGGAAGCTGGGACTGAAATTTGAATGAGCTGCGAAAATGAAATAATACCAGAGCTGTTGACCAAGACTGCAGAAATTGTGCGAAACGGGGCGAAAATGGTGAGCCGGTGGTACTAGTTCCGGTTGTCGGATTTCGAAAATTGAAGCATGAATTGCAATATTTCAGTGAATCGTGAGGGTGGTATGAGTCGGATTCAAGAGTTGGCTGCCGGACATATGAGCTACGCGTCGCGCTTTTGGGTACGTTTTCGCAAGGGATAGAGAGTGGATTTAGATGGGTTATGCAAATGTTTGAAATGCAGAAAAGCAAAGTTGAGCTATTGGAAGTGTAGAATTGCCTGGTGACAGTCTCCGATGGTAAAAGTGGCCTGAGTCAATTTTCCGGTGACCGGATTCCTGCGACGGTGGCCGGATTCCGGTGATGACGTCAGCACTCCGACGACCTGTTTTGGACCCGAAAATTCCAGAGATATATTTTTCACACATGGGCTTGGTGGACTGGTAGATGGACGTGGACTTGAAGATTTTGAAGACTTTGACCTATTTTTGGAAATCAAAAGGGCTATAAAAAGAGAGTTTCTACAACAAAGATACAACGTTTTATTCTATTCTTGGAGCTTTTGCAGAGAACAACTTCTAGGGTTTGCTTTCTTTTATGTTTCATAGTCTTCCTTTGAATATTATGATGATGAACTCCATGAATATGAGTAGCTAAATACAATAATTGGTTATGGGATAAAAGTTGATTTCTTCAAGCATGATTATTTGATTCTATGAATTAGTTTTGTCTCAATTTTATCGTTTGTGATTCATTATTTATATTATCATATGATTTGAATGCTAGTTTGGTTGAGTCCGGAATCAATTGGATTTGTTTTCATCTTTATAGCTATATTAGGGTTTTCAATACGTAAAAGTTGTTTGTCCCTGATTTCTAGTAGCAACTTGTGGTTAATACTTGTAGTGATACATCTTTTTAATCGCATATGAATCATAACCTTTGTTAAAACGAATTAGTGCTTTTACACGTTTGTTTGCATCGATTAGTCTTATTTCATAGAACTTATTTCTCTTAGGGAGTTAAATCTAATTGTGCTTTTACACTTTAGGTTGATTTTTAAGAAGATTTCACGGTAGCATCTTTCAATGTTGTTTGTGATAAAATCAGGAAATAAACGAGATACTCTTGCGATCAAGATATCTTAGGGATTTTGATAATTGAGAGATTAAATACCAATTCTAATCATAGATGAAAAATACATGTTTGTGAATGATACTATCCCTTAACCAATATCTTCTCCTTATTGATTATTCCAACTATTTACTTTGCTTTATTTAGTATTATTACTTTGATAAAAACAAAAACACACTTTGGGTTAATTGGTTACTTAAGAATCTGAAAATTGCATAACAACAATCGCCTCTCTGTGGATACGAACTCTTTCTTATCGAATACTATATTCATATTAGTTAAGTGAGGAAGTGAATTATATTTGTGTCGTCTGACAAGCGATCACTGAACTCTTGCGGTAATATCGCAGCAACATCATTGTCATTTCTCGCAGGCTTCTATAATATCTCGCAGGATTTCTCTTGCTATATTTCTTGCGAGCTTTCTTTATAAAATCTTCACGTTTTTCTTCATGTTTTTCCTTCTGTCCTTTGTTGCGTCGTTTTGGTAATCAATTTGCGATACTTTCCATGTGTGGCAGAAATCCTTGCAAGAGCGTTGTTGTTGTGAGATTATGCTCCTACATTTTGCCTTTTTTTTCTTGAATATTGCTTGAAGAGAAATCTTTAAGAAAAAATTCGTTGTTGTAGTAGTCTCTGATTTTTGTTGACGAAGGAACTAGCGAAAGAATACCAAACTTAAAAAGTATATACTTGCCTCTATTCTTTTGCGAAGTTCTGAAGCTTTGAGAAGTAATTAGAAGTATCATCTTTTGAAGTATGCGATGTATGAAGTATGAGAAGTACTCAATCCTCGAAATATAAGAAGTAATTGCTCTTAAAGTCATAAGCATTGCCTCTATTCATATGAAATTATTTCTTCATTTTTAGTGAGAATTCTTGCCCATTTTAGAAATGATTCTTACTGAGAAGATAAAGAACATAAAATACTATAAGATATTTGTAGTTGCAGAATAACCTACAACTACACCCTCAATAGAATTAGTAAAAACTCAAGAAGTTCTTGATGATGAATAACAGTTTTCTTATTAATGTTCTCAATTGATTACAAAGAAGTATCTAAATGGAACTAGAATAGTTACAACTTTCTCTATTCTCTTTCCTAAGATATTTTCTAACACTCACTAAAAGAACCTCTCGAATTTTACATTTGAACTCCTATTTATAGTAAAATTTATACAGATGTATATGAATTGCGAAGTATCGCAACTCATACTCGCAACATTATTCCATCCTCGCAAAACTTCATATTTCTCCGCGCTACTTCTATCATCGTATCATTTTATAATTATTTCCTCCTTTATTTATTACGATACTCGTGAACCATTATCTTGCGATATTCAGTACCCACATCTTGCCTCTTCTCATGTCAATTCTACGAAGAAGAAATGTCATGAAAATCCCTATTCTCGTAAATTTAGTGTAGTTATTACCACCCATCAAGTTCGCAACACGTCTTTTTACTTTTCCCTTATCTTTTGGACACGTTTCTTCGTAACCGTTCTTTTCAACCGTTCACGCTTACTCGTATTAATGAGTTTTATCTTCATTAAACTCTCTTATAAATATTATCCTTTGTTTTTTCTTTTTATTCTCTTATTCATCTTCTTCACCACTTCTGCCTCTGCAATCTCTTTTATCTTTTTTCCTTTCTATTTTCCCTCTTATATTCAATGGCACCAAAGAAGAAAACTATTGAACAAATTAATGCGGAACTTGTTGATAGGGACCTTATTCTCTCTGAGATTGAAGGTTATGATAATAAATCTTCTCTCTGTGTGAAGCTCTTTACCAACTATGTTTGGGATGATCAGAAAATTTTAATCTCACGAGGTCAAGTCCTCGCAGGTCTTCCTCTTCCTCTTTATGATGTTAACTTTCCTCTATTTTATGAAATTATTTCCCACCCCAATTTTTCTTGTGTCATTTACCAATTGACTGGTGATTGTATTCGCCTCTTAGTTGAATTCGCAAATCGTGCCGCTTTTGGGAAATCTTTGTATTCAGTTGATCTTAGGAAACCTGGATTTGAAAATATAGAAATTGTTGCTGCGAATTATACAGTTGAGGGTTTCTTCAAAAATTACACACTAATTCCTGCGAGGAAAGAAGATAATCGTTGGGGTGTTCGTCTTCATCGTAAAGCTAATATCGCAGAAGATGATCTTCTCATGCACGATATTGATTATGCTTCAGGAAATAATAAGACACCTCGTCGTTCTAATGATGAAGATTGGTATAAGTACCCTTTAATATTATCGGGTTCTTATATTTCTGGGATAGTAGAACTTCGTGCGAACCTTCGTAACCGCTATTATCAACCTTGGGTTTTTAGAAATGTATGTACTTCCATCTCCTTATCTTTTTGTTACCCTTTAATTTAAAATGAGGTAAGAAACACTCTTGTATTTTTCTAAACAATATATTGTTGCCTCTGTTTCTTATCCTTATTTGAATTTGCAGGTTCCATTTCTTCCTGAGATTGCTGCGAGTGAAAATAAGAGTTCTACTTCTTCTAAAAGGCTTACTGCAAGACAACAAACTCTTCGTTCTGCGAAGGTTACCCAAGCTTCTGGTAGTCAAGATGATGCTCTTCGCAAATGAAAAATAAAACTTCAAGATGTTGTTTACGAGAGGAGGAAAAAGAAGAAACTCTCAACCAAATCTCATTTCAATGTAATATCTTCTAATGAGAACATTGAGGAAGATCTTGGTGATGAAGATGATAAATTTCCTGAGAAGGACTTTAGTTCTAATTCCGATACCCTTTCTGACGAAGGAGATGATGATAATGATGTTGATGAAGGTGGAAATGAAGATTATAGTATCCCAGAAACTTTTGCCTCAGCAATGGTTAGCATCTCTGAGGCTTTCCTCCATTCTTCTCGTGGATTAGGAAATTCTCCTACAGGGAATGCTCGCAAACTTATTGCGAAGGCTTGTAAAGTTCCTACTGTAATTGATAATAACTCCCTCAAAGGAATTTCAAGATTCGTCTCTCCTGCTTCATTATATGCTTTAGGTAGCATGGTAAGTTTCTTCTCTATTCCTTGTTTATTTCCCTTATTTTGTTGATTTTTAACCCCTTTCTTCTTGTTTAGGTTGGAAGAGTTAGTTGTGCAGCTGCTTCTGATTGGGAAAGACGTCATTCTATTGCTGAGAAGAAAACTTTGAATCTTTGTAAGAAGTTAGAGGTTGAAAATTCAAATCTCCGTCAGAAATTAGAGGATTTAAGTATTGATAATGCGGAATTAATATCCCGTCACGAAGATAATTCTCAATCTGCGAGCATCGCAATTGATAATTCTTCTCTTCTTGAGGAGAATAATCAATTAAAGCTTGAAAATTCTTCTCTTCGTAATGATAAGAAGCAACTAGAAGGTAAATTTTTTGCGATGGTAATTATTTTGATTACTTTTCCTTCGTAATTTGCTAATCAATTCCTTAATTTCTCTCCTTGCTGCAGAAAATTATGCGAAGATGAATAACGATCTGGAAACTATCCTTGCTAATCGTAATAAGAAAATTTTTGACTTGAGATCTCAGCTTTTAATTTCCCAAGATAACCATAGTTTATATGTCAAGCATTTTCGAGCTAAGATGACTCGCAAGATTTGCGAAGATAATGAAATTCCTCTCAAGAAGTACCATACGCTCCTTTTCGAAGAAATTCTGAAGATACTCCATATCTGGAAATCTCTGAAAGTGAAGTTGAAGATGATAGTGAAGTTGAAGAAGAAGATCATTTTGATGGGAATAGATCGCCTGAAAAATAACTTCACTCTTTTTTGTATATTTGTTCTGTAACTTCACTCTTTTTTGTATGTCTGTTCTGTTTCTTTTCAATACAACACTTTCTTCTTGATTGTACTTTTAATCGATCCAACAATTTATTTTTCAAAGCTTAATTTGAATTAATCTTTCTTTGATGTTTGTTTCCCTTATTTGCATAACTTGATCATGTGGAGAGAAATAATATATCTTAAAGACTTAGCTTAGTATTCCCTTTCCCCTTATTATTGCTCTTCAAATGATCAACTATCGCAGGAAGTATTAGAATATCCTTCTCAATTTATCTTACGAAGTTTCGTCTTATTGTGATTATGAATAAAAAGTCCTTCCTTTGAAGTATAAGAAATATAAGCCTTTTGCCTTTTGCGGAATGTTGCGAAGTAAATAATAAATCTCCCCTTGAAGTATACAAAATATAAAATACCCTTAAGAAGTATAAGAAGTATAAAATATCTTTTAAGAAGTATTAGCAGCATTCAATTCATGAAGAATTGCCCAATATATGAAGAAGTATAAGAATTGTATGAAGAAGTATAATAAGTACTTAACCTTCGCAAAATTAAATATCCGTTGAAGAAGTATAATCATGAAGAATTGCCCAATATATGAAGAAGTATAAGAATTGTTTAAGTACTTAACCTTCGCAAAATTAAATATCCGTTGAAGAAGTATAATAAATATGATATACTCTAGAAGAAGTATAAATAGTATTGAATTTGTAGAAAAATATTCAATATATGGAGAAGTATAAGAAGTATTTAATTCTCGTAACCTTTTACGAGTATGAACTTATCTGTATTTGATTGCTATCAAAATCGCATCTTTTGTTAAGTCTTCGTGAAAATTCTTCAATGATGTTATCTTCTTTGATAGGACTTCTTGTAAAAATTCTTCAATGGTATTGACGAAGCTGTCTTCTCTTCAAATCTTCATAATGTATATTCTTGTATAATTTCTTCAATGGTTTTGATGTAATGAATTTCATGAATTGTTGTGGTCTTATCATGCCTTCCTAAGTAAAGGTCTTATTTTGCCACCTCTTTTGTAGCGACAAAATCGCAGGACGTTCTTACACTTTTATGCAAAAACCCATTGATCTTGCCTTATCTTTTTAGTATAGTATTTTAGCCTCTTCAGGAATTGTTGCGACAATATGACAGGCCTAAATATTCTTGCGAACGTAAAGACCCATGACATTTCCGTCTTGCGATGAAATCGCAGGACGTCTCTACACTTTCATGTAGTGACCCATTGATCTCATCTTAACTTCTTTGTTTCATTCTGCGAGTTTTTTTTTTTTTTTTTTTTTTTTTTTTTTAGAATGCTCGCAGAACTTCATTTGTTGCACAAATATGACAAGCCTTTATGTTTTCGCAAACAAGAAGCCTCGTGACATTTGCGTCTTATAGCACGTATCAGCTCCCTAATGGAGGGTGATGCCCTTTATCTTCCCCCTGGTTTCCCCTTCAAGGAAGCGTACATCGACCATACAAGGTTAGCTCTTCCCATCCGGTTCTGCCAACAACAAACTTTTGATCGCAACCTATTATCCTTTTTGCCTATATGGCTTATAGTTAAGAGGTTGCACCCTATGGGGTATCTTTGGGCCAAGTGCATCATTTGCCAAGACTTGTCAAAAATTGCAGATGTGGTTCAACCTCACCCGGCACTCTTGACTCAACCGTGTACCTCGGCGCCTTGATCTTTTTCTGCACTTCTTGGGAAAGACAGTATGCCTTAGTCGCCCAACCTAAATCTTCTTACACCGCATTTTATATTGCGTAATGTCGCTAGATTAGGTGAGAATCCAAGGTGTCTAACCCGGATAGGTACCCCATTATTGGGTTGTACCCCTAAATTTTTACCATGTACTAAGGGCCCTTGGTGGTGTTCCGGTTACCCTTAGCCACGTTATAGGTACCCCCTTAAATGACGTACTTTAGGACTTTGCCTCTTACGAAATATAGCTTCGCGAACTAGGGTGTACGCCACAAAGGTTTGCATGTATAAAATTTTCTGCGGCTCTCTTTCTTTTTTGGAGGCTGATCACAGATTGCGGTCTTTTATTCGCAAATTAATGAAATTTTAATCGGAATATAAATTTTGAAATTCGTAACTTTTCCCAATTTCCCGCGAGCAAACAATATTCGTAAAATTTATCACGAAATAAAAATTTTGTTTTGCCACATACCTTATTTCCACGAGCAAACATACTGATTACCTTCTTGTTTTATTATTTTCCTTCTTCTTTCTTCGCAAATCACAATCCCTTATTATCATCGTAAATTTCTTGTATGATTATCATCGTAACTTTATTCTCTTTTTCCTTAATCCTCTGCCATTAAATTTTCACTTCTTTTCACATCCTTTGCTCTTTTTCTCCAATTTTCCTTCTCAGCAGTTTTTCCTTCGCAAACTTCTACTTCTGTATCGTAACATTTCTTTCCCTCAGCCCAATCACCCTTGATAATTCCAATACCCTTCATATGAGGAAACTTTATGCACTGATGTAGAGTGGAAGCTACGCCTAGAATTCCATGAAGCCATTGTCTTCCTATCAAAGCATTATATGGTGATTCGACATCAACAACGCAGAACATAATTTCAGTTCGCATTCCACTTAATGGAATTCGCATGCTCACTTCTCCTTTGGGCTTGTTGGCAGTTCCATTAAAACCATAAATTTTGTAAGTAGAAGGTATTAAATCTGCATCTTTCCCCCCATAGTTTTGTAAGCAGAATAGAAGAGGATATTGACAGAACTTCCCGTATCAATCAAAATCCTATTAAGACCAATTGATTCTTCCTCCATATCATCTTCGTTTTCCTCCATATTCATGTAGATTGCTAATCTTACTACCAATGGACTATCATGTGCTTCACAACCTTCTGGAATTTCAGTGGCTTCAAAAGAAATTTCACGTTTCTGCCAATCTTCAATCGTGAAATTTTCGCGATGTTCATTACTTCCTTTCCTTCACCATCCCTCGCATATACCCTGCTTAACACATTATCATGAAAATCCTCTATGGTTTTATATGAATAAACAATGGAATTACAGAAAACATTCCTTGCTTTTGACCCCACTTCTATATGTAGGATTTCTTCTCCCTTTTCTTTTGTTGTGTTCTCCCTGCGAGTTATGGCTGGAGCCTGTGGTAATTGTTGCATTGTGTCTGCTTAAGCAAAAATTGATTTAGTTTTCCTTGATCAATCATTCGGAAGATTATCCTCTTGATATTATGGCAATTATTTGTAGAATGTCCATGAAAATGATGATATGAACAAAATTCATGACTTCTTGGACCCATTGGTGGTTCCTTTCCCATGTTCCATGGAGTTGGTATATTTTCTACCAGGATAATTGCTTGCCATATCTTTTCTACACTTGTATTCAAAGGTGGCAACTTTATCTCTTCCCTTACCATTCTTTGACTTCCTTGACCGTTGTTATAATTTTGTCTATGGTTCCCTTGTCCAAAATAATTTTGCCTTTGTCCCCCATAATTTTCTTGTTGTTGATCTAGTCTTGGAATTTGGTTATTTCCTATTCGATTATATAAATTCTTCTCTCTATCATACTCTTCTTGATCTCTATTGCCCATTGCTACCATTTTTGGCTGGCTATCATTGATTTTCTTCTCTTCTGAAATTTGCGAAGAAGTTTGTGAGGATGTTTGCGAAGTACCTGCTACTACATTTATTATTTTGGGAAGTAAATTTGCTCCTCCCTCTTGATTGCTAGTGTTTTCTACTGGATATGACTCCATACTATTTTGCTTTTCCTCTAGTGTAATGTATTCTTCTTGCAATTCTCGTAAATATGTCATCATTATGGAATTTTTTCTTCTGAAGATTTGAACATATAATTGTTCAGTTGCGAACATCGCATTTATGAAGGACAGAATCAAGTATCTCTCATCCACACGCCCTGCCATATCACTGCACATAGTCTTCCATTGTCTTACCAAATGCTTCAAACTTTCACCCACTCTTTGTTTTAAACCAAATACATCTTCAATACCAAGTCGTGAAGAGTGATTTGTGATATATGCTCCAAGGAAAGTTGCTTGCAAATGATTGAATGACGTAATAGTGTTCTTAGGGAGTCCTTCGAACCACTTTAAAGCTTCCCCTGTTAAACTCGATGCGAAGTACTTGCATAACACAGCATCATGATTCTCCCATTGTAACATGCATCTTATGTATGCTTTAATGTGTTGAATATCACATGAAGTCCCATCAAAGATACTGGTAAGTGTGGGAAAATTGCATTTTGGTGGAATTCCTCCTCCCAATTGTACTTCTCTAGCAAATGGAGTCCTCGCAGCTTATTTTATTGCTTCATCTAATTGCCTTTTATCTCCTCCTATTCTATTGTTTATCATCCCTCTCATTTCTGCTAATTCTCGAAATATTCGTGCATTTGCCTCAGAATTCTCATCCATTGGTCTTTTTAATGCAGCTTCTCTTCTTCTACGTTCTTGCGCTTCCTCCCTTGCGATACTTCGCATTCTATCATATTCTTCATTAATGTTTTCATTTGCATAATTTTGCAAATATCTTCTTTCTAAATTATCATAATTGTTTAGTCGCAGAGCATCTTGGAATTCTTGTTCTTCCCTTTCTATTCTTCTCATTCTTCTCATGCGAATATCAGGAATTTCTTCTTCTTCATTTCTCCTTCTTCTGTGACTTATTTCTTCTTGATTTGTTTGTACTATGATTCGAGAATTTGGTTCATTCCTCTCCACTTCTGTTTGTTGATTTACAATTCTTCTCTTAATTCTTTCATACTCAACATTTTGTTTGTTACGAGCCTCTTCATATCTTCTTACTCCATTCTCGTGATTGTTTTGATGTACTTCTTGTTGTCTCTCAGTTTCTTCCATAAGTTGCTTTTCTTCCTCTCGATTATGATTGTTTTCTCTAGGATTTGGCCTTGTTCGTAAATTCTCCATATTTTGTTCGTGGTTTGGTATTAAAATGAAACGATTCTCTTGATTTCTTTCATCTTGATTCTGCGCTTGTTCTTGCATATTATTTTCATTATTGATTATCGGTGAATTTTGTCCTTCTCTTTCTGTTCTAACATTTGATCTTGAGACACTTTGAGATTTCCTTCTTTGTAGAATCTCATTTTCCATCCTCAATTCTTGATTTTGTCTTGTTAAATTGGCACGTTCTTCAGCTTCGATCATTCGTTCTTTTTGGATTCCTTGTCTCAATGTTTCTAACATCTCCCTTTATCTTTCAAGAATTGTTCCTCCCATCAACCTCCCATTTTCTATGATTTGTGGTTCTCTATCTTCTTCTTCTGGTGTATTAGTTCTCCAAGTGTGTATACTCACTTGATCATGATCTCTTATTTGTTGAGCTTGATTTCTTCGATTACTCCTTCTCCTACTAGGTTCTCCTGTTATATTTGCTTCTCCTCCTTCGAGTCTTACACTTCTTCTTACTTCAGTTAATGGTTCTGATGTGTTTCTTCTTCTTGTCATTTTTCTGGTACATGAATTCTTCAAATCCCTGTTTCTAGCGCCAATTATGTAGTTGCAGAATAACCTACAACTACACCCTCAATAGAATTAGTAAAAACTCAAGAAGTTATTGATGATGAATAACAGTTTTCTTATTAATGTTCTCAATTGATTACAAAGAAGTATCTAAATGGAACTAGAATAGTTACAACTTTCTCTATTCTCTTTCCTAAGATATTTTCTAACACTCACTAAAAGAACCTCTCGAATTTTACATTTGAACTCCTATTTATAGTAAAATTTATACAGATGTATATGAATTGCGAAGTATCGCAACTCATACTCGCAACATTATTCCATCCTCGCAAAACTTCATATTTCTCCGCGCTACTTCTATCATCGTATCATTTTATAATTATTTCCTCCTTTATTTATTACGATACTCATGAACCATTATCTTGCGATATTCAGTACCTATAATATTTTCCTGGTGATCCATAGTTGTCTCTGTTCTTTATCTGCGAAGGAGAATCCTTGAGAAAATGTTGAATGAGTAAATTGCTTCTTTATTCTTATATTGCCTCTGCCTCAAGTGGTAATCACTTTATGAAAATTATCACACTCTGCGAAATAATCACAATTCATGTGAAATTCTGGATAAATCTGCGAATTTATGAATGAGTCTGCGTGAATATGAATAACCCTGCTAATTTCTGAAATTTTCTGTGAATTTCTGAACATTTCTGCGTATTATGAATATTGTTCAAATAGTACTTCGAATCATGAATAGTCCTGCGAACAGTGTCGCAAATAGTGCCGTAAATAGTGCTGCGAATTATGAATAGTCCTGCGAAATTTCATGGTATTACTCTGTAAAATTTTCTTGCGACTATTTTCTGCGACAAATTGTTATTTTCTCCTCTTGTTATTGATCTTCAATATGATAAATGAAATAAGACTAATATAAAGTCATTAGCAATCTGTTATACGCTTGTAGGTATAACCTCTCTTGTGGTCTTATTTTGCCTTCCTAGTTAAAGGTCTTATTATGCCACTTTTTTGCGACAAGATCGCAGGACATTCTTACTTTCACATGTAATAATCCATTGATCTTGCCTTATCATTTATTTTGATCTCTGCGACAATATGATAAATCTAAGCCATTTTGTGAGATTAATCTCTCTTTGCTTTTTAAGACTTATGACATTGCCGTCTTTGCGATTTATATCCTCTTATTATTGATTTCATTTATCTTGTCTTTTGATCTTATCGCAAAAACCCATTGATCTCATCTTATCATTTAGTTTTAGGCTTTTCGGCCTGTTATGCGGCAATATGACGGGCCTAAATATTCTTGCGAATATAAAGTCCCATGACATTGCTGTCTCTGTCACGCGACAATATGACGGGCCTAAATATTCTTGCGAATATAAAGTCCTATGACATTGCCGTCTTTTTTGATACACAGCTCCCTAATGGAGGGTATCTCCCTTATCTCTCCCCCCGGTTTCCCCTTCAAGGATTATACATCGTCCATACAAGACTATCACTTTCCCATCCGGTTCTGCCGACAACCAGTTGTTTTCGAAGCCTTGTCCTTTATGCCTTATATGGCTTATAGTTACAATACTGCACCCTAAGTGGGGTTTTCTTCGGGCCGAACACATCGTAAGCCAAGACTTTCCGTGGATGGCCAGGGTAGGTTCATCCATCCCGGGCACCCACATCTCAACCGTGTACCTCGGCACCTTGATCATACGTTGCATTCCTTAGGAGAAACTCTCGGGCGCCCAACCAGGGTATAACCTTATATAGTTGGGAATCCAAGTTATCTCTCCCGAATGGATTTTCTATAATCCCAAATCTCCATGACTAGGTTCCAGCAGCGGTATAGCCTTTCCCATAGTCATGCAAAGAGATACCCCCCTTATGACGCACTTTAAGGACATTGCCTCTTACGGAATAGAATCCGCGAACTAGGGTGTATGCCATAAAGGTTCGTCCCATTCTTATATGTTTTTAGGCGATTTGCGCCCGTCTTATGCATTTGCATTTCTCTCTTGCGAAATTTTATTCGCGTCTTTTGCGATAATTTCGCATTTCTTTATTCTTTCATTTCTTGCGATAATTCCGCCATCTTATGCAATTGCATTTCTCTCTTGCGAAATTTTATTCGCGTTTCTTGCGATAATTTCGCATTTATTTATTCATTCTTTCTTTCATTCTCATAATATCATTTTTGAAGTAAATTCTCTGTAAAATATTTTGAAATCTTAGAAATCCTCTTTAAAACCTTGCGATTATATCGCGTCTTTAAATCAAAAATGTTCTATAGAAATATATAAATTTAATTTTCTCTGTTTTTTGTAACGTTGAAATCTTTGAAATTTTTTAAGATATTTAAATTTTTGCGATGAATTCTTTAATGTAATATTTTGAAAATTTTTGAATCTTGCGATTGTATCGCTTTTTGCCAATTTAATAAAAAATCTCTGGAATGTTTTGAAATCTTAAAAATCTTAGAATTCTTGCAATTGTACCGCTTTTGTTAAATATAATCAAAAATCTTTCTCGCAAAAGTCATAGATAAAATATTCAAGGAAATGGTACTTATCTTTTGCGGCTTGCTGTTGTCTTTTGGGAAGTATATGATTTGCTTGAAGATTGAGAAGAAATGAGAAATGAAGTCTTGCAAAATTAACTCTTGATATGCCTCTTGTATAATGTTGCGCCATATCAACTGTTCTAACTATTTTTTGCGAAATATGTCTGCGAAATAATATCCCGTTTCTTTATTCACGTTTCTTTATGCTTTCATATCTGTTTTCATTCTCATAATATCATATCATCTGAAGTAAATATTCAAGAAAAATTCTAACATTGTAATTCTGCGATTGTATCGCTCTTTGTAAATCAAATCAAAATATTTGAAATCTTAGAAATCTTTGCGATAATTTAACTTTTTGTAGTCTTTGAAATTTGTAACTTTTTGCGATATTTCGCAGACATTTTTATGATCTTTTGAAATCAAAATCTTTGAAATGTTTTGAAATCTTAAGAATTTTAGAAATCTTGCGATTATATCGCATTTTGGAAAAATATTCTAAGAAAAGGTACTTAGCTCTTATGTGAATTGTCTAAACATCTCGCAGCAAAAATAATTGTGAAGAGTGAGACTTGAACCCTTGATCTACTTCCTGCATTTTCTCACACCATACCAACTGTGCTAGCCTTCTCTTGCGAAATAATGAAAGATCTTGCGAAGTAATCAAAGTCTAACTGTTCTAGAGACAATTCTCGCAAAACAAAAATAAACATGCGTGAGATGGGAATTGATCCTGCGACCTATTGCTTACATTCATGCCTCTCAACCAACTGTGCTAGCTCTCTTGCTTGCGAAATTTATCTGCGAAATAATCAAAGGATAACTTGCGAAATAACCAAAATAAACTTGCGTGAAGTAAGAATTGATCCCGCGACCTATTGCTTGCAACATATCATGCTGAACCATCTGTGCTAACCCTTCTCTGCGAGATTATCATTTACTATCTTCTGCGTGAAATACACTTGCGAAATTATCAAATATTGCGTGAAAAAATATGTATGTGTTGGGACTTGAACTTGCGACCATAAACTCATTAACTTCGCAGATTACCAACTGTACTAGCTCTTGTTTGCGAGATAATGAAACAATGCTGCGAAATTATCTAATTTTTCACCCTTTGTAAAAAGAAGAAAATTATGCTCATAGGAAAATTCGAACCGTGACCACAAACTCACATCATTCTCTGGACCAACTGTTCAAGAATCTCTTTGCGACATTTAACGCATAACTTTTTTACTTATTCTTTTATTCTCCGCTGAAAATGAGAAGAAAATGAAAAATATGTGTTTTTGCGAGATTTGAACCCTTGACCTCTTTGTTATTCTCATGAGACTTGAACCATCTGTGCAAACTTGTGCTTGTGATTAAAATTGCAGCGTCTACCTCTTATCTTCTTTTCGTCCTCCCATAATTTCTTTCACAATTTGCCTCTTGTTTTCTCTCCTGATCAATAAATCTTCCACTGAAACCTTGGTTTTCTTTCTTAAATTCACCACAACAACTAATTTTTTTTCTCTTAGTCTTCTCATGTATTTAAATTGTTGATGATGATTACTCTCTCAAAATGTAATTTCTTCCATGAAATTTCCATTTTAACCCTTTTTTTTTTTTTTTAGATCTAAAAATATACATGAACAGTATCTAATCTTTCTTGGAATTTTCTTGAAAAATCATCCTTTTTACATAGTTTTGCATCTTCGTCATTTTCTTTTATGCTCTTTCACTGTGTTGTCGGTGTTTGCTTGAAGACACAATCTTTCCGTTAGATAATTTCCTCTCAAAAAATTTAGATCTCATGAATTCTAACTCCTCATAGACAATTTCTTTGAATCTTCTTCAATCTATCAAATAGTAGTCCCTGTTTCTAGAACCAAAATGTAGTTGCAGGAAATCCTACAACACACCCCTTATCAAATCTTGATAACAATTCCTAGATCTAAATATAAAAATGGTGATAAAAATACTAAATTATAAATAAACACCAAGATTTTTACGTGGTTCGATCAATGTGATCTACATCCACGGATCTTTACTATAATAATTTGTAACAACATCCATTTACGTTTACAATCTCCATTAATGGAGTTCTTGGAAGAATTCTAGATCTAGTTTTGGGGAAGAAGATGATAAAGAAATTACATTTTCTCTCTCTAAAAATCTCTCTCTGCAAAAGAACTTTCTCTCTCTTCCTAAAATTATCTCTTTTTTTTCTCTCTCCTGCTCTCTTCTTTATATAGGTATTTACATTGTGGATGACAGCTCATTGACAGCTCACATTTCCCCTAATTTCGGATCTGAACTCTTGCGGTAATATCACAGCAACATCATTGTCATTTCTCGCAGGATTCTATAATATCTCGCAGGATTTCTCTTGCTATATTTCTTGCGATCTTTCTCTATAAAATCTTCACGTTTTTCTTCATGTTTTGCCTTGTGTCCTTTGTTGCGTCGTTTTGGTAATGAATCTGCGACACTTGCCATGTGTGGCAGAAATCCTTGCAAGAGCGTTGTTGTTGCGAGATTCTGCTCCTACAAGGAGCACAACTGTACCTTGTATCAATGTGAGATTGATTAGGGTTAAACTATAGTCCATTTTAAAGTTCATTGGTAGTAAGCTAGTGCCTGTAGTGACTTAATATAGTGTGGTGTTCAAATCTGGACTAGGTTTCGGGGTTTTTCTGTATTTTCGGTTTTCCTCGTTAACAAAATTCTGGTGTATGTGTTGTTTCTTTTCTGCATTATATTTTGTTATATAATTGAAATATCACAGGTTGTGCGTTGAATCGATCAATTGGGAAATCCAACCTTTGGTTGTTGATTGAACTTGATTGATCCTTAAACATTGGTCTTTGGTACCATTCAAATTATTCCTCTTATATTCAATGTGGATCTTAAATTCCTATTTGATGATTGCGGATTGAATTAAGAGATAGAGATATAAAACTCTTTGAAATACTTTATTCTAGATTGAGTCTAACTATCTATGTAGTTGTAGGAAATCCTACACTACACCCCTCACAAGAATTCATAACAATCAACACATATTTGAAGATAAAAACAACATTTTTATTAATTAATTCTCAGAAAAGTTACAAGAAATGAAAGAAATTAAGAACACAACCGCTCTCTTAAACTTTCTCTCTCCTCAAAACTTTCTTAACACTTTCCAATCGATCTCTCCCTTCTGAGTTTATTAGTTCTCTTTATATATGGTAGTTACATAGTGGATGTGTAATTTTAGGATTTCCTACAACACACCCCTTATCATATCTTGATAACAATTTTTAGATCTAAATATAAAAATGGTGATAAAAATACTAAAATTATAAATGGACACCAAGATTTTTTTACGTGGTTCGATCAATGTGATCTACATCCACGGTTCTTCACTATGATAATTTGTAGCTACATCAATTTACATTTACAATCTCCATTAATGGAGTTCTTGGAAGAATTCTAGATCTAGTTTTGGGGAAGAAGATGATAAAGAAAATACATTTTTTCTCTCTAAAAATCTCTCTCTGCAAAATATCTTTCTCTCCCTTCCTAAAATTATCTCTCCTTTTCTCTCTCCTGCTCTCTTCTTTATATAGGTAATTACATAGTGGATGACAGCTCATGACAACTCATTTACAGCTAAGCTTTCCCTTAATTTCGGATCTGAGTTAACAGTAATATCTTTCGCAAGCTTTCTTCATTTCTCTCAAGTTTCTGTTACATTTCCCTCAAGTCTCTCCATGTCTCGCAGGATTCTTCCTTCTTGCTACATTTCTTGCGAACTATCACCTTATTCTTGCGAGTAATGATAAAATCTTCACATATTTCGTCATTTCTTATAATTATTTGCGACACTTTCCATGTGTGGCAGAAATCCTTGCAAGAGCGTTGTTGTTGCGAGATTCTGCTCCTACATTTTGCCTCTTTTTTCTTGAATATTGCTTGAAGAGCAATCTTTAAGAAAAAACTCATTGTTGTAGTAGTCTCTGATCTTTGTTGACGAAGGAACTAGCGAAAGAATACCAAATTTAAAAAGTATATACTTGCCTCTATTCTTTTGCGAAGTTCTGAAGCTTTGAGAAATAATTAGAAGTATCATCTTTTGAAGTACACGAAGTATGAAGAATGAAGTATGCGAAGTATCCTTGAAGGAGTATAAGAAGTACTCAATCCTCGAAATATATGAAGTATCCGCTCTTGAATGAAAAATATTGCCTCTATTCATGAGAAATTATTTCTTCATTTTTGGTGAGAATTCTTGCCCATTTTGGAAATGATTCTTGCCGAGAAGATAAAGAACATAAAATATTTTCTTGGTAATCCATAATTGCCTCTGTTCTTTATCTATGAAGGAGAATCCTTGAGAAAATGTTGAATGATTAAATTGCGTCTCTATTCTTATCTTGCCTCTGCCTTAAATGGTAATCACTTTAAGAAATTAATCACATTCTGCTAAATAATCACAATTCCTGCGAAATTCTGGATGAATCTATGAGTTTATGAATGAGTCTGCGTGATTATGAATAACCCTGCTAATTTCTGAACATTTCTGCGAATTTCTGAATTTTTCTGCGAATTTTTGAACATTTATGCGAAGTTCTGAATAGTGCCGCAAATAGTACTACGAATTATGAATAGTTCTGCGAATAGTGTTGCGAATTATGAATAGTCCTGCGAATTATGAATGGTCCTGCGAAATTTCGCGGTATTACTCTGTAAAATTTTGTAAAATACTTGTGCGAATATAATATTTATGTAATGATTATGTTATGAAATGTGTATGCGATGTTTATGCCATGAAATGCTTATGCAATGCTTTTATGATGCGAGTATGATGCTTGTATGATGAGAATGCTTATCTATTGTAATGTATAGATAATGTTTGGGTTACTTATCTCATTTTGCCTCGGTAAAATTGATGTAGCTTTAAATTGCCTCCATTTTCCATTTCTTTGACTTTTTCTCTAGTGTGAGCATTTCTCTTTATTCTCGCAATGTTATTCTCTTGTGCCTCATTTTTCTGGCTCATTGTATCTCATTGTTATTTTCTCCACCGTTTATTCCTGCAATATAATCATCTTCGCAAGTTTACTTGCGTTCTCTCTAGTGGTCTTATTTTCTCTTTTGGATCTTCTTTTTGTAAAACTTGTGTACTTCTCTCTTTCTTTCTTGCGACTATTTTCTGCGACAAATTGTAATTTCTATTCTATGCATTCCCATACTTGCCTCTTGTTATTGATCTGCAATATGATAAATGAAATAATACTAATATAAAGTCGTTAGCAATCTGTTATACGCTTGTAGGTATAACCTCTCTTGTGGTCTTATTTTGCCTTCCTAGTTAAAGGTCTTATTATGCCACTTGTCTGCGACAAGATCGCAGGACATTCTTACATTTTCAAGTAATAATCCATTGATCTTGTCTTATCATTTATTTTGATCTCTGCGACAATATGATAAGTCTAAGCCATCTTGTGAGATTAATCTTTCTCCTTGCTCTTTAAGACTTATGACATTGCCGTCTTTGCGATTTATATCCTCTTAACATTGATCTCATCTCTTCTTATCATTGGTCTCATCTTAACATTAGTCTTATCGCAAAAACCCATTGATCTCATCTTAACATTTCTCTTAAGGCTTTTTGGCCTGTTACGCGACAATATGACGGGCCTAAATATTCTTGCAAATATAAAGTCCCATGACATTGCCGTCTGTGTCACGTGAAAATATGACGGGCCTAAATATTCTTGCGAATATAAAGTCCCTTGACATTGCCATCTTTTTTGATACACAACTCCCTAATGGAGGGTATCGCCCTTATCTCTCCCCCTGGTTGCCCCTTCAAGGATTATACATCGACCATACAAGACTAGCACTTTCCCATCCGGTTCTGCCAACAACCAGTTATTTTCGCAACCTTGTCCTTTATGCCTATATGGCTTATAGTTACAAGACTGCACCCTAGTGGGGTTTTCTTCGGGCCGAACACATCATAGCCAAGACTTACCATGGATGGACAGGGTAGGTTCATCCATCCCGGGCACCCACAACTCAACCGTGTACCTCGGCGCCTTGATCATACTTTGCATTCCTTTGGAGAAACTCTCGGACGCCCAACCAGGGTATAACCTTATATAGTTGGGAATCCAATTTATCTCTCCCGGATGGATTTTCTATAATCCAAAATCTCCATGACTAGGTTCCAGCAGCAGTATATCCTTTCCCATAGTCATGCAAAGAGATACCCCCCTTATGACGCACTTTAAGGACATTGCCTCTTACGGAATAGAATCCGCGAACTAGGGTGTACGCCATAAAGGTTCGTCCTATTCTTATGTGTTTTTAGGCGATTTGCGCCCGTCTTATGCATTTGCATTTCTCTCTTGCGAAATTTTATTCGCGTCTCTTGCGATAATTTCACATTTCTTCGTTCATTCTTTCATTCTTTCTTTCATTTCTGTCATTTCTTCGTTCATTCTCATAATATCATTTTTGAAGTAAATTCTCTGTAAAATATTTTGAAATCTTAGAAATCTTCTTTGAAATCTTGCAATTATATCGCGTATTTAAATAAAAAACGTTCTATAGAAATATATAAATTTAATTTTCTCTGTATATTTTTTTTCTTTGTAACTTTGAAATCTTTGAAAAATTTTGAGATCTTTAAATTTTTGCGATGAATTCTTTTTTTGAATCTTGCGATTGTATCACAATCTAAAAAATCTTTGAAATGTTTTGAAATTTTAGAAATCTTGCGATTATATATCGCTTTTGATAAATAAAATCAAAAATATTTCTCGCAAAAATCATAGATAAAATATTCAAGGAAATGGTACTTATCTTTTGCGGCTTGCTGTTGTCTCTTGGGAAGTATATGATTTTCTTGAAAATTGAGAAGAAACGAGAAATGAAGTCTTGCAAAATTAACTCTTGATCTGACTCTTGTATAATGTTGCGCCATATCAACTGTTCTAACTATTTTTTGCGAAATATGTCTGCGAAATAATCTCCCGTTTCTTTATTCGCGTTTCTTTATGCTTTCATTTCTGTTTCCATTCTCATAATATCATATCATCTGAAGTAAATATTCAAGAAAAATTCTAACATATTGTAATTCTGAAATTTTTGTAATTGTAAAATATTTGTAATTCTGCGATTGTATCGCTCTTTGTAAATCAAATCAAAAAAATTTGAAATCTTTGAAATCTTTGCAATAATTTCACTTTTTGTAGTCTTTGAAATCTCTGAAATTTTTTGAAATCTCTAACTTTTTGCGATAATTCGTAGACATTTTTTATTATCTTTTGTAGTAAAAAATCTTTGAAATGTTTTGAAATCTTTAACTTTCTGCGATAATTCGCAGAATTTTTTTATGATATTTTGAAATCAAAAAACTTTAATATGTTTAGAAATCTTTAGAATCTTAGAAATCTTTAAAAACGATGAACTTCATAAGAAAGGGTACTTAGCTCTTATGTGAATTGTATGTACGTCGCGTAGCAAAAATAATTATGAAGAGTGAGACTTGAACCCTTGATCTTCTTTCTGCATTTTCTCACACCATACCAACTGTGCTGACCCTCTCTTGCGAAATAATGAAAGATCTTGCGAAGTAGTCAAAGTCTAATTATTCAAGAGATAATTCGCGCAAAATAAAAATAAACTTGCGTGAGATGAGAATTGATCATGCGACCTATTGGTTGCATTCATGCCTCTCAACCAACTGTACTAGCTCTCTTGCTTGGGAAATTTATCTGCGAAAGAATCAAAGGCTATCTTGCGAAATAACAAAAATAAACTTGCGTGAAGTAATAATTGATCCCACGACTTATTGCTTGCGACATATCACGTTGAACTATCTCTGCTAACACTTCTCTGCGAAATATTTCTGCGATATTATCATGAACTATCTTCTGCGTGAAATGCACTTGCTTAATCATCAAGGATTCCGCAAAAAAATATGTAGGTGTTGGGACTTGAACTTGCGACCATAAACTCATTAACTTCGCAGATTACCAACTGTGCTGCCTCTTGTTTGTGAGATAATGAAACAATGCTGCGAAATTATCTATTTTTTCACCCTTTGTAAAAAGAAGAAAATTATGCTCGCAGGAAAATTCGAACCTGTGACCACAAACTCACGTATTGTTCTCTGGACCAACTGTTCAAGGACCTTTCTGCAAGATATTACGTAGAACTTTTTTACTTATTCTTTTATTCTCCGTTGAAAATGAGAAGAAAATGAAAAATATGTATTTCTGCGAGATTTGAACCCATGACCTCTTTGTTATTCTCGCAGCCTTGAACCATCTGTGCAAATTTATGCTTGTGATAAAAATTGCAGCGTCTACCTCTTATCTTCTCTTCGTCCTCCCTTAATTTCTTTCACAATTTGCCTCTTGTTTTTTCTCCTGAACATTAAATCTTCCAATGAAACCTTAGTTTTCTTTCTTAAATTCACCACAAAAACTAATTTTTTTCTTAGTCTTCTCATGTCTTTAAATTGTTGATGATGATTACTCTCTAAAAATGTAATTTCTTCCATGAAATTTCCATTTTAACCCTAAAATTTTTAGATCTAAAAATATACATGAACAGTAGCTAATCTTTCTTGGAATTTTCTTGAAAAATTATCCTTTTTACATAGTTTTGCATCTTCGTCATTTTCTTTTATGCTCTTTCACTATGTTGTCTGTAGTAGCATGATTTCCCACACTACACCCCTATTAAGATCCAATAAAAATCTAAGTGAAACTAGTTGAAGATTGAAGAATTAAACGACACATTTATTATTTAGATCTCAGAAATGTTTACAGAAAATATTCAAACTCAGAATTACAACTTTCTTTTCTGGAGTTTCTCTCTCCTCAAGATTTTCTCAACTCTAAAAAATACATCATCCTTCTCTGGACTTACCTGATCTCCTTATATAGGAAATTACATAATGGAAGACAGCTAAGCTTTCCCTTTCTTTCGGATCTATTCTGCGATCTCATCGTGGCAGTTACATTGTTTATTTTCGCCATCTTTCGTAATCCTCGTGAAACAACATTCTTTTATCATGCTTCTTCAATTTTCAACTATCTTGATGCTTTCTCATGTTGCTCACCAAATTTCGTTGGAGAATTCTCACGACGCTCTCGTGAAAGATGTCATTCTTGTGGTGGGAGTATTCAACCTTCTCGTGGAAATGTCGTTCTTATCACGAGAATATCGTTGTGGTGATATTCTGGTACTACATCTTGCCTCTTCTCATGTATTTTCTGCGAAGAAGAAACGATCATGAGAATCCTTAACTATCGCAAGAATATCTGAACTTTTTTCTCCGGCAATATTCCGCTAATTCAGATTTCCTTGTTAACACGTGTTGTAAATCTGTCCTTTTGTATTGACACGTCTCACATAATTTACTCCCTTCTTTGCCTATAAAAGGAAGAGTCGAATTTCATTTCTAGTTTTCTTCTCTTAACTTTCTTTCTTCTTTACTTAGTTTCTTTTCTTTTTGTTCTGCAACTTCTTCTCCTTCTCATTCTTCACATTGTATTAATGGAGTCCTCGAGGTATATTTTTGATCATGGTATTTTTTAGATCAAACTTTTTATTTATATTCTTCGATCTTCTCTTACTTAATTCTTTATAACCCCATATTATGTACTCTTCAGCGGAGTCGCATCTATTTCCCAATCCTCGACTCAAAAACCTATTATTCATAAGAGGCCGATTGGAAAAAGGAAAGAAAATTCTGCGAGCAATAAGGTAGTAAGAAACACATTCTATTTCTTAATAACAATATTGTTGCCTCTGTTTCTTATCTAGATTATTGTTTGCGAATGACGAGGGTAATGCTAATCCTCCTAAAAGATCTCGCCAATTAAATAAGACCTTTGGAAGTAATTTCGTCATTCCTCCTTAATATCTGCGAAAGATTCACCTACACCTGTGCAATCTGATCTTCCTCCTTCTTCGGCGAGAAGCTCGCTTTCACTACCACTCCTCTCTCTGGTCCTTCACCAATTCAAATTACAGAACCCATCATACCTGAAACTCCCTCTAGCCCTTTACTTCCTCCAAATGTTACTTTCCCGAAAACTCCTCCTTCTGATGATACAACCATTGCTAATGACTCAAATCATCAACTTGTCCTCACTTCCTCTATTTCACCTTCTATATCCCTTCCTTCATCAAATGAGACCATCGCATGAATTGATGTTGCTTTCAAAATTTTATCTAACATTCTAAATAATGCTAGAGATTCTTCTACTGATTCTCTCCAAAGCGGAGTTTGCGTAACTCTGATCAAATATTTTGGCTCAGACAATTCTGTTTCACGATCTTCTCTAGAGAATGAAAATGCTGCTTTGAGAAAAAGTCTTCAAGATAAGACTTCTGAATGTGAAACTCTAAACCACAAGCTCAATAACTCTGTACTGGATCGCGAGAATCTAGCTAGAAAGATTGATGAGCTAAAAAGTAAGCTTCTTTTTGCCTCTGTCCTTTTATCTTTTTATTCTATTTCCATATTCTTCGTACTTAATCCTCCCTTTAAATTCTTGGTTTATATATTAGTTTCCAACCGAAATCATTTCAGCGAAAAACTTAAATCTGAAACCATAGCTGATGAAGCTCGCATTGAAAGAGATTCTTGGATGGACCAGCATAGTAGATTAGATAATATTTATACGTATTCAGTTGATCAAATAAGAAATCTCACAAATGAGAATAATCAATTATTGCAAAATCACAGTTTTCTAAACAACGAGGTTACTCGCCTCTCATATTCGTTATCCAAGACTAATTTGTCTATAGAATCTTTGTCAGACAAGAATAGAACTTTATCTCAAGAGAAACACAAATTATCAAGCTTGTTGGCGATCTCCTCGCATAAAGTAAACAATCTTCAAGGGATATGTGATGACCAAAAGCAGTCTCTCCGCTCTCTTAAAAATAAACTTGACGAAGTAATTGAATCATCTGCCGCTGAAATAGACAAACTTATCAAGGGTAGACTAACTCTTAGTTTGAATGCCAGCAAGCTTCGAGATGAATATTCCCAACTAAAGGAGTCTCATTCCTCATTGTCAAAAGAAAATTCATATTTACGCACCAAAGAAGAGAACATGAAATCTTGTGTAAAAGGCATAGTTGGCGACAAATTTGATGATGCTATGAACCAATGAGAGAACTTCCTCTTTTCATTAATCCAAAACTTAACTTCGCAAAAAGAAGGTAGTCAATTATGACTGCCTCACTTGTTGATTTCCCTTGTCACAATTTATGTTATATTTCACTTGTTGATATTCTCACGATATATTTATTTCTATAACCTTTCATTATCTTGTTGCTCGCAGAATCTGAAAAAAGCCTTCATTCTACTATCACCAATCTTACTAAGGAGATAGACAGTGTTCGCAAAGAAAACAAGACTCTTCTTCTCAACCTTTTAGAAACTCGTGATAAAGCAGAAAGAAGACTTGATTATCTTGAGTATTTCAAGAATATAGAGATCAGAAATCGTGACAAAGGTTTCCTTCGCCAAGTTCATCTTAGTGCTGAATTTCTCGTGAACGAAATTTTGATCTCCAACTCTCTTTCTCTTGTATCCGTTCTACCTTTGAAAGTTGACGATGATGAAGTCCCTCTTCCTATGGATAAAGATTTAGAATATCCGTCTTCTGAAGGAGATGTTGAAGAAGACGCTGAAGAAGAAGATGATCAAGGAAAAGAAGAAAACCCCCTAAAAGAAGGAGAAGATCGTAACAAAAAGAACTCTGGCGATGATGTTCGCGATGAAAGAAATATTGGTGATGATAACAATCCTGACAATTCTAATCTGGCGAGACTACCGCTTGAATCTTGAGTTCTATTTTTAATTTCTTTTTTCTTCTTCTTTCTCGCAAATGATATAACCTTTTTTGAACTATAATATTCTCAAGAAACTTAATGAAATCCTACATATTTATTCCCTTGCTTGCCTCCTCATTAAATTTCTTGAGACTTGTTGAATTCAACTTGTTTCTTGTGATAAAGAAATCTTCCCTGCATGCTTAACAAAGAAGAATTAATTTTTGAGATTATTCTATTGGTCTTATTTTGCCTTCCTAATTAAAGGTCTTATTTTGCCAATTTTTTCTTTTTGCGACAAAATCGCAGGACGTCTTTACACTTTCATGTATTGACCCATTGATCTTGCCTTATCTATATTTATTTATCATATTGCGACACTATGACGAGTCTAAGTTTTCTCGCGAAAACAAAGCCTCGTGACATTGCCGTCTTGCGATGAAATCGCAGGACGTCTTCACATTTGCATGTAAAAACCCCTTGACCTCATCTTAATTTTTTTCTCTTATGGATTTTTGCCTCTGTATAATTTACGCGACAATATGACAGGCCTAAATGATCTTGCGATCTTAGAGCCCCATGAAATTGCCGTCTTAAGACACTTATCAGCTCCCCAATGGAGGGTGCCGCCCTTATCTTCCCCCTGGTTGCCCCTTCAAGGAGGGCACATCGGCCATACAAGACTAGCTCCTCCCATCCAGATTTACCAACAACCAGTTGTTTTCGCAGCCTCTTGTCCTTTATGCCTATATGGCTTATAGTTACAAGACTGCACCCTAGGTGGGGTTTTCTTCAGGCCAAGTGTATTGTAGCCAAGACTTACCAAAGATGGCCAGGGTAGGTTCGTCCGTCCCGGGCATCCTTGGCTAAACCGTGTACCTCGGCGCCTTGATCATACTCTTCACTTCTTGGAAGAGACTCTCAGTCGTCCAACCAGGGTATAGCCTTATAAAGCTGGAAATCCAAGATCTCTCTCCCGGATAGGTTTTCTTTAACCCCTACATCTGTATGACTCAGGTTCCAGTAGCGGTATAACCTTATCCCTGAATCATATAAAGAGATACCCCCTTTATAACGTGCTTGTAGGTCTTACATTTGCCTCTTACGAAATTGTACTCGTGAACTAAGTTACACGCCATAAAGGTTTGTCTCATTCTCTTAATCTCTGCGAAATTTCATTCGCGTTTCTCGCGATATTGCTCGCGTAATCTTTAAAATAAAAATAGTCACTGATAATAACCTTTAATTATGCCAATATTTCTTACCTTACAGTATTTGTCACTGATAATACATTTTCAAAAATAATCTATTCCATGGTCTATCAAGTCGTTGGCCAACATCTCTTCCTTCAGGATCCATTAATTTGTATGCCCCATTTCCAATTATTTCTTTAATTAAGTAAGGTCCGTCCCATTTTTTCTCCAATTTTCCACCATTCTCTCGTTGATATCTCGGTGTCTCTCGCAGAACTAAATCACCAATTTGGAATTCTCGTTTTTTGACAAGTTTGTTGTATTCGCGAGCCAACCTTCGCTGGTAGTTTTCCATATGCTGTAGAGTCTTCTCCTTTTTTTCTTCCAATTCATCTAGTTTATGTAAAATCATACCAGCACTTAAATTCCTTTCCCACGCTTCTCTTTTTGTTGTAGGAATAGCAACTTCTGTTGGTAATACAGCTTCAACCCCATATGTTAAACAAAAGGGTGACATTCCAGTAGCCTCTCTTCTAGTGGTGTTGTAGGCCCATATTGCATTATATACTTGCTCACACCATGATTTGTGATACCCTTCTAATTTATTTTTCAGAATATCTGCGATCGTTTTATTATTTGCCTCAGCTTGACCATTTGCTTGTGGGTATAAAGGAGTAGATTTTCCACACTTTATCTTAAATGCATTGAGTAGTAATTCTATGTTCTGTCCTTCAAATTGCTTTCCATTATCAGACATCAACTGTGCTAGTATTCCAAATCTGCAGATGATATTCTCGAATATGAATGTGAAAATATCTTTATCACGAATATGTTGTACTTCTTTTACTTCTCCCCATTTTGTGAAATAATCTGTAGCCACAATGAGGTATCTCCTTTGTCCAGAGCCAGGCACAAATGGTCCCACAATATCTAATCCCCATTTTCCGAATGGCCATACACTTGTTGAGGATGATAGTGGTTCTCCTGGTGCATGTATCTTTTTTCCAAATCGCTGACATTCTTCACATCGCCTTGAATGTTGTTTCGCATCTTCATGCATGTAAGGCCAGTAATACCCTTGCATCTTCGTTCTATATGCCAAAGATCTACCTCCGCTATGATTACCAGCATCTCCACTGTGCAGCATTTTTAACACCTTTTCTCCTTCCTCCCTTGTCAAACATCTTAGCGATGGTCCATTAAAAGATCTGCGATATAACACTCCGTCTCTTAACTCATAATTAGTTGCCCTGCTTCTTAGATTGTGTGCCTCCAGTCTATTTCTTGGAGTTTCTCCTTTTGCCAAATAAGAAAGAAGTTCCGCTCGCCAATCTTTGTTTCTCTCTTTTGCTTCTATTTCGCCATTTTATACAATCATCACATCTTTCTCTCCTTCTTCGTCAATTTCGATGGAATTCCCATCCACATCTTCGTCTTCTTTATTTACTGAAGGTAATAAGAGTGTTTGAATTTTTATGCATCTCGCAAGTGGGTTTGTCATCATGCTAGATATGAAGGCAAAAGCATCCGCAAGCCGGTTATCTTTCCTTAATATGTGCCTCCATTTTATCTTTGGAATTCTCGCAGATAATTCTTCCACGAGTCTCTTGTATTTCTTTAAAGAAGGTTCATTTGTTATATATTCTCCAGTTATTTGACGAATAACCAATTGAGAATCGCTTGTGATTCTAGCATTTTCCAACTTCATTTCTATTGTAAATTTCAAAGCGTGGATAACAGCCTCATATTCTGTCTCATTATTAGTGGATGTAAATTCTAACCTAAATGAGAAAGCTGTTTTTTCTCCTTCTGGTGAAATAAAAACAACTCCAATCCCATTTCCTTCTCCATTAGATGATCCATCCACTAATATCTCCCATCTATTGGGTTCTGTCAATAATTCTTTTGGATCTCCATGTTCTTCTTCCGCCTCCATCATTTCTTCCACAGCTTCGTCATTTTCCAAAGGAAATTCAGCTAAGAAATTTGCGATGACTTGGGATTTTGGCGAAGATAGAATTTCATATTTGATATCGAAATGTCCCACTTGTGCATTCCATCTTTCTACTCTTCCTGATCTTTTTAAATTCTTCATTACCGATTCAATTGGCACTTTTGTTAACACCTTGACCTTATATGCTTGAAAGTAAATGCGAAGCTTGAAAGTTGCATGTACCAATGCTAGGATTAATTTCTCAATCTTTGAATAATTTTTCTCTGCTGAATTGAATGTTTTACTAATATAGTAAATTGGTTTCTCTATCCCAGCATCTACTCGCAGCAATACCGCACTTAGCGCATATGCCGTTGTCGCGAGATAAATTAATAACTCTTCTCCTGGTTCAGCTTTCTGTAAAATGGTTATATCCATTAAATGCTCTTTTATTCCCTGAAAGGCCTTCTCACATTCATATGTTCATCTGAATTTTGTTCCCTTTTGAGTATATCGAAAAAATGCTTGCATTTATCAGAGGATCGCGAGATGAATCTTCCTAACGAGGCTAACAACCCATTCAATTTTTGCACATCTTTTACTGTAGATGGTGTGGGCATATCGCGAATCGCTTGCACTTTTTCTGGATCAACTTGTATTCCTTCCTTTGATACAATATACCCCAGAAACTTTCCTGAAGTCACTCCAAAGTACACTTGTCAGGATTTACTTTGATATTAAATTGCCGCATTTGTTCAAAAATCTCCTTCAAGTCTTGTACATGATCTTCGGCTTCCTTGCTCTTGATTAACATATCATCTACATATACCTCCAGTGTTTTGTGGATCCACTTTGCAAATACCTTCTCCACCATTCTTTGGTATGTTGCACCAGCATTTCGTAATCCAAAGGGAATTTTTGTATAACAATATAATCCTCTTGGAGCAAAAAATGCAGTATGTTCTTGATCTTCTTCAGCGAGAGGGATTTGGTTGTATCCTTTATATCCATCTAACGAAGATATTCTTGCATTTCCCGCTACTGACTCAACCATTTGAGGAATATCTGGTAGTGGAAAACTATCTTTAGGACAAGCTTTATTTAAATCGGTAAAATCTATGCAAATTATTATTCCTTTATTCTTCTTTGGGACCACCACCATATTTTCAATCCACTCTGGATACTTTTCTTGCCTTATTATTCCTGCATCAAGCATCTTCTGTAATTCTTCTTCTATCTGAGAATGGTATGTTGTTGCGATTTTTCTTATTCTTTGCTTGAACGGCCTTACATTTTTGTTGATTTCTAATTTATGACATGCTACCGATGGATCCATCCCTGGCATTTCATCCATGCTCCACGCGAAAATGTCTTTGTATTCTCGCAAAAGATTTATAGTTCTTTCTTCCTCGTCTATCTCCATTCTAGTCCCAATTTTCAGTATTTTAGGTTCTTCTTCACTCCCAACATTTACTTCTTTTGTTGGTTCAATTGCAGATGTAATGGCTTCTGGTCTTGGGTGTTTTTATGATTTTCGCACGTTCATCTCCTTCTCGCGAAAATTCATTGGGTATACCTTTTCCCTCTTTTGCTCTTATCATGTAAATTTTAAATTCTTCTTCTTTTCTTGTTTCTCTCATCAATTTTCTGTGAGCTTTTCGCTGCTTAGGACGTTCTTCACAATTTTTTACTTCAATTTGATAGCATGTCTTCGCAAGATCTGTATCTCCTTTAAAATCCCCAATTCCGCTAGGCATAGGGAATTTGATGCGTTGATGTAAGGTTGACGCTACATCTTTAATTGCGTGTATCCATGGTCTTCCCAATATCATGTTGTATGGTGATTCCATATCCACCACGCATAGTGTTACTTGTGTTTCAATTTCTCCAAGTGGTAATCGTACTATTATTTCTCCTCTTGGTTTTGTTATAGATTTTCCGAAACCATGAATATGATATGATGAAATAGACATTTCTTCATCCTTATACCCCATTTTCTTAAAAGCATGATAGAACATTATATCCACAGAACTTCCTGTGTCAACTAGAGTTCTATTTATAGCCCATTTTTCTACAGATTTTATTGACTTTTCCTTCCTGATTGGTATCATGGGTACTGTAATCACCAAAGGAGATGTATGATCTAGATTTTCTTCTAAAACTTCTATTGCTGTAAATGTAATTTTCTGCTTTTCCCAATTCTTTAATAATGGCGTTTTCTCTACCATCATAATTTTTCTCCCTTCAAAATCACGTTTATGTATCCTCCCCTTAATATTTTCATGAAATTTATCGATCATTTCTCTTGAAACTAATTCATACTTCAATTTCCTACAATTTTCTTTAATTCTAATCATTTTTCTTCTGAATATTTCACCAATCTTCTTCAAAGTTTCCTTGATCTTGAATAATTCATGTCTTCTTTTTTACCTTTTCTTCGATTTTGCTAATTCAACGTTCCCCTTAGTCGGCGCCAAAATGTAGTAGCAGGATTTCCCACACTACACCCCTATTAAGATCCAATAAAAATCTAAGTGAAACTAGTTGAAGATTGAAGAATTAAACGACATATTTATTATTTAGATCTCAGAAATGTTTACAGAAAATATTCAAACTCAGAATTACAACTTTATTTTCTGGATTTTCTCTCTCCTCAAGATTTTCTCAACTCTAAAAAATACATCATCCTTCTCTGGACTTACCTGATCTCCTTATATAGGAAATTACATAATGGAATACAGCTAAGCTTTCCCTTTCTTTCGGATCTATTCTGCGATCTCATCGTGGCAGTTACATTGTTTATTTTCTCCATCTTTCGTAATCCTCGTGAAACAACATTCTTTTATCATGCTTATTCAATTGTCAACTATCTTGATGCTTTCTCATGTTGCTCACCAAATTTCGTTGGAGAATTCTCACGACGCTCTCGTGAAAGATGTCATTCTTGTGGTGGGAGTATTCAACCTTCTTGTGGAAATGTCGTTCTTATCACGAGAATATCGTTGTGGTGATATTCTGGTACTACATTGTCGGTGTTTGATTGAAGACACAATCTTTCCGTTAGATAATTTCCTCTCAAAATTCTTAGATCCTACGAATTCTAACTTTCCCAGTAGCTAATTTATTTGAATCTTCTTCAATCTATCAAATAGCAGGTAGTGTTTCTAGCGCCAAAATGTAATTGCAGGATTTCCTACAACACACCCCTTATCATATCTTGATAACAATTTCTAGATCTAAATATAAAAATGGTGATAAAAATACTAAAATTATAAATGGACACCAAGATTTTTTACGTGGTTCGATCAATGTGATCTACATCCACGGTTCTTCACTATAATAATTTGTAGCTACATAAATTTACATTTACAATCTCCATTAATGGAGTTCTTGGAAGAATTCTAGATCTAGTTTTGGGGAAGAAGATGATAAAGAAAATACATTTTCTCTCTCTAAAAATCTCGCTCTGCAAAATATCTTTCTCTCCCTTCCTAAAATTATCTCTCCTTTTCTCTCTCCTGCTCTCTTCTTTATATAGGTAATTACATAGTGGATGACAGCTCATGACAGCTCATTTACAGCTAAGCTTTCCCTTAATTTCGGATCTGAGTTCTGCGGTAATATCTTTCGCAAGCTTTATTCATTTATCTCAAGTTTCTGTTACATTTCCCTCAAGTCTCTCCATGTCTCGCAGGATTCTTCCTTCTTGCTACATTTCTTGCGAACTATCACCTTATTCTTGCGAGTAATGATAAAATCTTCACATATTTCGTCATTTCTTATAATTATTTGCGACACTTGCCATGTGTGGCAGAAATCCTTGCAAGAGCGTTGTTGTTGCGAGATTCTTCTCCTACATTTTGCCTTTTTTTTTCTTGAATATTGCTTGAAGAGCAATATAGGAGCGGAATATCACAACAAATGATAACTTACGAAATTGTGGAGAGAAAAGACATCTTGCGAACAAAGAACATTTTGCGAGCAAAGGAAATCACGAGGAAAGCAAAATAAGTTCGCGAAGATAACTTACGAAGGTTCGCAAGATAATTCTCAAATCCGAAATAGCGGGACAACACAACTGTCATCTTTTGTAAGATCATATAAATAGCCATTTAGGCATGAGAAGAAGGGGAGGTATTTTTTAGAGAGAGGATAATTTTAGGAGGAGAGAGAAAAATGTTAGGAGAGATTTTATTTTCTTTATCATCTTCTTCCCCAAGAAATTCTAGAGCTCCAAATATTCATTAATGGAGTTTCAATTGTACAATCATGTAATTATATACAATCACTAGTGAAGAACCGTGGATGTAGATCACATTGATCGAACCACGTAAAAATCTTTGTGTCACTTTTATAATTTTAGTACTTTAATTCTTAGTTTCATAGCAAATTAATTAGATTTAGGAATCATTTTAATGGATTCTTATGAGGGTGTAGTTGTGAGATAATCCGCAACTACATAATTGACGCTAGAAACAGGGAGGAAAGATTAAAGAAATTAAAGAAATTGTCATATGGAGGTTTACTACATAATTGGCGCTAGAAGGAGGGGGAGAGAAGCCTATTCTTGTTGGTTCCGAGAAAATTTAAAGAAATTAGTTATGGTTGATGATGAACTCCGCTGGATTTCAAATTTTCAAGATCAATTAAAGAATATTATCAAAAGACTAGAATATTGTATCTTCAAATGGCGAACAACTGATACAAACGTACAACCAGGGAAAAGAAAGTTGAAGATGCCAAAGAGTTGGACGAAGGAAAAAATCAAATAGCTCCGTGAAGGAATCTTTGCAGTTGATAGAGGAAAGATTGGGGTTGATATAGGACGAAGAAATTTGCATTCATCAGAAATGCGAATGAAGAAACTTACCTCATAAAGTTTGCGAAGTAAAAACAACGAACACAAGATATCTTCACAGAAGAATCAAAATGCCACAAAAATCTCTCCTGCGAAGATTAGCTAGTACAACTAGTGAATAGAGCCATTCCGTCTCAGTTCATCAATTCTTGCGAACCAACAAATAAAATTAACTACATCACCAGTGAAGAAATGTCATTCACGCGAAGAACAAAGGTGCATAATGATACAAAAACATCATCAACAATTCACAGAGAAGCAGGGAAAATGGATAATTAAATCAAGCAAAGTTCCAAAGACTCGCAGCTCCAAGAGTAGGAGGTCAATGGCCGTAGAATATTCGAAGCCCAACGACAACTAACTATTCCAGTGAAGACAGAAGAATGTTATAAAATGCCCCACTCCAAAATGCTATAGACATGAATCTAGAGTGAAATAATATGGAAGAAAATAAGAAGCTCGGATTTGAACAGAAAGACAAAAGCTTTGCATGTTGTGGCAACGGATATAATAGAAAGGGAGTTGGTGTTGCGTTTGTTGTGGTGGTTGTATATCGAAGCTTTTGAAATAAAGAGATGAAATGATTCCACAGGTTTTGAACTAAGATGATCTCGACTAAGACAAGATTCGCAGGAAAATGTACATGAGGAATCGGTAAAGATATTGAGGTATTATGATCAACCGCAGCAAAAAGAAGAGTTAGACAACTTAAATCCTGAAACACAAGAACAACAACTTAGCTTGGAAATTTTTATTGAGTATTGACTAATGATGGAACTGTGAAGCAAACACCAGCAAAATAATCAGATATTACATCAGATATTACACCAGAAATTTTTAATCGTTTACATCTTGACGTAACAATATTTTATATGGAGGTTTAGATGTGTACAGACGCAACAATTCCTCTTTTACAGACACAACTATTGACGCAACTCTCAACGCAACTTCGAATGTGTACCTTGCGAATACTCGTAGCACAAACAAATACTTCATATGGAGGTTTACTTCGCAAAGCCTGTAACTATTTCGCAAGAAGAAAGTAGTTCAAAGCATTTTATTCACTCCCTTGAAAACAACAGCAGCTAAACACACATGCAGCTATTCGTTACTCCAGAGTTCCAAGTTAAAGAGGAACCTGAAAAGCCGGTGCAGCTAAGATTTTTGCACGCATGAATTCACCTGCTGGATTCACCAGGGAACACGTTGATGTTCACCTTAAGGAGTTCCAGTTCATACGTGAAAATTACGTTAGGGAACATTCATCTAAGATGCTTTTATAATGAAGTAGTAGAAACTTTGTACTCTAGGTGGAGGATCTTTGCTGGTGTTCCCAATTTATGGCGAATGTACTATGGCAGTTATTATACTTAGCGTGGTGACGAGCAGGATCCGTGTGTTTAGGTGCTGGTATTAATCGTGCATCATCAAGTTAGTAGAAGAAATTGTCCAATCTTTATATCCAAAAAGGGTAAGTTTCTTCGAAGAGGAAAAAGAAACGTGACGAAGGAAAAATTCTGCGAAGCACAATTCGTCAAAAACTTTCAAGTAGAGAAGCTCAGTTAAGAAACAAATGGGAATCATTGACAGTGATGAAGAATACAGCATAAAAGAGGAACATATTGAAAACAGTCCTAAGAAAAGAATTATTACTCATGTTCTGCGAAGGATACTCACGGTTGGAGAGAAATCAACCAATCCAGTTCGCAACAATCTGTCACTTCGTAAAAGGAAACTCACACAAATATGGCAGATTAGCAAAGATAACTTGGAACGAGTGCGCACTGTTTAAGGCTGCAACAACACCCTTCAATTCCAACTCCCTATAAAGTATACCTAACCACTATTCCATGAGTTGATGAGCTGATTTGTCTGAGAAAGATGAAGATGCAACAACACCCTTCAAACTCCAACCTCCGCGCATCAATGTCTAGTCACCAACCACAACAAAAAATAGAAGCCAATAGTAGCCAACTTAAAGCTTATCAGTGTTATCAAGCTTCTATACCATCTCCCTTAGCAACATTCTGTTGATCACAACAATATTTCACAACAATGTTTCGCAGAACACCTATCAGTTCACGGAGCATAGGCTCAGGAAGGGAAAAGTAGAAGAATTATATAGCCAGAGCAACAAACATAGTAACGTGCAAATTATAGAGGCAACTCCAGCTACAAGCTACGAGCAAAGAAAAGGAAAGAAGTATGCGAAATATACTACGTCAAGATTTATTATGCAGTGAAATTCAATTAAGGAACCCTAATGAATCATTACAAGCCCATCCAACAATGAAGATTAACTAGCAAAGAGGGTTCGGTTCGCAACAATGAAGATTAACATCAAGCCCAGCTCGTGAAAATACTTATTACCCGCAACAGCAAACCCAGCTAACCAAAGCACCAATTACTTCGCAGCAATAACCTAACAAGTTTCACTTCTCACTTCACAGCAATAGCTTACCAGTTCATTGTGATCTCAATAGCCCAGTAAATCTAGCTCGCCATACCTGTTACTTTAAGTCTCAATAACCAACAAGTCTCAATTCTCACACTTCATATTGTTGCGAGACATTCATATAATTTAAGGCGCTTATTCGCTTCTCTGACAACAACAACAGAGACAACAACAAGCCGAAAAAGGTAAGTACCATTTCCTTGAGTATTTTATTTACAAAAGACAAAAGATTTTTGATTTTATTTATCAAAAGCAATATACTTGCAAAATTCAAAATTGAATTAATCGCAAAAATTTAAAGATTTCAAAAAATTTCAAAGACTTCAAAGTTACAAAAAACAGAGAAAATTAAATACTTCTATAGAACAGTTTTGATTTAAAGAAATGATATGAATATTTCTCATACTTCTTATACTAAAGATCTTATGAAAATATGCAACATTTTATGTACATGAAAAATTTACGATGAGTTTTTACGAATAAAAAGAATTTTGATTCTACTTATAAAAGGCGAAAAAATACCGCCAAAAATCAATTGCGATTAGATTTCATTAAAGAAAGACGCAAAAATTTATTTGCGAACAAAAGACCACAATCTGTGATCAGCCTCCAAAAAAGAAAGAGAGCCGCATAAAATTTTACACAGGCAAACCTTTGTGGCGTACAACCTAGTTCGCGAAGCAACATTTCGTAAGAGGCAAAGTATTAAAGTACGTCATTTAAGGGGGTACCTATAAGCATGGCTCAGGGACACCGGAACACCACCAAGGAACCTGAGTACATGGAACTTTACGGGGTACAACCTAATAACGGGGTACCTATCCGGGTTAGACACCTTGGATTCTCACATAATCTTGCGACATTACACAATATTATGCGGTGTAACATGATTTAGGCTGGGCGACTAAGGCATACTGTCTTTCCCAAGAAGTACAGAAAACGATCAAGGCGCCGAGGTACATGGTTGAGTCAAGAGTGCCGGGTGGGCTTGAAGCACATCTTCCATTTTTGACAAGTCTTGGCAAATGATGCACTTGGCCTAAAGATACCCCATAGGGTGCAACCTCGTAACTAAAAGCCCTATAGGCAAAAAGGATAAGAGGTTGCGATCAAAAGCTGGTTGTTTGCAGAACAGGATGGGAAGAGATAACCTTGTATGGTCGATGTACGCTTCCTTGAAGGGGCAACCAAGGGGAAGATAAAGGGCGGCACCCTCCATTAGGGAGCTGATACGTGTTGTAAGACGCAAATGTCACGAGGCTTTTTGTTCGCAAGAACATTAAGGCTTGTCATATTTGTGCAACAAATGAACTTCTGCGAGCCTTCTAAAAAAAAAAAAAAAAAAAAAAAAAAACTCGCAGAACATAATAAAGAAGTTAAGATGAGATCAATGGGTTTTTGCATGAAAATGTAAAGATGTCCTGCGATTTCATCGCAAGACGGCAATGTCATGGGGCTTTATGTTCGCAAGAATATTTAGACTTGTTATATTGTCGCAACACTTTGATGAGTGCCAAATATTGCATATTCATACACCTTTTCATTGGCACTTAACTCATCTTTCGCGCTTCAAAGTCATATATTATCCCAAATTTTGCATTCTTACCATCTTCAAGAATAAATATTTGTATTAATTAATTTTGTGTTTTTAAGTACTAAATAAAGCTTGGAAGAATTGAGAAGACAAAAGAGAAGAAAGTTGGAAGCGTTGCAAACCCGCTCAAGATCAGTGGCAACCTGTTTACAAATTCATGGGATTAAACAACCCATGATCCAAAACCCAAGACCCAAATCCATTTCCACCTCACCCCCATTGGATTCTTTCCAAAACATCCACCTCACCCCCATTGGATTCTTTCCAAAACATCCACATCACCCCCATTGTATTCCATTCTATCCATCAATTAAGAAAACATGTTTTGTTTAATTTTTGAGTGGTTGCTACAGTAAATTTCGAATCCCAAGTGTGAGAGAATTTTTGTGTATAAATAGAGAGGGTTGTTGTGTTGAAAACTCATCCAAGAATAGCTTGTTCATGTTAGTTTATCAAATTTCAGTTTTGTTGTAATGTTCTTCATGTTCTAGTTTCATTTGCTAGGGTTTAAATGAAGCCGTAACTCATTGGTATGTATTCATATCTTGTATATTGTTCTTGAAAGTTTAGAATTGTTTAAAGTTATAATTTAATCCAAGTTTGTCAACATCTTGCTCTCACAATGTATGCCATGTATCCATTGTAGTTAGAATATCTCTATGTTGATTATGCTACAACTCATGCTTAACCAAATATTGATCCTCAGATTAGTTGTGCTTTAATTAGACAGTTAATGCTTTGGAGAAATACTTTAGTTGTGATTAAATTATACATTGGAGAAACACCTTAGATATACGGTAGACTTGAATCTGCTGTAAGGACAAGAATAATATTACAAGTTGAATGCATATCATAGGTTAGTGGTGGATTTGAATACCCTAGTATCCATATTCTCAGTATTTACACCTTGATTTAATTGCTTACTTTAATTCAAATTACTTTCTGTTTAAGTCTTTGCCAATACCTCGTCGTATCGACAAAATCAAACCCCCTTTGGTTACTCACTGAATCAGTTCTAAGTAAGGATTTAGAATCAACTTCTACACTCTCCAAGTCTCTGTGGTTCGACCTGTGCTTGCCCTGTGTTGCTTGTCGACACTGTGCACTTGCAGTATACACAATAGTAGGTATCTTTCCGATCCTAACACACTTCCTGAAGAGGCTAAAATACTATACAAAAAATAATAAGACCTTTACTTAGGAAGGCATGATAAGACCACAGCAATTAATGAAATTAATTCCATCAATATCATTGAAGAATTTTTACAAGAATATATATCATGAAGTCCTAACAAAGAAGACAATTCCATCAGTATCATTGAAGAATTTTAAAGAGAATATATATCATGAAGTCCTAACAAAGAAGACAATTCCATCAATATCATTGAAGAATTTTTACAAGAATATATATCACGAAGTCATACCAGAAGAGGCGATTTCATTCGCGATCAAAGACGGATACATGTAAGAAAATACACAAGTAAACTTGCGAAGATGATTAAATGAATGGAGGCAACTCAAAGATATATCAATTTTACCGCAGCAAAATGAGCTAAGTAACACAAACATTAGCTATGCATCATAATAGATAAGTATTCTCATCATACATGCATTATACTTGCATCATAAAAGCATTGCATAAACATTTCATGGCATGAGCATTGCATACACATTTCATAACATAATCATTACATAAATATTATATTCGCACAAGTATTTTACAAAATTTTACAGGATAATACCGCGAAACTTCGCAGAAACATTCATAATTCGCAACACTATATTCACAACACTATTCAGAAGTTCAGAAATTCGCAGAGAAACTCAGAAATTCGCAGAAATATTTAGAAGATAACATGATTACCACTTGAGGCAGAAGAAACATAACAATAGAGACGCAATTCAATTATTCAACATTTTCTTAAGAATTCTCCCTCGTAGATAAAGAACAGAGGCAACTATGGATACCCAAGAAAATATTTTATGTTCTTTATCTTCTCAGCAAGAATCCTCACCAAAAATGGAATAATAATTTCACATGAACAGAGGCAAGATTTATCACTCTCATTCAAGGACGAATACTTCTTATATATTTCGAGGATTAAATACTTCTTAAGGATACTTCATACTTCTTATATATTTCGAGGATTGAGTACTTCTTATACTTCTTCAAGGATATTTTATATTTATTATACTTCATACTTCTTCAAGATACTTCGCACACTTCATACTTCGCAGGATGATACTTCTAATTACTTCTTAAAGCTTCAGAACTTCGCAAAAGAATAGAGGCAAGTATATACTTTTTGAGTTTGATATTCTTTCACTCGTTCCTTCATCAACAAAGATCAAAGACTACTACAACGGATTTTTTCTTAAAGATCGCTCTTCAAGCAATATTCAAGAAAAAAGAGGCAAGATGTAGGAGCGGAATATCACAACAAATGATAACTTACGAAATTGTGGAGAGAAAAGACATCTTGCGAACAAAGAACATTTTGCGAGCAAAGGAAATCACGAGGAAAGCAAAAGAAGTTCGCGAAGATAACTTACGAAGGTTCGCAAGATAATTCTCAAATCCGAAATGGCGGGACAACACAACTGTCATCTTTTGTAAGATCATATAAATAGCCATTTAGGCATGAGAAGAAGGGGAGGTATTTTTTAGAGAGAGGATAATTTTAGGAGGAGAGAGAAAAATGTTAGGAGAGATTTTATTTTCTTTATCATCTTCTTCCCCAAGAAATTCTAGAGCTCCAAATATTCATTAATGGAGTTTCAATTGTACAATCATGTAATTACATACAATCACTAGTGAAGAACCGTGGATGTAGATCACATTGATCGAACCACGTAAAAATATTTGTGTCACTTTTATAATTTTAGTACTTTAATTCTTAGTTTCATAGAAAATTAATTAGATTTAGGAATCATTTTAATGGATTCTTATGAGGGTGTAGTTGTGAGATAATCCGCAACTACAAGCAATCTTTAAGAAAAAACTCGTTGTTGTAGTAGTCTCTAATCTTTGTTGAAGAAGGAACTAGCGAAAGAATACCAAACTTAAAAAGTATATACTTGCCTCTATTCTTTTGCGAAGTTCTGAATCTTTGAGAAATAATTAGAAGTATCATCTTTTTAAGTACACGAAGTATGAAGAATGAAGTATGCGAAGTATCCTTGAAGGAGTATAAGAATTACTCAATCCTCGAAATATATGAAGTATCCGCTCTTGAATGAAAAATATTGCCTCTATTCATAAGAAATTATTTCTTCATTTTTGGTGAGAATTCTTGCCCATTTTGGAAATGATTCTTGCCGAGAAGATAAAGAACATAAAATATTTTCTTTGTAATCCATAATTGCCTATGTTCTTTATCTATGAAGGAGAATCCTTGAGAAAATGTTGAATGATTAAATTGCGTCTCTATTCTTATCTTGCCTCTGCCTCAAATGGTAATCACTTTAAGAAATTAATCACATTCTGCTAAATAATCACAATTCCTGCGAAATTCTGGATGAATATATGAGTTTATGAATGAGTCTGCGTGAATATGAATAACCCTGCTAATTTCTGAGTTTTTCTGCGAATTTTTGAACATTTATGCGAAGTTCTGAATAGTGACGCAAATAGTACTGCGAATTATGAATAGTTCTGCGAATAGTGTCGCAAATAGTGCTGCGAATTATGAATAGTCCTGCGAATTATGAATGGTCCTGCGAAATTTCGCGGTATTACTCTATAAAATACTTGTGCGAATATAATATTTATGTAATGATTATGTTATGAAATGTGTATGCTTATGCCATGAAATGCTTATGCAATGCTTTTATGATGTGAGTATGATGCTTGTATGATGAGAATGCTTATCTATTGTAATGTATAGCTAATGTTTGGGTTACTTATCTCATTTTGCCGCGGTAAAATTGATGTAGCTTTAAATTTCCTCCATTCTCCATTTCTTTGACTTTTTCTCTAGTGTGAGCATTTCTCTTTATTCTCGCAAGTTTATTCTCTTGTGCCTCATTTTTCTGGATCATTGTATCTCATTGTTATTTTTTCCACCATTTATTCCTGAAATATAATCATCTTCGCAAGTTTACTTGCGTTCTCTCTAGTGGTCTTATTTTCTCTTTTGGATCTTCTTTTTGTAAAACTTGTGTACTTCTCTCTTTCTTTCTTGCGACTATTTTCTACGACAAATTGTAATTTCCATTCTATGCATTCCCATACTTGCCTCTTGTTATTGATCTGCAATATGATAAATGAAATAAGACTAATATAAAGTCGTTAGCAATCTGTTATACGCTTGTAGGTATAACCTCTCTTGTGGTCTTATTTTGCCTTCCTAGTTAAAGGTCTTATTATGCCACTTGTCTGCGACAAGATCGCAGGACATTCTTACATTTTCTTTCTTAAATTCACCACAAAAACTAATTTTTTCTCTTAGTCTTCTCATGTATTTAAATTGTTGATGATGATTACTCTCTAAAAATGTAATTTCTTCCATGAAATTTCCATTTTAACCCTAAAATTTTTTAGATCTAAAAATATACATGAACAGTAGCTAATCTTTCTTGGAATTTTCTTGAAAAATCATCCTTTTTACATAGTTTTGCATCTTCGTCATTTTCTTTTATGGTCTTTCACTGTGTTGTCAGTGTTTTCTTGAAGACACAATCTTTCCGTTAGATAATTTCCTCTCAAAATTCTTAGATCCTACGAATTCTAACTTTCCCAGTAGCTAATTTATTTGAATCTTCTTCAATCTATCAAATAGCAGGTAGTGTTTCTAGCACCAAAATGTAATTGCAGGATTTCCTATAACACACCCCTTATCATATCTTGATAACAATTTCTAGATCTAAATATAAAAATGGTGATAAAAATATTAAAATTATAAATGGACACCAAGATTTTTTACGTGGTTCGATCAATGTGATCTACATCCACGGTTCTTCACTATGATAATTTGTAGCTACATCAATTTACATTTACAATCTCCATTAATGGAGTTCTTGGAAGAATTCTAGATCTAGTTTTAGGGAAGAAGATGATAAAGAAAATACATTTTCTCTCTCTAAAAATCTCGCAAAATATCTTTCTCTCCCTTCCTAAAATTATCTCTCCTTTTCTCTCTCCTGCTCTCTTCTTTATATAGGTAATTACATAGTGGATGACAGCTCATGACAACTCATTTACAGCTAAGCTTTCCCTTAATTTCGGATCTGAGTTCTGCAGTAATATCTTTCGCAAGCTTTCTTCATTTCTCTCAAGTTTCTGTTACATTTCCCTCAAGTCTCTCCATGTCTCGCAGGATTCTTTCTTCTTTCTACATTTCTTGCGAACTATCACCTTATTCTTGCGAGTAATGATAAAATCTTCACATATTTCGTCATTTCTTATAATTATTTGCGACACTTTCCATGTGTGGCAGAAATCCTTGCAAGAGCGTTGTTGTTGCTAGATTCTGCTCCTACATTTTGCCTCTTTTTTCTTGAATATTGCTTGAAAAGCAATCTTTAAGAAAAAACTCGTTGTTGTAGTAGTCTATGATCTTTGTTGACGAAGGAACTAGCGAAAGAATACCAAACTTAAAAAGTATATACTTGCCTCTATTCTTTTGCGAAGTTCTGAAGCTTTGAGAAATAATTAGAAGTATCATCTTTTGAAGTACACGAAGTATGAAGAATGAAGTATGCGAAGTATCCTTGAAGGAGTATAAGAAGTAATCAATCCTCGAAATATATGAAGTATCCGCTCTTGAATGAAAAATATTGCCTCTATTCATGCGAAATTATTTCTTCATTTTTGGTGAGAATTCTTGCCGAGAAGATAAAGAACATAAAATATTTTCTTGGTAATCCATAATTGCCTCCCAAAATGAAGATTTTTGGTGACACCAAGATTTTTTACGTGGTTCGATCAATGTGATCTACATCCACGGTTCTTCACCATGATAATTTGTAGCTACATCAATTTACATTTACAATCTCCATTAATGGAGTTCTTGGAAGAATTGTAGATCTAGTTTTGGGGAAGAAGATGATAAAGAAAATACATTGTCTCTCTCTAAAAATCTCTCTCTGCAAAATATCTTTCTCTCCCTTCCTAAAATTATCTCTCCTTTTCTCTCTCCTGCTCTCTTCTTTATATAGGTAATTACATAGTGGATGACAACTCATGACAGCTCATTTACAGCTAAGCTTTCCTTTAATTTCGGATCTGAGTTCTAAGGTAATATCTTTCGCAAGCTTTCTTCATTTCTCTCAAGTTTCTGCTACATTTCCTTCAAGTCTCTCCATGTCTCGCAGGATTCTTCCTTCTTGCTACATTTCTTGCGAGTAATGATAAAATCTTCACATATTTCGTCATTTCTTATAATTATTTGCGACACTTGCCATGTGTGGCAGAAATCCTTGCAAGAGCGTTGTTGTTGCGAGATTATGCTCCTACAGGATGACAGCTAAGCTATCCTTTAATTTCGGATCTGACTCGCGATACTCTCGCAGTAGTTGTAATGTTAATTTTCGCAGATGAAATAATCTTCGCAGGATCGTCATGCTATTCTCGTGTTTCAGTTACCATCATCCGTTATGTCATTCTTCGAGTCATTCTGCGATACTCGCAGTGTGTTGTTGAAGAACTCGCATAAATGTTGTTTATAAATTTCGCAAGAGTATTATTGTGGCGATATTTTGATCCTACATCTTGCCTCTTCTCATGTATTTTCTGCGAAGGGGAAAAGATCATGAGAATTGAAACTTTTTAAAACGCCGCAACTATTCATCTTTTCAGGTTCTTCTGTTCTGACACGTTTCTGCATTCTTCGCCAGATTTATTACACGTATCTTTTCTTCCATTCAATTTCTAACACATCCTTTTCAACCGTTGCACTTCAACCGTTCACGTCTTCTCTTCACATTAAATGCACTTATCTTCTCGAGAATTCTTACCTTCTATATATATCTTATCCATTCTTCTCTTTTCTTCTTTTTACTTTCTCTTTCCTTCTCTCTGCAATTTTACTTTTCTTCTGTAACTTCCGCATCTGCTACTGTTGTAACATTTCTCTTATTCTTTTAATCTTTTATTCTTTTCTTCATTCCCATACTAAGAATGCCTCCATCTGGTCATAAAAATCTAATTGCCTTTGAAAAAAATGCAGAAGAAGCTTCAAGATATAGGTTTTACTTTATCCACCATTACCGATCAAAACCCTAGGGCTGAGGTCTCTGTTAAATTATTTTCTGATCATCCGTGTAAACGCGAGAAGATCATAGTCTCACTAGGTCAGCTTGAAGTTGGCCTTCCCATTCCTCTTTATGACCCTGAACTTCCTTTATTCTATGAAATACTTTCTCATGCGAAGTTCTCGCGGGTTGTATATCAGTTGAATGGGGATTGCATTCGTTTGATGCTTGAGTTTTCTACTCGCGGTGCCGGTAAGGAATCTCTTTACCCCCCTGAAGTGAAGAACCCTAAATTTGCTAAAGTTACAATTGTTCCTGCGAAGTATACTGTAAAAAATTTCTTCGCGAATTATGAAATAATCCCCATGAGGAAGGATAGCACTTGTTGGGGTGTTCGCTTACAGAATAAGGATGACGTTGCTGAAGATAAAGTTCTTATGTTAGATGTTGACTGGCATCCGGGCAATAATCCATCTCCTCGGTATTCTAATGATGATAAATGGTGTATTTTTCCAATTATTTTTAGAGGGCCCATACATCTCTGGTTCTCATGCTTTACCTCTGAATCTCGCAGAGCACCATCCATGGGTGTTCAGCTGGCCTGAAAGGATTACAGAGGTATGTTCCCGATTTTTTTCTTAAATTACCATTATTATATTCCTCATGCTTTTATATATACCCTCGCTGACTACTCCAATTTTATCAGATTAAAAGGATGAAAGCTATCTACAAGAAGTTAGGGAAACCCAATACCTTATTAGCTCTTAAATCACTCAAAAATGAAGTAAGAAATATTCCTTTATGATTCTTAAAAATATATTGTTTCCTCTATTTCTTATCTTTATCTGTGTTTGAAGGTTATTAAAGAAAGTGAACCCGTTAAGGTTTCAAAGACTAAGGATAAAGGCAAAGGTGCTCCTCGCAGGGAGAAATCTGCTCCTCTTTCAAAGAAAAGAAATGTAGGATCAAAATATCGCCACAACAACGCTCTTGCGAAATTTATAAACAACGTTTCTACGAGCGTCGCAATGATTCAAAGAATGACCTAACGGATGACGGTAGCAGAAACACGAGAAGAGCATGGCGATCCTGCAAATATTATAGCATCTGCGAGAATAAGCATCACAACTGCTGCGAGAATATCGCGAGTCAGATCCGAAATTAAAGGACAACTTAGTTGTCATCCACTATGTAACTACCCTATACAAAGAGAGACAATAGACTCAGAGAGGGAGATGAATTTTTGAGTGTTGAGAAAATTTTGAGGAGAGAGAAAGTTCTTGTGAGCGGTTGTATTCTTGATTTCTTCCATTTCCTGTAACATTTCTGAGAATTAATCAATAAAAGTGTTGTTCTTAATCTTCAAATATGTGTTGATTATTATGAATTATTGTGAGGGGTGTAGTGTAGGAATTCCTGCAACTACATAATGACGCTAGAAACAGGGATTAAACCTGTGATTTGTAAAAATTTGAAGAAATTGGAAAATATTTTTACGTGATTTACAGTAATACATTAAATTTGAAGGAATGGCTAGAAGAAGAAATACATCAGAACAACCAACAACCATAAGGAGGAGTAAAAAACTTGCTAGAAAAGAGACAAATGAAATAGGAGAATCTTCAAGATTAAGAGCGAGTAACAGAACAAGATATAATGGAGAAAATCAAGTTCAACAACCGAATCAGCAAACACCGATACAAGATAAAACTGTGGATTATGACAGAGTGAGCGTGCATACTTGGAGATCAGATTCAGTAGAAGAAGCAGAAAATCGACAATTAAGAAATGGAAGGCGAGAGGGAAGAGATCAAGAAGCGGTTGGAGTATTAATTCATGGAGATGACGAAAATGAAGCAGTAGGGTCTTTAAGACAAAGAATACAAGAGGAAAGAAGGTTAGAGGCGGAAGAACGCGCGAATTTAACAAGACAAAACCACAAGTTAAGAATGGAGAATTTGAGATTATAAAATAGGAGATCAAGAAGTACTGCAAGATCAAGTTCAAGATCATTTAGAGATGAAGCAAGGAGAAATTCCCCTATGAGAAATGTTGGTGAAAATATTCGAGCAGAACTGCAAAATCCAAATGAAGAGCAGCGTTATGGAGAAGAAGAGATGATTAATGATCGCTTCATTCCGCGTGGTGAAACTGTGGATGATAGACGTAATAATAGAAATCAAGAGGGTGTAAATAACCAAGATGGAGAAGAAAATCGAGAAGAAGATAGGAGAATATTACATGAGCGAGAAATTCAAAGAAACCGAAGAATAATTGAGGATGAAATTGAGAGACAATGTGATGAACAAGCACGTCTAGCTTGTGAAAGAGAAAGATTGAGAGCAGAAGTGGAAGAACAAGAGCTTCAAGAAGCAATACGTCAGAATAATCATGACAATCGAGAAAGGAGACGCGCAAGAAATCGCAACAATGAAATATCAATGAGGAATATGATAGAATACAAAGAATAATAGAAAGACAACGAAGAGAAACGATGATAAATGAAGAAAATTGCAGAAGAGAAAATGAAATGCATAATCATTTGCGAATTCATGAAGGAGGTGAAGAAGAAAATCGTGGGAGAAGGCAGAATGAAGATGCTGAAGAAGAAGCACGAAATCTCGCAAGGCAAGAAAGACATGAACGCAGAAAAAGGGAAGCTGCACTGAAAAAACCAATGGAGCAAAATTCAGCTGGGAATGAACAGATCTTGAGAGAAATATAAAAAATGAGGGGAATGTTAAATAACAGAAGAGAGGGAGGCAGAAGATAACTTGATGAGGCCATTGAAGAAGCTGCGAAAACCCCATTCACCCAAGAAGTACAATTAGGAGGAATACCCCCAAAATGCAATTTGCCAACGTTAACCAGTATCTTTGATGGAACTACTTGTGCTATTCAACATGTCAAAGCTTATGTTAGATATATGCTACAGTGGGAAAACCATGATGCTGTATTATGCAAATATTTCACATCCAGCTTAACTGGCGAGGTGCTAAAATGGTTCGAAGGTTTACCTAAGAACACTATAACTTCTTTCAACCATTTACAAACTACATTTATGGGAGCATACATAAGCAACAATTCTACACGGCCTGGCATTGAAGATGTATTTGGGTTAAAACAGAGGGTTGGCGAGAGTTTGAAACATCTAACCATAAGATGGAAGACAATGTGTAATGAGATGGCAGGAAGAGTGGATGAGAGATACTCATTTTATCTTTCATTAATGCTATGTTCGCAACCAATCTGGTGTATATAAAATTTTTTAGAATCAAAAATACAATCACCATGACGGAGCTACGAGAGTTGCAAGAAGAATACATTGCATTGGAGGAGAAAAAAACGAGATGGAGTCATATCCCATTGTGAACACCAGTTCAGGTGCATCAAACACAAGTCTACTTCCCAGATTAATAAATACAGTAGCGAGCACTTCGCAGGTGAAGCAAGAAAAGAGTATGAATGATGATCAGTAGAAAATAGTATCTATGGGAAGCAGAGATCAAGAAGAGTTCGAAAGGGAAAGAAAATTCTTTAGTCGAAGTGGAAATAATAAGATTCAAAGGCTTGATTAGACGCAAGAGACTTATGGTGGTCAAAGACAAAATTATTATAGAGGGAAAGGAAGTCAGAAGATAATATGGGAAGAAATTAAGACGCCACCTCTAAATTCTAGCATAGAGAAAATTTGGGAGGCTATAATTTTGATGGAGGACATACCCGTACCCTGGAATATGGGAAAAGAGCCACACCCAAATAATCGAAGTCTAGAATTTTTCTCTTATCATCATTTTCATGGTCACTCAATAAATGAATGCAGGAATGTAAAAAGAATCATCTTGAGGATGATAGATCAGGGAAAATTAAACCATTTTCTAATAGGACATCCACAGTCTCAGCAATTACCGCCACCATCAGAAATTCGCAGAGTGAATACAACAAAGGGAGGAGAAACGTTTGTGATAGAAGTTGGGGAAAAAGCGAAGAATTTATTCTGTAACTCCATCATACATTCATACAAAACAATAAAAGATTTCCACGACAATGTTCTAAGCAGAGTTTTCGCGAGAGATGCTGATGTGAGAGAAATAATGAATATTTCGAAAGCTTTGTCATTAGAAGAGTGGAAAAAGAAGACAATTTCTTTCACTGCACAAGAAGTACCTGAGCTAGGCGAGATGCATGACAACCCACTAGTAGTAAGATTAGAAATAAATCCAAAACAAAGGGAAGATGAAGAGAAAGATGAGGATGATGAGGCCGAAGACTCGTGGGCAATTAACAAAGTTTTAATTTCCCCGGGGAGTTCTGTAGATATCCTATTCTATCACACTTATAAAACAATGGTAAGCAGAGATGAGGATCTAATACCTTCAACCTATAAAATATATGGTTTTAATGGTACTGCTAACAAGCCCAAAGGGGAAATTACAATGCGAATTCCATTGAAGGGAATATCTTCTAAAATTATATTCTGTGTTGTCGATGTTGAATCTCCTTACAATGCCTTGATTGGATGGCCTTGGATGCATGGGATTCTAGGTGTAGCATCAACATTCCACCAATGCATTAAGTTTCCCCATCCCAGTGGTATTGGAGTCATAAAGGGAGATTGGACTGGGGAAAAAAAGTGCTATGAAATTGATATGGAATCTTGCGAGGAAAGGGCTGCGAAGAACATAAATTGGAAATAAAATATCAAACAAAAGAAAAGAAGTGAAAGGCTGATGGTTGATACAGTAGAAAGGCGAGAATAAGGAATTCTGTGAAGTCAACATGTGCTGAAACCAATATATGGCGAGCGTCTCGCAGATGGAGAACATATAGCAAAGCGCAACAAAAAAGCAGAAGCAAAAAATAGTAAGTAGAAAAGGTAAAATTTCTAGATCGTAAAATATAAGAGATGTATGAATAATTTGTTGAAGAAAATGTTACAAAAGGAATGTTTTGATTCAATGAAAAAGATAAAATTGAAAAATTGTACAAGAGCTGAAATGCAAAAAGAGAAAATCAAAGAAACGCGAAAATTTCGTAGAAACGCAAATAAAATTTTGCAGAGATATATTAGAATGGGACGAACCTTTATGGCGTACACCCTAGTTCACGGATAAAATTTTGCAAGAGGCAAATGTAAGACCTAAAGTGTGTCATATAAGGGGGTATCTCTTTGCATGGTTCAGGGATAAGGTTACACCGCTGATGGAATCTGAGTCATGGAGATTTGGGTCCCATGAAAGCCTATCCAGGAGAGGTACCTTGGATTTCCAACTATATATATATATTAACAGTTGGACGACCGAGGGTATCTTCTAAGGAGTGCAGAGTACGACCAAGGCGCCGAGGTACACGGTTGAGCCAAGAGTGCCCGGGATGGATGAACCTACCTTGGCCATTCTTGGAAAGTCTTGGCTATGATGCACTCGGCCCGAAGAAAACCCCACTTAGGGTGCAGTCTCGTAACTATAAGCCATATAGGCAAAAATGATAAGAGGCTGCGAAAATAACTGGTTGTTGTTAAGACCGGATGGGAGGATCTAGTCTTGTATGGCCGATGTACGCCTCCTTGAAGGGTCAACCAAGGGGAAGATAAGGGAGGCACCCTCCATTAGGGAGCTGACAGTGTCAAAAAAGGCGCAAATATCATGAGGCTTTATATTCGCAAGAATATTTATGCTTGTCATATTTGTGCAATAATTATACAGAGGCAAAAATCCATGAGAAAAATATAAGATGAGATCAATGGGTTTTTACATGAAAGTGTAAAGACGTCATGTGATTTCATCACAAGACGGAAATGTCATGGGGCTTTGTCTTCGCGAGAAGACTTAGGCCTGTCATATTTTCGCAGATAAATTGACAAAGCACGGATAAGGCAAGATCAATGGGTCTTTGCATGCGAATGTAAGGACGTCCTGTGATTTTGTCACCAACACAAAACATGGCTAAATAAGACCTTTAACTAGGAAGCAAAAATAAGACCACAAGAGATCAAGATTGAATGACTGCGAAATTTACGCAGAGATCATGAGATTATGCAGATATAACTTGAGATATTTACGCAGATATTGAGGCAAAAATTTACAAACAGATCTTATTCAAAATTAATTTGTTCAATCTTTCATATTGCAGATGAATAACAAAGGCAAGTATGGGAATGAACAGAATGATAAAATTATTATTCATCTTTATATGACAGATTTACGCAGATAGTTAAAAATTAATAAGCATATTGATTAACCATATTGCGAAAATGAATTTTTTTTCTAATATATGCAGATGGAAACAAAAGTAATCTATAACACCAAGGAACCTTAGAAGCTGGAGAAATTCGCAGCAATGTATTACAAGGAGAAAGAGATGAACTTACAAATATTACAAAAAGATTTAAAGAGAAGATAAAGCTATTTAGATCCTTCATTATCTTCACTAAAGTCCCCCTCTTCATCTTCATTATATTCTTCATCTTCTTCAGACTCTTCAGCTTTGCTATCAGAGATGATAAGATTAGGGACGTTCTCTAGAATTTCATTCGCGAGATAAGGATACGTAGAATGGGAAATTTTATTATCATAACAGACTATTTTAATAGAATCATTGCGAACACCAACAAGAGTATTGCTAAAATTCGCCAGAGTAATCTGAAGTTGCTTTTTGAACTTGAAGCATTTCTCGTTGCGAGAAGATAGAAGTTTTGCGAGTTGCCCTTTCTCTTCTTCCAATTCTCCAATTCTTTGGTGAAGATTTCCTTCAGATGCTGCGAACAAATGACAACATATTAATAAAATAGTGGAGAATCAGTTAAAGATGGATTAGTGGAAAAACAAGAATAACCACCTTCTCTTTCAAAGATAATATCCTTAATTAAGGTAGAATGATCAGCTTGAAGACTAACATCTACACCTAAATTATTTCTTGCGTTATCAAGAATCTTTGCAGCCAGGCAAACTCATCATCATTACTAATGAGAAAACGAGAGCGAACTTGATTTTCCTTCTTCACAAGAGCATTTTTCTCGCAGATAAGTCTGTCCCTTTCAATTTGAATATTGAGAAGAGTTTTATGGAAATCTGCTAAAGCTTGAGCACCATTTTTAGCAATGAGGTCTTTTTCGTCACTAATATTACTGTACTTGGTTCTTAATATATTAGTTTCCTATTTTGAGTAAATATAAAGGCATTTCAACTTGTTGGTTAAACCCAAGTTGAATCTATGTTCAATTTTTAAGAGAAGAAATTTGGATCTAAGTTCATCTATAGAAAGACATCTAATTTGATCATCTGAAAGGCTACTTAAATAATTATTAAGGCGATCAAGAAGGGTGTCCTCATCTACAGGTTCAGTAAAAGAGCGGAGGAATGTAGCCTCATCAGTAAGATCATAAACATCTGCAAAAATGGTTGTTTGAATAAGCTAAAATAGGATAAAAGAATTAAGAGAAAAAGGGATGAATTCATACCATAGAGTTGCTGGTTAGCTTTTTCAAGATCGGATATCTTTTTCTTGTCACTCGAAGCATCAATTTCTAGTTGTTTATTTTTCTTGCTAAGTTCAGCAATTTCATCTTCTAGCTCTCCATCCTTCTTGCGAAGAATAGCAGATTCAGATTCCAATTTTTCATTTTTCCCGCGAAGAACATCATTCTTCTTTTCAAAAGTTGCACGTCTCCTCTCCAGGTCCGAGGCAACAACAAAAGAATCTCTTCCAGCCTGCGAAGGAAATTAAAAATTGTCAAGACAAATATAAATTAAAACATGGCGAATACACAAATGTGGCGAAGAAATGAGAACATACCAGAGCGCTAAGTGAATGTAAGAAACTTGGAGATATAGATCTTGAAACCCCGCGAAGAGATTCATTATTCTCCAAGAAAGGGGCATCAAAGATAGTTTCCATAGATTTGCAAGCTTCAGCAAGAGGAGTATCGCCAATCCCTAACATAGTATCAGAGAATATGCTGGAAAGCTGAGACATAGAAGACTCAGGTTGGGAGAATTCCTTTGCATGAGTGATATCAGCATCATCATCATCGCCATAATCATCGTTGTTATCATCGCTATAACTCTCGCTGGACTGAAGAGTTGAAGGAGATGGGGATTGCATTTTTCTTTTCTTTGAAAGAGGAGCACCAGAATTCTCCTTACGAGAAGCATCAGATTTCTCCTTGCGAGCATCACCTTTGCCTTTTCCCTTGGTCTTCACAACTTTAACATGTTCTATTTCTTCAATGACCTTCAAACACAGATAAAGATAAGAAATAGAGGCAACAATATATTGTTAAGAGTCATAAAGGAATATTTCTTACTTCATCTGTGAGTAATTTAAGAGTTGATAAAGTACTGGGTTTCCCAAAATTCTGGTAGCTAGCTTTCAGTCTTTCAATCTGGTAAAATTGGAGGGATCAGCGAGAGTATATATCAAAACATGAGGAAAATAATAATGGAAACTTAAACAAAAATTTCGGGAATATACCTCTGTATTCATTTCAGGCCATATGAACACCCATGGTTGGTATTCTGCGAGATTTGCAGGAAAAGCGTGAGAACCAGAGATGTATGGACCCCTAGAAATAATGGGAAGATACACCATTTGTCATCATTAGAGTGGCGAGGAGATGAATTGTTGCCCGGATTCCAGTCAATGTCCAACATAAGAACTTTGTCTTCACCAATGTCATCCTTTTTATGTAAGCGGACACCCCAAAAAGTGCTATCCTTCCTTACAGGGATTATTTCATAATTCGCGAAGAAATTATCTACAATATACTTCGCAGGAACAATTGGAACATCTTTGAATTTAGGGTTCTTCGCTTCAGGAGGGTAAAAATATTCCTTACCAGCACCGCGAGTAGAAAACTCAAGCATCAAACGAATACAATCCCCATTCAACTGATAGATAGCCGGCGAGAATTTCGCATGAGAAAGTATTTCGTAGAATAAAGGAAGTTCAGGGTCATAAAGAGGAATGGGAAGGCCAGCTTCAAGTTGACCTAATGAGACTATGATCTTCTCTCCATTACACGGATGATCAGAAAATAATTTAATGGAGAGTTCAACCTTAGGGTTTTGATCAGGAATGGTAGATAAAGTAAAACCTCTATCTTGAAGCTTCTTTTGCATCTTTTTAAAAGCAATTAGATTTTACGATCATATGGAGGCATCCTTAGTATGGGAATGAAGGAAAGAATAGAAGATCAAAAGGATGAGAGAAAAGGTACAACAGTAGCAGATGCGGAATTTGCGGAAGAACAGTGAAATTGTATAGAGAAGGAAGAAGAAAGTAAAAAGAAGAAAAGGGAGGAATGAAGAGGGTATATATAGAAGATAAATGCATTTAATGCGAAGGAAAGACGTGAGCGGTTGAAACACAGCGGTTGAGAAGGATGTGTCAGAAATTGAATGGAAGAAAAGATACGTGTAATAAATCTGGCGAAAAATGCAGAAACGTGTCAGAACAGAAGAATGTGAAAAGATGAATAACTGTGGCATTTTAAAAGAATTCAATTCTCATGATCTTTTCCCCTTCGCAGAAAAGACATGAGAAGAGACAAGATGTAGGATTAGAATATTGCCACAGCAATGCTCTTGCGAAATTTATAAACATCGTTTTTGCGAGCGTCGCAGACTGATTCAAAGAATGACGTAACAGATGACAGTAACAGAAACACGAGAAGAGCATGGAGATCCTGCGAAGATTACATCATCTGCGAGAATAAGCATCACAACTGCTGCGAGAATATCGCGAGTAAGATCCGAAATTAAAGGAAAACTTAGCTGTCATCCACTATGTAACTACCCTATATAAAGAGAGCCAATAGACTCAGAGAGGGAGATGAATTTTTGAGTGTTGAGAAAGTTTTGAGGAGAGATAAAGTTCTTGTGAGCGGTTGTATTATTGATTTCTTCCATTTCCTGTAACATTTCTGAGAATTAATCAATAAAAGTGTTGTTCTTAATCTTCAAATATGTGTTGATTATTATGAATTCTTGTGAGAAGTGTAGTGTAGGAATTCCTGCAACTACAAGAAAAGTGCAATCCCCATCTCCTTCAACTCCTCAATCTATTGAAAGTTCAAGTGATGATATTGATAATGAGGATGATGATGGTGATGCTGATATCTCTTCCGCGAAGAAATCCTCCCAACCTGAGTCTTCTATGTCTCAGTTGTCTAGCATATTATCTGATACTATGTATGGTATTGGGAATGATGCTCTCACTAGCATATGTCAAGCTCTCGTAAGTTTCTTCGATGCTCCTATACTAGTTGACAATGAATCTCTTCACGAAATTTCAAGATATGTGAGTCCTAGCCTCTTAAATTCACTCAGCACTCTGGTATGTTCTATTTTCTTCGCCACATTTGTGTATTCTCATTTCCTCGCAAGGTTTTAATTTGTATTTATCTTGAAAATTTTTTGCTTTCCTTCACAGGCTGGAAGAGATTCTTTTGATGTTGCCTCAGACTTGGAGAGGTGACATGCAGCCTTTGAAAAAAAGAATATTATTCTTCGCAAGAAGAATAAAAAATTAGAATCCGAGTCTTCTAGTCTTCGCAAGAAGGGTGAATAGATGGAATCTGAAGTTGATAGTCTTCGTGAAAAGGTTAAGCAATTATAAATTGAAGCCTCCTCTTAGTCAGACACAGTTTCTAGTCTCCAAGCTGCGAATAATCAACTTTATGGTATGAAATTTCTCTTCTTTCTTTTATCCCTCTTTCCTACGACTTTATCTTATTTGATTAATCATTCTTGCAGATGTTTATGGTCTCTCTGATGAAGCTTCAACCCTTCGTTCTTTCCCTACTTCTATGGATGATAACACTCTTTTTGAACGTCTTAAAAATTCATTAAATAGTTTTTCTAATGACTAAATTACCCCCCCATAGATGAACTCAGATCAAAGTTTTGCCTCTTAGAGGTTGAACATATATTCAAATTGAGATTAACCAACAAATTTAAGCGCCATTATCATGATTTTAAAAAAGAAATCAATATTTTAAAAGAAAATAATATTAAGCTTTCAGATGATAATGACCGTATTGCTAACCAAGGTGCTCAAGTTTTAGAAGATTTCCATAAGACTCTTCTCGATGTTCAAATTAAAAGAGATAGACTTATCTGTGAGAATAATACTCTTGTTGAAAGAGAAAACCGAGTTCGCTCCCGCCTTCTCATTAGTAATGATGATGAGTTTTCTTGGGCTGCGAAGATTCTTGATAACGCCATAAATAATTTAGGTGTAGATGTTAGTCTTCAAGCTGAGCATTCTACCTTGATTAAGGATATGATCTTTGAAAGAGAAGGTAGTTATTCTTGTTTTTCCACTAATGCATTTTTTAACTGAATCTCCACTATTTTATTAATAGGTTGTCATTTGTTCGCAGCATCTGAAGGAAATCTTCGCCAAAGAGTTGAAGAGTTGGAAGAAGAAAAAGGACAACTCGCAAAACTTCTGTCTTCTCACAACGAGAAATATTCCAAGTTCAAGAAGCAGCCACAGATTACCCTGGCGAATTTTAGTAATGTTCTTGTTGGTGTTCGCAATGATTCCATTAAGATGGTCTGTAATGATCATAAAATTCCTCATTATGCATATCCTTATCTCGCGGATGAAATACCAGAGAACGTTCCTAATCTTGTCATCTCTGACAGTGAAGCTAAAGAGTCTGAAGAAGATGAAGAATATAATGAAGATGAAGGTGAAGGTGGGAAATCTGGTGAAAATAATAAAGAATCTAATGATAAATAGTTTTATCTCCTTTTCTAATCTCTTTGTAATATTTGTACATTTATTTCCTTCTCCTAGTAAGATATTCCTGCGAATCTCTCCATCTTCTAACGTTCCTTGGTGTATATATTTCTTTTGTTTCTATCTGCATACATTAAAAAACAATTCATTTTTGCAATATGGTTAATCAATATGATTATTAATTTTTAATTATCTGTGTAAATCTGCCATATAATGATGAATAACAATTTTATCATTCTGTTCATTCCCATACTTGCCTCTGTTATTCATCTGCAATATGAAAGATTGAGCAGATTACTTTCTGAATAAGATCTGTTTTTAAATTTTGGCCATAATCTCGCAGCTGTTTCTTGCTCTCTTGTGTGGTCTTATTTTGCCTTCCTAGTTAAAGGTCTTATTTTGCCACGTTTTGTTTTGGCGACAAAATCGCAGGACGTCCTTATATTCGCATATAAAGACCCATTGATCTTGCCTTATCCTTATTTTGTCAATTTATTGAGACAATATGATAGGCCTAAGTTTTCTTGTGAAAAAAAATCCCCATGACATTTCCGTCTTGCGATGAAATCACAGGACGTCTTTACACGTTCATGTAAAAACCCATTGATCTCATCATATCTTTTTCTCATGGGTTTTTGCCTATGTATAATTGTTGTACAAATATGACAAGCCTAAATATTCTTTCGAACATAAAGCCTCATGACATTTGTGTCTTAAGACACTTATCAGCTCCCTAATGGAGGGTGCCACCCTTATCTTCCCTCTGGTTGTCCCTTCAAGGAGGCGTACATCGGCCATACAAGACTAGCTCCTCCCATCCGGTCTTAACAATAACAAGTTGTTTTTGCAGCCTCTTATCCCTTTTGCCTATATGACTTATGGTTATGAGACTGCACCCTAAGTGGGGTTTTCTTCGGGCCGAGTGCATCATAGTCAAGACTTGCCAAAAATGGTCAGGGTAGTTTGATACGCCCCTGGCACCCTTGGCTCAACCGTGTACCTCAGCGCCTTGATCATACTTTGAACTCCTTAGGAGAGACCCTCGGTCATACAACTTTTAATATATATATATATATATAGTTGGAAATCCAAGGTACCTCTCTTGGATGGGATTTCATTGACCCCAAATCTCCATGACTCATGTTCCAGCAGTGGTATAACCTTATCCTTGAGCCATGCAAAGAGATACCCCCTTATATGACGTACTTTAGGTCTTGCATTTTCCTCTTGCGAAATTTTATCCGCGAACTAGGGTGTACGCCATAAAGGTTCGTCCCATTCTAATATGTCATTATTCTTTGATTTTCTCTTTTTGGATTATAGCTCTTGTATGATTTTTCAATTAAATATTTTTCATTGAGTCAAAATATACTTTTGTAAAATTTTCTCCAACAAATCATTCATACATCTCTTGTATTTCACGATTTAGAAATTTTACCTTTTCTACTTACTATTTTCTGCTTCTGCTTTTTGTTGCGCTTTGCTACTTTTTCTCTATCTGCGAGACGCTCGTCATCTATTGGTTTCAGCACATGTTGACTTCGCAGCATTCCTTCTTCTCACCGTTCTACTGTATCAACCATCAGCCTTTCACTTTTTTTCTTTTGTTTGATATTTTAATTCCAATTTATGTTCTTCGCAGCCCTTTCCTCGCAAGATTCCATATCAATTTCATAGCACTTTTTTCCATCAATCCAATCTCCCTTTATGACTCCAACACCGCTGAGATGAGGAAACTTAATGCACTGGTGGAAAGTTGACGTTACACCTAGAATCCCATGCAACCAAGGTCGGCCAATCAAGGCATTGTGAGGAGATTCAACATCGATAACACATAATAGAATTTTAGAAGATACCCACTTCAGTGGAATTCTCATAGTGATTACCCCTCTAGGTTTATGGCAGTACCATTAAAACCATAGATTTTATAGGTTGAAGGTATTAGATCCTCATTTCTGCCTCCTATTGTTTTATAAGTATGATAGAACATGACATCTACAGAACTCCCCGTATTAATTAAAAATATATTGATTGCCCATGAGTCTTCGACCTCATCATCCTCATCCTCATCTTCCTCTCCATCTTCTCTTTGTTTTGGATTTATCTCTAGTTTAACCACTAATGGATTGTCATGCATCTCGCCAGGCTCAGGTACTTCTTATGCAGTGAAAGAAATTGTCTGTTTTTGCCATTCTTCTAATGGCGAAGCTTTCGCAATATTCATTATTTCTCTCCCATCAGCATCTCTCACGAAAACTATGCTTACAACATTGTCGTGGAAATCTTCTATAGTCTTGTATGAATGTATGATGGAGTTACATAATAGATTCTTCGCTTTTGCTCCAACTTCTATCACAAACGTTTCTCCTCCCTTTGTTGTATTCACTCTGTGAATTTCTGGGGATGGGGGTAGCTGCTGAGACTGTGGATAACTTATTAGAAAATGGTTTAATTTTCTTTGATCTATCATCCTCAAGATGAATCTTTTTACATTCTTGCATTCATTCGTTGAGTGACCATGAAAATGATGATAAGAGCAAAATTCTGGATTTCGATTATTTGGGTGTGGATCTTTTCCCATGTTCCATGGTGTGGGTATGTCCTTCATCAAAATTATAGCCTCCCAAATTTTCTCTATGCTAGAATTTAGAGGTGGCATCTTAATTTCTTCCCATATATCTTCTGACTTCCTTGCATTCTATAATAATTTTGTCTCTGACCACCATAAGTCTCTTGCGGCTGATCAATCCTATGAATCTTATTATTTCCACTTCGATTGAAAACATTTCTTTCCCTTTCGAACTCTTCTTGATCTCTGCTTCCCATAGCTACTAATTTCTGTTGACCATCATCCATACTCTTTTCTTACTCCACCTGCGAAGTGCTCGCTACTGTATTTATTAATCTGGGAAGTAGACTTGCTTTTTCTGCAATTGAACTGGTATTTGCAATAGGGTATGATTCCATCTTATTTTGTTTCTCCTCCAAAGCAATGTATTCTTCTTGCAATTCTCGCAGCTCTGTCATTGTGATGGTGTTCTTGATTCTGAAGGTTTGGATGTATAACAGATTGGTTGTGAACATTGCATTAATGAATGATAAAATGAGATATCTCTCATCCACGCGGCCTGCCATTTAGCTGCACATTGTTTTCCACCTTATGGTTAGATGTTTTAAGCTTTCACCAACCCTTTGCTTTAATACAAATACATCTTCAATACCAGTTCGCGAAGAATTGTTTCTTATATATGCTCCCAAAAATGTAGTCTGCAAATGATTGAAATATGTTATAGTGTTCTTAGGTAAACCTTCGAACCATTTTAGCGCCTCGCATGTTAAGCTGGATGCGAAATATTTGCACAATACAACATCATGGTTTTCCCACTGTAGCATACACCTAACATAAGCTTTGACATGTTGAATAACACAAGTAGTTCCATCAAAGATACTGGTTAACGTTGGCAAATTACATTTTGGGGGTATTCCTCCTAATTATACTTCTTGGGTGAATGGAGTTTTCGCAGCTTCTTCAATGGCATCATCAAGTTGCCTTCTGCCTCCTTTTCTTCTGTTATTTAACATTCCCCTCATTTCTGCTAACTCTCTCAAGATATGTTCATTCCCAGCTAAATTTTGCTCCATTGGTATTTTCAGTGCAACTTCCCTTCTTATGCGTTCATGTCTTTCTTGCCTTGCGAGATTTTGTGCTTCTTCTTCAGCATCTTCATTCTGCCTTCTCCCGTGATTTTCTTCTTCACCTCCTTCTTGAATTCGAAAATGATTATGCCTTCCATTTTCTCTTCTGCGGTTTTCTTCATTTCTCACTGTTTCTCTTCGCTGTCTTTCTATCCTCCTTTGTATTCTATCATATTCCTCATTGATATTACCATTATTGCGATTTTATGCGCGTCTACTTTCTCGATTGTCATGATTATTCTAACGTATTGCTTCTTGAAACTCTTGTTCTTCCACTTCTTCTCTCAATCTTTCTCTTTCTCAAGCTAGACGTGTTTGTTCAGCATAATGTTTCTCAATTTCATCCTCAATTATTCTTCGGTTTCTTTGAATCGCTCATGTAATATTCTCCTACTTTCTTCTCGATTTTCTTCACCATCTTGGTTATTTCCACCCTCTTGATTTCTATTATCACGTCTATCATCCAAAGTTTCACTACGTGGAATGTAGCGATCATTAATCATCTCTTCTTCTCCATAATGCTGCTCTTCATTTGGATTTTGCATTTCCTCTCGAATATTTTCACCAGCATTTCTCACAGGGGAATTTCACCTTTCTTCTTCTCTAAATGATCTTGCAGTACTTCTTGATCTCCTATTTTGTAATATAAAATTCTCCATTCTTAACTCGTGATTTTGTCTTGTTATATTCGCGCGTTCTTCTGCCTCTAATCTCCTTTCCTCTTGTATTCTTTGTCTTAAAGCCTCTACTGCTTCATTTTCGTCATCTCCATGAATTAATCCTCCAACCGCTTCTTGATCTCTTCCCCCTCGCCTTCCATTTCTTAATTATTGATTTTCTGCTTCTTCTATTAAATATGATCGCCAAGTATGCTCGCTCACTCTGTCATAATCCACAGTTCTATCTTGTATCGGCGTTTGATGATTTGGTTGTTGAACTTGATTTTCTCCATTATTCCTTGTTCTATTGCTCCTAGTTCTTAATTTTGAAGATTCTCCTATTTCATTTATCTCTTCTCCAGCAAGTCTTCTACTCCTCCTTACGGTTGTTGGTTGTTCAGATGTATTTCTTCTTCTAGCCATTCCTTCAATTTTGATGTATTATTGTAAATCACGTAAAAATCTTCTCCAATTTCTTCAAATTCTTACAAATCACAATTTCAATCTTTACTTAGAAACATCCCTATTTCTAGCGCCAATATGTAGTTGCAGGAAATCCTACACTACACCCCTCACAAGAATTCATAACAATCAACACATATTTGAAGATCAAAACAACATTTTTATTAATTGATTCTCAGAAAAGTTACAAGAAATGAAAGAAATTAAGAATACAACTTCTCTCTTAAACTTTATCTCTCCTTAAAACTTTCTCAACACTCTCCAATTGATCTATCCCTTCTGAGTCTATTAGTTCTATTTATATAGGGTAGTTAAATAGTGGATGACATCTAAGCTATCCTTTAATTTCGGATCTGACTCACGATACTCTCGTAGTAGTTGTAATGTTAATTTTCGCAGATGATATAATCTTCGCAGGCTCGTCATGCTCTTCTCGTGTTTCAGTTACCATCATCCGTTATGTCATTCTTCGAGTCATTCTGCGACACTCGCAGTGTGTTGTTGAAGAACTCGCAGAAATATTGTTTATAAATTTCGCAAGAGTATTATTGTGGCGATATTCTGATCCTACAGTCTAATTGATTCTCTTGAAAGTATCTTGGAGTTTGTCTATTCATATTTACAAATGAATTTTCGGATGTGGTTGTTGTAACACCTCTTTTTCAATTGGTATCAGAGCAGGCAAACACGTTAAAAACCTTGTAAGTTTTTGTTTGTAGCGATATGAATATGGACAGAGGTGTTATCTCTATAAACGTACCACCAGTCTTCGATGGCTCAAATTACTTATGGTGGAAAATTGCTATGTGTGCCTTTCTTCAAGTACGTGATTTTTAATCATGGGTTTATGTGGTTAATGAATATAATCCACCTGTTTTTACAGAAGGCGATGTAACAGTTCCAAAGGATATTGGTATATATGATGCTGCCGAGATTCTTGCTGTAAAGCAAACTTCTGATGGGCTAAATGCTATCATTCATGCCATTACACCAGAGCTCCAACATCATGTGACTACTTGCACCAAATCTAAAGATGTTTGGGATATCTTAGAAACCGTATTTAAAGGGAATACATGTGAAAAGGAAGCTAGGCTTCAAAACCTAAATTCCGATTAGGAAAACCTTCATATGGAAAATGACGATTCATTTGATGAGTTTAATCATAAAGTTTCTAAAATTGTTAATGCATCTTTTGGATTGGGTAAGACTATTCCTGAAAAGGACATTATGATGAAAATTCTTTGATCGATGCTATCTAGATACGACTCTAAGAAGCATGCCATAGTTGAAGGTAATAACCTTCCAACTCTTTCCAGAAATACTCTGTTGGGAAGTTAAAGATCTTTGATCATGAGCATACATCCAAATCCGGAAAGGATGTTGCCTTCAAAGCACAAAAGAACACTAAATTACTTGATAAAAGTAAAAGTGTTTGCATCTCTAAAGATGATCTTACTGGGGCTGATTCATCGGATGAAGACTTGACAAGTCAGTCTCCTTGATCACAAGACAGTTTAGAGATCTTCTTTTGAAGAGAAGTAAACGGTTCTCCATAGATAATCCTAAGTTATTAGTTAAACCACATAATCGTGTTCCTCCTAAAAATAGGGATATTGATGAGACTGATGATGAGGATATGCCGCAATTCTTTAAGTGTAAAGGTTTTGGTCATTTTGCAAATGAGTCCAAACTAAAAAAATGAACAAAGGTTTTACAACTCTTGATGAAAACGACAAATGATTCGAAAAGTGTTGCACTTCTTTGTGAAAATATTAATTTTGATAATTGTAGCAATACATACATCAATCTTGATATTCTTTCAGAAGAAATCTCAACCGATCTGGCAGATAAAATGGATCTATCTGTTTCTACTGGAAACTATTTTTCTAATTTTTCAGGTTCCACTATGTGTCTAGCTGCCTACACATCTCGGGCATTTGAATCATCTTCCGTGTTGACATGATCTTATTGTTCTCTCAAAGGTCATGAACTTTCAAAGTATTTCAAGTACAAACATAAAATGGGATATTTCAACAAACTTCAACGAAGAGCGAATCGATTAGCAAACAAGCTCAAACTTGTTAAAAAAAATCTGAGGTATTCAAATGCATCTCTTCTTAAAAGAAGTTAGTTTCCAAAGAAAATACTAGATCATTAGAGAGAAATTTATGGTATAAACACTCTGAGAAACATGGCTCTTTGAATTCCTATCAAAAGGGTTATGGTGGACAGATCATTGTTCACCCCAGCACAACTTAATTATGTTGGTTAGTTCATCTTGTCTCATATGCTTGATAAAAAGAGACAAGATTATGCACACGGGGTAGTCAATATAGGTTGTACAGGCCGATATTAAAGGTTTTTATCGGATATCGGAAATACCTATACGATATCGAAAATATCGGCGATACAAAGACGGAATGATATTATCGGTTGTACAAGCTGGTACAGACCGATATATCGGGTTTACTTGTACACCGATAATGTCGGTTTCGTGAATAAATTTTTCATCAACATGCATCTAGTCTCTACAAATAAGTATAATGTCAATTGGAGAAGGTAAAAATCTCTAATATATTTATAATATAAAATCAATAACTATATAGTAGGATATAAGATGGAAACTATATTTAGATTGCAAGGTAGGGAAATATAAAAGATAAATATGAAGGATAATAAAAAAGATTTACCGGCATAATGGGACAACAATCACAACGATGGCTAATAAACCACCTCGTATTTTGTAAATTTGAGATATGGGTATGATTCTTATTGTTTTTTATTATGGTTTTATAATTATTTTAAATTATATATTAAATGATGTATCACCGATAAAAACCGATAATATCTTTTATTATGGTGCAGCACACCTCAGGCTTTAAGAAAAGAAATTTGTTTTAGATTTTTTGTTTTTCCTTTTTTTGCTCTTTTGAGCATTATAAGTCTGGAATTCGTGCCTCTTTTCATATCTAATTCATATTGGAAATGACTTCCCTGTTTAATCAATAAAACAGGGTTATTCTCGACAATTCTACCCTCTTTAGGGTTGAGAGTTGTGTGTGCGTGAACTTACGTGTTTAAAAGTTCCGTAACCTTACATTCCTTTTTCCTTCACTTGAAACTCTTTTTAGCATAAGATTGCTTGTTGAGATTATCTTGTGATTTCCTCTCACAATTCAGTTCATATGGATACTTCAAGCACTATGTCGTATGATGGAAAAGATGTTAATATGATTGTTAAGCCATCAATCATGAAGGAAAAAGATAAATCTCCGTTGCCTTTAACTTTGAAAAGAAAAAGAAGGAATGTGAGGAAGCCAAGAGTTGTTCCTTCAAATTCTCATAAGTTTTCTGGTGTTCTTGAAGAGTTAAAGGAAACAAGGAAGGAGATTCAAGAATTAAAGGGTATTGCTTTGATAACTCTTGAAATTCAAAAGGCCCTGGTTCGGCATCAGTTTAAAAGGTTTGTTGGATTTGAATTCTTTCTTCATGAACCTTATGTTCCCATGAATGTTGACAACAAGGAGTTCTGGGATGATAAATAATTTTTCAGAGGTCTCAATATCTAGTAAATTTATTATGAGAATTTATTCTTGTGTTTGAGAAGGATAACTAGGGTTTGGAATAGCCATTATTGTGAGTACACATAGCTATTGCCAACATTTTCATCTTGCAATGTTTTTAGATTTATTTGTTTAAATTCTAAAAGTTTATTTGGAAGATGATTTTTGCAGTATTAATCCTTATGATTTTATATATTGCAAATTTTTATGGGATATGTTGTTTACGTCCGTGAACCTTGACTGTCCCATACTTGTTCAAAAGTTAACTCTGTTATATGTCGATATGAAAGTATTTATAAAAGATATAATGAACTTTTAACTATAAAAGTTAACCATTTTATGTCATTATGCAAATATTGATGGAAGAAAAGATAAACTTTTGTTTTCAAAGATTAAGTCTATTATATGTCATTGTGCAAATAGTGATGAAAAATATAATAAATCTTTGATTATTCCGCAATATTGGTCTTTCCCTGATCCACATCTTTGTGCATATATTGTGTTACTCCGTAAGTTCTCTTATGTTGAGCATGACCAATTGAATTGATCATTTTCCATGTGGTTAATTCAATTGAGTTTTTTGGATACAAATTCATATTCTTATGTGATTTGTTAATGTCCAAAGAAATCATTCTTTTTATGTAAAAGTAAAGTCGCTCTTGTTGTTCTTTAGGGAATGACATTTTATGGGGGGGAGTTCTTAATTTAACTTGTGCTTAATTGCCAAATATTTGTGGGGAGTGCGGATGTGGGATATTGTAGTGGTTATCTCGTATATTTATCCTTGATGAATGCATTTAGTTTCGGCTATTTGATGACATCTAAACACGTGGTATGTTGTTCTTTTTTGGTCATGAAGTATCTCTATGAAAATTCATGAGGATCCCACTAGTTGTCGTACCTTTGTCAATTTATATTGACAAAAGGGGGAGAATTAATGTGTAGTTCACACTACAAATACATATGGTTTACGGATCATTATGTAAGGGGGAGTGGTTTTCATGTTGAGATGAAGTATTGACTAAGGGGGAGTGATACATATCATCATAGTATTGTTGTCAAAGTTGTGATACAATTGGACTAGGGGTGTACAAAATGCTCGGAAGCCTGCGACCTTCCATGTACCGCCCGGGTCCGAAGCAGCCCATGGGCGCCTGACATCCTATCATGGGATTGCCCGGCCTGCCCGATAATTATAAGTGGGCGGACCCGGGTTTTTGTTCAAATATTGGAGTCTGGCCTGTTAGCCTGCCCAGTAGCCTGTTTAGTTACCCGACCTACCTGATTGCTGATAACCTGGAATAAAGTTGTCTACTAGTGTGATGGATTTCTCAAGAACTTAAACTTCAAATTTGGACAATTTATTGGGATTAAAGAAAATTTTGAATTATATATCACTGTTGTGAATATGAATTGCTTAAACTATCCTTTGAACGAGCTACAGATATATCATCATTTATTAAGCCAAAAAAACAAACCTATATACTTTTAAAAAATATAAAATAATTTCTTGGTCCTGAGGCCTGCCCGACCCGACCCGACCTGGCCTGGCATGTATTGTTTCACGGGTATGGACAGGCCATGGGCATTAAATTTTTGCTACCTCCCGGCCAGTCCTGGCCTGTTAAACTTAATGGTAGTAAGGACTACAAACCTGTCTGGAACGGCCTTTGCTATAATCGGGCCTGGAATGGCCTGCCCGACACGATGTATACCCCTAAATTGGACTTTGATACTGTATAATGATACTATGACACTATATAACAATGATTGAGAGCAACCGTTTTCTCATTATTATAGCTATGGATCTTCAACAACAATGATGCGGAGTTAAAAACATTTGGAATCATTGGAGTACTTGGAAGTGACGAAGATTTCGAGTAATGTTGAAGAACCAAGGAGATCAATCATTTGGATGAGAATCTACAAAGTTTATTTATTTTGTAATCTACATATATTGATAGTTTTGTCACTAAAATTGACAAAGGGGGAGATTGTTAGAGCACGGCTCGGTCGAACTCGCAAGCGTTGCTATCTCAAGATTGTTTGTCAATGTTAGTGATCAAAACTATAAGTCTTAATTTCTAGTCTACTTATGGTAATGTCTCAGACTAGGATAGATTGTATAGTTGAGCATTAGACTTCACGAGATTCATCAATTGAAGACGAAGAACTACTAATGCGAGCTTGTGGAACTTCATCAACAAAAGGTATGTGGAGTCTAAAACTCATTTATCACTTGGAAAGTCTATTTCTACTATATCTATTATATTGAGACAAAAGTCGTGTTACCATATAGTTATCGATTATACACATTTGAGATTTCGAGATGAGTTTAACTCACTTACATATTTCTCAGAACATGTGTTGGTAAGCTTTCACTTTGTAGTAGCAGGAAATCCCACACTACACCCCTCACAGAATTCATAATAATCAACACATATTTAAAAGATTAAGAACAACACTTTTATTAATTGATTCACAAAAATGTTACAAGAAATGGAAGAAAACAAGAATACAATCGCTCTTTAAATTTTCTATCTCCTAATGACTTGCTCAACACTCGAAAAAAGATATATCCCTTCCTTACGCTTATTCAACTCTTTATATAGGGAATTACATAGTGGATGACAGCTAATCTGTCCTTTATTTTAGGATCTGACTTGCGATATTCTCGCAAGAGTTCTATTGTCAATCTTCGCGAGCACTACAAACGTCGCAGAGTCATCACACTTTTCTCATGTTTCTACAATCGTCATCTGTTACGTCATTCTTCAAATCATTCTGCGACGCTCGCAAAGTGTTGTTGATCAAGCTTCGCAAATGTATCATTCTTGCGATATTCTGATCCTACATCTTGCCTCTTCTCATGTCTTCTCTGCGAAGGAGAGAATGTCATGAGAAACTGTTCTTCACAATGTTGCAATTGTTCATTTTTTATTTCAACTTCTTTTTCTATCGACAAAGCTCCGTGAATTAAGCATAACCGTCAACACGTGTTGAATATTCCTTTAATTACTGGCACGTTTTATCATTGACCGGTTATCTTATTTTTCCTATTTAAAGGGGGATCCGGAAGAAAGAGAATTTTCTTATTTTTTTTTTTTCGTTTTCATCTTCTTCATCTTCATATCTTCTGCAAATCTTCATTATCTGCAAATTTCCTTATTTACCAGATTCATCTTCTGCTACTGTTCTCTTCTATTTCCATGGAGTCACCAAGGTTAGTTCTTCTTCTTTTTCTTCTATTAATTTTGCTGAAACTGATTTTCTTTTGATGAGATCATCTTGTTTGTTCTTCGTGTAACTCCCATACTGTTTCTTTTTCAGCAAAAACACTTCCAGTAACGAATTTGCAGTTCAAAACCCTAATGCTCCCAGAAGTTCGCAACTCAAGGTTCCTGCGAGAAAGAGAAATTTTGCGAATGACAAGGTAGTAAGAAATACCATTATTTTTTAATAACAATATTGTTGCCTCTGTTTCTTATCTAAGTTGTGATTCGCAGGGTGATGGGGGTGCCACTAAACCTCCCAAGAAATCTCTCCATGCTAAAACTGTTGATATTTCTGTTTCTTTTCCCAAACTTGGTCTTTCAAATTTATCTTCGCAAATTGAACCTCCTCTTCCTGTTTGCGAAAATATCGCAATAAGCTTTGATGTTTTAACTAATCCTTCTACGGATGAAACACCTATTACACAACCTGTTGCGAATGAAATCTCTTCCTCCCCTACAACCAATACTTCTCAAGTGCATTCCACCATAATCTCAACCCTTGATCTGCCTCTCACCTTTCCCTCAAAAGATGTCTCTTTACCAAAAGATAACGATCATCAAGTTTCTATTGTTACTACTTCTTCATATGAGTCTCTCTCTTTCTCTAAGGAAACTGCAGACGGAGTGGCTTTTCCCTTAAAGGTCTTATCTGATCTTTTAGTTGACGCCAAGAAATCATCTATGGACCCTGTCAAATCTGGTGTTTGCGAAATTTTAGGTACATATCTTGATTCTGATAGGATAGCTTCGCAAACATCCATATAGAAGGAAGTTGAAGTCTTAAAGGAGAATCTTCGCCTTGAGAAGCATAAGTTTCAAAATGCTTCTTTGGACTGCGAGCTTCTTCGCAAGAAAAATAATGAAATAAAGGTATGAATTTCTTTTCTTCATTCTTAACTTTCCTCTTAACAAATTTGTTCTTTTCATGTTGTTCATTCTTAAAGGATTTTTTTCGCTTGTTAAGCTTTAAACCGGAAATGAATGATGGAGAGATTTCAGTTTGAATTTGCCACTGAAGAAATTCGCATTGATAGAGATAGTTGGATGGATCAATATAACCGATTAGATAATCTTCATACATACTCTGTTGATCAAATAGATAATCTTACCAAAGAGAATACTCAATTAGTTCAAGAGCAAAACTTATTAAGCAACAAAATATCTCGTCTCTCTTATTTTTTGGCTAAAGCTAACTTAGAGATGGAAACTGTATCAAATGAAAATAAAACTCTATATCAGGAAAAGCGAGCTCTATCAAATACGGTGGCGATCTCTTCGCAGAAACTAATTGTTCTCCAAAAAGTGTGTGATAATCAAGAACAATCTCTTCGTTCGCTGACAAATAAACTATTGCTGAGAAAAATTCACTCATGCAAGGTAGGATAATTTTAAGTGTAAAATCAAATGAACTCCAAGAATAGTACTCCAAATTAGAAGAATCTTATTCTTATCTAGCGAAGGAAAACACTTTTCCCATCTCCAAAGAAAAGAACTTAAAATCCCGACTGAAGGGTTTAGTTGGAGATAAATTTGATGACACAATGAATCATTGGGAAAATACTTGCTTGGAATTAATTCAAAATCTAATTTCGCAAAAGGAAGGTAGTCATTTTGACTGCCTCAAACATCTTTCTTTCGTTAAACTTCTTTGCAATATTTCGCTTGCGAGGTGTTCGCCTGAATAATTTTTGTTCTTATTTTTCGCAGAATCCGAAAGAAAGCTTCAATCTTCCATTTCTACTTTGGATTCTAAACTTGCCAAGGTTCTCAAAGAAAATGGTTTTCTTGCTTCTCATCTTGTCCGCTCTCGCGATCGAGCAAAGAGAAAGTATGATTATCTTGAATATTTCAAAAACATGGAGATTAGGAATCGTGACAAAGCTTTCCTTCGCCAAGCTCACCTCAATGCTGAAGTTCTTATAAACGAGGTTCTGATATCCAAATCTCTTTCTCCTGTATCACTTAAACCTCTGGAAGTAGATGAAGATGAAATTCCTCGTGCTAGTGACAGTGACTTTGATTATGAAAGTGGTGAAGAAAGCGCTTCCCAAGAGATTATAGTATAAGAAGAAGAAGTCCCTACCAAAGAGGGAGATGCTGGTAATGAAGAAATTGCTGGTGATGAGCCAAATGAAAAAGAAACCAGAGTCGACCAAGATAAGGAAAACACTGGAAAAGATGATAAAGTTGGTGGAGATGATAAGGTTGGCGAAAAAGATAAATCTGGTGAAGAATATATTGAAGTCTGAGTTTTAGTTTTATTTTATTGAATTACTCTTTCTCTTTTTGCGAACAATGTACTTTGGACCTCTTTTGGAATCAATTTTGCTTTTGGTATTTTAAGAATTTACGAGAAAAATCTTGCGAGAAAGATAATGATATCTTATTTATTAATACCCATACTTTCCTCTCATTATCTTTCTTGTGATCTGCATGAAAAATGATTAGTACTTTATAAACAAAATTTATTTTATTATGTGGTCTTATTTTGCCTTCCTAGGTAAAGGTCTTATTTTGCCATCTTTTGTATTGCGACAAAATCGCAGGACGTTTCTACACTTTCATGTGGAAACCCATTGATCATGCCTTAACTTTTTCCTCTTTTGTATTTTTGCTGCGACAATATGACAAGTCTAAATTTTCTTGCGAAACTAAAGCCCCATGACATTGCCATCTTGTGATAAAATCACAGGACGCCTTTACACTTGCATGTAATGACCCCTTGATCTCATCTTATCTTCTCTTTTGTATTATTTCCTCTTCAGGAATGTTGCACAAATATGACAAGTCTCAATACTCCCATGAGTAAAAAGTCTCATGACATTTGCGTCTTAAGACATTTATCAACTCCCTAATGGAGGGTGTCTCCCTTATCTTCCCCCTGGTTGCCCTTTCAAGGAGACGTACATCGGCCATACAAGACTAAATCCTCCCATCCAGTCTTAACAATAATCAGTTGTGTTTGCATCCTCTTATCCCTTTTGCCTATATGGATTATGGTTACGAGACTGCACCCTAAGTGGGGTTTTCTTCAGGCCGAGTACATCATAGCCAAGAGTTGCCAGGGTAGTTTCATACGCCCTGGACACTCTTGGCTCAACCGTGTACCTCGGCGCCTTGGTCATACTCTGCACCCCTTAGGAGAGCTCTTATTACCTTAGTCGCCCAACTCAAGTCATATGCTCAAGTTGAGAATCCAAGGTGTCTCTCCTGGATGGGATTTCATTGACCCCAAATCTCCATGACTCAGGTTCCAGCAGCGGTGTAACCTTATTACTGAGTCATGAAACATATACTCCCTTCTATGACGTACTTTAGGTCTTACATTTTCCTCTTGAGAAATTTTATCCGCGAACTAGGGTGTACGCCATAAAGGTTCGTCCCGTTCTAATATATCTCCGCAAAATGTTATTTGCGTTTATGCGAAATTTTCGCGTTTCTTTGATTTTCTCTTTTTGCATTTCAACTCTTGTACAATTTTTCAATTTCATCTTTTTCATTGAATCAAAACATTCCTTTTGTAACATTTTCTTCAACAAATTATTCATACATCTCTTATATTTTACGATCTAGACATTTTACCTTTTCTACTTACTATTTTATGCTTCTGCCTTTTTGTTGCGCTTTGCTACATTTTCTCCATCTGCGAGACGCTCGCTATCTATTGGTTTCAGCACATGTTGACTTCGAAACATTCATTTTTCTCACCGTTCTACTATATCAACCATCAACTTTTCACTTCTTTGCTTTTGTTTGATGTTATGTTTCCAGTTTCTGTTCTTCGCAACCCTTTCGTCGCAAGATTCCATATCAATTTCATAGCACTTTTTTCCCTCAGTCCAATATCCCTTTATAACTCCAACACCGCTGGGATGAGAAAACTTAATGCACTTGTGGAAAGTTGACGCTACACCTAGAATCCCATGCATCCAAGGCCGGCTAATCAAGGAATTATAAGGAGATTCAACATCGACTACACATAATAGAATTTTAGAAGATATTCCCTTCAATGGAATTCGCATTGTAATTTCCCCTTTAGGCTTGTTAGCAGTACCATAAAAACCATAGATTTTATAGGTTGAAGGTATTAGATCCTCATCTCTGCCTCCCATTATTTTATAAGTGTGATAGAACAGGATATCTACAGAACTCCTCGTATCAATTAAAACTCTGTTAATTGCCCACGAGTCTTCGGCCTCATTATCCTCATCTTCCTCTTCATCTTCATCTTCCCTTTGTTTTGGATTTATTTCTAATCTTACTACTAGTGGGTTGTCATGCATCTCTCCAGGCTCAGGTACTTCTTATGCAGTGAAAGAAATTATCTGCTTTTGCTACTCTTCTAATGGCGAAGCTTTCGCAATATTCATTATTTCTCTCCCATCAACATCTCTCGCGAAAACTCTTCTTAGAACATTGTCGTGGAAATATTCTATAGTTTTGTATGAATGTATGATGGAGTTACATAATAGGTTCTTCGATTTTGTCCCAACTTCTATAACAAACGTTTCTCCTCCCTTTGTTGTATTCACTCTGCGAATTTCTGGTGGTGGCGGTAATTGCTGAGACTGTGGATGTCCTATTAGAAAATGGTTTAATTTTTTCTGATATATCATCCTCAAGATGATTCTTTTTACATTCCTGCATTAATTTATTGAGTGACCATGAAAATGATGATAAGAGCAAAATTCTAGACTTCGATTATTTGGGTGTGGCTCTTTTCCCATATTCCAGGGTACGGGTATGTCCTCCATCAAAATTATAGCCTCCCAAATTTTCTTTATGCTAGTATTCAGAGGTGGCATCTTAATTTCTTCCCATATTATCTTTTGACTTCCTTGCCCTCTATAATAATTTTGTGTTTGACCACCATAAGTCTCTTGCGGCTGATCAAGCCTTTGAATCTTATTATTTCCACTTCGACTAAAGAATTTTCTTTCCCTTTCGAACTCTTCTTGATCTCTGCTTCCCATAGCTACTAATTTATGTTGATCATCATTCATACTCTTTTCTTGCTTCACCTGCGAAGTGCTCGCTACTATATTTATTAATCTGGGAAGTAGACTTGCGTTTGCTGCACCTGAACTGGTGTTCACAATGGGATATGACTCCATCTCGTTTTGTTTCTCCTCCAATCACTACACCATATTCAGGTTTTTGGAACGTTTGATATTTCAGGTTTGCAACGGATATATATGTTGCAGATGATTATACATTGTGCAAAATGAAACATACGTTGCTCTAAATTCTAATTACCGGAAAATTAAAAAAACCTAGGACACGCTAGCCTTTATTGATATTATTGAGGGTTTAAATGTCTATTGCAACCTTATTATCCTCTATCTCTCTTCTATTTTTTCATTTTCTTTTTCTTTATCTCTCTCAAAACTCATAGGTTATCCTCTCATTTTTCCTTCTCTTCTAATCCTAAAACCTTCTCCGAAATCAAACTAGAGTTTCCAGATATTCAAACCCATTTCTCCGAAATCAAACCAATGTTTCCAGATATTCATTTTCTCTCTTTCGTTTTATTTTTCTTCTCCTCTTTCATGTTCATCACCTGTGTGTGATTAGGGAAGAACAACTCCGAGATTCTGAGATCGAGTGAGGTAACGAAAAATCCAGGAATAACTGATGAAGGAGGTGTTGATTCGATTGATTGAATCAGATTCAAAAGAACCAGGTAATTCAGAGATTTTAGCATAGGGTTTTTGTAAATTGATGATTGATTTATTTTGAATCGATTAGGAAATTGAGTAATTAGATATGGGTTTGGAGAACATAGTATGAAGAAGAAGAATTAGTAGTTCAATTACAGATTTTAATGAAGATTGGAAATAAATTAGGGTTTCTGTTTTGAAGTTGGAAATTAGGGTTCGAGGTAGTCTCTCAAGGAATTGGATAAGTTGGTGAATCTAGGATTGATTTCAATTGAATGGATTTGCGGGATTTGATTTTTATAAATTAGGGTTTTGCAAATTCAGAGATATTAGGGTTTGTTCTTGAGAGAGTTTGGTGAATGGAAGCAGGGGTGGGGTGATGAATCTGTGAATGGTGGTAGAATTTTATGGATAGAATAAGATCCAAAGAGTCTCAGTTATAATCTAGTGGTGCTAGATGATTTCAGGGAGTTCATGGAGTTAAACTCAGTTGAAGGTGAAGAAGATGAATGAAATTGCATCCTGTGGTAATATAGCATTGTTGTTTGTGTTGTGGTGAATTGTAGATGTGGAATTGGAGCTAAATTATTGTAGTAGATGGAGTTGATTCTTATAGAGGTGGTTCTGTAGCTGTTGGTGGTTTAAATAGTTGTGTAGACGAAGTTAAAAGTGTTTAAACTAGGATTCAATTGTGGATGAGTTGAAGTTGATATTGCAAAAATTAAAAGAAGTTGAGTTGTAGTTGGGTTTTCAGAAGCAGTGAGCTGAATTGTAGATGTTGGTACTGAGTGGACATAATTAAAATGAGGGTTTGGGTTATGGCAAGTAGAAGAAGGGTGATGGTTATTTCTTTGACAGCTTAGTTGAGATCTAATGAAGCATGGCGTAATGGTTGAATTGAATTGATGGGGTGGATGTATTGAGATGAATTAAATGGTAGAGATCCGAAGAAAAAAAATGTAATTGTTACTGAACATTGAATTAACTGAGTTAGATGAATGCTAGGATATTGCAGGGAAGAATCTCTGAAGATGCATAGTTGGTGATGGTGGTCTTAATTAGAGTTGTAATAGCAGAACTGAAATGGAAGTGATGATGATGTTGCTTGGTGTTTGTGATGAAGCTCTGCATATGTTATGAGATTAGGTTGTGGTGGTGGGGATTAGGCAGTAGTTGGTGGAGAGTTTTCATTCGTAGAGGTTTGTTTCAGTAGGCGGAGATTGTTGGTTCGCGGTTGGCTTCATGTGGTTGGTTTTTTTTTTTGCTTGTTGTAGTTGTTAATGTTTGTTTGGTGTTGAAGCTGGTGGTTCTGTAGCTTTCGGCATGTGGGTGGATACTGGTGTTGTTAATGGTAGCAGCGTGGTGGTGGATGACCGAGCTTGTCAGTGGTGCGGCTATTACTACTGTAATCACCTATGATTTACTTTGGTTCCCTTTTCTACTGGTTTGATGTTGGCAGGGTTTTAAGAAAATGGTTGAATGCTTGATATTATTACAGTACATTATCTTCTTTGTTTTCAATGCTGAGATGGCTTTTGTTGAACTACTGGTAACTTCTCTAATGCTATATTGTACATACATTCATTTTATTAGTCTGATTAACTAAGTTTAGGTTTTTTAGTTGTTTATAATATATGTTTTGAGCTTGGGTGCTATATTCTTAGGTGCCGAAGTTGAACGTTTTACTTTGAACATACACCAGAATGCATGAAATAACAAATATTTGAGAGTTATTTTGGGATGTTTGGTATCATCTATTGGCACTTTCCTCAACTTCTTTTGTTTTTATGATTTGTAGGCTCCTTTAGAAGCAGAGGTCGAATGTGTTGCACTTTGCCAAAATAGAAAAATATGCTTCTCGTGGAACCCTTAGTTATGGGACTTATTTAGGCAAACTAAAGGCATCTCTACTTAATTCCAAACTTTTTTAATTTGTTTATTCGTTGTGATATTTGATTTTGATAGTTTCACAATAAGTCGACTTTTATTATTTTATGGATTGCAGGATTCCAAATGAGCATCCTGGAAGAATATATGAGAGAGATAATCTAATTGATGAGGAGTCGAGTGCTGGGACTAAGGATTATGTTCACGTACGAAATGACATTTATTAAAGTCTTGAAAAGAACTCTAGTTACAACAAGGGTATCAGAGACCTCAAGAGGAAATCCTTTTATACTATGATTGTTGTCTAGGTCTCAAAGTTAGACCAGGTCATTGAATTTCTTAGTTCAGGTAAAATCGACTCCCTACTTCATTCGACAACTGATTACCTTTATGTTATTATATGATCTTGTGATTCTTTGACTACTAGCCCCACAAGGTTATTTGCATCTTATGTTTACCATTTTTTATTTGTTGGCTTGACTCTTAAGCTGGCTTATTATTGGTTCTATTTCATTTTATCGTCATGCAGACTTATTCCACCAATATATTTGTGGTATGGCTGAAGAATATGATTAAAAGAATATGTTCTAGGCTATAATGAAGTTGTTCCATCAAGAATAAGAGTGAACATTTAACTACTAAGATTCTTAACCATGTACATTTCAGTTGCTCTCCTGAATAATATCTACACCTGCTTAGTGAGAGTATTTTTGTCCTTGTTTTTCTTCTATGCATCTTGGAGATAACTATTTTCGCATTTCTATTCATTGGTGTTTGCAGGCTGGAACTGGTATAGCTAAACTCATTGCTCTTGAAATATCTAAACAGGTATATATATTACAACTTACCACTTAATGTGCCTCTCATAATTGGTTATCTTGTTAAATTTCAACCCGCGTACGAACTTTTAATCTGGTGAGACATGTCTCATAATGTTTGAAACACTTTTAGTTGAGTCCACAAGCCAAATTTTCTTGCGTGTCTCATAATGTTTGGACTCTATAATGGGGCTTGTGAACTCAAAGGTAATATCTTGAAAACTTGCTAACTGGTTAGAAAATATAGATCGCATATCACCCCTTTCTTATTCTTCTCCCGCATGTTGATTTACCTTTCATGGATTGATTGACTCTTGTAAGGAGTCTCTCTAGCACTTCAAGAAGCATTGGGATCATGAGAATGAACCTTTTAATCAACTCATAGATGCTGTCAAGGTGAAAATATCTTACTCACTCGTTCGCTCACGCAATTTTCACTATTTCAAATAACAAGGAATTTCTCACTTTTTTTTATAGGTTCTCATTTTTCTAGGAAATCAAACCAACGGTATTGATTGGGTCTTCTGGAGTAGGACAAACATCTGCAAAAGAAGTAGTGGAGGCCATGGATTCCTTTAACGAGGTATATCTCTCTCGCTCTCCTATTGTTTCGTATTTGAGAAAAATGAAAATCCAATGCCAATCGCCGACTTGATGTTGAAACCATTGATAACTTTTTAACATGGTCTAAGGAGGGAGTTCACTGTAGTGTATTTTTCAAGTTAAAAATCATGTCACATCCTTCATAGATCTCAGTTCAGATGCATCTTAAACATTTTTAGTTGAGTTCTATTCATTTGTAGTTGATCTAGAATTTTCATTGCAAAAATTGCGATATTTAGATTTAACGTGGTGGTGACTCTTCTTTTTTTATAGGTATAAGATATATACTTCATCCAGACTTTTCATTTGTGAAATTGGGGCCCCTCATGTACAAGTATGTATTTCTTATTTCCGTACTTCTTTTATTCATTGGTCTCGTTCACATTCTATATGTATGAACTACTCTCTGAAATTTAAATAAAATTGCCAGGAACTCCTATACATCATGTTAATTGACAAAGAAAATTGGATAAGGAGGGTCTTGTCACTCTAGGTGTAACTTCAGGTGCTTATACCCAAGATAAAGTAATTATCTTCAAAGCAACTTCTTCCCTTTTCAAGAGTACCTTACACCATAAATATGTACTGAAGTCTATTTTAAAGGCATTACTCCATGGAAATAAGGTGACAATTAGTGTGATATGATGATATATGTGCTTGTATTGTTTGATTTGAATGAAAATATCGATTTTATTGTCATTTTCTTTTGTTTTGGAATAAACATTTGATTGTTCTGTCTGCAGAAAAGATGATATGAAGATGGTAATGTTATGGATGGATTGGTTCATTTTATATCATTGCGCTAGGTGTAGTAAAAGAATCAAGGTACCTTGTGCCATCTAAGTTTGTTGTTCAAGTTAAGAGTATGGTTAAGAGGCTAGTTGAAACTTGGTCAAGTCCTTTAGTGTGCAAACATCATACATACTACCACTATTTTCTTGTTGATCTAATCACTAAAGCTAGGAACAAGTGTTGTGAACATATTTAGAGCAACCTAGGAAAGTAGCTTTATAATTTTCTAATATTTCAGAATGAATGTCCATTGTGTATATTTGAATCAAGTTCATGATGTTGTAAAATGTGGTAAGAATGAGTCATTGTCTTATAGGTCAGGGTTCTATTTATTTATAATACTGTAATTTTAAAAATACCAATACAGATTTTGTAAATTTTTTTTTTAATTCTGGGAAAATATTTTGCAACGTATATTTGTGTTGCTTAAATTATTTTATACGTTGCATTAAGTCGATTTAAAGCAACGTAAAAAGCAACGAATGAAACGTTGCCTTAATTAATTTGAGCAACGTTTACATACGTTGCCTAAAATTTGTGACGCCGTGTTGGCAACGTACATAAGAGTTGATTAAATTATTAGCAACGTTTATAAACGTGGTAAATTTATGTTTTTGGTGTAGTGAATGCAATGTATTCTTCTTGTAACTCTCGCAGTTCCGCCATGGTGATTGTATTTTTGATTCTGAAAATTTGTATATAAAACAGATTGGTTGCAAACATAACATTAATTTAAGATAAAATGAGGTATCTCTCATCCACTCTTCCTGCCATCTCACTACACATTTTCTTCCATCTTATGGTTAGATGTTTCAAACTCTCGCCAATCCTCTGTTTTAACCCAAATAAATCTTCTATGCCAGGCCACGAAGAATTTTTACTTATGTATGCTCCCATAAATGTAGTCTGTAAATGGTTGAAAGAAGTTATAGTGTTCTTAGGTAAACCTTCGAACCACTTTAGCGCCTCGCCAGTTAAGATGGATGCAAAATATTTAATACAACATCATGGCGTACACCCTAGTTCGCGGATAAAATTTCGTAAGAAGTAAATGTAAGACCTAAAGTGCGTCATATAAGGGGGTATCTCTTTTCATGGCTCAGGGATAAGGTTATACCGCTGTTAGAACCTGAGTCATGGAGATTTGGGGCCCATGAAAGTTTATCCAGGAGAGGTACCTTGGATTTCCAACTATATATATATATATATTAACAGTTGGACGACCGAGGATCTCTTCTAAGGAGTGCAGAGTATGACCAAGGAGCCGAGGTACACGGTTGAGCCAAGAGTGCCCGGGATGGATGAACCTACCTTGGCCATTCTTGGCAAGTCTTGGCTATGATGCACTCGACCCGAAGAAAACCCCACTTAGGGTGCAGTCTCGTAACTATAAGCCGTATAGGCAAAAATGATAAGAGGTTGCGAAAACAACTGGTTTTTTTTAAGACCGGATGGGAGGATCTAGTATTGTATGGCCGATGTACGCCTCCTTGAAGGGGCAACCAGGGGGAAGATAAGGGCGGCACCCTCCATTAGGGATCTGACAGTGTCAAAAAAGACGCAAATGTCATGAGGCTTTATATTCTCAAGAATATTTAGGCTTGTCATATTCATTCAATAATTATACAGAGGCAAAAGGCCATGAGAAAAAGATAAGATGAGATCAATGGATTTTTACATGAAAGTGTAAAGACGTCCTGCGATTTCATCGCAAGATGGCAATGTCATGGGGCTTTGTCTTCGCGAGAAGACTTAGGCCTGTCATATTATCGCAGAGAAATTGAAAAAGCACAGATAAGGCAAGATCAATGGGTCTTTGCATGCGAATGTAAGGACGTCCTGCGATTTTGTCGCCAATACAAAACATGGATAAATAAGACCTTTAAATAGGAAGGCAAAATAAGACCACAAGAGATCAAGATTGAATGACTGCAAAATTTACACAGAGATCATGAGATTATGCAGATATGACTTGCGATATTTACGCAGATATTGAGGCAAAAATTTACAAACAGATCTTATTCAAAATTAATCTGTTCAATCTTTCATATTGCAGATGAATAACAGAGGCAAGTATGGGAATGAACAGAATATAAAGCTATTTAGATCATTCATTATCTTCACCAGAGTCCCCCTCTTCATCTTCATCTTTTTCAGACTCTTCAGCTTCGTTATCAGAGATGATAAGATTAGGGACATTCTCTGGAATTTCATTCGCGAGATAAGGATATGTAGAATGGGGAATTTTATGATCATCACAGACCATTTTAATAGAATCATTGCGAACATCAACAAGAGTATTGCTAAAATTCTCCAGAGTAATATGAAGTTGCTTTTTGAACTTGGAGCATTTTTCATTGCGAGAAGACAGAAGTTTTGCGAGTTGCCCTTTCTTTTCTTCCAATTCTCCAATTCTTTGGCGAAGATTTCCTTCAAATGTTGCAAACAAATGACAACATATTAATAAAATAGTGGAGAATCAGTTAAAATATGGATTAGTGGAAAAACAAGAATAACCACCTTCTCTTTCAAAGATCATATCCTTAATTAAGGCAGAATGATCAGCTTGAAGACTAACATCTACACCTAAATTATTTCAGGTGTTATCAAGAATCTGTGCAGCCCAGGAAAACTCATCATTATTACTAATGAGAAGACGGGAGCGAACTTGATTTTCCTTCTTCACAAGAGCATTATTCTCGCAGATAAGTCTGTCCCTTTCAATTTGAATATTGAGAAGAGTTTTATGGAAATCTGCTAAAGCTTGAGCACCATTTTTAGCAATGAGGTCTTTTTCTTCAATAAGATTACTGTACTTGGTTCTTAATATATTAGTTTCCTCTTTTGAGTCAATATAAAGGAGCTTAAACTTATTGGTTAAACCCAAGTTGAATCTATGTTCAATTTTTAAGATAATAAATTTGGATCTAAGTTCATCTATAGAAAGAGATCTAATTTGATCGTCTGAAATGCTACTTAAAGAATTATTAAGGCGATCAAGAAGGGTGTTCTCATATACAGGTTCAGGAAAAGAACGGAGGAATGTAGCCTTATCAGTAAGACCATAAACATCTGCAAAAATGGTTGTTTGAATAAGGTAAAATAGGATAAAAGAATTAAGATAAAATGGGAAGAATTCATACCATAGAGTTGCTGGTTAGATTTTTCAAGATCGGATATCTTTTGCTTATCACTCGAATCATCGATTTCTAGCTATTTATTTTTCTTGCGAAGTTCATCAATTTCAACTTCCATCTCTCCATCCTTCTTGCGAAGATCAGCAGATTCAGATTCCAATTTTTCATTTTCCCCGCGAAGAACAACATTCTTCTTTTCAAAAGTTGCACGTCTCCTCTCCAGATCCGAGGCAACAACAAAAGAAGCTCTTCCAGCCTGCGAAGGAAAGAAAAAATTATCAAGACAAATAGTTGCCATAGATTTAAAAAGAAGATAAAGCTATTTAGATCCTTCATTATCTTCACCAGAGTCCCCCTCTTCATCTTCATCTTTTTCAGACTCTTCAGCTTCGTTATCAGAGATGGGAAAATTCCTTTGCAGAAGTGATATCAGCATCATCAGTATCGCCATCATCATCGTTTTTATCATCGCTATAACTCTCGCTAGATTGAAGAGTTGAAGGAGATGGGGATTGCATTTTTCTTTTCTTTGAAAGAGGAACACCATATTTCTCCTTACGAGAAGCATCATATTTCTCCTTGCGAGCAACACCTTTGCCTTTTCCCTTGGTCTTCACAACTTTAACATGTTCTATTTCTTCAATGACCTTCAAACATAGATAAAGATAAGAAATAGAGGCAACAATATATTGTTAAGAATCATAAATGAATATTGCTTACTTCATCTGTGAGTAATTTAAGAGCTGATAAAGTACTGGGTTTCCCAAACTTCTGGTAGCTAGCTTTCAGTCTTTCAATATGGTAAAATTGGAGGGATCAGCGAGAGTATATATAAAAACATGAGGAAAATAATAATGGAAACTTAAACAAAATTTTCGGGAATATACCTCTTTATTCCTTTCAGGCCATCTGAACACCCATGGTTGGTATTCTGCGAGATTCGCAGGCAAAGCGTGAGAACCAGAGATATATGGACCCTCTAGAAATAATGGGAAGATACACCATTTGTCATCATTAGAGTGGCGAGGAGATGAATTATTGCACGGATGCCAGTCAATGTCCAACATAAGAACTTTGTCTTCAGCAACGTCATCCTTTTTCTGTAAGCGGACACTCCAACAAGTGTTATCCTTCCTCATGGGGATTATTTCATAATTCGCGAAGAAATTATCTACAGTATACTTCGCAGGAACAATTAGAACATCTTTGAATTTAGGGTTCTTTGCTTCAGGAGGGTAAAGATATTTCTTACCAGCACCGAGAGTAGCAAACTCAAGCATCAAACGAATACAATCCCCATTAAACTGATAGATAACCCGCGAGAACTACGCATGAGAAAGTATTTCATAGAATAAAGGAAGTTCAGGGTCGTAAAGAGGAATGGGAAGGCTAGCTTCAAGTTGACCTAATGAGACTATGATCTTCTCGCGATTACACGAAAGATCAGAAAATAATTTAACAAAGAGCTGAGCCCTAGGGTTTTGATCAGGAATGGTGGATAAAGTAAAGCCTCTATCTTGAAGCTTCTTTTGCATTTTTTCAAAAGCAATTAGATTTTTAAGACCTGCTGGAGGCATTCTTAGTATGGGAATGAAGAAAATAGAATATCAAAGTAATAAGAGAAAAATTACAACAGCAGCAGATGCGGAAGTTGCGGAAGAAAAGTAAAATTACAAAGAAAGAAAGAGAAAGTAAAAAGGAGAACAAAGAATAATGAAGAAGATATATATAGAAGATAAGAATTCTCGAGAAGATAAATGCATTTAATGCGAAGACATCATATCGATCTTGTAATCAACTCTGCGTTTGTCGAACTTCTTTTGCTTAATTTGTGTTTCTTTTGCTTATCTTATCGAGCTTGTAATCAAATTTTCTGGAATGGATCATCATTTGTTGGTTAGTCTTGTTAATTATCTTGACATTTGTTACCCTGTTGGTTAATCCTATGCAAGAGCATTCTTCGATGGTGCGGGTTGGTGGAGAGTTCTAGGATGTGGGGTGTTATTATGTACATGTCCCTACTTTCGTTGTCCCGCTGACCTTATTTTTGAGTATGATGCCGAAGGTATGTACCTTTGTGAATATCCTGAGGCCAGCTACCCTGATGGCTAATCCTTGGCCAGAGGATTCCCAGACAGTGGTGGTGGTGCAACGTTCTAGGATATGGGGTGTCACTATGTACATGTCCCTCATTCCGTCGACCCGTTGACCTAACTTTTAGAGTGCGATGCCGAAGGTGTGTACCTTCGTGAGCATATTGAGACCCGTTGCCCTGTTGGATAATCCTTGATCATAGGATTCCCATACGGTGGGGGTCGATGCAGCGTTCTAGGATATGGGGTGTCACTATGTACATGTCCCTCATTCCGTCAACCCGCTGACTTAGGATAGTTGGAGATTTCCTTCTGCTGGATGTCTTCCCTTGTATTACCCTGAGATGATTGTTTTTCATGGATTTCCAAAAAAGTTTATTTTATTGATTTGTTGGGGCCTGCTATTCCTCGTCTAGAGATAGAAACATATCGACAAGTATCGTCTTCTTCTTCTGGTATTCATTACGCAGTTGCAAAGCTGCGTTGTTACTTAAGGATGGTATGGATTGAGATATTTGGAATTCCATGGATGGCGGAGGACTTACCCTTTTATGTTGCGTAGGTAGTAGGATCTGTTCCCTGCTACATCTTGTATGACATAAGGTCCTCCCCATGGAGGTGCCAGCTTTCCCCACTTCTTCTCTCTTTGGTATTGGGGTATGGTTCTCAGCACATACTGCCCTTCCACAAATTCCTAAGTTTAACCTTTTTGTTGTATTCCCTTGCTAATCTTCTTTTGTAATTCTCCATCTTTTGTAGTGCTGCTTCTCTTCTTTCTTCGAGATCGTCGAGTCTTTCCAGCATCATGTCTGTTGAGAGGTTATTTTCCCATGCTTCTGTCTTTGTGGTTGGCATGATAATTTCTGTGGGGATGACGGCTTCTGCTCCGTAGGTCAGGAAAAAAGGGGATTCCCCTATAGCTGACCTTCGGGTTGTTCGGTATACCCACAAGACATTATGCAGTTGTTCACACCATCGCCCTTTGTGCTCGTCTAATTGTTTTTTGAGAATAAGAGTGATTGTTTTGTTTGTAGCCTCTGCTTGACCATTTCTTTGAGGGTATATTGGTGTAGATTTATTTGTTCGTATTTTGAAAGTGTCAAATAGTAGATCGATGTTTTTACCTTGTAATTGTTTACCATTTTCAGAGACAATCTCCGCTGGGATTCCAAACCGGCAGATTATGTTCTGAAAGATGAATGTGAAGACATCTGAGTCGCGGATTCTGGCCAAAGCTTTGGCTTCTACCCATTTACTGAAATAGTCTTTGGCCACTATCAAAAATCTTCTTTTTCCTAATCCTTCGATCAGGGGTCCTACGATGTCTATGCCCCATCTTAAAAATGGCCAAGGACTATCTACTGAGTTTAGCGTTGTTGCTGGTGCGTGGATTCTTCTCCCGAACCGCTGACATTCTTCGCACCTTTTTGACATCCTTGCAGCATCTCGTATCATTGTTGGCCAATAATACCCTTGTGTTTTTGCCTTGTCGGCTAGGGATCTCATCCCACTGTGATTTCCCGTGTCTCCACGATGGATGTCTTTTAGCACTAGGTGTCCTTCTGATCTGGATAAGCATCATAACAAAGGTCCGAGGAAAGATTTTTTGTATAAAATCTCTCCCCTTAAATCGTACCTTCCTTCTTTTGATTGAATCTTTCTAGCCTGTTTTAGGTCTCTGGGTAAAATTCCTCTTTCTATAAATTAGTGGATACCCAATCTCCAGTCTTCTTCTCTGCTAAAGTCCTCGTCTTCATCTGCTCTTGTCATGATGTCATCTTCTTGGAAATCTTTTGTGATGTTTTCTCCTACATCGTCGTATGTCATGTCTCCCTCCGCGTTATGCTTCCTGCTTTCCGCGCAGAGTTCTCGCGGAGGGATTGATGGATCGTAAAATCTTGTGATTTTGAGTGCTTTGATATCTTTGTTTTTCAACATAGATGAGATGTATGCCAAAGCATCCGTGTGCCTGAGCTATTTTCTGCTTAAGTACCGGAATATGATGTTTGGTATTTGATGTGACAGTGTCTGGACTAACATCATGTATGCCGACAAGGTCTCGTCATACACATTATACTCTAGCTCTATTTTCCTGATGACCAGTTGTGAGTCACTGGTCAAGCGTACATTTGTTATCCCCATTTCTATTATCAAACGCAGAACATGTACCACAACTTCGTATTCGACGATATTGTTGGTGTGTTCTTTGAACTCTAGCCTGAATGCATGGATGATTCGATCTCCCGTGGGGGTAGTGATTAGGATACTTATGCCCGCTCCTTCTTTATTCCTCGAGCCATCGACAAAGATTTCCCATTGTCTTGGGTTTGCCGGCTCGAGGACATCGACGGGATCTTTGCTTCTGCTACCCTTTGGTAATCCCGCTGTATTGAGCTCTTCAATGTGGATTTCTTCATCGTTCTCCAGTGGTAGGTCGGCAAGGAAGTCTGCTAGAACTTGGGACTTCTGGGAATGTTGGAGCTCGTGTATGATGTTGTACTGGTCGAGATGAGTATTCCATTTTGCAATTCTCCCCGTTTTTCCTGCACTTTTGAGGACATCTTCTAGCGGGGCTTTGCAGGGGACGCGGATGTAGTGTGTCAGGAAGTAGGTCCTTAGCTTTTGGGTAGCCCATACTAATTCCAAGATGAGTTGTTCGATCTTTGTGTAGTTTCTTTCCGCCGTGTTGAGAGTTTTGCTGACGTAGTAGATGGGATGCTCTATCTTCGTGTTGGTTTTTACAAACACCGCGCTGACCGCGTTCTCTGTTGCTGCTATGTATAGGGCCAGGACCTCCTCGGGGTCTGGCTTTTGCAAGATGGGTATCCCCGCAAGGTAGTTTTTGATTTCTTTGAATGCTTCTTCGCATTCTGCCGTCCATTTGAATTTGGTCCCTTTTTTAAGGATGTTAAAAAAGAGCTTGCATTTGTCTGAGGACCTGGATATGAACCTTCCTAGCGCTGCTAGGGAACCGTTGAGCCTTTGGAATTCTTTCAGACTCCTTGGAGAGGGCATTTCTACTATAGCCTGTATTTTGGCAGGGTCTACTTCGATGCCTCGTTTAGTTACTAGATACCCGAGGAATTTCCCTGAAGTAACATCGAAAGTGCATTTTCCCGGGTTTACCTTCATGTTATGTTTCCTCATGGCCCGAAAGATATCTTTTAGGTCTTGGTGGTGATCTTTTCGCATCTTATTTTTGACCAGCATATCGTCCACGTAGACTTCCAAGGTATTTCCGATCCATGGCTTAAAAATGGCGTCAACCATCCTCTGGTATGTTTCCCCTGCGTTTCGAAGTCCGAAGGGCATCCTTACATAACAATAAAGTCCATGCGGTGTATAGAATGCTGTGTGTTATTGGTCTTCTTATGATAAGAACACCTGGTTGTAACCGGAGTATCCGTCCATAAAGGACATCTCTTTGTACCCTTCGACTGCCTCGACCAGTTGGTCGATGCTTGGCAAAGGATAGCTGTCCTTGGGACAAGCTTTGTTGAGGTTGGTGAAATCTATGCATATCCGCACTCCACCATTATTTTTTAGGTACGATGACCATGTTGGAGATCCATGTTGGGTATTTGACCTCCTTAATGAATCCGTCTTCTATCAATTTACATAGTTCCGTCTCGACAGATTTGTGGTATTCTGAGGCCACTTTTCGCACTTTTTGCCTGAAAGGCGGTGTACCCTGTTTTATGAGAAGTTCATGCTGGATTGTTTTAGGGTCAATGCCGGGCATGTCCGCATGCTCCATGAGCAGCTTTATTAAGGATGCCTCGCGCTCCTTGTCCATCAGCATTCCGATCTTAATCATTCTTGGTTCTTTTTCTGATTCTATGTTTACCTCTTTTACTGCTTCTACAGGAGTAAACGTGGGATTTGATTCCCCTAGGAGAGGAACCTTCTTTGATTGCTATTTGACGGTTTCCTCGTTTTCTTTCGTGGTTGCGGTGCCCGCCTCCGTGTTTCCCGCTACGAGTCCCTTTGGAAGGCTTTTTCCTGAGATTTCTTCTAGGTAAGCATTGATTTCTTTTTCCTTTTTATTTTCCTTGTTTCGGGATCTTCGGCTCTTCCTCTGCTTCTCTTGTTCGTTTTTGAGATCCTTTTGTAGATTTTGACATTCTTGTGCCACGGCTTGGTCGCCTTTTATTTCCATTACCCCCTGGGGTGTTGGAAACCTGAGGTACTGGTGATAGGTAGCGGCGACCCCTTTGAGTTTATGCACCCATCTTAGGCCTATTATGGCATTGTATGGTGAGGGTGCGTTCAACACACTGAATCATGTGTCGACCTTCATTGGTCCTGCATCAACTTGTAAGATAATGTCCCCTAAGGGCTTGGTGGCTGCTCCATTGAATACGTAGATGGTGTAGTACGAGGATAGTAGTTGTCCATCCTTGAGTTCCATCCGTTTGAATGTATCATAGAACAGAACATTGACGGAGCTTCCCCCATCAATGCGGATTTTCTTGATATTGCATCCTGCAATTGGTAGCGTGAGAACAAGGGGATATTTATGATCTTTCATGTCTTCACCTACATCGTCCGTGTCGAAAGTTAGGGGCGCGTCCATCCATTGTTCGTGGATGTCCACTTCTTCCCCGTCGATTTTATAAAGCTCGCAGTAGTCTTCAAATTGCTTCCTCAACCTCTTACCTATCTGAGACGTTAGGGAAGGTCCTACGGACTCAAAACAGGAGATGGTGTTAAGGGTGCGATTACCTTCAGGCAGTTGGACTGGCTTGCTTCGTTTGGCTTTATCTTTCTCGCCTGTCTTGTGCACAAATTTCTGAAGGTCCCCCGCGTCTACTATCTTTTGAATCATTATTTTTAGATTCATGCACTTCTATGTCCAGTGACCATTGAAACAATGGTATTCACAGTATTCTTTGGCATGTTTGGACCTAGGGGTTGCTTCCCCTTGGACCATGGCCACTCCAGTTTCTCGCGACCCTTGATTTCTTTAAGGATGCGCGCGTATCTGGTATTCATTTTCGTGAAGACTCGATCTTCGAATTTTTGAGTCTCTCCTCGTCGACTATCCCTACGTTCTCTGCTATCTTCGTTAGGCTTTCCACCCAAGTCACCCCCCATAGGCCTGCTAGATTGTTCCTCAGAGTTTGTCCGCGGTGGGCGTTGGGTCTGAGCTCTTGGGTTCTCCCGTTGTATTTCTTCTAACCTAGCATGCTTTTATATGATTACTCGAAGATCTCCTTCTGTTGCAGGGACCACTCCGTGGATCTCGACAAATAGTGGGCTCATTCTGTCGAGCCCCCACTTATAGCAGTTGATGTTGACCATGGGATCTATGTTTCCGATGGCTTGGCAGATCTTGTGCCACTTGTATGTGTATTCCCTGATTGTTTCCTTGTACTGGACCGCTAGTGAGAAGAGCTTATCCATCCCAGTGTTTACCACCTTGTTGTACATGTAAGTTGTTAAGAACTTTTTAGTAAGTTGCTCGTATGAGTTGATGGAATTTAGTGGCAAGTTATCGAACCAGGAGAGCGCCGGTCCCTTCAAACTTGAAGGGAAGTATCTTCATAATATGGCCTCGTCATAATTCCATCGTGCCATCATTCGATTATAATAACGAAGATGGGCTGCGGGGTCGCTAGATCCGTCATAAAATTCGAAGGCTGGAACTGAGCACTTCTGGGGGATGAGATCCTTGGCTAGGTGCGGTGTTAGGGGGGTAGTGCTTGCTTCCTTTATTATCTGTTCCAGTCTCCCCCCCCCTTGCCTAGATTTCAGTTGTTTGATCTCCGCCATCATCTCTGCGCGGAGATCTTCCATTGCGCGCTGATGTTCTTCCCGGGCAGAAGGTGGCCCCGTGCGTGGGTGATCGCTATCGTAGTAGTCCGCGTTGTGTGGGTTGTCCTCTGGGTCAGATCTTTGTCTTCTAGTCACATCTCGTGGTTTCGTAGGGTCTGGTTTGTCGGCCAGTACCATCCTACGATCCTGATTTGGTCTTGGTGCCATTGAGCTGGCTTCATCGCGCTGGATTTCCGTGTCCCTGCTACGGGTAGCTCTGAGTTGCTGATTTTCCTGTGCCAACAGAGCTACCACCTCCACGTATGTCTTTTGAGATCTCTTTAATTCTTCTAATTCTATCCTTATCTGGGCAGATTGGTTCAAATCCTGATTAGGAGTTCCTTCCGGTAATTGTTCTTCTGCGGCTATCGTTTGATCTTCGTCCACAATTTGAATAAAGGGCTCTGGGGGATCTGCCTGCGGGTGTAGCTGTTTCTCTGGTTGTGGTGCGTGTATGCTTTCTATCAGAAGTGGTTGGTTCAATTGTGGGGGTGCGTTCTGTTAGTCAGTGCAGGGCATCCCGTAAAAAGGATGTTGCAACCCTGACTCTGCCACCCCTTCACGCGGTTCGTGTGGTCGGGTGGTAGCGGTTGCTTTGGAGGCCGCTCCTTTGGATGCCCCGACTTTCGATGCTGCAGCTTTGGCGGCCGCGGCCTTTAGGGTTTCCGCTGCAATAGTGGTTTCATCCAAAAGCCTTGAGCTCTCCGCCCCATTCTGCGTTTTATCTGTGGTTTTGAGCTTTTTGCCCTTTTGCTTGCTCCTAGTCATTACCGGAGTTGTCCGTGGTGTTTCCTTTGATGTTGCTCTCGCTTTTCATGTATCTTTGTTCTTCTCCATTTTTGATATTTTTTATGAAAATGATTATGATGTACACACGAAGAAGATTGGTCCACAAGGGATTCCGTTAGTGATGTGAGATAAGATCACCATTAGGTGTATATTTTCTAAAAAGAAAATTTGAAAATCATCGTGGAGATGTAGATCTACTGAAGAATCCGTGGATATGTCCACACGCCTGATTTTTTAAAAGAAAACTCGAAAATCATTTCGAAGATGTAGATCTACTGAAGAATCTGTGGATATGTCCACACGCCTGATTTTCTAAAAGAAAACTCGAAAATCATTTCGAAGATGTAGATCTACTAAAGAATCCGTGGATATGTCCACGCCTGATTTTCTAAAAGAAAACTCGAAAATCATTTCGAAGATGTAGATCTACTGAAGAATCCTTGGATATGTCCACGCGCCTGATTTTCTAAAAGAAAACTCGAAGATCATTTCGAAGATGTAGATCTACTGAAGAATCCGTGGATATGTTCACACGCCTGATTTTTTAAAATAAAACTCGAAAATCATTTCGAAGATGTAGATCTACTGAAGAATCCGTGGATATGTTCACACGCCTGATATTTTTAAAAGAAAACTCGAAAATCATTTCGAAGATGTAGATCTACTGAAGAATCCGTGGATATGTTCACACGCCTGATTTTTTTAAAAGAAAACTCGAAAATCATTTCGAATATGTAGATCTACTGAAGAATCCGTAGATATGTCCACACGCCTGATTTTCTAAAAGAAAACTCGAAAATCATTTCGAAGATGTAGATCTACTGAGTGAATATGTGTAAAAAACCCAAGACTGCTCCAAACACTGCTATTTTCAGAGAGCGGTGCTCGGAGAAGCCATAATGTTTAAATCACAGGATAAGATAAATATTTTAATGGGAAAGACTCCCTGTTTCTAGCGCCAAATTGTGAATACGTAAATTATGATGGAATCTGCGTGTTCACAAACAATGTTCGCACATACTGAAATAAATAGATTAAATATAACGTGTGTGTTAGCGCAGTGACTATACCGATTCATCGACTCTGAGTGTTTGGACTCGTCCTTGTCTTATCGCATAGTTATCACTAACAATGTACAATAACACGAATGGTAATCCGCGGATTGACACAAAGGAAATCTCGGATTTAAACGGAACATAAAGTGCGGAATATAACGTGCGGAATGTAAAATACATAATATAAATGCGGAAGGTAAGTGCATGATGTAAGTGCGTAATGTAAATGAGACAAGTAATTACGTGGTTCAGCACTGAGGCCTACATCCACGGGGTAAAAGAGGTGTTTCATTAAGTGTAAATGGGTTACAAGAGTAGTCGAAGGACTTTGGGTGTGCTAACTTAGTCTGCGGGATTAGGGTACTACTTACTCTTCCTAATTCTCTCTCCTCCTGCTCTCCAAATCGACTTGCCCCCCTCTCTTAAGGAGGAGGGGTATTTATAGGAGTTCTATTGTGGGGTCCAATGAAGGAGCCGTTGAAACCTTATCGTCTTGTGCTTTGTGCCGTCACGCGGACCTTCTCGGTTGTTACAGTGCCCCCTCGTTCCCTCCGTTGCTTCCGAAGAGGTAAGGTCTTCTCTTCCGTTGGTTGATTGACACGCATTTCAGGTGTTTAATGCGGTGGTTTGACGTTCTGCACGTGTCAGACCACGGTCTTCTGTTCCTGTCACGTCCGTGTCAGCTGGTTGATCCCTGACCGTGGATCCAAAAGTCCTCTCGAGATGGGATAAAGCATATCCGAGGGTGTATTGGGTCCATCGCAGTGGTGCTTTGTTCCCGTGCTCTTTCATTTGTAGCCGCTGGATCTGCTAGATGAGTGGCCCTTCCTGCTAGTGCACGTCTCTTGGTTGTATCTAAGTGGCATCGTTTTTCGATGCCCCTCGTCGTGTGCTCTCCACGTGTTTATCCGAGGACACGTGGCGAGTGGCGGAATTATGTACTTACAATCGGAGGACCTAACAATTTATTTTTATAATCAACGATCCAAACTATATGACATAAGTCAAAATAAGATTTTCAAAAATCAAGAAAGGACTCCACTAACGTCACGTAGGTCTTTCATCCTCTATGTCCGAAGGTTGCATATGTGGTAGTTACATCATCTATCTCAAATTTTATAGCTGAGAATGTGACAAATATATTTACTAGAAAAGAACAAGAACTACTTGTTGATAACATAGAAAATTAAGTTAAGATGATTGAAAACTCATACTACATGTCTAACGGATATGATTCCTAAGTTGAACAAGATGCTTCGAAGGAATTTGCAAAACTTACAACCTATTAATCTTCTTACTTCTGAAAATCAAAGACCGGAAATAAAAGTTAATACTCTTTGAAATTTCATAAGTGTCAAAGACTCACAACTCCCTTGAGAGTGAGTTTCTAAACAAGGAACTAAATGTTTTTATAAGTTTCAAATACTCTCAGAAGAAAAAATTAATTTTTTTCCCCGAGTCAAAAACAATAAAGGTACCCAATAACAACATTTGTTAGGACGAAATGAGGGACAAATTTATCTGAATGGGATTTTAGTTAATCTAAGTAACAAGATTAAGAATTATAAAAGGATTATAAATCAGAAAATAGGCTCTAAAGTACTTAATGATGATTACAATTTACAAGCCTAAGGCAGGAAGGTGATGACCATGTTGTTGATAGTGGTTTTTAGTTTAGGGAGAAAACTTTAAAAGTCTGTCTACCTGACCCGGCATCAGAAGTCGTAGACCTTGAAATGTCTATGTTCTGCAAGGAATTTGAAGAATATCTCAAAATTTGATGAGTGCATATGTCTCTCTTCATATTATATTGAAACTCAAGCTCCTAGATAAATTGTCACTAGTGTAGAACCTAACGAGTATTTAAGTTCCTAGATGCATTATTCACTAATGCCAGAGCCTGCTGTCAATCTATTATATGTTTTGTTCTTAGCTGAACTATCAATTTTAACATGATATGACAATTAATGTTCACTCTCAGCTTGGTAGCATGAATCTCTCAAAGTGTCAGGATTAAGATGTGCATGAAGGTACTCTACCAGAGGCGCGCGATTTGCGTTGATCTCCAAGATAAAATTAGTGATTTTGTACCAACATGCAAAATTCACCAAAATTGATTTATTTTTTTACCCCAAAACAGAGCATGCACGATATCTCGATCCCTATTGGTCAAGATTAAACCTAGGCAAGCTAGGAAACTGGCCCCTGGAACTAGTAAGAGTACAATCCTACCAAAGGATGGAAAATAAGGAGAAACAAAAAGGGGAAACCGTGACTAACATGAGCGGTAGCAAAAGGAGGTGTGAGCCTCCCATCACTGATCGGATACACACCATGTTATTGTCCATCGCCCCCTCTCCCCAGTCGACCAATCAGATTGTTTTCAATCTGCAGGCTGCGTGTTTGATTAAAGGTGAAAGTTTTCCGGTCAATGTGTTTAATTTCTTAAGAAAATAGATCTTGACCGTCCAAGTCAGTCACAAAACGATCACGACCGATGACTTGGCCGGTCGATTTGACGAACTTGGCTCCCTCCTGGCGTGACCAATCAATTTCCATGGTACTCTCTGACAGGCCCACTTTTATCTTAGCCAATTCGAACTCTCCTAGACCGCATGCAACATTCACAATTGCTAGCCAAATTAGACTAGTCTAGCGGATCCAAAAGGGTCTTAATTAGGTTAAGACCGACCATGGAAGTCTTAAATCAATCACAACCATCCAAATTAGCCGGCCAAATTGGCTGTCTTAGATTCTATTTGGGGCGTCCCTTAGAGGACGTTCATGTTCGAACCTTAGAGGATGTTCATGTTTGACCCTTCGCCTTGTCAGCCGTGCAACAAATCTCTCAGCTCCCGCGCTTACTGGTGGTAGCGACGCTTCCTCAAGCCTCTATTTTTCCTCCATGTCGATTAAAGTCAGAAGGTCACGAACGTGTTCTCGAGCGACACGCAGGTACAGAATTAGCATGCCCCGTATGGCGCGATCAGCCTCAAGAAGCGGAACATTAATTTTAGCCATCACCTCCTCGAACGGACTATCAGTCTCAGGTTTGTCCACTTCAAAGCTTCTTTCAGGAGAGATACCAGGGAAGTCCTTGTTAGCCACCTCCATTCTGCAAAAGGAGTCTATGATTATGTTAATAAGAAATCATCACCAAGAAGATCAAGTTATACAATGGATGAAGAGCAATACCCGAACAAAGAAAGAAACAATTCTTCAATGAGAGAATACTCAACGTCTTCTTTATACTTCATGAGTTAACAAGATCTCGTAGAAAAGAGGAGTCTTCACTTACCATCTGCAAAGGCTACAAACGTGGGATAACAATCAGTGGATACTAATCGAATATTTAAAGTCCATCTTCATGCAATGGAAAAAAATGCATCCAGTCTAAGAAACATGCCAAATTATATCCTGGGGACTTGATCATGATCGACTACGAGCACATAGCAGGCCCATGTTCGAAAAAAGCGGGCATGGATGGTAATGGATTCAAGTAAGGCCAGTATTAGGTCATGACACCAAATCGCGACAGTCATGCTGATCCACGCAAGCAAGACTGATATCAAGTCAGTCAAGTAGGCTGGTATTGGGCCACGTCAGCAAGCGGGACCAGTCAAGATCACGAAGCCGGTATTGGTCGAAGTCACAAGGCTGGTATAAGGTCGATGTTTGATCAGGATGGGACCCATGTTCAATCAATCCTGTATGGGGACCTGCATTCATTCACACGGATCATAACACGATTTTTATTTATTCATGGGGATTGTGCTTACGAAATCCAAGCCAAGGGTTTTACGAGCTACAACCTAAAAGCTAGTTTTTGCATGCAATAATGGAAAAGACCAAGGCGTGGAGTTAATCACGATACATCTTGTGAAGAGGTTTCATCTGCAATGGGATAACTCTATCGGTGGAAAAAGAAGTTTACCTAAGAAATTAGGGTTTTTGTAAAAAAAAAAAAAAACACACAGAACACAAACCTTGCTGACGAACGGAGAACTCCGGCGATAGCAGCAACAACGGTCTACTGCAATAGCAACAGCAACGTATTCGGCAGAGGCAAGAGCTGTGAGTGACGGGAGCTGAATAAGGAGAATAAAAAAAGAAGGGGTCGGTCCCCTTATATATACAAGCAATTGGGAAATCCTTATGGGAAAAGGATTCCTCTTTCGTTTCAAACACCCAATGAAGGAAACCGGTCCCAATCAGTATTCCATGCTTTCAACGGCGTGTTCACATGTGCAACCGATAGCGGATGATCAAGGATTTCCGGGTAAGCTCCCTTTATCTCGTATTTCTCCCATGTATTTGTCATCATCTCATGCATGCCCTACAATAGTGTAACCATCATATGCTAGGCAGGGGACTTAATGTTGATAGTGGATTTTAGTTCAGGGCTAAAGTCGTAAAAACCAATATATTGTGCAGCCATCCTGCAGAGGATAAGGCCATTTGATAAGCGATGAATACTTCTCTGCTTTATTAATTCACCTAGAATGGATCATGTAGCAACAATCCCCAAGTATTATGTGAATTAGCATTATTTATTAATGCATGAAACACCTTGTATTTCATGTGATGTTCTTAGTAGAACTCTTTTTGTTAGTGCGGCATGATGACTGATTGTTACTCTCAGTAGAGTAGCATGAATATCCAAGTACCAACAATGAGGCATGCACGAAATACCCGTACAGGCTACACCATTCTCTAACAAAGAAAATCATCTCTTTGAGTGTTATACTAGCCCGATTGAGTATCTGGACAGTCCATATCAGTCTCAGAAATGATCACAACCATCCAACTTCACCAGCATAATTGGATGGCCCAGATCGAATCCATAACCCTCAAGCAGGTATGGATTATTCACTACCGACCAAATGCGGGCCCCGCATGGTCGGCCTCCCCAAGAGGGAAGCATAGTTTACCAGTTCGTCCAGCCATAGTTGCATGGACGTGAACCCCTAAACTAGGGTTACGACATATTACATGTGTCGCAAATCGATCACAAATGCTCATCTTCGCAGGCATAGATGGAGGGTGTAGATGTGTTTATGGGTGAAAACTATTCCTGCCAATTTTGGTAAATTGGGGTGTGGATGAGGAATGAATCTAAACCTTAAACAAATGCATTGCGCGGTGAGTGCTTATAGATTCGAGAGATCAATCTGTGCAAGTTCGGCCTAAACCAAGAAATGGCCGTTTCAGACTTGTTTCGGTCACAAAAGTGAAGGAGATGGGGTTGATCTTAGGGAGGGAAGCGAAGAAGTTGTTGAGATTGTGAAGGTGTTGGCTATGTATGACTTGTATCAGAAAGCTGGACTAGATTACAGGATATAAGCTATCAGTTCCGGTGTTTGAATATGATTGTATCAACACTTGCCTCTGTTCTCTGGACTTGTTCTTTTCTTGTTAGAAAATAGGGCGGAGAACCTATTTATACAAGTTTTTTAGCCCAACCTTCGTATCTCGTGGGAAGTGGAGAAAGTGGAGTGATGGAGTAGTGGAGTAGTGTGTTGGTGTCACACAACCAGACTTTCCCACTTCTCCCATCATCACTAACCGTCCATGTCTTCCTGACACGTTCTTGTGATGGCGCGTTGTGCGCTGCACGCTGTAAACTGCCAGACCAATACCCTAGTATGCATCCCCAAGTTTGTGACATGATTGATGTCTTGAACGTGTGGATCGTGGAACCCATATAAAGTAGCATGTAATGCTATGTTATTTAGGAAATTGATACTTGTGAAGTATCGTGTGTATACTATGCAGTTACTGCATCGAGTATATTCAGCATGCATGAAGCATCGTTGTTTGAACGTAATAACTACATGTCCAGCCTACTTCATGTGATGGTTTGGAGGTTGCGCAAGCAAGTCCTCCCTTGGCCGACCACATGGTGTGGAAGAGTGGTGGATGACGATCACCATGACTCCGCACTGACCAATTAACTCCTGACCAGGGATATATAACCAAGCTGGTGAAGTTGGACGGATTAGATGATCTTTGAGAAACTCATCTGCGACACTTGGTGAGATTAGGGTTTTGAAGGAGGTGCGCAGGCACCACTCTTCTCCCTGATCGAATCTAAGCTTAGGATATTATTTTGGGCTGGACGATCATACATGTGTGTAGATGGCATGACGGTGTAGGCACATATACCTGACTGCCCCACAGAAACGTGATATGGGCCACTCAATTCGTCCGGCGAAGTTGAGTGGTCGAGATCGAATTGCGATAGAAAATTAGTGTCACAAAAGCTGCATATCGTACCAGTTTCGGGCGGGGGTTCCAAGAAGACCAGGCTTGGTCGGTCTTGGCCGATGGCTCCAGCATGTAGATTGCAGGCTGATGTTCACGCCTATGCCTTACCGTCCCATGAAAACATGATCTAAGCCGCGTAATTCGTCCGGCGAAATCGAGCGGTTGAGATTAGTTTTCAGTTTGGAAGGAGCGACCATGCATGTTGGAGGCGCGCGAACCGAGGCATATTGCCAAGTTCGGACTTGGCCGATCAGGTGAAGGGACAGACGGGTCCACGGTGGTCATGTTGGTATGGCCGGACCTGCTTTGATCTGATCTTGGACCCTCCATTCGTGCCGGAGAAAATGGACGCTCGTGATTCAAAATCCTAATTTTGGGCTTCAAGGCCGTGCGTCATGCTCCATTCAGGCGCACGATTTGGAATGACCAACCATGGTTGGTCCTGACCGATTAGTCAGGTATATAGGTGGGCCCACGGTGATTGTGTTGACATACTCCGTGCCCTTTGAATCTATATCTGCACCCTCCATCTATGCCTGCAAAGATGGATAGTTGAGACTGTTTTGCGACCGCAAACCCTAATTTAGGGTTTTCCATCCATACTGCTATGGTTTGGACATTTTGTCAAGCTAGGCCAAGGGGAGGCCGACCATGTGGGATCCGCGTTGGTTCGGAAGATATTCCATACTTGCTTGGGGGTTATGGAATCGATCTGGGCCATCCAATCATGTTGGTGGAGTTGGATGGTCGTGATCATATCCAGACTGATACGGTCAGTCCGGATGATCAATCGAGCTAGTATAACACATCGAGAGTGGCTCAATCGAGCTAGTATAACATGCCAAGAGTTCATCCTGTACGGGTATTTTGTACATGCTTTTATTATAATGCTTGGAGATTCGTGTTGCTCTGCTGAGAGCAACACTCAGTCGTCATGCCGCACTGATAATGAGTACATGAAATACAAGGCTGGTTACGCATTAATTAATAATGCTGGAAATTCACAGGGTATATGGTATTGTTGCTACATGCTCCAACCTAGATGAATTTCGTATTTTATTCACAGAATGGGATTGTTGCCACATGCTCCATTCTAGGTGAACTAGTAAAGTGAAGGAGTATCCATCACTCATTAATGGCCTTATATTTTACAAGATATTGACGCATAATTTTTTAGGTTTTACAATTTTACCCTTAAATGAAAATCCACCATCAACATTAAGTCCCCTTCCTAGCACATAATGGTTACACTATTGTGGGATAGGCATGAGATGGTGACATACATATGTGAGAAAGATAGGATAAAGGAAGTTTACCCGGAGGAGTATTGACCGACCGCTAGTTGTCCATGCCGTTGCGCTTGTATGGAACCCATTGGTGGGGCCGGTTTCCTTCTTTGGGTATTTGAATCAAAAGAGGAATCTAATCAAAAGAGGAATCCTTGTTCTATTAGGATTATTCCAAATTTTGTCTATATAAGGGACCGACCCCTTCTTCTTTTCCTCACAACTTTTTTTTTCTTTGGTTTAGCAGCTCCCTCCCGTGCTCTTTACTACCGCCGTTGCCGGAGCCGCCGCAAGACGCCGCCGTCGTCCGTCCGACCAAGGTAAGTTTCAGTTTTTTTTTTTTCTTTTTTTTAGGAAAAACCCTAATTTCTCAAGTAAAAATCCTTTGATAGATATATCATGCTTAGATTTCCCATCAAGATTGATGGTAAAACCGCCCATTTCTGCTAGAATTGTTCGGTATTGCGATTCCACGAATCTTTTTTGCTTCTTCTTCCATTGTTGCATGCAAATCCTAGCTTCTTAGGTCGTAGTTTGGAGAGATATTTGGCTTGAATTTCGTAAACACAATTCTCATGAACATAAGAAAACCGTGCTATAATGCGTGCTCATGAATGCGGCCCCACCATGTATGTTTGATCCGAACGTGGCCATCTACATATGCTTTACTGAAAGCCGACTTTATGCTAGTCTTGTGCCCTGAACCAACACCGGTCTTGATACTTTAGCAATACCAGACTTGAAACCAATCCGGACTTGAGAAATACCAGCCTTAGAATAATACCAGACTTGAAAACAATACTGGACTTGAAGCTTGAACAATACCGAACTTAGAATAATACCGGACTTGGATCCAATTCCTTTGTGCATTCAAACATGAACCATGTCTTGTTGTCTTCATATAAGTTCTAACTCATGTCTTTTATTTCATTGTGGAATGAAGAAAATAATTCCTGTTGAGATGTCTTCCGGAAATAATACTGGTGCCAAGTCAGGAAGTGTTGACAGCTTCAAAGATATGCCGATCATCGATGATGAGTTGTTCACCTCGCCTTTTCCAAACACTAGGAGACATCCCTCCCACAAGATAGTCCTGCTCTCCGATTCATAAAACATGGAAGCTAATCCATCTTCTTCTTCAGCACTTGTGATGAGATTTTGTCTTCGAAGGAACTACTATCCTCCTTCTCCTATCGACTTCAAGATTTTCCATACTCGACTGGGTTCTTATGAAGGATGGATGAGACACATGTTTAATAACAAGGATGTTAAATCTAATTTGACCAAGGCGTGAATCCTTGATGCGGTCATGGCATCTGATGCTCTTGAAATTAAGAAAGACGTTGCGGGTTTGATTACCTTCATTTCTCGGTGGCGACCTTCTACTCATACATCCATATCTAGATAGGGAGAGATGACTATTACTCTGGAGAGTGTATCTGTATTAATGAACCTGCATGTCGCTGGGAATATTTGTTACGAACTTTCTGACACTGAACAACGTAATTATGATGCCATACTCCAAAGGGTGGCAGAATTCAATGGTCTGGACAAGGAGGAGAAAAAAGATACAAGATGCTTTTACACCTGGTGGGTGTTGGAATGGTCTTTTGTGGACTCAGAACCGGGTCAAGATTTGGAAAGCGAGCTCAGCGTGATTTCATTCCTGTCTTTATGGCTGTCCAGATACATATTCGACGACGGTTCCGGAAAGAAGACCATAAGAGGCGACCTTGTCAGGATTTCTATAAGGCTAGCGAAAGGTAAAGTTCTTCCCCTAGGTGCCTTGTTCCTTGGATCACTGTACTCTCATCTGGATGCCTTAGCAATGTATATGCATGTTTCTAATGGGTACAAGAAAGTGGAGACGCACGTTCACTTCGCTTTTCTTCAGGCATTCTTATGGGAACATTTCAAAAGTTATGCCCCTGCTCCTACAACACTCAGCAGCTTGTACGGTGGCTCGAGAATACTTCGTTGGCACATGAGGAATCCTAGAACCGGTGCGAGACTCGTGGATATCTTTGACAATGTGTCTTCCGTAGATTTCCGTCCATGGGGGGCGATCCATTCTTCCATTGTTCAACCGAAAACCTTTGATATTGCTTCTGACTGTCTTGATGCTGCATTGTGTACCGATGTTAAGACAATGAGATTTGGAGAACTTACTTATCTGCACATCTGCATACCGGGGTATGTCCCGTCTCTATTCAACGAAGCACTTACTGTGACTCCGTACAATATATATAGGGCCGCTCGTCAAATGGGATTTGACCAGGGTGTTCCGTTTATCCGTTCACCAGAGGCTCCGAAAGAATTTCTCCCAGATATTTTTAATGCTGACATGTTTTTAGAGCGGCCGAGTCTTCTTTTCTGGCTTATTGGGAGAAACCCAGTGGTAACCGATGAGTATAAAGAATTTTGGAGGAAACAACTGTTGTCTTTCAAGAAGTTTTCAGAGGATGTTGTGACAAATTCTCGTGGTGAGTCGTCCTATGACATGTTGAGGAAGCATTTCCGGTTGAAACCACTCCCAAGAAAATGGACCAGAGCTGATGATTGCAGTCCCCAAGAATGAGGGAGGTCCAAAAGGCATGCATGCGATTCGGTGGTCCTCAATTCCTCCAATATGCAGGTACATAAATTTCCTTCCGTCGACTCCTTTATTTCTCCGAAGTGATTTCTTCTAAGAGTGATTCTTGCTTGAATTCAGGGAATTCCGAAAGAGAATGTTTTCACAAGGTTGGCGTGCATTCAGAATGAAAAGTATGGTGATGTTGGCCTTTGTGTTGAGAGGTCTGGCGACACTAATCCCCATGCTGAGAAGTCGGGTTAAACCGAAACCGCTCCTTTATTGGACAATGATGGAGATGATGCGAGCTCTGCTGGACAAGGCGCCTCCGTAAGTGATCTTGTTGATGAGGTGGTGACGGAAATTAGTACCCAGAGCGAAGTAGACATCAGGATAAATATAGGAGAGGTAACATATGCTATTGAGATGACTCCCCTTGAAGCACGTCATAAACAGACTCCGATCGATTAGGCTGTAGTGACTTCTTCCGAAAGGCCTCCTACAACTGACAAGGCTCCTGCAATTAGTAAAGTATTGATAATGCATCATGGGGCTTTGTTCGATCCCTCTTTCACTACTCCTCATCCAGATCATGTGTTGGTTGGAGGATTCAGTGTACCGGCTCAGTTCAAATGGTTGTACAATGCGATATGGGAGAAACACGGCGACATTGCTACCACTAAGAAGCTCAGAAGTCGCCTTGCCTTGGTCAATCGCGTCCAAGAAGCTTTATTTTCTATCCACAGGATAAGCGTCACGACCGGTCAGACAGTTTCTGAGGAGATGATTGAAGACTGGAAGTGTCATCGAGATGTGTTTGTGCAGTATGACTTCAATGATCCTTGGTTCTTCCAAGGGTTCTCCGAGATTAAGGAGCTCCAGAAACTACAAGATGAAGTCCCTTCTGCAGACTGTGTTACTCGTCATGAAGAGAAGGTTGAAAGGATGTCTAACGAATTAAATCTGGAACAAGATGTACTTCATAAAATGAAATCCGCTTCTGTACAGAAAGATGAGTTATTGTTGAAGGACTTTCCTTGAAGGGTTCCGCAACTTATTTGTCTTTTATTTTAGATGTTCTTCTTTTTGAGTGATAGTGAGGATTTCCTTTCACAATTTGACTTCGATTTTTGAATTAATGAGTAATTGAGTTGGTTTATTTTGAGATATTTTTGTGAATAGACTTTTTCTGAAAGGGATTATTTTAAATAGAATTTGCATCTTGGTCGTGAATGATTGCACATACCATATGAAATTGCAAATGTCGGATAAAAGGGAAGTATGAAAAGAAACAAACATGGCGTTTGGTTATTGAGCCTCTTTCTTCCACGTGCGGGATGCTCAGTCCCCAGTGAATTCTAAAACTATCTTTTTCGTAAGATTGTTGGATACATCTTACTTGATTTCGAGACCTCGCTTATGTAAAACCGAAGTATCCCCTCCAAGGAAGTCATCCGCATTGATTCCTCAGAGAAGGAAAGCTATCCCTTTGAACCAAGTTTCTCCTGAACAATGCGCTTCAAAGCGTTGCATTTTCTTGTGGGGTGGTGAAGGAACCGGTGGAAATGACAGTACCTCGGGTCCATTACTTCTTGATCAGTGGGTGGACGCCATACTAGAGGTAGCTCCACTTCTCCATTTTGCACACATGCCTCCAGTAACTCTAGAATCTTCTTCATTGGGAAAGGAAAGTGCGGGTACTTTGAGTCTAGATTTTCATACGTCAGTGAGCGTTGTGAAGTCTCTATGTGGCTTTGATGTGGAGCACGTTTCATACATGAAGTTAGAAAGTTTGCGAGTGTTATCATATCCGCGAATCGCTTTCCTGGGTAATGAGATGTGGAAGGTGTCGTAATATCACTGCTGAGTGATCGAATTGAACGCTCCCATCCTCCGTATTCACGTATTTGATTGATCTATCCTTCCTCAAGCATTTATTCACTTGGTTGAAAGGTCGATGCGGATTGGACAGTCTTCCGGTCTTCAACAAGAGTCTTGATATATAAATCTTCCAGCAGGACACCCTAGGCTGCAGTCTCCCTTTCTTTATCCGTCAGACACTGTAGTGCTCCGGATGAGTCCTTTCCTTTGTGGAGTTTCCTCGAGTCTTCATTGTCGGCTGGACCATGTTGTTCATCTTTCCTGAGTCTCATGCGATTACGCGCCCTTTTCGCTTCTCCATTGGTAAAGGCGTGATCCCTGTCTAAGGGTCCAGTGCTTCTCACACTGTTTGGGTAGATGTATGTCGACCCTTCTTGTAATTGTGCTGTTATATCATTCAAAAGGCGGAACGTTTCGCTCTGTCTTCTAGCGATACCATCTTGATTTTCCAACACATCCTCCAGTATTCTATCTATGCTTCCCATGGTATCTGAACCGCATGTGGTTTCCTGGTGAGGGTACATCGCAAGATGAAAACCGAAAAATTGAGAATTCAATTTTTTGTAACCGAGAGATCAACCTCCCACTGTGGTCTCCAATTGTTTATGGGTGAAAACTATTCCTGCCAATTTTGGTAATTTTGGGTGTGGATGAGGAATGAATCTAAACCTTAAACAAATACACTGCGCGGTGAGTGCTTATAGATTCGAGAGATCAATCTGTGCAAGTCCGGACTAAACCAAGAAATGGCCATTCCAGACTTGTTTCGGTCACAAAGTGAAGGAGATGGGGTTGATCTTAGGGAGGGAAGCGAACAAGGTGTTGAGATTGTGAAGGTGTTGGCTATGTATGACTTGTATCAGAAAGTTGGACTGGATTGCAGGATGTAAGCTATCAGTTCCGGTGTTTGAATATGATTGTATCAACACTTGCCTCTGTTGTCTGGACTTGTTCTCTTCTTGTTAAAAAATAGGGTGGAGAACCTATTTATACAAGTATTTTAGCCTAACCTTCGTATCTCCTGGGAAGTGGAGAAAGTGGAGTTATGGAGTAGTGGAGTAGTGTGTTAGTGTCACACGACCAGACTTTCCCACTTCTCCCATCATCACTAACCGTCCATGTCTTCCTGACACGTTCTTGTGATGGCGCGTTGTGCGCTGCACGCTGTAAACCACCAGATCAATACCCCAGTATGTATCCCCCAGTTTGTGACATGATTGATGTCTTGAACGTGTGGATCGTGGAACCCACAGAAAGTAGCATGTAATGATACGTTATTTAGGAAATTGATACTTGTGAAGTATCGTGTGTATACTATGCAGTACCTGCATCGAGTATATTCAGCATGCATGAAGCATCGTTGTTTGAGCGTAATAATTTCATCTCAAGCCTACTTCATGTGATGGTTTGGAGGTTGCGCAAGCAAGTCCTCCCTTGGCCGACCACATGGTGTAGTAGAGTGGTAGATGACGATCACCATGACTCCACACTGACCAATTAACTCCTGACCAGGGCTATATAACCAAGCTGGTTAAGTTGGATGGATAAGATGATCTTTGAGACACTCATCTGCGACACTTAGTGAGATTAGGGTTTTGAAAGAGGTGCGCATGCACCACTCTTCTCCTTGATCGAATCCAAGATTAGGACATTATTTTGGGATGGCCGATCATACATGTGTAGATGGCACGATGGTGTAGACGCTTATACCTGACCGCCCCCACGGAAACGTGATCTGGGCCACTCAATTCGTCCGGCGAAGTTTAGTGATCGAGATCGAATTGCGATAGAAAATTAGTGCCGCAAAAGCTTCATATCGTACCAGCTTCAGACGGGCGTTCCAAAACGAACAGTCTTGGTCGGTCTTGGCCGATGGCTCCGGCATGTAGATGGAAGGTTGATGTTCACGCCTATGCCTTATTGTCCCATGAAAACATGATCTAAGCCGCTCAATTCGTCAGGCAAAATCGAGCGGTTGAGATTAGTTTGCAGTTTGGAAGGAGCGACCATGCATGTTGGAGGCGCGCGAACCGAGGCATATTGCCAAGTTTGGACTTGGCCGATCAGGTGAAGGGACATACGGGTCCACGGTGGTCATGTTGGTATGACCATACCTGCTTTGATATGATCTTGGACCCTCTATTCGTGCCGGAGAAAATGGACGCTCGTGATTCAAAACCCTAATTTTGGGCTTCAAGGCCGTGCGTCATGCTCCATTCAGGCGCACGATTTGGAATGACAAACCATGGTTGGTCCTGACCGATTGGTCAGGTATGTAGGTGGGCCCACGGTGATTGTGTTGACATATTCCGTGCCCTTTGAATCTATATCTGCACCCTCCATCTATGCCCGCGAAGATGGATGGTTGAGACTGTTTTGCGACACATGTAATGTGCCGCAAACCCTAATTTAGGGTTTTCCATCCATACTGCTATGGTTTGGACATTTTGGAAATCTAGGCCAAGGGGTGGCCGACCATGCGGGATCCGCGTTGGTTCGGAATATATTCCATACCTGCTTGGGGGTTATGGAATCGATTGGGGCCATCCAATCATGCTGGTAGAGTTGGATGGTCGTGATCATATCCAGACTGATACGGTCAGTCCGGATGCTCAATCGGGCTAGTATAACACACCGAGAGTGGCTCAATCGGGCTAGTATAACACACCGAGAGTTCAACTTGTACGGGTATTTCGTACATGCTTTCATTATAATGCTTGGAGATTCGTGTTTCTCTGCTGAGAGAAACACTCAGTCGTCATGCCCCACTGATAATGAGTATAGGAAATACAAGGCTTGTTGTGCATTAATTAATAATGCTGGAAATTCACAGGGTATATGGGATTGTTGCTACATGCTCCAACCTGGATGAATTTCGTATTTTATTCACAGAATGGGATTGTTGCCACATGCTCCATTCTAGGTGAACTAGTAAAGTGAAGGAGTATCCATCACTCATTAATGGCCTTATCTTTTACAAGATATTGGCGCATAATATTTTAGGTTTTACAATTTTACCCTTAAATGAAAATCCACCATCAACAAGATGTAGATTCAATGGGCCCAAAGCATGTCAACACAAACACCGTGGGCCCTCCTACATACCTGACCGACTATATTTGGTCTTCACAATTCGCACGCCCAAACAAGGCGTGACACACGGCCGGCAAAACCCTAATTGGGGTTTGCGGCATCATCCATGTGTTGTAAAATCATCTCAAGCGTCCATCTTCGCAGGATTGAATGGAAGGCAAAGATGAAACTTCAGGGGAGGCCGAACATGCTAGCATGACCACCGTGAGCCCGACTTCATGTTCGACTGATCGTCCAAATACGGCCTTGGTCAGGCGCCTCAGTTCGCGCGCCCAAAGGTGGTGTATCACGCTGCCTTAACAAATCCTTTGCGACGGAGGATTTTTGTTGAAATCTAATCTCGACCACTCGTATTTGCTGGCCAAATTGAGTGGTCTAGATTGGACCTTTGCGAGTCAAGAAAGCATGGGCGTAAAAACCAGCGTGCCACCTCCTTGCATGACCAATCTGTCCCTCCGGAAACGCTCCCTATGCTTGAATTCGTTCGCGCTGAAAGTGGCAGCTTGCGTACCTCTGAAACCCTAATCCAATGGTTGCAGATTAGGGTCGCAATCCATCTCATCCGTTTAACTTCGATAGCTTGGACGGATAGCCTAGAATGGGAGTTAGGAGACAAGTGATATATCACCGTGATCAACGTCCGCTACTCTTCCACATAATTTGATCGGCTAAGGCTTGGATTGCCCATGCAGCCTCCAAACGGTCACTCGATGTAGGTAGGGCATGATGCTCAACAGTGATGCTTCATACATGCTGAATACATTTGTAGCGCCCCCTAAGCTAGCAGCTGACTAATCCAAGAGATTAACTAAATAAGAGGCACTAAAAATCTAAAACATTTACTTAAATATTCAATTAAGAAATCTGCTACAAAAACTTAGCCCAAAGCTAACCCCACTCAGAAATATATATACAAGATCTTCTCTAAAATGATACATATATAATAGTCATTTGGTTTTTAAATAAAATATACAACATAATAAATATAACTGAAGTTAATCAACTAGCGAAGTCAACCCGTGAAGCTTTCGTTGCGCAACCCTAATCTGTCACAAAATCTGAAGTGGGAATAATTAACATTTAACCTTCTAAGTAATCATAGGCAAGATTTGGAAAACAATACATGTTTTTCCGAAAACATTTAACAGCGACTAAGTCACTGAAAATAATCATACATGTATATGGAACATACTCCTTCGTCAAACAATGTATAATATGGTTGTAAATCCCTACCCGGCAATTCACACCTAATAGCTATGGATGCCACCAAGACCATGGTGACCAATACTCTAAACAATAAAGGCTTAATTAAAGTAGGTATAAATGTGAAGGAGCGTATCCTATATACCACAAGTGGAAATTCTCATTTCCCATAACAATTCATATTGACAACAAAACAATACAAGTCCTTTCCACATCGTGGAAAGATTCACAGAAATAACAGGATTATCATAATGCATTTTAAACAAAGCATGAAATGCACGGACAGAAAATGCATGAGTTTGTTAAGCATAAACTTTTATAAAAGCAACAATAATGAATACAAAGAGTCAAATGCATTCCCACACCTTTTGATGACAAGCCACGCCTACCTCGCGATCCATGATCCACTGGTTCGTCCTTTGAATCAGTCGTTGTTAATAATTAACTATTAATCATACAAGAATTCTAAGATTCTAGCCAAAATGGCTCACACAAGAATTATACAAATCTAACTAATAGTCCTAAGCCCATTTACGTTTTTATACCCTTTTTATTATCTATCTTGTCATCTAAGGTTCTTCACATCTTCATAATCCATCTCTTGCATATGTAAAGGTTTACCAATTCAATTCGGTTGTATCTATAGTCCATTAGCTAAGTCTTATGAGTATCTACAACTTTGTAGAAGAAGTTAAAGTCTAATTCAGACCATAAATGGTATAAAATATGTAAATAAGGATACATGGCACTAAGCCCAAGTCCACTAGACTCAGCCCATTACACAAGTGCTGACCCAACTGGGTCAACTAACGGCCACTGATGGTCAAATGGTCCAATTAACAGTCAACGTCCAGTCAAAGGTCAAAGTCCAGGGTCAATGGTCAAAGTCTAAATCGGTCACTGAGTCAACTCAGGAACTCGGTGAGTTAATACCGATTCGACTCAGTTAGATACTGAGTCAGCTAAATAATCTAGTCAGACATCTGACTAACAAACTAACACAAAGCCTAAGCTACTACAGTTTTAATCCCTACAACATATCTTTCTCTCTAACATTTAAACTTCAATTCAAATATAGTAAACAAACTTTAAATTCAATTTACAAACCAAGGCTATGCCTACCTGCAATTGCAGTTCCAAGCTTTTATAGCAAATACTAACAGCAACTAGCACCAATTCATCACTTCAGTGCTAATAACCAACAATTACAAATATAAACATTACACTTTCTCAAATCAAACTTCATAATTCAATTACAACTGATAATTCAGTTTACCTGCAAAAGTAGTGGCTGCAAGCTTTCACTAAACCATTTGCTATGACAACATTACAACTAACTCAACCTATGTGTCTCAGTTCACCCCAAATCGAATCCAACACATAAATTGCAACCTAAACCAACACCCCCATTTCAGATCCTTCCTTCAATGACAGCTAACACTCATACCTTCCACAATCATCGCAGGTCCAAGCAATAACAGTTTCATACCATCATCACAAGAGTCTGAGAAACACTACCATCCCAGCTATGCAACTCAGTTTACTTGCAAGATCAGTTTCACCTCAATTCAATAGCATCCATGATCAGTTAATCTCACTCACCACCATATCTATCTCAACTATTTCAGTACTACCAGTTCATCACCACTAACAAACCTGCACCCTTGTAGACTTCCAGCATTCATCTAAACCTTCAACTCATTCAATTCAATATTCTTCACAACTAACTCTCTATCTCATTTCACCCGCACCATTACATACATCATTACCACACCATCACAGTCTCTTCTATGTCATGTATACATTCCTTGCACCACAGTTATATAGTAATCCTTACAATCTCCAATTGAAACTCAACCTTCAGCCAACCTATAATCATTAACACCACTCACATGATCTATGTCCATCTGAAGTTCACCATCATCATCAATTCACTATCCCAGTAACAATTACTAAATTCATACGCTAAAAAGAGTAACCTTGGCTACATTTCCAATCAAACACCAATTCAATTCAACTTAAACAACCCATCATTTGTGACAACTTATTCATCTTATTCCAGTTCTAAAAGCTCAATCCATGCATCATCCAATCGTATACCTACCCTCTGTGATTCAACGCAACTTAACTACAACCACATCCCCACACATGACATTCAAAAATCATTTCAAATTTATAAAATCATTTATACTTTACTTCTAACATAACCCTAATTACCTGAGATTAAATACCGATTATCAAATCAACCATTCCACCCTTTAATTGTTTTGATTCCATCTTCAATTTATCGAAAACTCGAACTTCTGATTTGGGAAAGAACAAGAACCCTAATTCTGCAAATTTCTTAATCTTCTTCCTTGTAACCAAATCTGAAAATTAAAACCATAACCATCTTCTTTACATCACGTTCATCAATACCCATCCTCTAATTTCTTCTTAATCACCTCCAATCATATCTTCACTGAATTACAGAAACCCTTATTCTTCGATTTCAACTACCATAATAACTGTAATTCTTCAATTAAACATCAACCCTTTTATTCTTCATCCATCAACAACCCAATTAACCCATCTATTCAATATGAATCCAATAATCAATCTGCAACCCAAAACTTATCTTCTACAATTCAACTCTTCAATCTCTAATAGTTCATCCATAATACACAACATCATCACCTCCATTCTTGATGAATCTTCTTCATCACTCGATTTCTTATCAACGAACCCTTACGCGACTCGTAAAATTTCAGCAGAAAAGAACAGAGAAGAAAAAGAGGAGAAGCGGAGAAGAAGAGGAAAGAAGAAAGAAAAGAAAGGAAATAAAAATGATTTCCTCGATCTGGTGTAGGTGATAAGGCCAACGGGGAACACTAAACACACACTAGAAGTGATAAGGGAAGTCCGGGTCGGTTCAATGACAAAAAGACTAATTTGCCCCTTTATGATATCTGATGATTTCTTCTTCGTCCAGTATTCGAACGACACTTTTGAGTAGTCCATTCCGCGTAACTTTCCGAGACCTATCCAATGGATATGTCGTTGTTAGATTAATTCCTATTAATTAACGTTCGTGTTAACCTAATCGAGTTATTATCGGATTGTTGATGGTGGATTTCTATTTAAAGGCTAAAATTGTAAAAAGCCAATTTTTGTAAGCTGACGTCCTGCAAAGGATAAAGCCTTCAGGTGATGAATATTCTCACCATATTAATTCATTAGAGCATGTTCAACCATCCCTGAGAATTAAAACCTACCCAGAGCGGAGCATGTAGCAACCATCCCGATTTTATGTAAGTTTGCAGCATTACTATTAATGCTTTAATTAAAGCCTTGTGTTCGACATGCAAACACCCGTAGGCTACCTGAAGGCGGGTTATATTAGCCCCGTTGAACGCATGCAAGAATACCCATGTTAGTCTCACCTGCTGAAAACAAACCCAAAAATAGATCTCATCCGTCCAACTTCGCAGGCATAGATGGAGGGTGTAGATATAGATTCAGGGGGTCCTGAGCATGCTACCATGATCACCTCGGACCCACCTTCGTGCATGAACGAACGGTCAAGACCAACTAAAGTTGGTCCTTCCAAAACGTGCGCTCAAAGTGAGCATGACGCACGGCTAGGGTTTCTTTTAATCGTGAACGTCCAACTTCGCAGGCATAGTTGGACGGCTTAGATTATACCCTAAAACAAGTAGTAAAGTGATGATACACCATTGGCGGACCCACTTTCTACCTACATGACCGACTCCCTCATATCCAAGCCGTGGTGCAAGAAACGATTGCCCAAACAAGGCTAGGTTAACGCCTTATGCAGGCTGAGAAGATCCAAAACGATCACGACCATCCGAATTCGCAGGCATAGTTGGATGGCTTAGATTGCGCCCAGGGTCATAGAGCAAGCATGTACATGCTCACTGTCGGCCCATGGTCGATCTCCCCAAATGAGGCGCACGCAACCCAAAACCGATCGCCCAAAGTGGCCGGTCAAAAATCCTAATTAGGGTTTGCGGCGCATATGTCGCAGAAACATCTCGAGCGTCCATCTTCGCAGGCTTGGATGGAAGGCAAAGATGGATACTTAGAAGGAACCGAGCATTCTAGCATGACCACCGTGGGCCCGACTTCACGCCTAGATGATCGGCCAAGACCGGCAGTGGTCAAGTTCCTCGGTACACGCGCCCAAAGGTGGCATGTCACGGCCCCTTCATAAGTTCTAATCTCGACCACTCGTCTTTGCCACCTGAGTCGAGTGGCTTAGATCAAATCTTTGCAAGTCAAGCAGGCATGGGCGTGAACTCCATTGTACCACCTCCATGCAGGGCCAATCGGTTCCTCCATATAAATTCCCTTAGCATGCAAACGTTTGGGTTGAAAGAGGCAGCATGCGTGCCTCTCATCCAACGATCGCAAGTAGGGTTACAAGCCATCTCGTCCGTCCAACTTTGCAAGCTTGGACGAATGACTTAGGGTGCGAATCAACCAACAAACAAGGTATCACCATGATCACCATCCGTCACTCTTCTTCACAGGGTGACCGACCAAGGCGTGGCCTGCCCATACAGCCTCCAAACGGTCAGCTGAAGATGGATGCATGCGATGACATACCAAGTTCACGATTCATCCTGCACTATTTTACGTGGGTCCCACGATCCACACACTCGAGACATCAATCATGTCACAAACTGGGGGATACAAACTGGGGTATTGATCTGGCGGTTTACAGCGTGCAGCGTGCAACACGCCATCACAAGATCGTGTCAGGAAAACATGGGAGGTTAACGATGATAGGAGAAGTGGGAAAGCAACCGTGTGACACTAACACACAACTCCACTTCCTCCATCACTCCACTTCCTCCACTTTCCCACGAGAGACGTGATGAAGGCTTATCGACTTGTACAAATAGGTTCTCATCCCTATTTCCAACAACAACAACAGAAAAACCAAGTGTTAATACCATCGTATTCAACACCCAGAGCTTGCCTGCAACATTTGCTAGCCTGCTCAACCTTTTGTTAACAAGTCATCAAATAGCCTTCACCTTCATACTCTCAACACCTTCTTCGCTTCCCTCCCTAAGATCAACCTCACATCCTTCACCTGTGACCGAAACAAATCTGGAACGGCCGTGTCTTCGGTTTAGGCCAGAATTGTACAGATTATCTCTCGAATCAAAAGTGCTCATCCTGCAGCACATTTGTTAAAGGTTTAAATTCATTTCTCATCCTCACACATCCAAAATTACCTAAACCTGCAGAAGTAGTTTTCTCCCACAAACAATTGGCGACCACAGTGGGAGGTTAATCTCTCGGTTGTGAAGTCGATTTCTTCGATACCTAACCATATTTAGTTTATTTTAAGATGGTCGGTCTTAGGAATACCTAGACAGCCTCAGTTCATGATCAAGTTCCCTCCCACGGCACACCTAATGGTCTGTCTGGAAGAATCCCGACGCTGATCGAGTTAGCGCGAGTACAGGAGGTTCACACGAGAAACATGGACCTGATCAAAGAAGCGATCAACAACATACTCGACCTCCTTATCAAGATGACGTCAGAGATGGGCGCCCCTGTCATGGAGGTCCTGACATTGGGGACTGAACGCCCCAAAATCAACAGTTTCACTACAGGCCAAAGATATGTGGATCAGGAAGCCGCTTCTTTAGTGGGAATTTTATGTGAACTCTTACACCTCTCAAAAGATCAGCGAACAGAGACGTTTGCAGCCGTCAACCGGATAGCCTTGGATGTACAGTTAACTCCCTTGCGCTCTGAAGTTTCAAGCGCGATGGAGGCATCTGTAAATAATATTACTTTTACAGAGGAAGACATGATGGAAGAAAAAGGCCACAATCGTGCCCTGCATGTAACCGCACACATCAAAGATTCAGAATTCAGGCGGGCCCTCATCGACACAGGAGCATCCTCGAATGTGATTACCCTCAAGATACTCAAAGAGGCTAAGGTTCGCCCAAACAAGATTGTGCGGAGGTCTACCACAATGACGGACTTTGAAGGGAACCAAACCAACACATATGGGTATGTCAATCTGAACTTATCCGTAGGTACTATTCAATCAAAAGTGAAATTCGAAGTCATAGAGAAGGAACCAGACTACCACATGATACTGGGTAGGCCATGGCTCCACGAGAATAGGATTGTTCCTTCAACCTATCACCAGTGCCTGAAAACTACGCTGAACGTGGAAGTCATTCGTATACCTGCATCGTTGTCTCCATACGCACCCATATGCGGAGTAGAATTGTTCAAACCAAAGGAAGCTCTGCAGGATGATCCAGGAGAAGTACATTGTACCCCACTTCCCACATGGGCGTCAATCCAGGAGGAGGATCGGCTTACATCATTAAAAATCAGACATGATGCATCTCAGCTGACGAGGAACTCTCCTTCACCCAGCGGGGCGGGAAACCACGTTACCAAGAGAGGACGAACCTTTGTGGCAACTCAAGATCAGAAAGGAAAGACTGTCTACCGCCGCCGCTGTTAGCAATTAGAAGGAGAGAATGATGCTCGGTCTCTCCGCCTAATAGAATGTTGTCAAAGCGGAGACCCACAAGAAGAGGTGTTGGATTCCCCCAGACAGTTGCAAGACGGTACCACCTCTACAACTAACGAACTCGAAACTATTAACATCGGCAGTGAAGAGTCTCTCAGGCCCATTTCCATTAGTTCCACTCTGTCCACGGAGGAGCGGATAAATCTTGTGCAACTCCTCAAAGAATACCAAGATATATTCGCATGGACGTACGATGAAATTCCTGGTCTGGATGAAAAGTTGGTTACTCATCACCTGCACATCAAGCTTGGATCCAAGCCTATAAAACAGTCTCCAAGATAATTCAGACATGAGGTGGAAGATCAGATTAAATCTGAAATCCAGAAATTTGCTAACTGCCGGCTTCATCAAACCTATCCACCATCCAACCTGGCTGGATAACGTGTTCCCAGTAAAGAAAAAGAATGGGAAGATCCGATGTTGTGTAGATTTCATAGATTTAAACAAGTGCTGCCCCAAGGACGACTTTCCTCTACCTAACATTGACATGTTGGTAGACGCCACGAGAGGGCATGGCATGTTTTCCTTCATGGATAGATATAGCGGCTACAACCAGATAAGGATGTACGAGCATGATGCAAGTAAGACTGCTTTTCGAACTCCTCTTGGAAATTTTTACTATACAGTTATGCCTTTCGGTTTGAAGAATACCGACGCGACATATCAATGCGCCATGACAGCAATTTTTCATGACATGATGCATAAACAAGTTGAAGATTACGTAGATGACATAGTAGTCAAATCGAAAACCCAGACGGAACACACAGGAGTCTTGCGACAAGTATTCGAGAGGTGCCGTGAGTACAAGTTGAGGATGAATCCTTTGAAATGTGCCTTTGGTGTCTCCTTTGGAAGGTTTCTGGGATTCCAAGTGACTGCTGAGGGAATCAAGGTGGACCCATCTAAGACTCAAGCCATCCTCACTATGCTACCACCTCGAACCGTGAAGGAACTGCAAAGTTTTATGGGAAAGGTGAATTAAATTCGACGTTTTATACCTGGTCTGGCTTAACTCGTTGCTTCCTTCACCCCCTGCTGAAGAAAGGAGCGGATTTTAACTGGACCAGCGTCCAACAGGAAGCGTTTCGGAAAATTCAGCACATACGGTCGTCTCCATCCATCATGAAGTCTCATGTTCAAGGGAGGCCGTTATATCTCTACACCGCCTTCAGTGACACTGCCGTTGGAGCCTTGCTGGCTCAAGAGGATGATGAGGGAGTCGAACGTCCTATATACTACTTCAGTTGAATATTGAGAGACGCTGAACTCAGATACCCGAGAGCAGAGAAAACATGCCTAGAATTGATACATTCCATCCAGAAGTTCAGGCATTACCTATTATCCAACAAGAGATGTTAAGGGTCAGGCTGTCGAGGATTTACTAGCATATTTCCCTGGAGAAGGTACCACAACATTGCATGAAGACCTGCCTGGAGAGTTTCCAGACATCTCTGTTGTCAAAGAGGAAGCTTGGCTGTTATATTTTGACGGATCCGCTACTCCCAGCAACCACACTGGAGGAGCAGGCATAGTCCTAGTATCTCCAATTGGCGAAGTCTTTTCACACTCCTTCAAGTTAGATTTTCAATGCACTAACAACTCAGCGGAGTATGAAGCCTTCCTTATAGGGATGCTATTAGCCAAACATGCAGGAGCCACACGTTTGGAAATAAGAGGCGATTCCAAATTATTGGTTAATCATATGAACGGGGTGTATGAACTAAAAGAGATAACTCTAGCTCCATACCGGTCTGAAGCTCAGAGACTGCTAAACTACTTCGCTGACGCAACCATAACTCATGTCATCCGCAACAACAACAGGCATGCTGATTTCCTGGCAACATTAGCTTCTAAATTGCAGTTCGAAGGCATAGAAGAAACCCTGAAGGTGAAAAGAAGGACAGTGGAATCAACATGGATCTCACAATGCAAGGATGCTGAAACCTGTGACTGGCGGACTACGATCATTCAGAAGCTTAGCAGTTCACTTTCTCAAGAAAAGGTCAGCCTTAAATCCCTACAAAACTTCTTTATGCTCCACGGCATGTTATACCACCGAAACCCGGATAGTTCCTTATCAAGATGTCTCGGAAAGGAAGAAGCACGACTGCAACTTGACCGTGTTCACAACGAGATTTGTGGACAAACATTGGTGGTGACACTCTATCGATGCCTCCAACGTTTAGGCTATTACTGGACAGAAATGGAGACACAGTCTCGAGCGCTCCAACAGTCTTGCTCAAACTGCCAGGCACCACCTCATCAACTAGAGGTACTCAACATAAATCACACCGAGGATTGGAGGCAGCCATATGTTAACTACCTTCGTGATGGCACAGTTCCTGCTAACCCAAAAGAGGCAGTCATAATGAAACAGAGAGCGAAGCGTTTCGTGTTCCACGAGGGGATTTTGTACCGGAAAAGCTTTGGAGGTGATCTGCTACGGTGCCTGGATGGAGGAGAAATCTCAACAATATTGAATGAGATGCATGAAGGAGAACATCAAGGAAAGAAGAAATTGTTTCTCCAGATACAAGAGAAATATTACTGGCCGTCCATAGAAGATGATGCAGCCTCCTTCGTTCAAATCTGCCACAAATGCCAGATTCACGGGAACCTCGTCCATGCACCATCCACTCCCCTACATTCGATAAGTAGCCCGCTGCCATTCTATAGCTGGGGACTTGATATTGTTGGAAAGATCAACCCGCCATCATCAAAGCATCATGAATATATTATAACCGCAACTGAATACTTCACAAAATGGGTCGAAGCTATTCCTCTGCGTGGAACTACAGGAGCAACGATTGCAGCGTTCATTAAATAGCATATCATCTGCCGCTTTGGAGTACCTAAACATATCATTACCGATAACGGCACTCCCTTCGCCAACAAGCAAGTACGAGAGTTACTTGAAGGATATGGAATTAAATAAGTCTTCTCCACCATCTACTACCCTCAAGGGAATGGGCAGGCTGAGAGCACCAACAAAACATTAATCCGGATTCTCAGTCGGACAGTACATGACAATCCCAGAGAGTGGCATGAACAACTACCGATGGCACTATAGGCATACCGAACGGCACCTAGGAGCTCCATTGGAGTTTCTCCATACTCACTCGTTTATGGGGATGATGCTGTCCTCCCGGCAGAAATCAAAATCCCATCATCCAGGATTGCAGCAGCAAGTGGAGTCTACTGGAACGAAACTGAGGCGTCTAACTGCAGGATCGCTGAGCTTGAAACTCTAGACTACAGAAGAAGCAAGGCAGAGGAACGCGCTTAGGTGTACAGAAACAGAGTCTCCAGGGCGTATGACAAATCTATAAGGACACGAAGTTTTAAAGTGGGAGACCTAGTTTTGAAGACAGCCAAACACATCCAACAAGACATGTCTGCACCAAAGTTCTCTCCAAAATTGGAAGGACCTTACGTGATTACCAAGGCTTACAACACTGGATACTACAAAATCATTAAGGCGGATGGAGGAAAGTTGGAAGCATTTGTCAATGGAAAATGGCTCAAGACATATCACGCCTGATCATTGTCCCGTACTTGTCCCATGACATGACAATACAGGCATTCTCGTTTCATGTCTAATTTGTTAATTTATTCAAAAAAAATTAATGAATTTTTCTCCATCCATCACAAAAGAAAGAAAAAAATCTCGTATCTCTCAATGGAGTGCAAAAGAAAAAGAGAGGGAAGGAAATCTCTCAACGCATCTCAGAAGAGGTCGTCCAACAGGTTGTAATCCCTGGAAAGCATCATCTTCAACCTTGCCTGGTACATCTCTTTTCGGGCCTTCAAGCTTTGGATTGCCTGCTCCACCTTCTCTGACTCAGCAGCCAGATCCTTCTCTTCCTCCAAGATATCATTCGCAGCAGGGACTACGTTCACCAGGATACCAGCTCGATCGACCTTGATGATGTCAAGACGCTGCCGCAGCCAACTCACGTTGAACTCCATGGACTCGCAGGTAGAGAGCATGTTTTCCCACTTCTCGAGATTTGATTCAGCTACCTTGCGGATAGAGACACCTTCCATCTCAGCAATCATGGGAAGCAAGTAGCCTACCACAGTAACCAAAGCAGACGAGCAATGCCGAATCACGTTCATGGTCGCGATATGGCCATACTTTCTCCATATCTTTGTGTACATGGAGACGAACTCCTTTCGTACTAAAAAACCACCGACAGTCTTGTAGCTAGAAGAGAAGCATTTCATACCAATATCGAACGAAATGCCGGCATTGGGGTATTCATATGATGAAATACCCAGATCAGCATTCTCGAGGTCGTCCGGTGAAGGTGTAGCTGAATTCGAAGAAAGTGGACTATCCAAGTCATCGTCATCAATGATTGTTACACATGTTCCAGGTGGACATCTCTGCAAAAGAGGAGATTATTCACCTGATCAGGAAATAAGGGTGACTACTCGTAAAAGAAAAGGGAAAAGAACAAACCGGTATGACCCTCTTAACTCTACGCACACGAGCTGGAGGATTGTCACGAGTTTCAGAAGGGCACTGAAATGCAGAGTGGGTACGCTTAACGGACGAACCTGGGTGATATGAAAAAGACGACTTGCTGTTTCCTGACATGACGGAACTCTGCAGAGAAGAAATTCTATCCCAAGATTTAGAAGAGGATTCTTGTGCATACTTATATATACACGCCAAGGAAAACCCTAGAAGCATCTATCTCGGAGTACGTCCGGCCGGAAAGGGACCAACACTAACCAAGTCGCGCTAGCTTCAGAAACCTAGGAGAAAAATTCGTTGAGGAGGAACAACTCCACCAGCGCTACAGGGCATTTGGCACGAGCACCCTCCTTATGTGGTAAAAGTACATTTAACCTAGCCTTAGTTATTTTTGTGCAAACTGTCACCATCTCATGCCTACCCTACATTAGTGTAACCATTGCATGCTAGGCAGGGGACTTAATGTTGATGGTGGATTTCTATTTAAAGGCTAAAATTGTAAAAAGCCAATTTTTGTAAGTTGACGTCCTGCAAAGGATAAAGCTTTTAGGTGATGAATATTCTCACCATATTAATTCATTGGAGCATGTGCAACCATCCCTGAGAATTAAAACCTACCCAGAGCGGAGCATGTAGCAACCATCCCGATTTTATGTAGGTTTGCAGCATTACTATTAATGCTTTAATTAAAGCCTTGTGTTTGACATGCAAACACCCGTAGGCTACCTGACGGCGGGTTATATTAGCCCCGTTGAACGCATGCAAGACTACCCATGTTAGTCTCACCTGCTGAAAACAAACCCAAAAATAGATCTCATCCGTCCAATTTCGCAGGCATAGATGGAGGGTGTAGATATAGATTCAGGGGGTCCTGAGCATGCTACCATGATCACCTCGGACCCACCTTCGTGCATGACCGAATGGTCAAGACCAACTACAGTTGGTCCTTCCAAAACGTGTGCTCAAAGTGAGCATGACGCACGGCTAGGGTTTCTTTTAATCGTGAACGTCCAACTTCGCAGGCATAGTTGGACGGCTTAGATTATACCCTAAAACAAGTAGTGAAGTGATGATACACCATTGGCGGACCCACTTTCTACCTACATGACCGACTCCCTCATAGGCAAGCCGTGGTGCAAGAAATAATTGCCCAAACAAGGCTAGGTTAACGCCTTATGCAGGCTGAGAAGATCCAAAACGATCACGACCATACGACTTTGCAGGCATAGTTGGATGGCTTAGATTGAGCCCAGGGTCATAGAGCAAGCATGTACATGCTCACTGTCGGCCCAAGATGTTGCATACATGGTCGGTCTCCCCAAAGGAGGTGCACGCAACCCAAAACCGATCGCCCAAAGTGGACGGTCCAAAATCCTAATTAGGGTTTGCGGCGCATATGTCGCAGAAACATCTCGAGCGTCCATCTTCGCAGGCTTGGATGGAAGGAAAATATGGAGACTTAGAAGGAACCGAGCATGCTAGCATGACCACCATGGGCCCGACTTCACGCCTAGCTGATCGGCCAAGACCGGCAGTGGTCAAGTTCCTCGATACGCGTGCCCAAAGGTGGCATGTCACCGCCCCTTCATAAGTTCTAATCTCGACCACTCGTCTTTGCCACCTGAGTCGAGTGGCTTAGATCAAATCTTTGCAAGTCAAGCAGGCATGGGCGTGAACTCCATTGTACCACCTCCATGCAGGGCCAATCGGTTCCTCCATATAAATTCCCTTAGCATGCAAATGTTTGGGTTGAAAGAGGCAGCATGCGCGCCTCTCATCCAACGATCGCAAGTAGGGTTACAAGCCATCTCGTCCGTCCAACTTTGCAAGCTTGGACGAATGACTTATGGTGCGAATCAACCAGAAAACAAGGTATCACCATGATCACCATCCGTCACTCTTCTTCACAGGGTGACCGACCAAGGCGTGGCCTGCCCATACAGCGTCCAAACGGTCAGCTGAAGATGGCTGCATGCGATGACATACCAAGTTCACGATTCACCCTGCACTATTTTACGTGGGTCCCACGATCCACACACTCGAGACATCAATCATGTCACAAACTGGGGGATACAAACTGGGGTATTGGTCTGGAGGTTTATAGAGTGCAGCGTGCAACACGCCATCACAAGATCGTGTCAGGGAAACATGGGCGGTTAACGATGATAGGAGAAGTGGGCAAGCAACCGTGTGACACTAACACACAACTCCACTTCCTCCATCACTCCACTTCCTCCACTTTCCCACGAGAGACGTGATGAAGGCTTATCGACTTGTATAAATAGGTTCTCATCCCTATTTCCAACAACAACAACAGAAAAACCAAGTGTTAATACCATCTTATTCAACACCCAGAGCTTGCCTGCAACATTTGCTAGCCTGCTCAACCTTCTGTTAACAAGTCATCAAATAGCCTTCACCTTCATACTCTCAACACCTTCTTCGCTTCCCTCCCTAAGATCAACCTCACATCCTTCACCCGTGACCGAAACAAACTGGAACGGCCGTGTCTTCGGTTTAGGCCAGAATTGTACAGATTATCTCTCGAATCAAAAGTGCTCATCGTGCAGCACATTTGTTGAAGGTTTAAATTCACTTCTCATCCACACACATCCAAAATTACCTAAACCTGCAGAAGTAGTTTTCTCCCACAAACACGGGTAAAACGTCTCTTGACTAGTCTAATAGCGTTGACGAGTTCGAGGATCGTTACATTCTCCCCACCTTATATCATTTTCGTCCTCGAAAATTGATCCATCCTTCTGGTCTTCAAAAAATCCCCACCTTATAGAATGATCCCATCTCTTATCTAAGCGCACAACCACATAAAACAAAGCACAAACCCAAATGGATTTCTATAACTAAAGTTTGTGGCTCTAAGTTCAACTACGTTAATTTAATTTCTATCAAATAGGGAAGTCTAAGTTTCCTCAGCAAATTTCTATTTTATAACATATCTGTCTCTAGATACAAGAGAGATTCCTTCGAATTTATTTCTAAGTGAATTATATGTATAGGTTTCTAAAATAATTACAACATACTAAACTTCTATGATTGGTCATCTCTGAATGCAGTTTCCCTGTCAAGGTTGGCCAATCCCGACAATGCCTTCCTACGAACAGAGAAAACACAACCTTCATTATTCTCCAGTGCTAGATTTATTTATTAAGATTAATTAATTTCTAACTTAACTGGTGTAATTCTGAAAATTTACTTCGTAAAATATATAAATAGTTTACATCATTTTAAGCAATTTAATTATCAATTTTTTTTTTTTTGTATTTTTTTTTTTGTTATTTATTTATTTTATCAATATACGTAATCCAAATTCAATTTTACGTTAATTATAACAATTTAATAATTTTAACCTTACTATAATATACCATATATAGTTTTTAAATTCATGTATTATTTAAGAATAACTTAACTTTTTAACCATTATCCAAATATTATTATTATTATTATTTTCTTTTTAACTTATTATTTCCAATTTATCTATTTATTTATTTCATTACGTGACCTAATATAAATAATTAACCGCTAACAATTCTTCATAGTTGTTTGCTATTAATATTTTATTATTATTGTTATAACCTTTATGTCTTATTTCTTAGACCGATAAAAGTTAATCGTGATTAATCGTAATGCCAAGTTTAAATTTTATTGTTAATACTAGATTTGATTTGGTCAAACTTTATTTTCTTAAGTTCATATTATTGCTAAGTAACCCTTAAGTTGTACTATAATAAAAATTATTTTTTGCTATTATTATTCAATAATTATTATCCAACTAATGTTTACAGTAACTTTAAATTTTATAATTATAGTATTAATAGTATCATTATTTGCTTATTTTATCAAAAGTTATTATCTTAACTATATTATCATTTTCATTATTGTTTTATCAAATCTTCCCATTTGATTATTAGTCTAACTAAGATACAATTAAAATAATTGTTTAGTAATGATACTTAGTTTAATTTTTATTAAGCCCTAATCTTGTAAATATAATTTTTCTCTCATGAAAAGATTGGTATAACAGATTTTATTTATTCAGATTGAATTAGTAATATAGTATATCTTGTTACATATTGGCGTTAGTAATTTAATATGATTTAAATTTTGAGTCTGCATAACATTTTTAATATGTCTTAATAGTCTTTAGATTTTGGGTATTAATAATAAGTATTTTATTCATAGGCAAATTATTTTCCTTTAAGTCTAATTTTGTACTACGCATTCAAGTACTATAAATATCGCTTCATGTGTATAATTTAGTAATTTAGTTAATCATTTATTATACTAAAGATAATCTAGGTGTAAGATTGTTAACAAATTTAGTGTTTACTCTGTGCTTATATGAATTCACGTTCTTTTATTCCTACTTAATAAGTCTTACTTATCTATCTGGTATAAACGCAAAACACAAAATTTAAATTTGTTATTAGTTAACTTTGCAGGACTTAATTATAAATGTGCACTAATAATTTTCCATGAATATTTAATCATAATCATTATTTTATCGCTATATATTTGTTAATGATATTTTAATTTAAATTATCGCTATATATTTGTTATTGTAAAAAGAGAAAATAGAGAAGGAGAGACACAAAGTAGAGACGAAGAAGGGGAGAAAATCTTATTAGATGTGTATATTAGACTAACATTAGAGCCTCTATTTATAGAGCTAGACACAAGGGCATCCCAGTAATAAACGGGATTTGCCCTAGATATTCTTAACATAATTACACGTTTATAACACTCCTCCTGATGACATTGTGTCTAAGCTAATTACAAATGGACCAGGAAAACTCAAAAGAGAAAAACCTGAAATTGCATAAGCATGTAAAGACTCGAAAAATTGTTGGACACACAAATGTTGCCTCGTTAAAACCTTGACAAGGAAAACCCATTGGGACAAAACCTTGACGAAGGAAAAAGAGTACAACTCGATAAAGTCCAGTGAATGCACCTTAATTTGATGATGGCGCTCCCCCTGATGAGTACTTCAATAAATTATTGGCTTGCAAATATTTGAGTCGAGACTTCCCAATTTCGGTGAACGAATTTCTTGAATGATGGAGATAGCAATGCTTTCGTGAGAAATTTCCAAGTTGATGAAGTCTTCTTTTGTGTTAGTCTTCTAATGGTAGTGTTCTTGAGTCTTCACGCTTCTTTAAATACATTGAGGACTTGCTTCTTGGATTGCTAGCTTCTCGAAGATGATTTGCGAAAGTAATGGATGTAATTTCTTCAACAAAGTGCTAATATTTAGTTACAGTTGCATAGGTGAACAAAAGTTGTGATCATACCATATATGGATTAGAATAATATCCAAATTCATAGGAGATTGTGGTCTAACAAAATGACCTAGTTAATGGTGGGAATCCACCAAATAACCAAAATTTGATATCACTCCCCCTTGGATGACCACCACGTTGAACTAAATTTCCTTACTAAAACCTTGCCAGTAAAACCCAATGGGAAAAAAATATGGACCAAGGAAAAAGAGCACAAATATCAACATAAAAAATAAATAATAATTAAACGTCAACAAGATGTTGCCTCGTTAAAACCTAGTCAGGAAAACCACATGGGACAAAACCTGAATGAAGGAAAAAGAGTACAATTGTTGACAAAAAATATGGATGCTAACCCAACAATATGAGTTTTACAGTAGAGAAGCATCAAAAAAATAACTCTAGTCTATCTCAAAGACGAGCTTAAGCTAGCATAATTCTAACTGCAGATTTAAGAAAGAAAAATAATAGAATTTATGCTGCCAAAGCGTGGATTTTAGTGTTTTTAAGGACTCCTAAAGAGACCTATAACGTTGAAATCATCAACTAATTAATCCGGATTTTTGGTTGTGTACCAAATTTCTAAAAACACATAAAGGATTGTTAAAATTGACAAAATCGAGTCAGGTGGCTGTCTAAATATAATTTGAATCCTACAAGAATTACAAATACGAATATGGTCTCTGGATACATACGAGTCATTCAAAGACTACCACGCCAAATGCATCATATAAAGAGAACAATTATTAAACAAATCCTAGGGTTTGAGAAAAAATAAACCCTCAAATCGTTTTTACAACGAAAATATTTCTCATATGAAGACGCAATATCACTACACCTACCTGTAATTAATAGGCTTGGCATGTTTAAGGTGTTATGTTTGGATCCAAAATTGCATCAATCGAGAAATTAATCCAATCTAATTTGGATTGTATGCCAACCAATCACATTTGTCGATATTCCTATACATAGGGGTTCACAACCACCATCATTTATTATAGTAGCTACTTTAAATGAATATTCGACCATATTTAGCTTTTCACGATCCCACAAAATTTTCAAGTGTATGCATATCATGAAATAAATAAAAAAATCAATCAACTGGTACCAGCGCCCGCGGGCATTTTAATCTCATCCTTATCAAGTGAGAAGATATTAAATTTGAGAATGTGAATCATAAATTGGTAGACTCAATTGGAGAACTACCAGTAGCCTCTTATAGAACGCTACTTATCTGCTAGATGTGACTGGATTTCCTCTTATAGAGGCAAAAGCTTATATAAAAGCAAATGAGACATTTTACGCCTAATCAATAGCAGCCTTTTTCAATTTGATCATGATGGGAGAGAAACTGATATAACATTGAAGTTAATTAACACCAACTTTTGCTGGTAGTGTATAATCTCCCCCTGATTATGGCGAATATATTTTCATCTCATAAAATCGAAAAACAAGTTTCTTAAAGTATTATCCGATTAATTCGAGACATATACTTACTACAAAATATGTCTTTCGATATAAAAAAATGTAGTCTTAATAGACACACATATTTAATATCAACCATGGATTACGTTTGGAACCCAAAATTAATTGATACAAAAACATATAAAATATGCAAACTCTCCAAAATAAAATAAAATAAGGATAAAATTATGGACACTTATATATGTTAGCAAAAGAAATTTATAGAAAGATCAATTAAGTCACTCAAGGACTAAATATATATAGGCTAACAAGTCGGGTGCGCACCCTTTGATCTTTATGTCCAATTCCAACTACAAGTGGAATTATTTTAAAATTTTAGATATTTACCATGAGAAAAATAATGCTCAATATCCCTTAAGAATACAACAATTCCTCTAGGTGTTTGCAATTGTGAATATCATAATAAAGATACTTTATATATCCATGTAGGACCGATAGGGAAAAACCAAATCAACTGGCTTATATTATTTTTGTGAATCCATGGTTTTCCCGTAAGAAATGGAAATCAATGGTTTATTAGTAGAAAAATAAAACCATAATCGGTAATGGTTTGTTAACGATTGTCGTCAAATTTCTTAGAATGCCAAGTTTAACATCTCCATCCTCAGAATTGATGGAGAAAACCAATACCCTTTGGTATATACGATACACCAAAATTGCATCGACAAAAAGAAAAAAAAATCGACTTAGTCATCGTACAGGGAAAATCCACTTCGTGGTTGATAGATGGTTTCTTTAAAAATAAATAAATAGAAACCAATCATAAAAATCACATGATCTTCATCAAATAGACGAAGATACCAAACTTAATTGGACGGAGGTTTTTCAACCATGCATGTGAATTATTACCATGAAGGTAATCAAATTGCGATAATACCAAAAAAAATTGGTGATTACAGTTTCATCAGGGAAATAGAAATTGTAAACCAACTTTAGTGATTTTTTTTTCTTTCTTTCTCACTGAAAAATAGAGAAAAAAATACCAGTTTTTGGGGATTACAGTTTCACGATAATAATAGAAACGGTAGACCATCTTTCAATGGATTTTTATTTATTTTTTCTTTCTCTATGAAAAAGGGATAAGAGAAGAAAGGAAAATCAATTACAAAGTTGATCACCCATACATAATCGTATATGATAATATCAATTATGTACCCTATAATAGAATTATTACTTTACATATATATAAAAGCATAATATATAAAATAATTAATCTAATCAAATAAAGTAAAGTTAAATATATAATGGTATGTGGGAAATTAAGTTTCCTCTTATAACCAGTTGAGCATCTGTACACGCCGTCATCATCAATGATTCACGTGATGCTGGAACAAAAACATGGAAACAAAAAAAAACTGTTAAGCATTGGAAAAACCATGTACATTGTATATCAAAAATCGTGACTATTAATACAAACATAAAATAAATTAAAAAAGTCATAAGAGAAAAGCTTGTTTATATGGCTGAGCGTTTCTTTGTTTTCTTTCTTCGTTTGTTAAAGACGATCAATCTTCTGATAAAACATGCTCGCCCATTCTCGCCCAGTGTAGAGCGTGCTGATTACGTATTGTAAACAGAGAAAATAGAGAAGGATAGACACAAAGTAGAGACGAAGAAGGGGAGAAAATCTTATTAGATGTGTATATTAGACTAACATTAGAGCCTCTATTTATAGAACTAGACACAAGGGCATCCCAGTAATAAACGGGATTTGCCCTAGATATTCTTAACATAATTACACGTTTATAACAAATACAATACTAATTTGAATTTTAATAGTTCAAGTTTGTCATACTAACTTTTCATTTCAAAAGAAAATTAAATTTATTTACGAAAAAGTATTCTATCAATATAAGAATTTATTTACTTTTAATCCTAATATTACACTAAATATCTGATTGTTATTATTACTATTTCATGTATGTTTGTTTCATCTTAACGATTTACTGAATCATTTATTCGACTAAAGAAAATTTCATTACATGGTTATTAACAAGTCGAGTCTTTTAATTATATACATTATATCTCACCTTTTACGTCTAACGTCTAATAAGTATTATTTTAACTGTCTAATTTAAACACAAAACTTACATTTCTAATTTGTAATTTCTAATTTGTAATTAGTTTAATTTACAAACTTAACCGTACACCAGCGTTATTAATTTTTTTCCATAACTATTTAATTAATCACAATTATTATTTTTATCGTTATATATCTTGAATAAGATTTAAGTTAAGTTAAGTTCAATATAATTGATAAATGCTAAAATTATTTTATTAAAATTATTATTACTTTTATGAAAGAATGCCACCACGGCTTTTATTGAAAAACAACAAGTGAATTATTATTCTAACAACAAGTTACTTTTATTATCATTTATCTATAATTACTATTATAATATTTTATTGAGTTATTATTCTAACAACTCTTACAAATATTATTGAGTCCCAAAATATTATTAACATTTATGTGATTATAAACCGTAGATTTTACGTATAAGTCAAGGTGTTTAATATTTATATATGTGACTTTCAAGATTTATCAATAATACTAATCCTACTATTTCTAGTATTGACTTGTTTATGTGTTCATACTTTTTAGATTAATTATTTTCTAATCTCTAATAGCTAAATTTATTGGTGTACCCTACAATTTTTACTTCATTAAACAAATAACCAAACAAACAAATCAATCAAATAATTCTTTTAATTATAGATACTTTTTAGTAATTAAGATTTATCTCACAAACCCAACCCAGTTCTAAACTATTCTAGTTCTCTAACTGGCACTGGCTATTCCTATTGTCTACCATATAAAATCTAATAATGAGCTATGATACCAACTATTGTAGCGCCCCCTAAACTAGCAGCTGACTAATCCAAGAGATTAACTAAATAAGAGGCACTAAAAACCTAAAACATTTACTTAAATATTCAATTAAGAAATCTGCTACAAAAACTTAGCCCAAAGCTAACCCTGCTCAGAAATATATATACAAGATCTTCTCTCAAATGATACATATATAATAGTCACTTGGTTTTTAAATAAAATATTCAACATAATAAATATAACTGAAGTTAATCAACTAGCGAAGTCAACCCGTGAAGCTTTCGTTGCGCAACCCTGATTTGTCACAGAAACTGAAGTGGGAATAATTAACATTTAACCTTCTAAGTAATCATAGGCAAGATTTGGAAAACAATACATGTTTTTTCGAAAACATTAAACAGTGACTAAGTCACTAAAAATAATCATACATGTATATGGAACAAACTCCTTCGTCAAACAATGTATAATATGGTTGTAAATCCCTACCCGGAAATTCACACCTAATAGCTATGGATGCCACCAAGAACATGGTGACCAATACTCTAAACAATAAAGGCTGAATTAAAGTAGGTATAAATGTGAAGGAGCGTATCCTATATACCACAAGTGGAAATTCTCATTTCCCATAACAATTCATATTGACAACAAAACAATACAAGTCCTTTCCACATCGTGGAAAGATTCACAGAAATAACAGGATTATCATAATGCATTTTAAACAAAGCATGAAATGCACGGACAGACAATGCATGAGTTTGTTAAGCATAAACTTTTATAAAAGCAACAATAATGAATACAAAGAGTCAAATGCATTCCCACACCTTTTGACGACAAGCCACGCCTACCTCGCGATCCAAGATCCACTGGTTCGTCCTTTGAATCGGTCGTTGTTAATAATTAACTGTTAATCACACAAGAATTCTAAGATTCTAGCCAAATGGCTCACACAAGAATTATACAAATCTAATTAATAGTCCTAAGCCCATTTACGTTTTTATACCCTTTTTATTATCTATCTTAAGCTCATCTAAGGTTCTTCACATATTCATAATCCATCTCTTACATATGTAAAGGTTTACCAATTCAATTAGGTTGTTTTCATAGTCCATTACCTAAGTCTTATGAGTATCTACAACTTTGTAGAAGAAGTTAAAGTCTAATTCAGACCATAAATGGTCCAAAATATGTAACTAAGGATACATGGAACTAAGACCAAGTCCACTAGACTCAGCCCATTACACAAGTGCTGACCCAACTGGGTCAACTAACGGTCACTGATGGTCAAATGGTCCAATTAACAGTCAACGTCCAGTCAAAGGTCAAAGTCCAGGGTCAATGGTCAAAGTCTAAATCGGTCACTGAGTCAACTCAGGAACTCGGTGAGTTAATACCGATTTGACTCAGTTAGATACTGAGTCAGCTAAATAATCTAGTCAGACATCTGACTAACAAACTAACACAAAGCCTAAGCTACTACAGTTTCAATCCCTACAACATATCTTTCTCTCTAACATTTAAACTTTAATTCAAATATAGTAAACAAACTTTAAATTCAATTTACAAACCAAGGCTATGCCTACCTGCAATTGCAGTTCCAAGCTTTTATAGCAAATACTAACAGCAACTAGCACCAATTCATCAATTCAGTTCTAATAACCAACAACTACAAATATAAACATTACACTTTCTCAAATCAAACTTCATAATTCAATTACAACTGATAATTCAGTTTACCTGCAAAAGTAGTGGCTTCAAGCTTTCACTAAACCATTTGCTATGACAACATTACAACTAACTCAACCTATGTGTCTCAGTTCACCCCAAATCGAATCCAACACATAAACTGCAACCTAAACCAACACCCCTATTTCAGATCCTTCCTGCAATGACAGCTAACACTCATACCTTCCACAATCTTCGCAGGTCCAAGCAATAACAGTTTCATACCATCATCACAAGAGTCTGAGAAACACTACCATCCCAGCTCTGCAACCCAGTTTACTTGCAAGATCAGCTGCACCTCAATTCAATAGCATCCATGATCAGTTAAGCTCACTCACCACCATATTTATCTCAACTATTTCAGTACTACCAGTTCAGCACCACTAACAAACCTGCACCCTTGTAGACTTCCAGCATTCATCTAAACCTTCAATTCATTCAATTCAATATTCTTCACAACTAACTCTCTATCTCATTTCACCTGCACCATTACATACATCACTACCACACCATCACAGTCTCTTCTATGTCCTGTATACATTCCTTGCACCACAGTTATATAGTAATCCTTACAATCTCCAATTGAAATTCAACCTTCAACCAACCTATAATCATTAACACCACTCACATGATCTATGTCCATATGGAGTTCACCATCATCATCAATTCACTATCCCAGTAAAAATTACTAAATTCCTACGCTAAACAGAGTAACCTCGGCTACATTTCCAATTAACCACCAATTCAATTCAACTTAAACAACCCATCATCTGTGACAACTTATTCATCTTATTCCAGTTCTAAAAGCTCAATCCATGCATCATCCAATCGTATACCTACCCTCTGTGATTCAACGCAACTTAACTACAACCACAGCCCCACACATGACAATCAAAAATCATTTCAAATTTATACAATCATTTATACTTTACTTCTAACATAACCCTAATTACCTGAGATTAAATCCCGATTATCAGATCAACCATTCCACCCTTTAATTGTTTTGATTCCATCTTCAATTTCTCGAAAACTCAAACTTCTGATTTGGGAAAGAACAAGAACCCTAATTCTGCAAATTTCTTAATCTTCTTCCTTGTAACCAAATCTTCAAATTAAAACCATAACCATCTTCTTTACATCACGTTCATCAATACCCATCCTCTAATTTCTTCTTAATCACCTCCAATCATATCTTCACTGAATTACAGAAACCCTAATTCTTCGATTTCAACTACCAGAACAACTATAATTCTTCAATTAAACATCAACCATTTTATTCTTCATCCATCAACAACCCAATTAGCCCATCTATTCAATACGAATCCAATAATTAATCTGCAACCCAAAACTTATCTTCTACCATTCAACTCTTCAATCTCTAACAGTTCATCCCTAATACACAACATCATTACCTCCATTCTTGATGAATCTTCTTCATCACTCGATTTCTTATCAACGAACCATTACGCGACTCGTAAAATTTCAGCAGAAAAGAACAGAGGAGAAAAAGAGGAGAAGCGGAGAAGAATAGGAAAGAAGAAAGAAAAGAAAGGAAATAAAAATGATTTCCTCGATCTGGTGTAGGTGATAAGGCAAACGGGGAACACTAAACACACACTATAAGTGATAATGGAAGTCCGGGTCGGTTCAATGGAAAAAATACTAATTTGCCCCTTTATGATATATGATGATTTCTTCTTCGTCCAGTATCCTAACGACACTTTTGAGTAGTCCATTACGCGTAACTTTCCGAGACCTATCCAATGGCTAGATCGTTGTTAGATTAATTCCTATTAATTAACGTTCGTGTTAACCTAATCGAGTTATTATCGGGTAAAACGTCTCTTGACTAGTCTAATAGCATTGAAGAGCTCGAGGATCGTTACAACATTCGATGCATAACTTTCATAGATTACACTCGATACTTCACAAGTATCGACTTTCTAAATAACTTAGTTATTTAACCTAGCATCACATGCTACCTTCTGTGGGTGCCACGATCCACACTCGAGACATCAATCATGTCACAAAATAGGGGATACATATTGGGGTATTGGTCTGGCGGTTTACGGTGTACAGCGTGCAACGCGCCATCACAAGAACGTGTCAGGAAGACATGAACGGTTAGTGATGATGGGAGAAGTGGGCAAGACTAAGCATGTGACACTAACACACAACTCCACTACTCCATCACTCCACTTCCTCCACTTCCTACGAGAGACGTAAATGAGGCTCAAATGACTTGTATAAATAGGTTCTCCTCCCTATTTCCAAAACAGAAGATAACACAGAAACCAAGTGTTACTACGAAATGTATTCAAACTCCCAGACCTTGCTTGCGTTAATTACAAGCCTGCTCACCTTTCTGTTACAAGTCATAAACAATCCTACACCTTCACAATCTCCACACCTTCTTCGCTTCCCTCCCTAAGATCAACCCCATCTCCTTCACTTGTGACCGAAACAAGTATGGAACGACCATTTCTTGGTTTAGGCCATAATTGTATAGATTTATCTCTCGAATCAGAAGCACTCACGTGCAGTGCATTTTTTTAGGGTTTAGATTCATTTCTCATCCACACACCCAAAATTACCAAAACCAACAGAAGTAGTTTTCACCCATAAACAATTGGCGACCACAGTGGGAGATTAATCTCTCGGTTGCAATATAGATTTCCAATTTCCAATTTCATTCTTCAATTCTGATTTCAAGATGGAGGAACTTAGGTCTAAATCAGCAATCAACCCTGAGGGAGCTAGCGCCGACAACACTCTTGGTATTATTGTCCCTGTTAGTGGAGATGCCGTGCAGAACGTGATCAATGCATCTCGTGGAGCCGTCTCCTCTACCACTAACACCAGCGAAATAGGGGATATTCCAGTAGGCGTGACACTTCCTATCACCAGAGCCAGAGCAGCCGCAAATACCGGCATTTCTTCAAGTGTAACTCCCCCGGTCGTCACCAGGGAAACTACTACTCCTCCATCAGGATGAGGGGCTGGAGGAACAAGAGGAGGACAACCCTCTATCACCATGGTGGACTTGATGGAAAGACAAAAAGTTCTTGCTAGAGCCCAAACGGATATGACTGCGACTCAGAAAGAGGTACTTATTTTTCTCAAAACCCTAACCGAACGATTGCCACAGGGTCCACGATAGCCCCTAGAGCGAACGAGGAACGTGTTCGATGCACTCGGGGCAGACACTTCAATGGCGCATACCCGTATGGATGGGGAAACTCGTGACGCTCCTGAACGCCCAAGAGAAAGAGGCCAACCATCCAACTTCATTACGCATGAGGACCTGGAGCGACTCCTCCGAAGCCGGGGAAAAAGAAATATAGCGGACATGCACCAGCACCAGCCTCCATACCCTCAAGATGTGCAACGAGTTCCCCTTCCAAGAGGCTACACCTCTTCTCAATTCTCCCTTTATGATGATACCGGTAACGCTCGTGAACATGTCTCTCGATTTTTGGAATCTTTAGGGGAACACGAATACAATCATGTTCTCCGCCTGAAAGAGTTCTCAAAGACACTTACCGGAAGAACATACACTTGGTACAATAGTATTGCACCTAAAAATATATCCAATTGGAGTGAGATGGTTGACGCATTCTACATGAAATATTTCTTCGTGTAAAAGCAGGTCACCTTTTCAGATTTGGGAAGAATCTTTTAACGGAGCAAGGAACACCCGAACGACTTTGTCAAGAGGTTCAGAACTCAGGCACTGGACTGTCATGATCCGAATGTCACCGAATGCTAGTTGGTGGAGCTATGCATTAACGGAATGATTCCCATATACCATGTTTGTTAGAGAACCTGGGATTTCAAATATTTTCTGAGCTACATGAAGCTGCTAAACGATCAGCCACAACAGCCCCAGCATTATTGGAGAGAACTAAGATTGTCCGAAATGAAGATGCGCGTGAAAGCCGAGGAAGCATGCGACTCATTAACAAGTAATATAACATTGGCCCTTCTATGAGTGTGGTAGGCGAAGGGGGAAAGAGGAAAGCGTCAACAACAGAACAACCACCCAAGCGTGCAGCATCAGCACATACGACTTCATCTCAAAAGAAAGCGAACGAGTCTCATGTGCAAGAGTCCGGAGACACAGTTCCAAACATCCCCATTCCCATGAATGAATCCATAGAACTCCTAGAAGCATGGATTCAAGATGACACAATCAAGATACCACCTATCAGACGCCCACTGACCGAGGACGAGGTGACAAACCCCAAATATTACCGTTACCATAGGTTTGTCCATCACCCGACCAAATATTGCAGCAAGTTGAAGCAAATCTTCAGAGAAAAGGTGGAAGCAGGAAAACTCCAGTTAGGAAACGAGGGCGTTCATAGGGATCCTCTTCCCATTAGAAGCTACATGATCTCGGGGGATTCTGTCTGCAAGACTGTACAAACTATGATGGAACGTTTATGTAAAATCTTGTATCTCTCAAAGGTACAACGTCAAGACATGTTCACAGCCCTCAACCATGTTGTATCAGGTAGGCGTTTGTATCCAGAAAAGGAAGCAGTCTCGGGGCCATAGTCTTTCCTTGAAGACGCGACCAGCAAAGGGGACTGGGGACTCTTGACCATCACTCGTTTGAAAGATGTCGAGTTCGACATCACATTGATTTATGCAGCCTCCGGGTTTGACATCATCACTTTCAAGACTCTGAGGGCCGCAAAGATTTCAAAACAAGAAGCTACTCGCATCCCAACTGTGATTAGGAGCTCAGAAGGAGAATCCAGAGACGCCTATGGATACATTGACCTCTAAGTTAAAATCGGTAATACTCTAACACATGCTAAATTTTACATAGTAAAAGAGTATCCGAATTACGACATGATCTTGGGACGCCCGTGGATACACAACAACAAAGAAACGCTAGGAGAGAGTCCTTTGACGATTTCAGTACCTGAAAGAATCTCCAACAAGTCTTCAAATCCTGAAGATTGTTTGTTTCCCTATCGAAACCTTACAAATGTGACGCAACTTCCTGGAGAAAGCCCGAATTCATACCTTAAAAGGTTCCAAGCTCATGTAAGTCTCATCGAACAACCTTTTTTACAAACAGTAAAGCCTCTCCCTCCTGTTGAGGCTCTGGGGCTTGTTTCAATCAACAACCTAACCGCCACTAAGAGATGTGAGTGGGGTGCCCTTCCTTTCAAAAGTTTTGCCAAGAGCTTAGAAGCAGTCAGAGACAACGTGTCCTAGAAACAAGATGATGTGCCAAGTCCAAATCCGTTTCAAGTTGGAGATATGGTAGCAAAGAGGACCACGTTTCAAGTTTGAAACGTGACGGTGAAAATGACTAACCAATCTGATTTGTCGGCAACAAAGGAAGATGAACCGTTTTTGGTAGAAGATGTCATCCTAGGAAGCTACTGCAAGATCATCAACGCTGACAAGCTTGAGGGCGTGACCATCCACTCACGATGGCTTAAACCCTACAGTACCTAGAAACGATGTGCTACTCTTCCTCTCCAGCGTTCTTCGTAATGCTTCCTCCGGCATTCCTCCAACAATTTCCCTTTCCTTGCTATTTTTGTAATTCCTTCAAAAAATGATTGCAATACTTGCATTCATAATTATTAGGGTTCCAATTTCTCAATTAATCAAAGTATTATTTTCTTTAGAAATTTTTACCCCTGGGCATGACATAAAGATCCAGGTTCAACCTGAGTCATCATTACCCACCACTAGATTAAACCATTATTACCCACCAGATTAAACCAGAGAACCCTGAAAAGAAAACACTTCACATCTTTTGGGAAAGTTGGAGGAATAGAATGCCTACAAAGAAAAAAGGAAAGCATATTGAACAGTTTGTCCTAGCATACATCAGGAGAGCGCAGATGAGCATACACCAGGAGGGCGCGTACAGGTCCGTGGTATTTCATTATGGAATTACTTCTCTTCTCACAAGGATTACACACAATCATATGAAGGTACAACCACTATAATGCAGTCTTAATAAAGTATTTATCTCAAAAATTAGAAACTTGTTCAAACAAGTAAGAAGAAATAAGAAAACCTTGAACTCAGCCGCCACTGAGTACAAGGAGAAAAGTGCTCACAAGATCACGGGAAAATACTCAAAGAAAAAAAAGAAGAAAAAAAGAGGAAATAACAGGGAGATTTAGTTATCAATAAGATCGGTTGTGATTCCTCCACCATTGGGATCCTACTCAACATCATTATGAGCTTCCACTTCTTCTTCCTTCGGGTCTTCCTCAGCTTCCACTTTGGGTATTTATGCGGCAACGTTCACCACAACATCCTCAGTAAGGGCAGCTTTCATATCTTCCTCAAGAACCGCCGCAACATTGGAGATTGTGTTGACAACTTTTGGAAGCTCAGGCTCGTCCGCATCAGAATCAAGAATAATCACACCATCGCGGATCGGATAATCACGCATATCTTCCCTTAGAGGACGTTCATGTTCGACCCTTCTCCTTTTCATTCGTGCAGCAAATCTCTCAGCTTTCGCGCTTACTGGTGGTTACGACGCTTCCTCAAGCCTCCATTTTTCCTCCCTGTCGATTAAAGTCAGAAGGTCACGGACACATTCTCGAGCGACACGCAAGTACAAAATTGGCATGCCCCATATGGCGCGATCAGCCTCAAGAAGCGGAACATCAATTTTAGCCATCACCTCCTCGAACGTACCATTAGTCTCATGTTTGTCCACTTCGAAGCTTCTTTCAGGAGAGATACCAGGGCAGTCCTTGATAGCCGCCTCCATTATGCAAAAGGAGTCTATGATTATGTTAATAAGAAATTATCCCCAAGAAGATCAAGTTATACAATGGATGCAGAGCAATACCTGAACAAATAAAGAAATAATTCAGCAATGAGAGAAGACTCAGCGTCTTCTTTATACTTCACGAGTTAACAAGATCTCATAGAAAAGAGGAGTCTTCACTTACCATCTGCAAAGGCTACAAACGCGGGATAAAAATCAGTGGATACTTATCGAATATTTGAAGGCCATCGTCGTGCAATGGAAAGAAACGCATCCAGTCCAAGAAACATGCCAAATTCTATCCTGGGGACTTGATCATGATCGACTACGAGCACATAGCAGGCCCATGTTCGAAAAAAAAACGGGCAAGGATGGTATTGGATTCAAGTAAGGCCAGTATTAGGTCACGACACCAAATCGCGACATTCATGCTGAGCCACGCAAGCAAAACTGATATCAAGTCAGTCAAGTAGGCTGGTATTGGGCCACGTCATCAAGCGGGACCAGTCAAGACCACGAAGCCGGTATTGGTCGAAGTCACAAGGCTAGTATAAGGTCGATATTTGATTAAGATGGGACCAACGTTCAATCAAGCCTGTATGGGGACCCGCATTCATTCACACAGATCATAGCATGATTTTATTTATTCATGGGGATTGTGCTTATGAAATCCAAGCGAAGGGTTTTTCGAGCTACAACCTAAAAAGTTAGTTTTTGCATGCAATAATGGAAAAGAGCAAGGCGTGGAGTTAATCACGATACATCTTGTGAAGAGGTTTCATCTGCAATGGGATAACTCTCTCGGGGGAAAAATAAGTTTACCTAAGAAATTAGGGTTTTTGTAAAAAAAAAAAAAAAAACGCACAGAACACTCATCTTGCTGACGAACGGCGAACTCCGACGATAGTAGCGGAAACAGTCTCCGGCAATAGCGACGGAGGCGTGTTCGGCAGCGGTAGGAGATGTAAGTGATGGGAGCTGAATAAGGAGAATAAAAAAAGGTGGGAGGGGGTCGGTCCCCTTATATAGACAAGCAATTGGGAAATCCTTATTGGAAAAGGATTCCTTTTTCGTTTCAAACACCCAATGAAGGAAACCGGTCCCAATCAGGATTCCATGCTTGCAACGGTGTGTTCACATGTGCAACCGATATCGGACGATCAAGTCTTTCCGGGTAAGCTCCCTTCATCTCATTTTTCTCCCATGTATTTGTCACCATCTCATGCCTACCCTACAATAGTGTAACCATCATATGCTAGGCAGAGGACTTAATGTTCATGGTGGATTTTATTTCAAGGCTAAAGTCGTAAAAACTAATATCTTGTGCAACCATCCTGCATAGGATAAGGTCATTTGATAAGCGATGAATACTTCTCCACTTTATTAATTCACCTAGAATGGAGCATGTAGCAACAATCCCCAAGTATTCTGTGAATTAGCATTATTTATTAATGTATGTAACGCCTTGTATTTACTGTGCTGTTCTTAGCAGAACTCTTATTGTTAGTGCGGCATGATGACTGATTGTTACTCTCAGTAGAGTAGCATGAATATCCAAGTACCAACAATGAGGCATGCACGAAATACCCGTACAGGCTACACCATTCTCTGACAAAGAGAATCATCTCTCGGAGTGTTATACTAGCCCGATTGAGTATCCGGACTGTCCATATCAGTCTCAGAAACGATTATAACCATCCAACTTCACCAGCATGATTGGATTGCCCAGATCGAATCCACAACCCCCAAGAAGGTATGGATTATTCACCACCGACCCAATGCGGGACCTGCATGGTCGGCCTCCCCAAGAGGGAAGCATAGCTTACCAGTTCGTCCAGCCATAGTAGCATGGACGTGAAACCCTAAACTAAGGTTACGGAACATTACATGTGTCGCAAATCGATCACTAACGCTCATCTTCGCAGGCATAGATGGAGGGTGTAGATGTAGATTCAAAGGGCCCATAGCATGTCAATACAAACACCGTGGGCCCGCCTATATACCTGACCGATCGGTCAAGACCGACTATGTTTGGTCTTCACAATTCGCGCGCCCAAACAAGGCGTGACACACGTCCGGAAAAACCATAATTGGGGTTTGCGGCATCATCCATGTGTTGTAAAATCATCTCAAGCGTCCATCTTCGCACGCTTGAATGGAAGGCAAAGATAAAACTTCAGGGGAGACCGAACATGCTAGCACGACCACCGTGATCCAGGATTCATGTCCGACCGATCGGCCAAAGCCGGCCTTGGTCAGGCGCCTCGGTTCGCACGCTCAAAAGTGATGTATCACGCTGCCTTAACAAATCCTTTGCAACATAGGATTTTTGTTGAAATCTAATCTCGATTACTCGTCTTTGCCGGCCAAATTGAGTGGTCTAGATTGGACCTTTGCGAGTCAAGCAAGCATGGGCGTAAACACCAGCGTGCCATCTCCTTACAAGACCAATCGGTCCCTCCAGAAGCGCTCCCTAAGCTTGAATTTGTTCGAGCTGAAAGTGGAAACTTGCGTACCTCCCAAACCCTAATCCAACGGTCGCAGATTAGGGTCGAAAGCCATCTCATCCGTCCAACTTCTCTAGCTTGGACGGATAGCCTAGAATGTGAGTTAGGTGACAAGTGAGATATCACCATGATCACCGTCTGCCACTCTTCCACATAATGTGATCGGCTAAGGCTTGGGTCGCCCATGCAGCCTCCAAACGGTCACTCGAAGTAGGCAGGTCATGATGCTCAACAGCGATGCTTCATACATGCTTCATACATTCGATGCATAATTTGGATAGATTACACTCGATACTTCACAAGTATCGACTTTCTAAATAACTTAGTTATTTAACCTAACATCACATGCTACCTTCTGTGGGTCCTACGATCCACACTCTAGACATCAATCATGTCACAAACTGGGGGATACATACTGGGGTATTGATCTGGCGGTTTACGGCGTGCAGCGTGCAACGCGCCATCACAAGAACATGTCAGGAAGACATGTATGGTTAGTGATGATGGGAGAAGTGGGCAAGACTAAGCGTGTGACACTAACACACAACTCCACTACTCCATCACTCCACTTCCTACGAGAGACGTGAATGAGGTTCAAATGACTTGTATAAATAGGTTCTCCTCCCTATTTCCAAAACAGAAGATAACATAGAAACCAAGTGTTAATACGAAACGTATTCAAACACCCAGAGCCTGCTTGCGTTAATTAAAAGCCTGCTCATCTTTCTATTACAAGTCATAAACAATCCTACACCTTCACAATCGCAACACCTTCTTCGCTTCCCTCCCTAATATCAACCTCATCTCCTTCACTTGTGACCGAAACAAGTCTAGAACGACCATTTCTTGGTTTAGGCCAGAATTATATAGATTGATCTCTCGAATCAAAAGCACTCCGTGCAGTACATTTTTTTAGGGTTTAGATTCATTTCTCATCCACACACCCAAAATTACCAAAACCAGCAAAAGTAGTTTTCACCCATAAACACTTGTATAAATAGATTTTTCAACCTATTTCAGCCAGGAATATCGGTTATCAACACAAGTATTCAGAAACCATCCAAGATTCACAACTTATGCTTTGTAAGCATATTCTACATTCTGATACAAGTCATAAAACTGCACTTTACAAAATCCATCATTCTGATCTCAACACCTTCTTTGCTTCCCTCCCTAAGTCAACCCTTATCCTCCATTTTGTGACCGAAGCAAGACTGGAATGTCCATTTCTTGGTTTAGGCCATGATTGTACATAATGATCTCTCGAATCTAAAAGTACTCATGTGCAGTACATTTTTTTAGGGTTTAAATTCGTTTCTCATCCACACACCCAATTTAACATTCTTGGCAGAATCAGTTTTTAACCTACCACAAATTGGCGACCACAGTGGGAGATTAATCTCTTGGTTGCAAAAAATGATTTTTCTAATTTTATTTTCGATTTCCTCAATTTCACAAGATGGTTGATCTTAGGAATGGTTCATAAGCTCTCAATCCCAATTTTACTTCTCCCAACACCGACAATACCTCACATATTTATAAATAATGAGGTCATTTACAAAAAAAAATGCAAGAATATGAAGGAAGATAAGATGATCAAGGTTTAAATCTGTTAGAGCACTGCTCGGTCGAACTCGCAAGCGTTACTATCTTAAGCATGTTGTCAATGTTAGTGATCAAAACTATAAAGTCTTGATTTCTAGTCTACTTATAGCTAAGTCTCGGACTAGTATAGAAAGTGTAGTTGATCTCTAGACTCCACGACGATCATCATACAAAGACGAAGAACTACTCAAGGAACTGGTGGAACTTCATCGACTAAAAGGTATGTGGAGACTTAAACTTATATACCACTCAAAAAGTGTATCTACTCTATCTCTTATCTTGAGACAAAAGTCATATTGCTACATAGACTTCGATTATACACATTTGCTATTTCGAGCCGAGTTTATCTCGCTTATCTTTTTTTTCAAAATATGTGTTTGTAAGCTTTCGCTTTAGCCAAGTTCATCTTTACAAGTGACGAAAGTCATGTTGATTATTTCAATATCTTGAAAATTGCTTTTATGAAAAATAGTGTGTGAACCTTTATATAACATCCTCTAAGAATGTTTCAATGATTGAAATAAAGAGTTTAGAACATGTAACCATCTTTGGATATAAGCATATAATGTGTTCGTGCATTAATGTATGAGTCCAGAACCGGGATCCAAATATATGCATACTTGTGTGTGTATTAAATGGTTGATGGAGACTGGGTAAGTATGCATTCCCGTACGCATACTGGCGGAAGTTCACGTCCGTGAATTTATGTTGAGTTTGGAAATCATAACCAACTCAATCCAGATACCTAAGTATGTGTACCCGTACGCATACTGGCAGAAAGTTCGCGTCCGTGAATTTCTGTTGAGTTTGGAAATCAAAACAAACTCAAATTCGATTACTTAAGTATGTTACTTTCTAAAATTGGTTTATTCGTGAACTACTTATATAAACTAAGGAGTGCATATTTGCGAACCGTGGCTATAAAGTTCATGAATCGATTCAAGTGAATCAAAACCAATTTTTCTTCAATTGTATCTTGTATACTTCTATAAGATCTAAGCAATTGAACAACTCTTGAACTAGTTCATTTGAGTCATTTGGACTAGTTATTGTGAAGATGAATAAGGTTGATATGAAAGTGCTCATATGGATGACCATTTGGTTAACTACTGTTGAACCTAATGACTTGTACACATTTAGGTATGGTTACACAAACCTAAATGACGTATATTTCATTTGTTTATAAAAAGCTAAGTTCGATCTAACGGTTGAAATATTTTATCTTGATCTAATCAGATTTTCATCTAACGATGAATATTGAATGCTTTGTTACCAAGGTAACTTAGATTGCAAACCCTGATTTGGAGACTATATAAAGGAGAACTCTAACAACTGGGAAAGGTAATACCCACACATCCTAAGTGATACTGGTTGTATAAGCTAGAGTCGATTCTCCTTTAACCTTAGGTTTCTATCGAGACCCTATAGGTTAACGACTTGAAGACTTCATTTGGATTGTGAAGCCACACCCAACTATTTTCTATGTAGTTGTGTGATCTGATCTTGCTGTTTCTATCATATTAAATACAATTGTAAAATTGGCTCGAGATTAATTTTTCTGATAGGAAAGATTGAAAAGTAATCACAAACATCTTCGTTTGATTGTTTGTGATTCCACAATATCTTGTTTCTCTAGTAGATTAAATTATTATGAGGTGATTGATAATTCTAGGTTGTTCTTCGGGAATATAAGTCCGGGTTATTGATTGGTTCCTATTCACCTTGATTTATCAAAAGACGGAACAAAACTTGTAGGTATTTCTGTGGGAGACAGATTTATCTATTCATGTACACTTTTCTGTGTGATACATATTTGTTTATTAAAGTCTTCGACTTTGGGTGGTAGCAACTCTTAGTTGTGGGTAAGATCATCTAAGGGAATTAAGTGTGTAGTATCCTTCTGGGATGAGAGACGTAAGGATCACAACTGTACCTTGGATCAGTGTGAGATCGATTGGGGTTCAACTATAGTCCAGGCCGAAGTTAGTTTGTAGTAGGCTAGTGTATGTAACTTCTTAATACAGTGTGTGTTCAATCTGGACTAGGTCCCGAGGTTTTTCTGCATTTGCGGTTTCCTCGTTAACAAAACTTCTAGTGTCTCTGTTATTTCTTTTCCGCATTATATTTCGTTATATGATTAAAATATCATAGGTTGTATGTTGAATCAATCAATTGGGAAATCCGACCTTTGGTTGTTGATTGAAATTGATTGATACTTGAACATTGGTCTTTGGTATTATTCAAGTTAATTTCTCTTGTATTCAATTAGACTCGCAGATTTCTATTTGCTTGAGTAAGGATTGAATCAAGAAATTGAGATATAACTCTTTGATATACTTTTTATTAAGATTGAGTCTGACTGTCTAGTTGATTCTCTTAAAAGTATATTGGAGTTAGTTCATACAGATTGCTAAGCGAATTATTAGGTGAGGTTGTTGTACCCCCACTTTTTCAAAATCTATTACTAAAATGAAGCATCTAATATCAAATGTGGGAAGTACCAATATACAAGTTGTGGATGTTCACCAAAGTTTCATTGGGTATGACAATCAATACCACCTTATTCAAGAGTATGACAATCAATACCAGGAAAATAGTATACCTGGAAATTTTAAAAGAATTGGTAAGAATATATCTCGGTTGAACAAGGAAAGATTTCCATTTGCTAGAAAATTCTATAATGAAGTGAGACCAAAAATTATTTGGAAAGGTCATATACAAATAAGAACATGGAAAACTTGATTAAACAATATCTTATTGACATACTAAAAAATGGTCACTTGCAGAGAAAATATACCGACCGGGAAATTTTATTAATTCTAATTTTTATCAAGATAAGAATCCTTTCCATCAAAATTCAAGGAAAACAAACTAGGTTGGGAAAAGAAAAAACCAAAATAGACATATATCTGAATGGTGTCCAATTAGTCGTGTTCAACCTCATATATAGAGATAATTAAAGCTCATCCTGACAAAAGAACATTAATGTGTTAAATATGCCCCCCCTCCCCTCCCCATTATAACTGCATGAAAAATTGGATGACGGGGAAACACGAAAAATTATGCACGTATTCTCTCAGATATCCATTGAAGGTCTTGTGAATAGAATAATTTGAGGAACGCTGAGGATCATGAGTTGATTTATCAAAAAGGTATATTTGTTAATTTGATCGAGTTGATTTGTTATAAGAAAGTATAGCTCCCTCGTTGAATGGTAATGAATTCATTTTGTCTGATTGGCCGAAATAGCTTATTCTACAAAACCAAGTCTGGCAATGTCACTTGTCATATATAATTGGTTGAATTCAGTTTAAATGATAAAAATCCATTATATGAGTTTTTATTTTATCCTATATTTATTTTGCATCCATTTAGTAAACGTATCGGGTGAGAGTGACCTTCTCATCAATGATGTTTACTGAAAAGGAGAGGGTACCAAGTACACCACCAACTTTTTCGTTCAGCAAACTGTATGGCCAAAACTTATTACAATTGCAAGTAGATCTAATTGAAGTTCCTCGAACAATGTGTATATAGATTTTTTCTCTTATATCTTCAACAATCAATATGTCTAGATATCAAAGTTTTTCGTTTTCTTTTGTTTTCATCGTTTCTCAATCTAAACATTTTTGTGATTTATACAATCTACCCTAATCTCTCTGATGTGTCCACCGCATACCTATGATTCATTTTTACTTCTTCTTCCGCTGAAAAAACCAATGTAATCAAAGTTTTTCGTTTTCTTTTGTTTTCATCGTTTCTCAATACACACGTTTTTGTGATCTCTCTCTCTCTCCCTCTCCCTCTCCCTGTCTCTCCATCCATCCCCCCTCCCTCCCTCCCTCCCTCCCTATCTATCTATTTCACTATCTCTCTCTCAATACGCCGCAAGATAAATTTCATCCACAAATACTATATTTACGAAAGAAGTTGTAAACCAAGCTTCATGTTGAAGTGGGAAATCCCAAACCAATATCAATTTTTTATTCCTAAGGTTCTATTTTAGTCTGCTTTTTACTCTCACTCCACGAACCTTTATTCTTACTTTACATGCATCATGGATTTGCTCAAATGTCATTGTTTTTTGATGAAGTTCCTCCAACCTCTTCAGTAGATATTTTTCTTCAATTGATGAACGCCGTGAATTCTAAAGCTCAACTAGACACTTCTATCCTAATCCGGGACATACATATAAGTAGACTAGAGATCAAGTATATAGTTTTGATCAACTAAACTTGACAAACAAGCTTGAGATAGCAACGTTTGCGAGTTCGACCGAGCAGTTCTCTAATAAAAGTATACTAAACTTTATTAACTATGAAAAACGAAGTCCTTTAACCTATCATACACGTGGATGGTCTACATTATATCCCCACACATTTAAAGTATCAATGGCTAAGGTTTACAAATCTTATTTCCTCTCTACCTCTCCTTTACCTCTTCACAAATACATCGACACCAGCGGCCATGAATATTTTCTCTTGAGCTTTTGTTTTCTGCATCTTCCCAAAATCAAAGACAGTGGCAGGAGGATCTTGAATATTTATAATAAATCTTAAACTAGTTCTTATTCTCCTCCATTCTATCCCACCACTAAAAAAAAGAGCTCAAAACAATAAAATCATACGGAAACCCAAACCCAAAATCAACAATCTAGTCTTAATCGTTGATTTCGGATCACTATACACACATTTTTTCACTGATGGTGCAGTTTTAATGAATTGATTTTTGGTTAATTTCTGGACCAAACAATATGAAATCGTGATGGTTTAACGTACTCTATTTAATCAGTTCTAACTTCCAAATTTGCATCTCTTATAATCATTCAAATCAGGAGTGTGTGAAATGAGAAAATGTTTTAATTGATATTTTTTTTACTTTAACTTCCCTTGTTTCAATAATTTTTTAAAAGTAAATTCTGTTATACCCAAAAATATGTTCAAAGTACTGTAATATGATTTCTTACATCGCATAATTTTTTTGGTATCTTTTGACATGGGATCAGAAAAGTTTTGGAAGTTAATATAAGGATGTCATATGGATTTCAAGTGTGATTGAGGTCTTCTGAATGTTGGTTGCAGTATTAATCTTTGAAATTGTGGATGTGGGTTATGCTGCAGATAAATTGATTGTGATAAATTGGGGTGCTTTTTGAGGTTAGGTTTCCTGAATTTGTGTTTGTGGAAGAACATCGGTCTATGATGATCAACGTTGGTCTTTAGACCAAACACAAAGGCTGGAAAAATGTTAGACCAAAGCCAGCTTTTGATTAAAACCTGAGTACCAAAAACCAAATAACCCGTTTATTATACACAAAAGTGACAGGCAGTAGCATAAATATGGTCATACCCTTATAATTATATGTGGATCATGACCTTTGTTAAATTGATTAATGCACTTTCCACATTCAATTACATTGATTAGCTTAATTTCATAAGTCTTAATGCTCCATGGGAAAGAAACTTTCTTAGTGCTTTTACATGTTAGGTTGTTTTCTTGGTAGAATTCATATTCGCATATTTTATTATGTTTGTTGATGATTTGAGAAAATTTACGGGATATTCATGCGATCAAGGTATTCTAGGGATTTTGATAAAAAGAGATTAACGAAATCATTGACCAATATTTTCACATCTCTGATTTACTTGTTTTCTTTTCCTTCTTGACTTTTAGTTCAGTTTAGTTTCATAGAATAAGAAAACTCCCCCTTGTTCCATATAAGATATTGAATTCAAATAGCAACCTAGAATTCTCTGTGGGAATGATCATTTCTTACCCTTGCTTCATAATAAATCTTAAATAACGAGAAAGTATAAATAATTGGGACGCTTTGCGACAAGCTATCAGCAGTGTGGATTTTTCAAAGGGCATTGATGTGGTCATCCAGAAGCAGCTTCCTAGAAGATCATCCATCCCTGGATTACTCCTTCCTAAGCACGCTTAAATATATAGTTTTTTGTCAACTCGGGAGCCAATTGTGCTGAAAAGGCCTCGGTGTTATGAAAGGACAAATCATTACCTATATTCCAATCGGCAAACCCTACCTTCCGAATTAGGGTATTGTATAATCATACATAGCGATATTATTGATAGAACATAAACAACAATTAAGAGATCATGAATATTGATAAACATGTTCTAAACTTCAAACTACACCTAACCAATAAAAATGAATTAATTCATCATGGATTTCTTAAAAACCATGGAAAAATAATACGTATAAAATAAAAGTAAACTCTAGGTTGTAGAAAACTCTCCAAACTCCAAAGCTTCTTGTTTTTATCTTCTTGTGAAATAATTCCCCTTAATATCTAAAACGGAATACTCTTGAATAGGTATCCAAATGGTAAAAGTTCTCGTGCATCAAATCCCGGTTTAAATAGTTTTCTAAAACTCGTTAACAGGCAACCAAGTTTTCAAAAAATATACACAGTCAATGGGTTCCCTGTGTACCTGAAGAAATCCCAGCCTAAGTTTCTTCTAACTGCTTTATGGCCTGTCAGCTTTGAGAAACTAACAGTGTATTTTTTGCCTCAAATAACTGACATTACACTCTTCAGTCTTCTTCTCAGATATACTCCTCTTGGTGAGTATTTATTTCTTCTAGATTTCTCATCCCTCGGTCGGTAATCTATTGGAGAAATAAGTTCTTTCTGTACTTTGCTCCCTCGACTACACTCATGATGGAGAAAATTTGTTTCTTATGTTTTATTTTTCTTGGTCTTTTCAATTAGTATCATATGGTTCAAATCATCGGAGGACCTAACAATTTATTTTTATAATCAACGATCCAAACTATAGGACATAAGTCAAAATAAGATTTTCAAAAATCAAGAAAGGACTCCACTAACGTCACATAGGTCTTTCATCCTCTATGTCCGGAGGTTTCATATGTGGTAGTTACATCATCTATCTCAAATTTTATAGCTGAGAATGTGACGAATATATTTACTAGAAAAGAACAAGAACTACTTGTTGATAACATAGAAAATTAAGTTAAGATGATTGAAAACTCATACTACATGTCTGACGGATATGATTCCTAAGTTGAACAAGATGCTTCGAAGGAATTTGCAAAACTTACAACCTATTAATCTTCTTACTTCTGAAAATCAAAGACCGGAAATAAAAGTTAATACCCATTGAAATTTCATAAGTGTCAAAGACTCACAACTCCCTTGAGAGTGAGTTTCTAAACAAGGAACTAAATGTTTTTATAAGTTCAAATACTCCCAGAACAAAAAATTGATTTTTTTCCCCGAGTCAAAAACAATAAAGGTACCCAATAACAACATTTGTTAGGACGAAATGAGGGACAAATTTATCTGAATGGGATTTTAGTTAATCTAAGTAACAAGATTAAGAATTATAAAAGGATTATAAATCAGAAAATAGGCTATAAAGTACTTAATGATTATTACAATTTACAAGCCTAAGGCAGCAAGGTGATGATCATGTTGTTGATGGTGGTTTTTAGTTTAGGGCAAAAAATGTAAAAGTCTGTCTACCTGACCCGGCATCAGAAGTCGTAGACCTTGAAATGTCTATGTTCTGCAAGGAATTTGAAGAATATGTCAAAATCTGATGAGTGCTTATGCCTCTCTTCATATTGTATTGAAACTCAAGCTCCTAGATTAATTGTCACTAGTGTAGAACCTAACGAGTATTTAAGCTCCTAGATGCATTATTCACCAATGCCGGAGCCTGCTGTCAATTTATATGTTGTGTTCTTAGCTGAACTATCAATTTTGACATGATATGACAATTAATGTTCACTCTCAGCTTGGTAGCATGAATCTCCCGAAGTGTCAGGATTATGATGTGCATGAAGGTACTCAACCAGAGGCGCGCGTTTTGCGCTACTCTCCAAGATAAAATTAGTGATTTTGTACCAACGTGCAAAATTCACCAAAATTGATTTATTTTATGCCGACTCACAAAATTCAATTTTTCGACCAAATTTGGTTGATTTACGAAAATTAGGTTTTTTACCCCAAAATGGAGCCTGCACGATATCTCGATCCCTATTGGTCAAGATTAAACCTAGGCAAGCTAGGAAACTAGCCCCTGGAATTAATAAGAGTGCAATACTACCAAAAGATGGAAAATAAGGAGAGAAAAAAAGGGGAAACCGTGACTAACATGGGCGGTAGCAAAAGGAGGTGTGAGCCTCCCATCACTGACCGGATACACCCCATGTTATTTTCCGTCGCCCCCTCTCCCCAGTCGACCAATCAGATTGTTTACAATCTACAAGCTGTGTGTTTGATTAAAGGTGAAGGTTGGCCGGTCGACGTGTTTAATTTCTTAAGAAAATAGATCTTGACCGTCCAATCCAGTCACAAAACGATCACGACCGATGACTTGGCCGGTCGATTTGACGAACTTGGCTCCCTCCTGGCGTGACCAAACAAGTTCCATGGTACTCTCTGACGGGCCCACTTTTATCTTAGCCAAGTAGAACTCTCCTATCCCGCAGGCAACATTCACAATTGCTATCCAAAGTAGACTAGTCGAGCGGCTCCAAAAGGGTCTTAATTAGGTTAAGACCGACCATGGAAGTCTTAAATCAATCACAGCTATCCAACTTAGCCGGCCAAATTGGATGTCTTAGATTCTATTTGGGGTGACCCATAAGGTTTCATTGTGATTATTAGGCGTCCCTCTCTTATAAAGATTGATCCCCCATCCCCAGCATGTTCAAATGGATCCTGGAAGCTTCTCAAAGTAGGAATGCCACTCCCCTTATAAAACCTTAAATAAGTTCAACGGCAGTCAGCAACTGCCGCAAATCATCTCAACCGCCCATGTTGACCAGCTGATTTGATAGGCTTGGATTTAATTTGAGCTAATCAATAAGGTAACATGATGCCTACCGGTCATCCGTATCCTATGAGGGCCGATCACCCCATCCCTAACCTACACGAATAGCTCCTGGAAGATGCCCAAAGATGGCCAATCACGTCCCTTTTAAGACCGTGAGATCTGTGACGACTCAAACATGCTCTATACAACGATGTTTCATATGCATCGATATTTTGAGCTGCTTGCTTAAAAGCAATGCTTTATATGCATCGGTTAAAAACAATATTTTATAAATATCGATTTTACAAATAATTTATTTATTTAACCTAAAAGCACCGTATGATATTCTTTGAGCGCTGGCTCACGACAAGTTTCATTCATAAAACTTGACTTGTCACTTGTGACCACCTGCCACCAATCTTACACGTGATTGGTCGAAATAATTAAGTCTTACAGGCAAGACCCACTTAGCAACTACCATAAATGACTTGTTTCATTCTTCATGAAACTTGGTCCATATTTCCTATAAAAATACTCGAGACATCAAACATGTTACAACTAGGGGATGTTCACTATGGTATTGGTCTAGCGCTTTACATCGTGTGGTGTGCAACACACCCATTAAGAGAAAGTGTATGGAATAGCGGATAGATGACACGTAGAGGAGTACTGGGGATACAAACCGTCCATTGTTCCCATAACTATAAGACACGGTTTTTCACCATTCACCCATGATCTCCACTACTTCATAACTCCCATTTCCAATGAGATCAGTGTGTTCTACTATGACTTTTATAAATAGATTTTCAATCTATTTCAACCAGAAACATCAGTTATCAACACAAGTATTCAAAAACTATCCAGGATTCACAGCTTATGCTTTGCAAGCAAATTCTATATTCCGATACAAGTCATAAAACTGCACTTTACAAAAGTCATCATTCTGATCTCAACACTTTCTTTGCTTCACTCCCTAAGTCAACCCTTCTCCTTCATTTTGTGATCAAAGAAAGACTGGAATGGCCACTACTTGGTTTAGGACATGATTGTACATATTGATCTCTCAAATTTAAAAGTACTCCTGTGCAATATATTTGTTTAAGGTTTAGATTCATTTCTCATCAAGACACCCAATTTACCATTTTTGGCAGAATCAGTTTTTACCCTAATACAAATTGGCGACCACAGTGGGAGATTAATCGCTCGGTTGCAAAAAATAATTTTTCTAATTTTATTTTCGATTTCCTCAATTTCTCAAGATGGTTGATCCTAGGAATGGTTCATAAGCTCTCAATCCTAATTTTACTTCTCCCAACACTGACAATACCTCACATATTATTACAAAATCCGTTCTTTTATTCAAAACCCTTGTTGAGGCTACGGAATATCAATACTTAATAACTATTCATGATTTGATGAAAATCCTGAATGATATTATCAGGAATCAAGCTATTATCGTCAAGACGCAGGACGAAGTATTCACGCTTTTGAAAGTCCTCATAGATTAACTATTAAAGGAACCAACATGTATTCATTCTGAGGAAAACACTATCAACAATTTATTTTGGATTATTACTGATGGTAGTAGTCCTTCTTCCAAGATTCATATTCCTGGGAAGGAAGATGACGTCTATGCTTAAGTTGAACGAAAAGCTCATAAAGATGTTCAGGAAAGCAGACGTCCTTCCAATATCTAACCTCCAGTCAATCACTAGAGTGGTTGGAAAGAGAAATGCATCTAGGGAATGACCATCAACAATCTAAGCATCTGACTCCCATTTTACACTGGTCAAATGAGACCTCATCATTCCCGGATTTTCTATTTCCATTCGAAGAGGTGATTGAACTCTTGGAGGTCTAGATACAAGATGGCGTCATCAAGCTACCTTGTATCAGATGTTCTCCAGCCAAACAAGAAATAGAAGATCCCAAGTACTGCTGCCTCCATAGGTTCGTCAACCATCCTACAAGTGACTGCAACATATTAAAGCGCATTTTCCAGGAGAAGATCGAATCAGGGGAACTTCAACTAGGCACTGAAGGAGTATACAAAGACTATATTCCTATTAGAAGTTGTTGCATACTTTCTGAGGACTCCATCTACAAAACTTTATAGTCAACCATATAGCGTGTATGTGAAATTTTATATTTTCCCAAGACACAACGTCAAGATATCTTTGCCTCTTTAAATTGTGTTGTATTGGGAAAGCGATTACCTTCGATCGATGAAGCTGATCACAATCCTAAATCTCTTATCGAAGTCATGATTGGCATATATGAATGGGGATTCTTAACCACTTCTTATCTTGGAAATTTCGAGTTCGGAAAATTGCTAATTGAGGCAAGCACTGATCTCAACATTGTCACTATCCAGACTCTGAAGGATGCAGGGATTCCAAAGCAAGAAGCTACTCACTGTCCAACTATAGTTAGAGACTACGAAGGAAAGTCCATAAGTGCCTACGGCTGCATCATTCTTAAAAATGCAATACCTACATCTAGAGACTCCGTGCATAAGTAAGTCTTATTGAACAACCTCTTTTACAGCCAGCTAATCCTCATCTCATCAAGAACTGGGGACTTGATCATATCATCAACCCAACTGCAACTAGTCTCTAGATGCAAGACCCTACATCTAGAGACTCCGTGCATAAGTAAGTCTTATTACGGTGCCTAAAATGTTATATTGTCATTTCCCTAGTATTTCCCTTGTTTTCATGCAATGTTTACAATTCCTCCAAAATGTTTGCACCAATTTGCATTCATAGTTAGGATTTCAGTTTATTATCCAAGTGAAACATCATTTCGTTCACAAGACAAAAACCTATATTCTTTCAAGCAATCGCCTATGTGTTCAAAACCAAATCAAACCATAAAGGAGCGACTTATTTTTCCAAAACACCTAAAAGGAAAAGTTCTGAGAAGGAAATAAAGGCGTTCAAGGGAAATCATTCAGCAACAGTTCATCTTTCTTAGATAAAGCACCTTTCATAACCCGAAGAGCAGTCTACTTCAATTTTAACTCCTGAGACAGCTTTTCAATTTCTGATTCTTTATGATTAATGAGTTTCATGGAAGGAGGTCTATCCATTTCAGTTCGCGGATTTTGGATTTTGGAAATCCACAGAACAAATAAACGTTAAACCCGAAGTCTACACACATATCTCGACAATACTCCCAAATTGAGATTATTCATTCAGGAGAAGCATGCCTGGTCATACCACACATCTCATCCACTGAAGATAGAGCTTCCTCAACGTGCTTTGCTAATACAACACCGTTAGTGGATTTCTTGGTTGTGGAGATGTGTCCATACTTCTTCCATATTCGGGCATACAACTCAGCATACTTAGTTGACATGCTGAACCCTACAATTAACACATGATCTACGAGAGGAGCACCAAATTTAGGGTTGAAGATACACCTGCAACAAAATGAATAATTATTTCCTTTTCGGTTCTGAGGGAAATACCATTGGGAATATTCACGTCCACGGTCCTGATACTGATACCTTTATCTTCCCTGGAAGGCGCAGTCACATCCTCGACATCATTGTTCACTTCCATCCCTAGATTATCTCTTGGTCCTTCCTGCAACGTCATCCTAGATAATTGAAAGTGTTGCCTTCGCTGTCATTGGATCCTGTATATGTTCAGTTTTCATCGTCGTTATATGGAAGAGACTCTGTATCACCATATTTCTCCTTTTCTCCTGGAGGTATCTTGAATGCATCGTTATCCCGGTTACCTGCATCTAGCGCAAGTCTAACAAAGGCATTCATCTACGTAAGAAGTTTAGAAAGACAAGTTCAAAGTTACCTAGATAATTCAGCAGTCAAACGGAGCAAACACATGTATATACATGTAAATCTGAAGAATTAAAGATCATTGTAGCTGCTTAAGTGCCACCTGCAATCCTCTCTAGCGAACTTATTTCTCCTGGGGACTGCCTCTACCTTATCTAGGAGCGTAATAGAGTTTGGAAAACTTTGAAATCCACTGAAAATGCTGGCTACTCATTCTTCTGGAGACAGAACCTTATTACATGTTCTGGAGATATCGATGGTATAGCTTCTACACCCTCTGGGCCAGGAAGAAGAGTCGTCACATGATCATGATGATTCCTAATAGTCGTGTATGACACTTCAAAGAAGTCATCATCTATATTTGGCATGCCTTTGGAATCATTAACTCTTCCTTGCTTAGCAGCGGAAATATCTACAGGTGACATCTTATCCCAACAAAAAAATTTACACTCCTAGTTACTGTTTGGGGGATACATGTGCAAAACATAAAAGAACGCTTACCTTGAATTATCCTTGCTCGCCTTGTTGTTGATCATAAATATTGGAAATTGTTTTGCTATCGTTGATGCTCTCTCTAACGCTGCAAACAAAGAAAATCATTCACACCGAGCTAAATGTTCAAGTTTGGTCAACTACTCGTGGATGTTATACTCACAACTAAGATACATCTACCATTTATGCCTTGAAAAAAAGACGAAGATGAGATGAACTTACTTTATTGTTGGTTAGCGTACCTGATGATGGGGTTGGTCCTTTTATTCGTAGAAAACAGGAAAGAGCAAAAGCTCCTTATATACCCGACAAATTTCTAAGTCCGGAAAGGGCTTCTTCGCAAGTACGGGATTAGGGAAACCCGGTTGAGATTCAAGGCCTTGACAGGATATGTTCTCTTTATTTTTATACCATTGATGTTCGATGAGCAAGAGCGTTAATTTGTTAGTATCCCATGATTGATAGCTACTTCTCCAGTTGACTTCCAAGTAAGTTCAAACCAACTGATATCTCTCTGGTAATATCTATCTACTTCATCATATTGATTTTTATTTTTGTATATGTCACCATCTAGTGCTTACCCCGTAACAATGTCATTGTTATGTGCTAAGTAGAGAACTTAATGTTGATGGTGGTTTTTAGTTTTTTATATTGGGCAAAACGAGTTGCTAGTTTTTACGTAATTTAGGAGACGACCGTGCGGAGGAAACTCCTTGAACCAAGCGAACTGTTAAACATCACACAGATGCACTACAAGAAGGGAGTGTTTTGAATTCAAGAGATAAATCTATAGTACTCTGGCCTTAACCAATACAATGGCTATTCCAGAGTAAATTTGGTCACAAGAGGGGATGGGTCGATTTGTAGGAGGAAAGCTGAGAAATGTGTGAGATCAATGGTAATCGAAGATCGTAGGTGTGTTGTGTATTCTGAAAATAAGATAAGTTCTGAATGATTGAATTTTACTCTGTTGAGAGTAATTGCTCAAACGTTGAGTTATTGATCTCGTGTTGTCTGTTTGACGTAAGATTGTCCTATTTTCAATCATGATTTAGAGACTTATTTATATTGCTAGAATTGTAAACACCATGATCCCATGAAGTGTAACAGTTGATGGAATCAAAGAGTGGAGAAGTGGAAATCGTGTTAAAACCAATTGCTCAACGTGCGGAGACTTGTTTGATTTTCTATCCACTACTTTGTTAACTCCTCCAACTGATTGCACGCACTACACCAAATTTAACATTTAGCAACAGCTTAAATCTGTTGCTGACTGGGCTTGTAATAGATTTTTGCCTTTGCCAAACACCCTGTCGCAGTTTTTCGTAACAGTTTTAGCTCTATTGCTAATTTCGGTCAGCAACGGCAGTCGCAACAGAAATAAGCTGTTGCGAAACAAAAATTTAGCAACATAGGAAAGTTGTTGCTACCCTGTTGCTAATTTTAGAGTTATTCCGGGATAATTTTTATTAGAACGGGATATTGTTGTTCTGTTTCAGATTTAGCAACATGTTTTTTCCGTTCCTAAATTTTTGCAACACAAAAAATAAAGGTCAAGTCTCCGTTGACCTAGTCAAAATTGATCTCTCTCCCAATTTATCCTGCAATACCCCTGCAATTACCCTGATTCTTCCATATTCTGATAATTCAATTCCTCCCATTCAACACTCAATTATAATTGATTCATCAGTTGTAATGATGCAATCTAATAACCAACAGATATTCATCAAAAAAAAAAAATCATCAATGTGAACTTTAAGTATCACAGTTAGAAATATGAAAGTGTACAAGTATCACAAGTAACTACTGAGATTGTGAAGAAGAATAAATTTTGTAATCGACATATAAAGGTATGTGTATACATGGATGGGTGACCTAATTTATCATAACCCAAAGTATAATCATACAAAAGTTAACCTGAATATGTTTTAGAAGACCAAGCTCATCAAAGGCCGGAACTTAATAGACTGGTTCTCATCACTGGTAGGACAAGCATCATCTTATGTTGTTCATCGATAAACTACAAATTACACAAACATGAACACACGTGCCGTAGACCACCCGACCAAAACCCTAGTTAATATTCCCCCATGTAACACGATTGATGTCTCGTGTGATTTTGGAGTCTGCAAGGCAGACATGTATTTAGTTAGTCAGTTGCTGACTTCATGGGATGATGAGTCCTTGTATTGTTGAGTCAAATGTGATTTGAAAATACTCTAAGACTCATGAATTGAACATGTCTGTTGAGATAAAGATATAATTCTCAAGTAAATGTTGATAGTTAAGGTGAGCAAATATTGCTCATTCTTTGTACTAATATTCCTTGGTTTGAGCAAATATTGCCCATCTGATGAATTATTGGTAGCATGGCCAAATAAAGTATTTAATCAGAATACTGGCAACTGAATTGAGTATAATTAATAAAATGTTGATCATGAGATCAACATAAAATTATTAGCGTTTGAATATGGAATTATGAACCTTGGACTCAAAACCCTAATTTGATCAATTGATGATTTATTGAAAATAAACCACAGAGTGGAGGAGGGACCGGATAAGCGGGATGATGGATCGACCATATAGCGCCCATATTCTCAAGTGATCAAAAAATGTACCAAAGTATCTTGAAGACCAGTTGGTGAAAGGATGATTTAATGCTAGTTTAATCATTTATTAAAATAATGCTCGTCTGAACCTTAGGTGATAAAACCTAATTAATTATGAAGAGATGAGGGATCGACCAAGGGTTCATGAAACCGGACATGGGTGGTCACGGGATCGAATAATGATCGTTTCATGAAGTTCCAAATTGTTTGGAAGAGTTAGAACCGAATGTGAACAAATTAGGTCAAATAATGAAAAATATGTTGGACCGGCCTCTTGCAAGCCAAAGAGCCAACCTTGGTTGGTCAAGGTAGTATGCTCGCATCACCAAAGTGTTCATGTCTCAGTCTTGAGAATTTTTATATTTTCTAATGTGCGTTTGAGCAATCATTTGGGAATATATGAAGAAATCAGGGATTTTTGCTGAAACCGAGGAAACTTCGTGAGATGAAGGGAAAATAATAATAAAATGAAGGAATCATGAAATTTGGGACCGTCTAATGAGCCCGGTCCCATAGTATTTCCTGATTTTATTATATTTTTTCATGATTTTATGGAAATATCATAAAATCAAGGAGTTTGTCGAAACTAAGGAATTTTGTTGAAATCAAGGAGTTTCCCCGAGGTGAAGGAGTTTCCATGAGATGAAGGAAACAAAAATATTAATAATCATAAAATAAGGGAGAGTGAGACCGGCTTGGGCATGGTTAAGGCCCGGTCCCGTGAACTTTCCCTAATTTTATGTATTATTTTCGTGATTTGAAGGAATTTTCATAATTTGAAGGAAACATCATGAAATCAAGGAATTTCATGGGATCAAGGAAACATAAAAAATAATAAAAATAAAGAAATAAGGGGCATGTGGGACCGGCTAGGGAATGACCGTCCGGCTGGGGCCCGGTCCCACGAGTTTTCCTAATTTTATATTATTTTCAAGACTTGAAGGAAATATCATGAGATTAAGGAGTTTTCATGAGATTATGGAAATAATAATAAAATAATGAGGAATCATGAGGTGTGGGACTGGCCACGACTAGGGCATAGCCGTCCGGCTAATAGACATGGTCCCACGACGCCTTTCCCAATTTTATATTATTTCCTTGATGCGAAGGAAACACCATGAAACTGAGGAGTTTCCTTAAAACGAAGGATATTTGTTCAAATGAAGGGATTTTCATGAGATCAAGGAAAATAATAAAAATATGATAAAATATAGAATTGGGCATGGGACTGGGACTGGCCGACTGGTGGGTCCAGTCCCCTAGCGCTTTGACTAATATTTTATTATTTATCCTTTTCTTCCTATTTTGCATATGTTCATTGTTCCTTCGTGTTTTCGAATGCTCATTAGTGCATTATTTCTAAGTACACTTGCACCATTTTGGTCGGGGCTTACTCGATAGCGGCTCAAACTCCCGCAGGTTGAATATTTATCACTAACCCGTGGAATTCTGCTGGGAAGAACCACGGATTGAATTGAAGAAATATTATGAAGAATCGTAGAATATTTCTGAATATTCAGTTAACGATTAGAAATAATTAATTGATGGCTCTATACTAGCATGCATGCTGTCTAGGAGCATTAATTATATGAGAATTGAAAGATATGAGCTTGTTGAAGCGTCATATTTCTTTTATATAGTCATGGAAAATATTGTTGCATCCTGAAGACGTTGTTGCTCTATACTAGCAGGCAAGCTGTCTAGGAGCCGTCCAATCATTCGATTCTATATATAAGTAATTACTGAAATTGCTCAGTATTTATTAGATATGCCGTTGTCTCAGCTGAGAGACTGCACATCCACATATACTCCGAGAGATAGTATTCTTAGTTAGAAATCTTCGCAGCACGAGCTTTCATGCTTCCGACAAGAGACATGAGTCTCAATACTCATCTGATTGTTGGATCAGGAGTATGTACAATTATGGTTTTACGATTTTAGCCTTTGTCGAAAATCCACCATCTACATTAAGTCCCCTGCTTAGTGAGGGACAGTCATGTTCCTCAGTCAGCACTGAATGGTGATTTTTCATCTATGAACGAAATAAGTAATTGAACTTAGTAGTAAGATAAGATGTTACAAGATTTTCGATTGCGCGAGTAAACCGCGGCTTGAACGAAAATCCCAGTGGCATGATATAGCATCGTCTAATGAGCATAAATTGGTGTTGAATTGATTTAATGATGAAACCTTTGTCGATTTAGGATTCATGGGCCGGGCCCGAAAAGGAAATCCTTGTGAAATTAGGTTTTGGAAACAAAATTTGATATAAAAGGGAATTAATCCTATCTTTTTTTTCACACGACCGACCACCTTCTTCACCCTCACGTCCGAGCACAGGAGAGAGCCGAAAATTTTCTCGCCGGAGCTGTTGCTGTTGTTGATCGTCGGCGCCATTCGATCACCGGCCGACCATATTCCGGCCGGCACCGACCAGGCGGGTAAAAAAAAATGTTTTGTTTTCATGAGTTATTCATGCCTTGATCATGTCGAAGTTATATACATGTGCATATATGAGTGTGAGTTTTGTAGAAAACCCTCATTTTTAGAAAACGTATGTTCGTTCGATTGTTAGTTTAGAAACTAGTAATAATCCCTGATTTTGGAAATATATTTTTTTATATATAAACCTATATCTAGTGATATTTTTTTTATGAGATTTCATGGAAACCAAGACTTTATCTTAAAAGATGCGAGCTTCCACAAAATCGAAATAAACCCTCGTTTCCAAGATGGATGATAGTACGAAGGAAAAATACATATATTTTTTATAAAATCATGGCATGTTCACGGGAAGAAAAAAAATTACGTGGGTTGTTCACGTTTTATATATATGTAAATATATTTTTTTGAAAATCAAAGCCTTATTTTGAGAAAACAATTACTTATGATGAAATATTGTTTAGTTTTCACAATTCTATTGTGAATGTTCACATAGTATAAGTGTTCATGATTTCATGAAAATTTGAGTGTTGTTCGTCTTTTGTAGATTCGAAGGACCGAACAAGTTTTGAAGTGTTAACTATCGCGTTACAATAACTATTGTTAGTGGAATCGTAAAAAGGTAAGAGTTAAGAATTACAATTTTTGCAGATGCTTGCATGAGCATTTTATCATCCAATTACTTCATTCCATCATTGACGTTTGCATCTTATATAAATGGTGTACTGAAGTGGAATATTGTGGGCATGTTACAGATACTTCGCAAGGATGTCTGACTCCCAAGAAAATGATATCTCCAGAGATGATACATGCATGGATGATACTTCTATTGGTGAAGAAGAGGAAGAAACGCCTGGGATTAAGAATATTCCAAATATAGATGATGCATTTTTCGAGGTTCAACAGGAAACCGAAAAACGTCTCAAAACCCCAGCATATCGTCTTATGATAAATCCCATGAGTGTTAATCAAAAGAAATTGGTGACTCCTAAGGCAATAATCCTCTTTGGTCTTGAACGATGACTTTTTCTTGCGTCAGTCATAGAGTTTAATCTTTCTTGACGACCTTTATAAAAATTCTATGGATGGGCGAGGCACATGCTGGGTTTCCCTCGCGTTAGAGCTATGCTGGATCAGGCACAAGTAACAAGGGATATTTAAGCATCTAAAGACTTGTTCATTTTTAATGATGTGCGAGTCATAATGGCTCTACTTGCTCGTTGGTGCATTCTGACCCATACCTTCATATGCATATGGGGAGAGTTTACCATCACCTTAGAGGATGTAGCTGCTTTGTTGCATCTCCCAATCACCGGCAATCTTCCTGAGATTTCTTCAGCTGAAGAGACGGAAATTTATAATATCTTGGCAGCATAAATGGAGAGAATCAACAAGGCATCTGGCAAGTATTGTTATGCTTACTGGTTAACATATTGGTGGCCAAGAGATGAGGCTCCTGATAGTCCCGTTGACGGTATGTTATCAATTGATTCTTTCTTATGCTTATCGATGTCCAGAGACGTATTTGAAGATAACGGCAATTTTTTGAAGCCATTTGTGATTCCCTTTTCTATCAAGATAGCTTAAGGTGAGCAACTTCCAATAGGTAGCCTATTCTTGGGTCCTGGTTATAGATTCCAGTGTATCGAATGCTTTATGAAGATTGAATGCTATGCCAACACGATGTTTCTTCAAGCTTTAATGTGGGAATATTTTAAGAATTACGCTCCCGTTCCTCATACTATCTTTCCAAGACCGAATGTTGATGCTCGTCATGTTTTCTCTGAGAAATACAATGTTAGGATCATGCGCTAGTCTACAAAGCAGCCTCGATTCAAGACACGTCTCATTGATATGTTAGATGATGAATTGGAGTTCGATTTCCACCCATGAGTGTCAATTCTTTCTTGTATTTCTCAGCTGGAAACTTTTAATGCTGGAGAGAGTATGTCCTTGTCATCTGGTGCAGGTTTGATCGATGGCGAAAGATATTTTATGTTGAGCTGCACTTCTGGTCACTTGATATCAGCGATATATGGAGAACTTTCAGTGGAGGAATATAAAATTGACAAGGCGGCTCGAAAAATAGGTATCAATCAGTGTGTTCCAACTTTTCGAAGAAGGAAACCGTCGGTTGAGAAAATTAGGACTCATTTAGACCGTACACATGTGGAAGGAAGTGATTACTGGTTTCCTTTCTCCGAGAGAATTACATATGTAACTCCAGGTTATGTAGACTTTTGGAATCAACAACTTGAGCATTTACATGATTTTGTAATGGTTGGTCAACCTCCGGTGAAAGATCCTCCTTATGCTGAGATGATTTCTACTCGACCAAGATTGAAGTATCTCTCTGGTAGTGATAAACGAAAGACGTCTCCAGGATGTTCACAGGTATGTGACCTTTGTGTAATCTTCATAAAATTATGATAATTGTATTTTGATCATTGCATAAATTTTTTTCCACAGGAAAGTCGTAACATAAGACCTCGAATCCATGTAGACTTTTCAGAAACCGAAGCAATTATTCATGGCGGAGAAGGCATGAGCAAGACTTATAAGTTGTTACCCAACACCATAAAGTCCCCAGTTATTTCTTTGGTGAGTTGTCAATACTTATTTCACCATGTCCCTTTCTTATCCATGTAATTAGGATCATAAAACTGATATTTTTTATTTGGTTACAGAATTTTGCTCCCTCAAGTATTGACGGTCTTCAATTCTTTGTTCCTGGGCAGACGGTTTATGACTCGAGTGTTGAAGAAGAAGTTGAAGTAAGTATTTCTTCATATAACAAATTATGATGCTTAGTAGATAAAATGCTAATTATTGAGAATACATCCAGAAGGATATCTCCATGGAATTGGAGAGTACTGGTGATGCTCGCTCGAAGAATGGCGATAAATAAAACTCCCAGAGTTCAAAACCGAATGAAAGTAATGGTGTTGTCGATGTCGATGCGAGAAATTCTGGTTCTTTGAACGCTTCAGAGACCACCCAAGTAAGTATTTCCCTTGCATTTTATCCATATAAGCATAAACTTGTTGATTTATGAGTGAATGAATGAGAATGCATGTGAATATATGAAAAGCTTTGCCATAAATACGTCACCAGAAAAATTCAGAACTCAGCCTTCTAGCAAAAACGCCATAAAATATTCGCCCGGTGTCAGATTTTCATGATCCACATGCGTATCCTTATGACCAGGAAATTTCCAAGATATTTCAAATGGGATTTTTAAGTTTTGAGCACGTTCAGGGGTATAAATCGACGAAACGGTAAACATCCAGGAGACTTTCAGGAAATTTTCAGTTGTCATGTAGTCGGATGTTTTGACCACATCTTTTTGCTCGTTCATCCGATTTCTATGAAATTTTATTATGTTTTAGGTAACATCCATACAAAGAAAATGGTATATAATTGATCCATTGATTCTTCACCAATTTCTCCCAGTTCATCATTTTGTAAAGGGCAGTGTAAAATCTTCTTAGACGAGCTTATCGTAAAATATGTTTTTGTGAATTTCACGTTGTTGGCTGATGTCTAGCATGTAAAATGAAGAAATTTGATGATGTTAGACCACTTGCATCATTATTTATTTTGGTTTTACGCTAAGATGATCCTAATCTCATGTAATCTTCGTATTAGGTGCAAATTACTGAAGTTGAGAATGAAGGAGCCAATAATGATGAAACGAGCAACCCTGGGGTTATTGATAAAGAGGCAACCATATTTTCACTTAAAGGCCATGAGAGTGTTGTTTTGGAAGCAATTAAGGAGACCGAGACTTCGATTGTTGTTGCTTTAGTGGTGAAAGGAATTGAGTTGCGAGTAGAAGAGACTGGAGAAACTGCTGTTGTAGAAATTTCTCCAGTAATTGAAAACCGTATTGTGGTGCAAGAATAACCAAGTGAAGGAGTTGATTTTGATCCCCCGTTTGATGTATCACTTCCATATCATGAGCTAGTTAGTGGATTCAGCGTCCCCGTTGGATATTCATACTTGTATGATAAAATATGGAGGAAGTTCGGTCACATCGTGCTTTCCAGAGACTCCAGATGTGCTTATTTTTTAATGATAAAAGTGAGAGATATCTTGCGTGTTATAAATGATATATGCACCAGGGCTAGAAATATTGTTACTCAAGATGTACTCTTTGATTGGTAGTTCAACTTGGAGAATTATGAGAGACTCGGCTTCAATGTGAAATGGCTCCGTAAGATGATGAATGATATTAAGAACTCATGTGAGAATAACATACCCTTTCCCACTGACATTGTGATGGAGAAGGAAGACAAGATTTCCAGGCTGACCAAAGAGCTGAACATGGATAAGGAAGCTTTACAAGTCTTAAAGGATGCAGAGGAGCAAAAATCTTTCATTGATGATTTTATTTGATTTCCTTTCATAATCTCTTGAACTTCCAAAATTCTAAGAGATGTGAGGTTTTATTTTTGGTTTTGATTGGTTTTGGATAAGTAGATGATTGAGGATTTTCTTTGGGTTTGATAGAGATTTTATTTAAGTAAACTTTTGATAAATTGTTGATTTTAAATTACTGAATGCAAGTATTGCAAACATTTTGGAGGAATTTAAATGCAATGAAAGAAAATTCTAAACGCCATACATTTGAGGTGTTCATTGTTAGGGCATTGCTCGGTCAAACTCACATGCGTTGCTATCTCAAGCATGTTTGTCAATGTTAGTGATCAAAACTATAAAGTCTTGATTAGTCTACTATAGTTAAGGTCTCGGACTAGGATAGAAAGTGTAGTTGAGCTCAAGACTCCATGGAAATCATCATACAAGACGAAGGACTACTCAAGGAACCAGTGGATCTTCATCGACTAAAAGGTTTGTGGAGATTTGAACTTATCTATCACTCAAAAGTATATCTACTCTATCTCCTATCTTTGAGACAAAAGTCATTTTACTATATAGACTAAGAATATGCACATGTGAAATTTCAAGCTGAGTATATCTCGCTTATCTATTTCTAGAAATGGGTGTTGGTAAAGCTTTCGCTTTATCCAAGTTCATCTTTTCCTAGTGACGAAAGTCATGTTAAGTTTCAATCTTCTTGGAAAATGTTCTGACGAAAAATAGTTTGTGAATAACAACTATATAACGCCCTATGAGCATATTTTAATGATTGAAATGAGAGTTTAGACTATATAACCATTGGGGGATATAAAAATTGTTGTGGCAACACATATATGTATAAGTCCTTAGCATTTGAACCAAAGTTTGCGAACTTTGTTGATCAAGTGGAACCGGAACGTGAGCAGCAACTCAGTCCGCGAACCCAGCCCGCGAACTGGTGTAGTTCTCGAACCCGAGAATTTCTGCTAGAGTTGTAGCTCATGTGCAGTCTGTGAACTGACGGAAGCTTTCGAATCAGAGAATTTTTGCTGGAGTTTATAACTTCAACCGGTTAGCTTGAGTCCACGAACTCAAGAGGTTATGTCTGAAAATGTTATTCGTGAACTTATTCTATATTACTAAGGGATTCTTTTGCTAACTCTGGCTTTATAGTTCATGATTAATGATTCGAGGGAATCACATCGTTTTTGATTCAATTGTGTCTCTTGTAGTACTTGAGATCTCATAGCAATTGAACAACTCTCTAACTAGTTCATTTGAGTTATTTGGACTAGTTATGGTGAAGAAGAACATGGTTTATATGGAAGTTATCATTTGGCTAACCTTTTGGTTAACTAGTTATGAACCAACCATTGTACACGTTTGGGTACGGTTACACAAACCCAAAATCGTCAAGTACATGTATGTATGGCAAGCTGAGTTTTCGATCTAACGGTTGAGGAATATTAGCTTGTATCTAATCAGGTTTTCATCTAACGGTGAATATTGAATGCTTTGTTACTAAGCTAACATTGATTGCAAACCCTAATTTGAAGACTATATAAGGAGAACTCTAGCTATTGGAAAAACTAATCCCCACACACATTTCTTATGTGATACTAGTTTTCTATAAGCTAGAGTCGATCTCCATTAACCCTTGAGTTTTCTCTTTGAACTCGGGTTAACGACTTAAAGACTTCATTGGGATTGTGAATCCAGACCGATACTATTTTTATCGTAGTTGTGTTATCTGATCTTGCTCTTTCTATCGTACGAGTACAATTTTAATAATTGGCTTGAGATTTTATCTTCGATAGGCAAGATAAAAGTAGTCACAAACATCTTCGTTGATTGTTTGTGATTCCTCAATAATCTTCTTCGCTGCGTCGATTAAGTTTATTGTGAGGTGATTGATGAAACTGAGCTGCTCTTCGGGAATATAAGTCTGGTTTTATCGATTGGTTCATGTTCACCTTGATTTATCAAAAGACGAAACAAAACTTGTAGGTTTATTCGTGGGAGACGAATTTATAATTTACCTGTAGACTTTTCTATGTGAGACATATTTGATTATTAAAGTCTTTGAATTTGGGTCGTAGCAACTCTTGGTTGTGGGTGAGATCAGCTAAGGAAATCAAGTGCTCAGTATCCTACTAGGATCAGAGGCGTAGGAGCATAACTGTACCTTGGATCAGTGTGAGATTGGTTGGGGTTTAACTACATTCCAAACCGAAGTTAATTGGTAGTAGGATAGTGTCTGTAGCCGCTTAATACAGTGTATGTTTAATCTGGACTAGGTCCCGGGGGTTTTCTGAATTTTCGGTTTCCTCGTTAACAAAATTATGGTGTCTGTGTTATTTCTATTCTGCATTATATTTTGTTATATTATTGAAATAATACAGGTTATGCGTTGTTCAATCGATTAGAATATCCGACCTTATTGGTTGTTGATTTAAATCGATTGACACTTGGATATTGGTCTTTGGTACCATCCAAGTTATCTCTCTTTGATTAGACTCGCGAATCATATTTTCTTGAGTAAATCAAATTGAGAGATTGAGATAAAAACTCCTTTCGATATTTTCTATTGATTGAGTCTTATTGATTCTCTAGAAAACAACTCGGAGTTGTCCATACAGATTGCTAATCGAAATATTGGGTGGTGTTGTTAGACCCCCACATTTTCATTCATGCCTTGAACATCCAATACCTCGGATATCCAAAACCTTAAACATCAAAGGCCTTGAGCCAATTCTCATGTATCACAACCACAGTCTCCTTGATGTCCATGTTAATTAGTTTGTAGTATCCACCATCAACAGACTTAGAGATCATAAAAGGTCCTTCCCAGTGAGAGTTCTTTGCAGAGTGAAAGTTACGCTTGGTTTCTTTGAGAACTAAATCTCCTTCCTGGAATTTGTTAGGTTTGATCATTCGTGCCCTGAATATTTTCTGCTGGTTTGGAATTCTTCGTGTAGTGGGATTCCATGTATGTGGTACGTATGGACACTCATGCAAATGAGAGTATTTGAGATACTATTTGTCATGCTTAGCCATGTCTTCAGCAATAAATTTTCTGGTAGGATGCTCAATTTGAAGAAGTTCCGAGCTTATCCATTTGGTAAAATATTGCTGAGGCGAGGTTATCCACTCATAGCATTTTGCAATAGTTAAGTTGTTGGTGGAGTAAAGTCCTCGGACCAAATAAGCATATTTAAAAACTGATGATATGGACACATGAAGAGGAATAAGACTTTCCTGAGTACGAAACCTTTTGATGAAAGCATTTGCATCTTCTTCAGGTTTTTGTGTTAGATTTGTCGGGGCTTTAACCTCCTTCAAATACTCAAACGGTGAAATATCTTCTTTTTCTTCTTCCGAATCAGAGGTTTCTTGAATAGAGAAATGTACAATTGAAGGTGTTGGTGTTACTTTTCCATCATGAATCCATGTACGTCCAAGAATCATATCATATCCTGGATCTTCTCGGATTATGAAATTTTTTGTTTCTGTCCATGCTGAGTTTATGTTCACCTTGAGAGTAATGTGGCCATAAGTGTCTCTGGGTGTTCCTTCATGATCTATAATTGTTATTGGAGCATGAATGGCTTCTTGTCATGTGATACCAGCAGCTCTAAGAGTTTTCAGTGGGATAACATTGACAGCGGTGCCGACATCAATCAATGCTCGTTTGAACTCGTTTCCCTTGAGATGGACTGTGATGAGAAGTCCCCAGTTGTACATTTCTTCGTATGTTGGTGAGGGTGGCTCAGGAAATGATTCTTGAATCAACAAACGCTTCCCTGACACGAAATGATTCAGTGCAGCGAACATGTCTCCCATTTGAGCCTTTGATAAGTATAGCAATTCGCAGACGTGCTCGATTAAGGATTGAACCGCTTCTTTGACAGGTGGTTCAGAAAGATTGGAGGTTCTGACTGGGAGAGTATCTATGTGCACTCCTTCAGTTTCCAAGTTGATTTCTCCTGATTCAATCTTTTCTTTAAATATGCGCTTCAAATTTCTACAATCACTTGTGGAATGGTTGACGAACCTATGAAAGTGACAGTAACGAGGATTTTCCATGGCCTCTTCAGTTGGCTCTTTCTTGACATATGGTAGTGTAGATGGGGAAAAAAAATTTGCTGATTTTTATGGAATTGAGGAGACGACTGTGCGGAGGAGACTCCTTAAACCGAGTGAAATGTTCAACCTCACACAGATCCACTGCAAGAAGGGAGTGCTTTGAATTCGAGAGATCAATCTGTAGTACTTCGGCCTAAACCAAGACAATGGTCATTCCAGAGTAAATTCGGTCACAAGAGAGGATGGGTTGATCTGTAGGAGGGAAGCTAAGAAATATGTGGAATCAATGGTAATCAATGAGACGTGATGAGTTGATGATCATGTGATGTCAATGAGACGTGAGATTCTCGTCGTTGTGGACGTTGTTCTTACAATCATGATTCAGAGACTTATTTATATTGTTGGAATTGTAGACACCATGATCCCATGAAGTGTGACAGTTGATGGAATCAAAGATTGGAGAGATGGAAATAGTGTTTGAAACCAGTTTCTCATCGTGCGGAGACTTGGTTGATTTTCCACCCACTGCTTTGTTAACTCCTCCAACTGCTTGCACGACTTGCTCACATTCTATCGTGTGTTTGAACACACGTGCCATAGACCTCCAGACCAAAACCCTAGTTGATATCCCCCCAAGTGACGCGATTGACGTCTCGTGGTTAGTTTAGTCAGTTGCTGACTTCGTGATATCATGGGACGATGAGTCCATGTATTTACTGAGTTGAACATGATTTTGTAAAATTTTCTGAAACTCATGAATTGAATGTGGGCATGATCCTCATGTTGATAGTTGAGGCGAGCAAGTATTACTCATTCGATGATTTGTTGAATATTGATAGTTGAACCAATATTCTCTGATTTGAGCAAGTATTGCTTATCTGAGCTAGTGTTGCTCATCTGATGAATTATTGGCAGCGTGACCAAAATAAAATATTAATTAAAATACTGGTAGTTGAACCGAGTATAATTAATAAGAATATTGATCATGAGATCGTCATAAATTTATTAGTGTTTGAATCTGGAATTATAATCCTTGGACTCAGAAACCCTAATTTGATCAATTGATGACCACTTCATGGTTTGTTAGGAATTGAACCATGGAACGAAGGAAGGATTAGTTGAATGAGACCATGGGTCAATCATGTAACACCCATATGCTCACGTGAGCAAACACCAAGACCTCTTGAAGATTTGGTGACTTGTTGATTGAAAGAATGATTAAATGCTGCTTTAATCATTTATTCGAATTACTGCTGGGTTCAGCATTAGGTGATAAGACCTAATTAATTATGAAGAAGTGGAGGACCGACCAAGGGGTCATGAAACCGGCCCTGGGTGGTCACGGGATCAAGTGTTGATCATTCCATGAAGTTCCAAGTCGTTTGGAAGAGTTTTGGACCTAATATGTGCAAAGCGTTCATATCTCAGTTCTGAGAATTTTGATATTTTCGGATGTGTGTTTGAGCCATCATTTTAGAAAATATGAAGAAACTATGGTTTTTTGATAAACCGTCAAAACTTCATGAGATGAAGGAAAATAATGAAAAAGTGAAGGAATCATGAAGTGTGGGACCGGACATGGCCAAGGCATGGACGGCCGTCCAAGGGAGCCAATCCACACGGTTTTCCAAAATTTTATAATATTTTCATGATTTTAGGGAAATATGATAAAATCAAGGAGTTTTGCTAAAATTAAAGAGTTTTTGTTCAAATCAAGGAGTTTCCATGAGATGAAGGAAACATAAAAAATAATAATAATAAAATAAGGGATGTATGGGAGTGTGGGACCGGCTTGGATCATGGTTGGCCAGTCAGGGCCCGGTCCCGTGCGTTTTTCCTAATTTTATGTATTATTTCACAATTTAAAGGAAATTTCATAATTTGAAGGAAATATCATGAAATCAAGGAATTTCATGGGATTATGAAAACATGAAAAATATAATAATAATAAAAAGGGATGTGTGAAGCCATCTAGGGTTTGACCGACCGGCTATGGCCCGTGCACACATGTTTTCCTAATTTTATATTATTTTTCATGGGACCAAGGAAATATCATGAGATTAAGGAGTTTTCATGAAATTAGGGAAATAATAATAAAATAATAAGGAATCATGAGGTGTGGGGCCAGCTGGGGCCAAGGCATGGCATGTTGGCCAATGGTCACGCCCACAATATTCTTCCCTAATTTTATATTATTTCTTTGGTGTGAAGGAAACACCATGAAACTGAGGAGTTTCCTCAAAACGAAGGATATTTGTTCAAATGAAAGAATTTTCATGAACTCAAGGAAAATAACAAAATATGATAAAAATATAAAACTGGCGTGGGATTGACCACGAAATAGTCGGCATGTCAGTGGGCCCATGCTCCCAGTGCCTTGGTCAATTTTTAATTGTTTATTATTTTCTTTCCTATTTTTCATAGGTTCATCGTCTCGTCGTATTTTGAAATACTCGTTCGTGCGGTGATTGTTAATGCATCGTCGTTGAGTACACTTTCACCACTTAAATTGGGCTTAATCAGAGGTAGCTCAGACGCCCGTGCGTTGAATATTCATTACTAACCCAAGGATTTATTCTGGGAAGAACCATGGTTTGCAGTAATGAAATATCTGCGAAAATATTTGAATATTTTAGGAAATTTTGTATATGAATCCAAGAATTTGGGAATAATTAACTTATGGCTCTATACTAGCAGAGCAAGCTGTCTAAGAGCATTAATTATTCCGATATGAGCCTACTGGAGCTTCATATCCTTTATATAGTCATGGTAAACTCGTTATTTGTATCTTGAATACGTTATCTCCCTATAGTAGCAGAGCAGGCTGTCTAGGAGCCGTCCATCCCGTGATACTATATAGAAATAATTACTGAAGTGTTCAGTATTCATGAGATATGATGTTGTCTAGCCGTGAGACCACATATTTACATGTACTCTGAGAGAAAGTATTCTCAATCAGAGGATTTGATGAGAGACTCGTGTCTCAATACAGATATGTCGTTGTCCAGCCGAGAGACTACATATCTGCATGTACTCTGTGAGAAAGTATTCTCAGTCAGAGGATTCGATGAGAGACCTGTGTCTCAATACTCGCATCTGATTGCTGGATCAGAAGTTCATATAATTATGGGTTTACAATTTTGGCCTTCATCGAAAATCCACCATCTACATTAAGTCCCCTGCTTAGTGAGGAAAGTTGTGTTCCTCAGTCAGCATTGAATGGTGATTTTCCGGTCATCAACAATATAAGTAATTGAACTTAGTCGTAAGTTAAGATGTTACTGAATTTCGATCGTACGAGCATACCATGACTTGAATAAAGATTACAGTGACATGTTAGAGCGTCGTTTGATGAGCATAAATTGGTGTTGAACCGCTGATTTGGACGACGGGTCCTTGGTCGTTTAGGATTCGCGGGCAGGGCCGAATAAGGAAATCCTTAGAAAATTAGGTTTTGGAAATAAAAATTGATATAAATAGAATTGTTCCTTTTTTTTTCCCACGACCAGAATTTTCATCATCTCTTCATCACTTTCACGCCAGCAGCAAGGGGAGAAAAAAATTCTCCGGACCACCAGCGTCGCCGCCGTTGTTGCCGCCGTCCGTCCATTGTTTTCACGGCGTGACTGTGTGAGCGTCCAAACTCTTTTTTTTTTATGTTTGCTGAGTTCATGTGAGTTTCATGATCTGATCATTTTGAAGTTATATAAATGTGCATATATGAGTGTGGGTTTCGTCGAAAACCCTCATTTTTGAAAACGTATGTTCGTTTGATCGTTAGTTTTTGAAAACTAATAATAATCCCTGATTTAGGAGAGATTTTTTCTTCATATATGAATATTTAGGTTCAGTAATAAAACTATGTTTATGAGCTTTCATGTGAGCCAAAGTTTTATCATGAAAAGATGAATTTTTGCAAAACCGAAATAAACCCTTCGTTTTAAAGAATGACGATGATACGAAGAGGGGGTTTTTCTTCTTTATACATATATAAACTTGTGTCCAGTGATAAAATATTTTTTATGAGCTTTCATGTAAACCAAAACTTTATCTTATAATGTGTATGTTTTCACAAAATTGAAATAAACCTTCGTTTCAAAGACGTATGACTATACGAAGGAAAATATTTTTTTATAAAACCATGGTATGTTCATGGATTTTTTTTTTTAAACCGTGGAGTGTCCACAAGGTTTATTTTTGTGAGCCTTGCTCACGTTGAATTTTTTTTATTTATTTACGTGAGTAAATAAAACATTTTCTTTAAAATCAAAACTTGAGTTTTGTGTAATACTAATTAGAAATAAACAATTATTCATGATGAAATAATGTTTCAGTTTTCATGATTCCATGGTGAATGTTCACACAGTAGAAATATTCATGATCTTATGAAAAATCTGAGTTTTGTTTGTCTTTTGTAGGTTTCGAAGAAACGAACGATGTTAAATTGTGAACTCTAGCATTACTCTCACTATGTTAGTGGAAGCGTAAAAGGTAAGAGTTAAGAATTACCATTTTTGCCGATGGATTTGTTTGCATGTTGGTAATCTTTTGTGCTTCCGATTCCAGAAAATGTCCGACAACAACAATTACTCTTCTTCCTCTAGCTCTTCTGATGAGGATTCCAAAGATCATGTATCGAAGTCTAAGGCTTCTCAAGGTGAGGGGCCAAAGTTTGGCGTACCCTTGAATGGGCGGAGGGTTACTTTCGATGAACACAGGAAAAGAAAAGCCGAGGATGATGCGAAACAGGCTCGGCGTGAAAAGGATTGAATCAGGCGCAAAATACAAAAGACTGAGGAGAAACGTAAATTCTTGGACGGGAGGCCTGATGATTCTGATGCTGATGATTATGAATAAGACATATGGGAGGTACCCGGGACTTGATCTGATCAATGTGAAAGAGAGTACCAGAGGACTATGAAGCAAATTGGAGCTGAATCGGAAGAAGATTCGGATTCAGATGATGATCCTGAAGCTCGTCTGAACCCCATCACTGCTGATTCTGATTCTGAAGAGGAGGATAGTGACGACAACTCCGATGACTCAGATGATGAGAAGGATAGCGATGACGAATTTGACGAATAGTTTTATTTCCGTCTTCTTTTCTTTATGAAACATTTGAATGTTCTTTAGTCTTCATAGTAGTTCTTCGACGATTTGAACAAATTTTATTCTGATTTAGAATTTTCTTTGAATGAGAAAACCCTTTTATTAATGTTGATTCTTCTTGGATTGAATAAACGAAACAATGTTCGTGTCCTGAAATTCATCATGACCTTCGACTCATCTTAGTGATTCTCATTTGTAGAAAGTACTGAGATACGAGTTGCGTGGGCTGAGAGAATACGTGTTACACCTGATTCCGTGTAATCTTGACCGTATGCGTCAGTCCCCAGTTGTTTTTCTCCGCATCTTTAGTGTCGTCCTTGTTGAAATCTTAGGGTTTCATTAAAACCCGCAACTGAATTGACTATCCACAGAAGATAAACCTTCACCGTGTCTAACATATATCTTTAAGACTTCGAGTCTATCGTCTACCCAAATATTTCTTCCATTCCTGAGTTAGTTTCATCGTGCAGAGAATTCTTGATCATACCTTGTTGTCTCCATGTCAAGCAATGGTATCTCTTCTCAAGATGATACTCATTCAAAGCGTGAAATAGCAACGTCCATCTTAGTAAGTTGCATCTCTTTTCATCTTTGCCTGATCAATATGACGATTTGATCATTAAGCAAACGACTTATTGCAAGATAATCAGAAGAACACTTCTTCTCGACCCAAGCGATCTATTAGAGCTCTTATCCGGTATAGGTCATCTCGTGATGAAGATGGATCATCTGTGAGTAATCTTATAACTCTTGAGATTATATTGTGCTCTTATTGGAATTAAATACTCCTTCATTTCATTACAGGCGGATGTTCGCGTCGTTATCGATGCCAGAAGAAGGAGCGAAAAGTCTGTGACTATAGTCGAGGTTGAAGATAGCACCGACCAAGTCGGTGAAGATTCTGTAGAGTCCGTGGGGACAGGAGACAGTGTTCATGCCCGAGAATATCCTGTATCTGGACTCCCATTTGAAGCCCCTTTGATCAATACTTTCCCGGACAATGAAGTGGTTGGCGGGTTTATCATTCCCAAATGTCATACGCCTCTGTATACTAATATCTGGAAGAAGTATGGTCATATTGCCACTACAGAGGTATGGAAAGGCTTTCCTCCAACTCTCTTAACCACGGTAGATGGAATATTGCCGATTATTGAGGAAATGAACCAAATACACTTGCGAGATGTCAAAAACCATGAGCTGCATGAATAGGATGAGATGATCTCAAACTGTGAGACATTGTGATTTAACGTGAGCTGTCTCCGTCGTCGACTTGAGATAATCAAGATTCATAAGGAAGCAGAGGCGGCTGATGCAATTTCCGTGAACACTGCTTTATTGGAGGAGGAGGATTTACTGGCTCTGGAATCTGCTAGGGTCGATAAGGCAGTTGAGGATTTGAAGGTAAAGACTAGGATCTTTCAAAAAAAAACTTAATAAAGTTTCTTATAGGGATTATCCATTGCTGGATGGTTTGCTCTAAGTGAGCATTTATGATTATTGATTTTGAATTGGTTTAAGTTTCTGGTTAGGTGGAATAATTGATCGTAGTACGAATGAATTTTGCTCATTTATGAAATGTTTAATGAACAAAGGAGAATTTGAATTCTCTTTGGAGGAATGGAAATTACATTTTTGAAAATGCTTGCAATGATGAAATGATGAAAAGGAAGTTGTTTTCTATGGATTAGGCGTAATATGCTTTGAGCCATTTGTCGTTGATTATATTTCCTTTCACTCCTCCGTCAATCTTTAAGATTTTGTAGTATCCGCTGGATACTGCTTTGGTGACTACATATGGTCCTTCCCATTTCGGAGAGAACTTGTGAGCAGACATGTCTTGTTGAATGTGCTTTGCTGTCTTTAATACTAGATCTCCTACTTGAAATGTTCGAGGTCTTACCATTTTGTTGTAGGCTCTATAGATTCTTTGCTTGTAGGTTTCTACATATTTTTCCACCTTATCCCGCTTTGACTCGAGCATGTCCAGTTCATCAACTCTTGAGTTGGACACTTAGGCTTCATTCCATTGCACTCCACTGGATGTTGCAATCCTTTCTGAAGGAATTTGATTTCTGTCGGCAGTATGGCATCATCTCCATAGACAAGAGAATATGGTGAAGTCCCGATCGAGCTCCTTTGGCGCGGTTCGATAAGCCCACAAAGCCATAGGCAATTGTTCGTGCCAGGTTCGGGGATTATCATGAACTGTTCGACTGAGAATGCGGATCAAAGTTTTGTTGGTGCTCTCTGCTTTCCCGTTCCCTTGAGGATAGTATGGTGTAGAGAAAACTTGTTTGATGTCGTATTCCTCGAGCAATTATGTCACATGCTTGTTGGAAAAAGGGGTTCCATTATCGATAACAATATGTTTGGGAACACTGAATCTGCATATTATGTACTCTTTGATGAAGGTTGCAATCGTGATTCCAATGGTGCTTCGAAGAGGAATGGCTTTAACCCATTTGGTGAAATATTCGGTTGCAGCGATGATGTATTCATTCTGCTTCGAAGATGTTAGATTGATTTTCCCGATGATATCTAGTCCCCAACTATAAAAGGGTCATGGATTATTCACAGAATTCAATGGGATACAAGGAGTGTGAATGAGATTACCATGGACTTGGCATTGATGATATCTTTGAACGTGCGCAGCTGCATCATCATCTTCCATGGTCGTCCAGTAATATTTCTCATAAATCTGGAGAAATAATTTCCTCTTTCCTTGATGCTCTCTGTCGTGCATCTCCTTTAAGATTATTAGGATCTCATGCTCAGCTAAGCATCTCAGGAGGTTTCCACCAAAACTTCTGCGATATAAGATCCCATCGAGAAATACAAATCTCTTAGCTCTCTGAATGAGCTTGATTGATTCTTTCTTTTCCAGCTGAAACTCGTTGTCCCGGAGGTACTTGATATAAGGTTCCCTCCAGTCCCTAGTGTGATGGGCCGTTAGAGCTTCCAAGTGATGAGGAGGCGTCTGACAGTTGGGACATGACTTTTGCAGAGTTCTTGATTGAACCTCCATGGAAGGCCAATAGTATCCTATTCTTTGAAGCTTTTGGTAAAGTGTTACCACCAGTGCATGTCCACAGGTTTCTTCATGTATGCGCTTGAGTTGTTCGTCCGCCTCGTTAGGTCCAAGGCATCATGATAAAGACCCATCAGATTTTTGGTAGTATAAAGCTCCATGAAGTATAAAATAATTCCTTAATTCCTTGAGACTGATCTTCCCTTCTGAAAGAGAACTGCTCAATTCATGAATAATAGGTGTTTGATAATCATCTGCCTGGATGTCTTCGACTTGAGCAAGCCAGGTAGATGACACAGTGCGCCTTTGTACAATGATGGTCTTCTCTTCTACTTCAAATTGTAGCTTAGAAGCGAGAGTTTCCAGGCAGTCAGCGTGTCTATTGTGAGTTCGTCCAGTATGGATAATCGTTGCATCAGCGAAGTAAGTTAATAGCCGTTGAGCTTTAGTTCTGAATGGAGCAAGCGTGATTTCTTTGAGAGAGTATGTTCCATTCATTTGATTGACCATTAGTTTTGAATCTCCCATTATATCGAGGTGTGTTGCTCCTGCTTGCTTAGCTAGAGACAATTCCAGCAAGAATGCTTCATATTCTGCTGAATTGTTGGTGCAGTGAAAATCCAGCTTGAATGAATGTGAGAAAACCTCGCTAGATGGAGAGACTAGTATTATGCCTGCTCCTCTAGTGTCATTTCTAGGGGTGGAAAAACCGTCAAAGTATAGAATCCATGTCTCTTCTTTGATGACTAAGACATCTGGAAACTCACCAGGTACGTCTTCATGTAACATTGTTGCATCATCTCCTGGAAAAGCAGCGAGTAAGTATGCCACTGCTTGGCCCTTGATTGCTTTGGGAGGTGTACATGCTATGTCAAATTCTGACATCCGGAGTAGCCACTTTGCTGGTCTTCCTATCAAGGCTGGCTTTGATAGTAGAAACTTTATAAGGACATCCTTGGAAACGAGCAAGACTCTGTTAGACAGTAAGTAGTGTCTGAATTTCTGAATTGCATGTACCAATGCCAGTCATGCTCTCTCAGCTTTTGGGTATCGGAGTTGAGCATCCCGCATTGTACAATTGAAGTAGTAGATTGGTCATTCGATGCCTTCGTCATCTTCTTGAGAAAGGAGTGCTCCAATAGCAACATCACTAGAAGCCGTGTAGAGTATCAATAGTCTTCCTTGCACCGGTGACTTCATGACAGCAGGTGATAGCAGCATCTGTTGTATTTTCTGGAATGCTTCTTGTTGTATAGCAGTCCATGTAAAATTGGCTCCTTTCTTCAATAAAGGGGTGAATGAAGCAATGAGTTGAGCTAATCCAGGGATGAAACGCCGAATATAGTTTACCTTGCCCATGAAACTTTGGAGTTCTTTCATGGTGTGTGGAGGAGGCATGGTAGTAATAGCTTTCTTCTTGTCCGGATCGACTTTGATTCCTTCTGCTGTGACCAGGAAACCTAGAAACTTTCTTGAGGAAACACTGAAAGCGCACTTTAGAGGGTTCATCTTTAGCTTGTATTCTCGACATCTTTCAAAAACTTGCCTTAGAACTTGGAAGTGAGATGCTCGAGTTTTTGATTTGACCACGACATCATCGACATAGTCTTCCACTTGCTTGTGCATCATGTCATGGAATATGGCGGTCATGGCTCGTTGATATGTGGCACCGGCATTCTTTAATCCGAAAGGCATCACTGTGTAGTGGAAGTTCCCGATAGGAGTACGGAATGCAGTCTTGTTGGCATCATGTTCGTACATCTTGATCTGGTTGTACCCGTTGTAACCATCCATGAATGAGAACATACCATGACCGCTGGTTGCATCTACGAGCATATCAATGTTGGGTAGGGGAAAGTCATCCTTCGGACAACATTTGTTCAGATTTCTAAAATAAACACATCATCTGATTTTCCCATTTTTCTTTTTGACAGGAACAATGTTTTCCAGCCATGTTGGATGTTGAATAGGTTTGATGAACCCTGCTGCTAATAGTTTCTGAATCTCGACCTTGATTTGTTCTTCGACTTCGTGTTTGAACTATCTAGGCGGTTGTTTGACAGCTTTGGATCCAGGAGTGATATGCAAATGATGAGTAACCAATTTGTCGTCTAGACCAGGCATTTCTTCGTACGTCCATGAGAAGACATCTTGATACTCTTTCAGTAGTGCTATTAACTCTGTCCGTTCTTCTGGTGACAGTGCTGAGCTAATTAGAATCGGACTTGGATCATCCTCCGTTCCGATGTTGATCGTTTCCAGATCATCAATAGTGGAGTCAGTGTCGTCTTGTAATTGTCGAGGAGCATCTTGAATTTCTTCTTCGAGTGATGATTCACTCTAACATGATTCTTTGGGTCGGGGAGACTCTTCGTCGTTCTCCCTTGCTAATTGCTAATCCTTGCGCCGATAAATGATTATACCCTCCACATCATGACTGCTTATGAAATTAGATCCCTGAGTTGATATCTATATGATCCTTGCGGCGTTTAATTGGAGTGGAAGGTGGCTTAACTGACTTGACGTTTGAGGATGACGGCTCGTTTGCAGCTTTTTCGACGGACTCCTAACTTGGGAGTGGAGCACTGTAAATCTTGTTTGGAGGTTCATGGATGTTCTTCTATGACTCAAGGAATTCAGCATCATAGACCGGGGCATAAGGAGATGATGAAGTCGTAATACGATCAATTTTGTTATTGATTAGAGATTTCATGCATTGATGGTACGTTGAAGGAACCACCTTGTTATCATGGATCCATGGCCGTCCGAGTATCATGTGATAGTCAGGCTCTTGTTCAATCACGTGGAACTTGGATTTTGATTAAATAGGCCCCACCTTTAGGTCTAAGTATGCATATCCATATGTATGGACATGGCTTCCTTCAAAACCCATCATCAAGATGGGATGACGAATGATTTTATTTCGTGGAAACTTGGATGCCTTGAGGGTCTTCATAGTGACAATATTTGTAGAAGCGCATGTATCAACGAGAGCTCTCTTGAACTCAGAGTCTTTGATAAAACCGGTTACGTACAAGGCTCGATTATGTCCTTTGTCTGCTATGCGGTCCTCTTCTCCAAAGGTGATGTTGTTGATCAAGTGCTCAGTCTTCATGAACGTTTCTTCAACTACTAGAGATAAGGAAGCTAATGGTACCTCGGATGATATCTGGTTGAGTGCAACAAACGTGTCTGTTCGTTACTTCCTGGAAAAGTGTAAGAGTTCGCATAAGCTTTCAACTAGATGTGCAACCTCTTGGTCCACCGGCTTCTCATAAGTAGTGAAACTGTTGCTTTGAGGACCATCGTGTGACGAGTCAGTCCCCGGTGCTGGGACTTCTGAAGTGGAGATTTTTCCTAACTCGGATGTGAGTTTGATGAGGAAATCAAGTATGTGGTTCATTGTATCCTTCATCAGATCCATGTTTCTGGTGTGGATCTCTAGAACTCGTGCCAACTCAGTTAGAGTTTGGATTTCACTGTTTTCCGCATTGTTGGATGTAGCATTGGAAGGAGGAATATCGTCATTTGAGAGATTCTTCATTGAGCTTGGAGTAGTTGAATTACTCCTAAGACCAACCATCTTTGTGAGAATTAGAATTGCAATTGAGAGAATGATCTCCCATTGTGGTCGCCAATCTGTAGATGGGGAAAAAAGATTTGCTGGTTTTTATGGAATTGAGGAGACGACCGTGTGGAGGAGACTCCTTAAACCGAGCTAAATGTTCAACCTCACACAGATGCACTGCAAAAAGGGAGTGCTTTGAATTCGAGAGATCAATCTTTAGTACTCCGGCCTAAACCAAGACAATGGCCGTTCTAGAGTAAATTCGGTCACAAGAGAAGATGGGTTGATCTGTAGGAGGAAAGCTAAGAAATGTGTGGAATCAATGGTAATCAAAGATTGTAGGTGTGTTGTGAATTCTGAATATGATAAGTTCTGAATGATTGAAATTGCTCAGTTGAGAGTAATTGCTCAATTGATGAGTTGATGATCCCGTGATGTCAATGAGATGTGAGATTCTCGTCGTTGTTGACGTTGTTCTTTCAATCATGATTCGGAGACTTATTTATATTACTAGAATTGTAGACACCATGATCCCATGAAGTGTGACAGTTGATGGAATCAAAGAGTGGAGAGATAGAAATAGTGTTTGAAACCAGTTGCTCATCGTGCGGAGACTTGGTTGATTTTCCACCCACTACTTTATTAACTCCTTCAACTGATTGCACGACTTGCTCACATTCCATCATGTGTTTGAACACATGTGCCATAGACCGCCAGACCAAAACCCTAGTTGATATCCCCCCAAGTGACACGATTGACGTCTCGTGGTTAGTTTAGTCAGTTGCTGACTTCATGATATCATGGGACGATGAGTCCATGTATTTACTGAGTTGAACATGATTTTGTAAAATGTTCTGAAACTCATGAATTGAACGTGTGCATGATCCTCACGTTGATAGTTGAGGCGAGCAAGTATTGCTCATTCGAAGATTCGCTGAATATTGATAGTTGAACCAATATTCTCTGATTTGAGCAAGTGTTGCTCATCTGATGAATTATTGGCAACGTGACCAAAATAAAATATTAATTAAAATACTGGTAGTTGAACCGAGTATAATTAATAAGAATATTGATCATGAGATCGTCATAAATTTATTAGTGTTTGAATCTAGAATTATAATCCTTGGACTCAGAAACCCTAATTTGATCAATTGATGACCACTTCATGGTTTGTTAGGAATTGAACCATGGAACGAAGGAAGGATTAGTTTCATGAGACCGTGGGTCAATCATGTAACACCCATATGCTCATGGGATCAAACACCAAGACCTCTTGAAGAGTTGGTGAATTGTTGATTGAAAGAATGATTAAATGATGGTTTAATCATTTATTCGAATTACTGCTGGGTTCATCATTAGGTGATAAGACCTAATTAATTATGAAGAAATGGAGGACTGACCAAGGGGTCATGAAACTAGCCCTGGGTGGTCACGGGATCAAGTGTTGATCGTTCCATGAAGTTCCAAGTCGTTTGGAAGAGTTTTGGACCTAATACGTGCAATTGCGCAAATTAGGTCAAATTGTGAACATATGTAAGACCGGCTCATTGAGAGCCAAAGAGCCAACCTTAGTCGGTCAAGGTAACATGCTCATGTCCCCAAAGCATTCGTATCTCAGTTCTGAGAATTTTGATATTTTCGGATGTGCGTTTGAGCCATCATTTTAGAAAATATGAAGAAACCATGGTTTTTTGATAAAACCGTCAAAACTTCATGAGATGAAGGAAAATAATGAAAAAGTGAAGGAATCATGAAGTGTGGGACCGACCATGGCCAAGGCATGGCCGTCCAGCCAAGGGAGCCAATCCACATGATTTTCCAAAATTTTATAATATTTTCATGATTTTAGAGAAATATGATAAAATCAATGAGTTTTGCTAAAATTAAAGAGTTTTTGTTCAAATCAAGGAGTTTCCATGAGATGAAGGAAACATAAAAAAATAATAATAATAAAATAAGGGACGTGTGGGCATGTGGGACCGGCTTGGAGCATGGTTGGCCGACCAGGGCCCGGTCCCGGGCGTTTTCCCTAATTTTATGTATTATTTCACAATTTAAAGGAAATTTCATAATTTGAAGGAAATATCATGAAATCAAGGAATTTCATGGGATTATGAAAACATGAAAAATATAATAATAATAATAATAATAATAATAATAATAATGGACGTGTGAAGCCATCTAGGGTTCGACCGACCAGCTATGGCTCGTGCACATAGGTTTTCCTAATTTTATATTATTTTTCATGGGACCAAGGAAATATCATGAGATTAAGGAGTTTTCATGAAATTAGGGAAATAATAATAAAATAATAAGGAATCATGAGGTGTGGGGCCGGATGGGACCAAGGCATGGCCGGTTGGCCAATGGTCACGCCCACAATATTCTTCCCTAATTTTATATTATTTCTTTGGTGTGAAAGAAACACCATGAAGCTGAGGAGTTTCCTCAAAACGAAGGATATTTGTTCAAATGAAAGAATTTTCATGAACTCAAGGAAAATAACAAAATATGATAAAAATATGAAACTGGCGTGGGATTGACCACGAAACGGTCGGCCGGTCAGTGGGTCATGCTCCCAGCGCCTTGGTCAATTTTTAATTGTTTATTATTTTCTTTCCTATTTTGCATAGGTTCATCGTCTCGTCGTATTTTGAAATACTCGTTCATGCGGTGATTGTTAATGCATCGTCATTGAGTACACTTTCACCATTTAAATAGGACTTACTCAGAGGTAGCTCAGACGCCCGTGCGTTGAATATTCATTACTAATCCAAGGATTTCTGCTGGGAAGAACCATGGTTTGCAGTAATGAAATATCTGCGAAAATATTTGAATATTTTCGGAAATTCTGTGGATGAATCCAAGAATTTGAGAATAATTAATTTATGGCTCTATACTAGCAGAGCAAGCTGTCTAAGAGCATTAATTATTCCGATATGAGCTTGCTGGAGCTTCATATCCTATATATAGTTAGGGTAAACTTGTTGTTTGTATCCTGAAGACGTTATTGCTCTATACTAGCAGAGCAGGCTATCTAGGAGCCGTCCATCCCGTGATACTATATAGAAATAATTACTGAAGTGTTCAGTATTCATGAGATATGATGTTGTCTATCCTTGAGACTATATATCTACATGTACTCTGAGAGAAAATATTCTCAATCAGAGAATTCGATGAGAGACCCGTGTCTCAATACAGATATGTCGTTGTACAGCCGAGAGACTACATATCTGCATGTACTTTGAGAGAAAGTATTCTATGTCAGAGGATTCGATGAGAGACCCATGTCTCAATACTCGCATCTGATTGTTGGATCATAAGTTCATATAATTATGGGTTTATGATTTTAGCCATCGTCGAAATTCCACCATATACAGGTAGTTTGATTGCGCCGTCTTGAACCCAGACATCTAGAAGTTCAATAACTTCCTCAGTGGAGCAGGGGAAATCAGGTGCATCTGGATCAGCTTCTGTGTGTTGAGCAGGAACTTGTGTATTATCCTTCATATGTGTCTTCGAAGTAGTTGAGGAAGTATGTTGAGTCTCTCGTGGCTCTTCAGCTTTTATAGTCTTATCCCTCTCCAATAAAGCAGGTGCAGTAGTTGCTGATCTCTTGGATGCTTCATGAAGTTCTGAGAAAATCTGGAACTTGAGATTTTCCAATAAAGCTATGTAGACTGGAATTATTCCATTGATCATTCCATGAGTTGTTGCTCTGTGACGTTCAGATCATGGAAATCCAAGGCTTGATCTCTGAACTTTTTCACATAATCGTTAGGATGTTCGTGGATCTTTTGAAACATCCTTCCGAGATCAGAGAGGGTGATTTGCTCTGAAACGAATAAATACTTTCTGTAAAAAGTAGTAACCATTTCTCCCCAACTTTTGATACTTCCTGGTGCGATGTTGTTGTACCAGGTATACACCCTTCCTTTCAGAGACTTTGAAAATTCCTTCATACGGACAGTATGGTTGTGCTCATGTTCACCCAATACTTCCAGAAATCGAGAAACATGTTCTCAAGCATTGCCCGTTCCATCATAAAGGGTGAATGTTGGAGATGTGTAACCATTTGGCAGAGGAATCCTTTGCGTAGCATCAGGGCATAAAGGTTGGTGACGGTGGACAGAAGGCATCTTGTCTTTTCCACAATCTTCCAAAAGGCGTTCCAGGTCTTCACGAGTGATGAAACCGGATGGTTCTTTCACTGATAGATTGTCTGCAGCATTAGGAACTCCCTCATCATCTACTACATGGATCAAAGTGAACTCGGGATTAGGATCTGAAGACGTTTCTTTAGATTTTCCTTTCTCTTGAGTTTCTTATGACATCTTGTCTGTAAGAGTCTTTAGATAATTGCATAATTCCTTCTGAGTGGCAGCCATGTTAGTCTGATTCTTGGCAATAATCTCTTGCACCTTCATCAGATCACCTATGGTAGGTGGATTTCTCTGATTTCTCTGATTTCTTCAGGAGACCGTCCAAAAAGAGGATTGCTTCCGATGTTGGTTTGAGGAGGAGTGGTATTAGTAGCGCCATTATTGGAAGTAGGAGCCGCCGCTGGGGTTCCACCAATGTTGTTGTTGTTGCTAGTTGTAGGTACCGAATATCGCAAGATGTTGGGTTATGAACATAGTAACAAGTACAAGAGAAAAGTGTCACAAGATAATGCGATGATATAAGAAACACGGGAGAAGTGTGAAGGGTTTGCGAATATATAATAAATTTATGATCAGAGGTTGCGATGATTCGCAGGTTATATACAGTTGTACAGATTTCACTATAAATAGTAGTTCAAATGCTAGATTAAGGGGGTTCTTTAAGTGAGTGTTAGAAAAAGTCTTAGGAGAGAGAATATAGAAAGTTGTAACTGTTCTAAGTTCCATTAACATAGTTCTTTGTAATCATTTGAGAATATTAATCAGTAAATTGTCATTTTTTATCAAGAACTTCTTAAAGTTTTATGAATTCTACTGAGGGTGTAGTTGTAGGATTTCCTGCAACTACATAATTGGCGCTATAAACAGGGACTTGAAGATTGTTATAGCAGAAATTTGAAGGAGTTTTGGAAATTTGAAGATCAAATGGAGTCAGTATATGAAGATTTCAAAAGAGAAGAATGTAATATGATCACAAAGACAATGATTGATGAATTTCATAACAACATGAAGGGAAGGATACACAAACGAGATTGTAGAGGAAGAAAGATCATGGAAGTGGAGAAAATAACAACTTTGAAAGAATGGGAAAAGTAGAAAATCAAATTTTCAGTAGAAGAAATTCCAAATGAAGACTTGAACCACACTTCACCATTAGTAGTCACAATTCCGATCATGCGAGAGGAAAAGAAAGCTACAAAATCTATAGAAAAATGGAAATTAAACCGAGTTTTGATTGATACAGGGAGTTCTGTTGATATTATATTCTATCATGCACTTAAGGGGATGGGGATTAAAGATGAAGAGATCACAAATTCAGAATGTCTTATCCATGGATTGGGAAAATCTACAACAAAATCCAAAGGGGAAATAATGTTACGAGTACCGCTGGGAGAAATCGAAACACACATAGTTTTATGTGTGGTAGATATGGAATCTCCATATAATATGCTGATGGGAAGACCATGGGTTCATGCGATTAAAGTTGTTGCTTCGATGTTACATCAATCAATTAAGTTTCCTACACCAAGCGGAATACAAGAAATAAAAGGGGATCTTGATAGTGCAAAATTTTGTTATCAGATTGAAGTAAAACAGTGTGGAGGGAGAGCAAGAAAGAAACAATTTCGTAGAAAACTTGCGAAAGAAGCGAAAAAGGAAGAGGAGTTCAGAGTGTATACAATAAGAGCAAGAGAGGGAAAAGGAATACCAAGTGAGATCCCAGAAAAAGAAGGAGAACCAATGAAAGTAATCAAAGAACCAACACCTATGGGAGAGCAAAATCCTAGTTACGTTGCAGCAGAACCAACCAAAGAAATAAATATTAGAATTGAAGAGGAGCCTTTAATCTTGTGAATTGGAACTAAGATGGATGAAGAAGAAGAGAAAATAATTATAGATCTCTTACGAGAATACAAAGATATATTCGCAGGAAGTGTTGATGAAATACCAGGAATTGATCCATCAGTGGATTGTCATAGATCGAACATAGATAAAAGCGTAAGACCATTCAAACAAAGAATAAGAAATATCTCGCAAAATTATCATGCACAAATAGAAGAAGAATTACAAAAGATGTTGGATGCAGGAATCATAAGAGAAGCAAAATACCCAGAATGGATTGCGAATATGGTCATTGTTCCAAAGAAGAATAAAGGGATAAGAATTTGTATAGATTTCACTGATCTAAACAAAACTTGTCCCAAAGACAGTTTTCCATTGCCAGACATACCAAAAAATGGTGGAATCAGCTGAAGGACATCTCAGAGGGTGGTGCGAGCAAGTGCCTAGTGCAGTCTTGGCATACAATACAACTAGAGGGAGGCAACTGGAATGTCTCCTTATTGTTTAACATATGGAGTAGAAGCAGTATTGCCAACAGAGGTTGTAATTCCGACAACAAAGAATGAATATGAACTTATCTGTATTTGATTGTTATCAAAAATCTTTTTGTTAAGTCTTCATTAAAATTCTTCAATGATGTTGTTCTTTTTGATAGGACTTTAGTAAAATTCTTCATGAAGCTATCTTCTCTTCAAAATATCTTGATGTATATTCTTGTAAAATTTCTTCAATGATATTGACAAATCTTGTATAATTTCTTCAGTGATATTGACTTTCATCTGGATGCCAAGTGCATCATTTGCCAAGACTTGTCAAAAATGGCAGATGTGGTTCAACCTCAACTCTTGACTCAACCATGTACCTCGGTGCCTTGATCGTTTCTGACTTCTTGGGAAAGACAGTGATGCCTTAGTCGCCAGGGCTAAATCTTCTTACACCGCATTTTATATTGCGTAATGTCGTTAGATTAGGTGAGAATCCAAGGTGTCTAACCTGGATAGGTACCCCATTATTGGGTTGTACCCAAAATTTTTACCATGTACTAAGGGACCTTGGTGGTGTTCGAGTTACACTTATCCACGTTATAGGTACCCCCTTAAATGACGTACTTTAGGACTTTTCCTTCTACGAATTATAGCTTCGCGAGAACTAGGTGTACGCCACAAAGGTTTGCATGTATAAAAAGATTGTCAGATTAGTCTTTATTCGCAAATTAAATGAATTTAGTCGGAATATAAATTTTGAAAATTCAGTGAGCAAACAATATTAAGTAAAATTTTATCATGAAATAAAAATTTTGTTTTGCCACATACCTCATTTTCACGAGCAAACATATCGATAACCTTCTTTTTCCTCTTAAATCACAATCCCTTATTATCATCATTAAATTTCTTGTATTATTATCATCGTAACTTTATTCTCTTTTCCTTAAGCCATTAAATTTTCAAACCTTTGCTCTTTTCTCCAATTTTCTTCTCCAATTTTTCCTTGTAAACTTCAGATTTAACATTTCTTTCCCTCAATCACCTTGATAATTCCAATACCTTCATATGAGGAAACTGATGTATAGAAGGCCTAAATTCCGTGAAGCCATGGCCTTCCTATCAAAGCATTATATGGTGATTCAACATCAACAACACAAAAAATTTCATTCAGATTCCACTTAATGGAATTCACATACTTCACTTCTCCTTGGGCTTGTTGGCAGTTCCATTAAAACCATAAATTCTGTAAGTAGAAGGTATTAAATCTGCATCTTTTCCCCCCATATTTTTGTAAGCAGAATAGAAGAGGATATTGAAAGAAATCAATCAAAAATCCTATTAAAAAATTTGGAATTTGGAAAGAAAAAGGGGAAAAGGTGTTGTCCCATCGACATATGAAAATTTATCAGCTTCATCTAAAAGATTCTCTCGAGAGTATAATAAGAGAGTTATTGAACGTGAGTATCAACCAGGAATATGATTTGGTCATGCGAGAAACACCTCCATACATTCTCGTGATTATTAAAGAAAATGGAGGAAAACTAGCACCAAAATGGGATGGACCATATGTCATTAAAGAGGTTGTGGGAAGTGGAGCTTATCAAGTGGTATACTTACTTGATGGATCCGATTACTCCTTCTTCTAAGGGAAATACATGGGTTTAAGACTTGGTCGAACATGAAATAGATTGTATTTAAAAAGGTATTATCCATAAAACTCATAATAATTTTGCGAATATCTTTTGCTCGCACAAAAACTACCAAAATTACAAATTTTAAAAATTTATTTGCGATCAACTTTCATAAAAGAAAGCCGCAAACTGTGATCATATTTCATAAAAATAAAGATCAACTTTGATAAAAGAAAAGCCGCTTTCATAAAAAGAAAGAAAGCCGCAGAAATTTTACACAGGCAAACCTTTATGACGTACAACCTAGTTCGCGAAGTAACATTTCGCAAGAGGCAAAGTCCTAAAGTACGTCATTTAAGGAGGTACCTATAAGCATGGCTCAAGGAAAACGGAACACCACCACGGAACCTGAGTACATGGACATTACGGGGTACATAACCCAAAAACAGGGTACCTATCCGGGTTAAACACCTTGGATTCTCAACCTAATCTTGCGATGTAACATGATTTAGGTTGGGCGACTAAGGCATACTGTCTTTCCCAAGAAGTTCAGAAAACGATCAAGGCGCCGAGGTACACGGTTGAGTCAAGAGTGTCAGATGGGTTTGAAGCACATCTTCCATTCTTGACAAGTTTTGGCAAATGATGCACTTGGCCCAAAGATACCCCATAGGGTGCAACCTCATAACTATAAGCCCTATAGGCAAAAAGGATAAGAGGTTGCGAACAAAAGCTGGTTGTTTCTAGAACCGGATGGGAAGAGCTAACCTTGTATGGTCGATGTACGCTTCCTTGAAGGGGAAACCAAGGGGAAGATAAAGGGCATCACCCTCTATTAGGGAGCTGATACGTGCTATAAGACGCAAATGTCACGAGGCTTTTTGTTCGCAAGAACATAAAGGCTTGTCATATTTGTGCAACAATCATATTTCTGCGAGTAAAAAAAAAAAAATATATATATATATACTCGCAGAATTAAATACAAAGAAGTTAAGATGAGATCAATGGGTTATTACATGAAAGTGTGATAATGTCTTGCGATTTCATCGCAAGACGATAATGTCACAAGGCTGTATATTCGCAAGTATATTCAGACTTGTCATATTATTGCAAACACAAAAATATTGTTAAGATAAAGTCAAGGGGTTGAGGCATGCGAATGCACCAATATCCTGCGACTTTATCGCAAAAGAGGAGGCAAAGTAAGACCTTTACTTAGGAAGGCATGATAAGACCACAGAAACTAATGAAGTCAATTCCGTCAATATCATTGGAGATTCTTTATATTCTCAACAAGAATATATATCAAGAATTCCTACCAAAAGAGGCAATTTTATTTGCAATCAAGGACGGATATTTCATACTCATTAAATTTTTCGAGGATTGAATACTTCTCATATTTCTTCAAGGATTGAATACTTCTTATACTTATTCAAGGATGTTTCATAATTCTTATACTTCTTCAAGGATGTTTCATAATTCTTCAAGGAGGTTTCATACTTCGTATACTTCAAGAGGCATATATTCTAATACTTACAACAACAATTGATCACCTGGAGAGCAATAATAAGGGGAAAGGGAGTACTAAGCTAAGTCTTCAAGATATGTTATTTCTCTTCATATGATCAATTTATTCAATTTATACAAATCAAGAAAGTATTCAATTAGAGAAAGGTCAAATCATTATCGCAAAATATAAAATATACTTCTTAAGGAACATAAATAATAAGCAGAATTGTTGTAGAAAGAGGACCAACAGTAACCAGGAGAAAGAGTTCAAAAGAAAGAAAAACAAGAGGATTAACGATAACTTGGGAAAGAAGTTTGTCATGCTTAATGCTCTTCATCAACACTTTTTGCTGGATCTTTAAGATGAGTAGGATCATCAGCAGTGTTCAATTCTTGCGAAACATTACCCTCTGTAGAGCCTTCAACAGGAACTTCTCCTTGAGGGATAGATTCTTTTTCACCATAAATTCCTTCATCATCACTCTCGTAATCAAAGTCACTATCAGGATCACGAGCAACTTCATCATCAGATATTTCCATAGGTTCAACTTTCACTGGAAGCAAGGATTTTGATAAGAGAATGTTGTTTACGAAGACTTGATCTTTCAAATGACTTTCACGAAGTAGAGCCTTCTGGTGGTTAGTATATTCAATATCTTTGGCATAAGAAAGATGGTTGAATCTCCAATTGGCACGATCACGAGAATTGATCAAAAGAGTAGAAAGCAAAGCGTTCTTCTTGCGAAGCTCAGAACAGGTGGTCTCCAATCCAGCTTTAGCATTGCGAAGATTGTTCTCAGATTCTGCGAGTGAAACAAAATTCAAAGAATTAATTCTGCGAATATAACAAATCTTAAAGGTATATCAAAGGCAGTCAAATTTTAATGACTACCTTCTCTTTGTGAGGAAATAAATTGAGCTAAAGATAGACAACAATTCTTCATCTGATCCATAGCTTTATCAAAACCATCACCAACTAATCCTTCAAGTCTGGATTGAAGCTTTTGATCTTTGGAAAGAAGAAATTTATTATCCTTCGCAAGTTTTGTATTAAGGTTTTCTAGTTGGGAATAATCTTCTTTAAGTTTATTCCTCTTAGTGTTCAAGATTATATTCTTATTAAGAAGGGATTTCTTCTCGGCAACAAAAGAACTTCTCTCTGCATCTGAAGACTTCTTTAATTCCTCAAGTTCACCTTTTAACAAATAAAGGAGATTTTCTTGATCGCAACATTTACTCTGAAGAATATTCAATTGTTGCGAAGAAACGGCCATTGTATTCAAATACGAACATCTTTCTTCTGATAAGGTTTCATTCTCTTCTAATAGGGTTTCTATTCTTAAATCGGCTTTAGTTAAAGAAGAAGTGAGCTGAGATATTTCATCGTTCAAAAAAATTTGATCGTAAATTAGTTGGGTATTCTCTTGGAAAAGGGCATCTAAATTATCAAGAACATATGAATGAAGACTAGATAAATGGGAAAATTGGTTCAAAAGACTTTCATGCTTGGCTTGAGATTCTTCTGCGACTGATTCATGATGAAGTACCAACATTCTACATTTCTGGATTGATTCTATAAAGGGGAATGGGTTTTAATGGGTGTTTCAAACATGCGAGAAATAGAAACAAACAAAAGGAGAAAATATAAAGATAATAGCAATACCTTTTAATGCATCATTCCTCTTACGAAGGATTGCACAATCTATAGAATCATTTTGAAGTTGATGATTCTCTTTACGAAGATTCTCACACTCCGCTTTCAAAGACTCCTGAGTTTGGCGAAGCAATTCAACTTCTTTTTCCAGGGCTTGACGTGAAATAGAAACATCAGAATTGATGAAGTTGTTGAGCATTTCACAAAATTCAGACTGCGAGCGAACATTTGAAGACTTCGCAGTATTACTTAAAACATCAGATAACATCTGGAAAGCTGAATAAATTCCATCTCGAACTTCTTGAGGAAGGGGAGAATAATTTGAAGGAATAAGAGCAAGTTGTAAATTGCTTGGAACAACGGCACTCAAAGGATTATGAGCTAAAATGGGTTTTTCAAGAGAAGGGGTTGAGAAGGTAGATTGCGAAGGTTGATCTTGAAGAAGTGTTGATAAATTGACAGGGGTGGGAGACTGAAAACTGGGTAATGGAGTAGAGGTAGGAGTTTGCGAAGAAGTGCTTTCACGAGGAGGAGAGGAAAATTCTTCATCAATCACAGGAAGGAAATCACTGATTGAAATTGATGGCTTGGATTTGATAATACGAGATCTCTTGGTAAGGTTGGATTCATCACCGACCTACGAATCAAAATGTAGATTAAAAACTGAGGCAACAATATATTGTTTCAGAAGGAAGACATAATATTTTAACTACCTTTTGATTCTCGGATTTTCTTCTTCGAGAGCTAGGGTTTGAGCTTTTAGTTGAAGGTTTCACTTGAGAAGCAGTTTTAATGAAAGAAATCAAAATCAAACAATGAATTAAACAGAAATAAAAGAGATAAACAAGTGAAATATGCGAGAGATAAAAAAAAAATTACACCGGAGAACTCATGATGGAATTAACAGGAAGAGAAGGCGATAACCGAAGAAGTGATGTGAGAAGAAGATGAAGTTGCAGAAGTAAAAAGAGAAGGTAAAAAGATAAGGAAGGGAATAAAAGGAGTATATATAAGGGAATAGTTAGGAAAAGACGGTTATAAAAGACATGTTCGAATTCTGATAAAAAAGAAAATAAAGAATAAGTAACGGTTATATTCTCACGGTCATTACTTCTTCGCAGAAATGACATGAGAAGAGGCAAGATGTAGGTACCGAATATCGCAAGATGTTGGGTTATGAACATAGTAACAAGTACAAGAAAAAAGTGTCGCAAGATAATGCGATGATATAAAAAACACGGGAGAAGTGTGAAGAGTTTGCGAATATATAATAAATTTACGATCAAAGGTTGCGACGATTCGCAGGTTATATACAGTTGTACATATTTCACTATAAATAGTAGTTCAAATGCTAGATTAAGGGGGTTCTTTAAGTGAGTGTTAGAAAAAGTCTTAGGAGAGAGAATATAGAAAGTTGTAACTATTCTAAGTTCCATTAACATAGTTCTTTGTAATCAGTTGAGAATATTAATCAGTAAATTGTCATTTTTTATCAATAACTTATTAAAGTTTTATGAATTCTACTGAGGGTGTAGTTGTAGGATTTCCTGCAACTACACTAGTTCTAGCATTGTGTGGGTTAGGGTTTGTAACTGAACCTGATCTGAGATCAACCATCTTTGTGAGAATCGAGATTGCAACCGAGAGAATGATCTCCCACTATGGTCACCAATCTATAGATGGGGAAAAACGAGTTGCTGGTTTTTACGGGATTGAGGAGATGACCGTGCGGAGGAAACTCCTTGAACCGAGAAAACTTTTAAACCACACAAAGATGCACTACAGGAAGGGAGTGCTTTGAATTCTAGAGTTCAATCTGTAGTACTCCTGCCTAAACCAAGACAATAGCCGTTTTAGAGTAAATTCAGTCACAAGAGAGGATGGGTCGATCTGTAGAAGGGAAGCTGAGAAATATGTGAGATCAATGTTAATCGAAGATCGTAGGTATGTTGTGTATTCTGAAAATAAGATAAGTTCTGAATGATTGAATTTTACTCTGTTGAGAGTAATTGCTCAGACGTTGAGTTGTTGATCTCGTGTTGTCTGTTTGACGTAAGATTGTCCTATTTTCAATAATGATTCAGAGACTCATTTATATTGCTAGAATCGTAAACACCGTGATCCCATGAAGTGTGACAGTTGATGGAATCAAAGAGTGGAGAAGTGGAAATCGTGTTAAAACCAGTTGCTCAATGTGCGGAGACTTGGTTGATTTTTCATCCACTACTTTGTAAACTCCTCCAACTGATTGACCGACTTGATCACATTCTCATCGTGTGTATGAACACACATGCCGTAGACCGCCAGACCAAAACCCTAGTTAATATCCCCCTATGTAACACGATTGATGTCTCGTGTGATTGTGGAGTCTGCAAGGCAGACGTGTATTTAGTTAGTCAGTTGCTGACTTCATGGGATGACGAGTCCTTGTATTGTTGAGTCGAACGTGATTTGAAAATGTTCTGAGATTCATGAATTGAACATGTTTATTGAGACAGAGATATAGTTCTCATGTAATTGTTGATAGATAAGGTGAGCACATATTGCTTATTAGATGTACCAATATTCCTTGGTTTGAGCAAATATTGCTCATCTGATGAATTATTGGTAGCATGGCCAAATAAAGCATTAAATCAGAATACTGGCAACTGAACCAAGTATAATTAATAAAATATTGATCATGAGATCAACATAAAATTATTAGCGTTTGAATATGGAATTATGAACCTTGGACTCAAAACCCTAATTTGATCAATTGATGATTTATTGAAAATAAACCACATAGTGGAGGAGGGACCGGCTACGCGGGATGATGGATCGACCATGTAGTGCCCAGATGCTCAAGTGAGCAAAAAATAAACCAAAGTCTCTTGAAGACTAGTTGGTGAAAGGATGATTAAATGCTGGTTTAATCATTTATTAAAATAATGCTCGTCTGAACCTTAGGTGATAAAACCTAATTAATTATGAAGAGATGAGGGACCGACCAAGGGGTCATGAAACCGAACCTGGGTGGACACGAGATCGAATAACGATTGTTTCATGAAGTTCCAAATTGTTTGGAAGAGTTAGAACCTAATGTGAACAAATTAGGTCAAATGATGAAAAATATGCGGGACCGGCCTCTTACAAGCCAAAGAACCAACCTTGGTCGGTCAAGGTAGTATGCTTTCATCACCAAAGTGTTCGTGTCTCAGTCCTGAGAATTTTGATATTTTCTGATGTGCGTTTGAGCAATCATTTGGGAAAATATGAAGAAATCAGGGATTTTTGCTGAAACTGAGGAAACTTAATGAGATGAAGGAAAAATAATAATAAAATGAAGAAATCATGAAGTGTGGAACCGGCTAATGAGCCCGGTCCCATAGCATTTCTTGATTTTATTATATTTTTTCATCATTTTATGGAAATATCATAAAATCAAGGAGTTTGTTGAAACTAAGGAATTTTGTTGAAATCAAGGAGTTTCCCTGAGGTGAAGTAATTTCCATGATATCAAGGAAACAAAAATATTAATAATAATAAAATAAGGGCGTATGGGACCGGTTTGGGCATGGTCGGCCGACTAGGGCCCGGTCCCCTGAGCTTTCCCTAATTTTATGTATTAGTTTCATGATTTGAAGGAATTTTCATAATTCGAAGGAAACATCATTAAATCAAGGAATTTCATGGGATCAAGGAAACATAAAATAATAATATAAAAAAATAAGGGGTGTGTGGGACCGGCTAGGGCCCGGTCCCATGAGTTTCCTTAATTTTATATTATTTTCATGACTAAGGAGTTTTCATGATCAAGGAAATATCATGATATTAAGGAGTTTTCATGAGATTAGGGAAATAATAATAAAATAATGAGGAATCATGAGGTGTGGGACCGGCCACGACTAGGGAATAGCCGTCCGTCTAATAGACACGGTCCCGCGACACCTTTCCCAATTTTATATTATTTCCTTGATGCGAAGGAAACACCATGAAACTGAGGAGTTTCCTTAAAACGAAGGATATTTGTTCAAATGAAGGGATTTTCATGAGATCAAGGAAAATAATACAAATATGATAAAATATAGAATTGGGCATGGGACTGACCACGGCGTGACTGGCCTGCCGGTGGGTCCATTCCCCTAGCGCCTTGACTAATATTTTATTATTTATCCTTTTCTTCCTATTTTTCATAGGTTCATCGTTCCTTCGTGTTTTGGAATGCTCATATGTGCATTTAGATGCTCGTTACTGCATTATTGCTAAGTACATTTGCACCATTTTTGGTCGGGGCTTACTAGATAGCGGCTCAGACGCCCGTATGTTAAATATTTATCATTAACCCGTGGAATCCTGCTGGGAAGAACCACATATTGAAGTGACGAAATATTATGAAGAATCGTAGAATATTTGTGAATATCCAGTTAACGATTATAAATAATTAATTGATGGCTCTGTACTAGCAAGCATGCTGTCTAAGAGCATTAATTATCTGAGAATTGAGAGATATGAGCTTGTTGAAGCGTCATATTTCTTTTATATAGTCAAGGAAAACATTGTTGCGTCCTGAAGACGTTGTTTCTCTATACTAACAGGAAAGTTGTCTAGGAGCCGTCCAATCATTCGATTCTATATAGAAGTAATTACTGAAATTTCTCAGTATTTATGAGATATGTCGTTGTCTCAGCTGAGAGACTGCATATCCACATATACTCTGAGAGATAATATTCACAATCAGAGGTTTTCGCAGCACGAGCTTTCATGCTTCTGACAAGAGACATGAGTCTCAATACTCATCTGATTGTTGGATCAGGAGTATGTACAATTATAGTTTTACGATTTTATCCTTTGTTGAAAATCCACCATCTACAATTTAGGGTGAAAACTATAAAAGTTTGTCCACCTGACCCGGCATCATAAGTAGTAAACTTTGACATGTCTATGTTCTACAAGGAATTTGAAGAATATGTCAAAATTTGATGAGTTCCTATACCTCTCTTCATATTGTATTGAAACTCAAGATCATAGGTGAATTTTTCACTAGTAATGAGCCTAAAGAGTATTTAAGCTCTTAGGTGCATTATTCACTAATGTCGGAGCCTGCTGAATATCTATTATATGTTGTGTTCTTAGATGAACTATCAATTTTGACATGATATGACAATTAATGTTCACTCTCAGCTGGGTAGCATGAGTTTCGCGAAGTGTCATGATTAAGATGTGCATGAAGGTACTCCACCAGAGGCGCGCGATCTGCGTTTCTCTCCAAGATAAAATTAATGATTTTGTACCTACGTGCAAAATTCACCAAAATTGATTTATTTTGTGCCGACTCACAAAATTCAATTTTTCGACCTAATTTGGTTGATTTACAAAAATAAGGTTTTTTGCCCCAAAACGGAGCCTGCATGATATCTCAATCCCTATTGTCCGAGACTAAACGTAGGCAAGCTAAGAAACTTTCCCCTGGAACTAGTAAGAGTATAATCCTACTAAAGGATGGAAAATAAGACAAAAATGGGAAATCGTGAATAACATGGACGGTAGCAAAAGGAGGCGTGACTGCGCCACTTGGTCGGTCGGTTTACCCTAAGTGGCGCCTCTCATCACCTAAGGGATACGCCCCATGTTATTGTTCATCGGCCCCTATCCCCAGTCGACCAATCATATTTTTTTAAATACGCAGGCTGCGCTTTTGATTAAAGGTGAAAGTTGGCCGGTCGAAGTGCTTAATTTCTTAAGAAAATAGATCATGGACGTCCAAGTCAGTCGCGAAACGATCATGAGCGCACGATAATTGTCTGGTCGATTTGATGAACTTGGCTCCCTCCTGGCGCGACCAAATAAGTTCTATAGTACTCTCTGACGGGCCCACTTTTATCTCATCTAATCAGAACTCTCATATCCCGCAGGCAACATTCACAATTGAAAGCCAAAGTAGGCTAGTCGAGATGCTCCAAAAGGGTCCTAATTAGGTTAAGACCGACCATGGAAATCTTAAATCAATCACAGCCGGCCAAATTGGCCGGCTTAAATTCTATTTAGGGAGACCAATAAGGTGCCATTGTGATTACCAGGTGACCCTCTCCTATAAAGACTGATCCCTCCGTCCTCAGCCTATTCAAATGACTCCAGGAAGCTTCTCAAAGTAGGAAGATCACGCCGCTTATAAAACCTTAAATAAGTTCAACGACAGTCAGCAACTGCCACGAATCATCTCAACTACCCAAGTTGACCAGCTGATTTGATCGACTTGGATTTAATTTGAGCTAACTAATAGGGTGACATGATGACTACCGGTCATTAATCTCCTATGAGGTCCGATCACCGTCCCTAACCTACACAAACAGCTCCTGGCAGCTGCCCAAAGATGGCTAGTCGCGTCCCCTTTAAGACCGTGAAATCCGTGACCGACTCAAACAGGTTGTATACAACGATGATTTATGTGCATCGATTATTTTGAGTTGCTTTCTTAAAAGTGATTCTTTAAATGCGTCGATAACAAATGATATTTTATAAATATCGATTTTACAAATAAATTATTTATTTAACCTAAAAGCACCGTATGCTATTCTCTGAGCGTTGGCTCACGACAAGTTTCATTCATAAAACTTGACTTATCACTTATGACCACCTGCCACCAATCTTGTGCATGATTGGTCGAAATAATTAAGTCTTACAGGAAAGACCCACTTAGCAACTACCATAAAGGACTTGTTTTGTTCTTCATAAAAATTGCTCCATATTTCCTACAAAAATACTCGAGACATCAAACATGTCACAACTGGGGGATGTTCATTAGGGTATTGGTCTGGCGGTTTATAGCGTGCTGTGTGCAACACTCCCATTAAGAGAAAGTGTTTGGAATAGCGGATATATGACAAGTAGAGTAGTGGTGGGAGTACAAACCGTCCAGTCTTTCCATAACCATAAGACACTGTTTTTCACCAGTCACCCATGATCTCCACTACTTCATAACTCCCACTTTCAACGAGATTAGTGTGTTCGACTATGACTTGTATAAATAGATTTTTCAATCTATTTCAACTAGGAATATAGGTTATCAACACAAGTATTCAGAAACCATCCAGGATTCACAGCTTATGCTTTTCAAGAAAATTCTACATTCTAATACAAGTCATAAAATAATAATTTACAGAATTCATCATTCTTATCTCAACATCTTCTTTGCTTCCCTCCCTAAGATCAACCCTTCTCCTTCATTTTGTGACCGAAATAAGACTGGAACGGCCATTTCTTGGTTTAGGATAGGATTGTACAGATTGATCTCTCGAATCTAAAAGTACTCATGTGCAGTATACTTGTTTAGGGTTTAGATTCGTTTCTCATCAACACGCCCAATTTACCAGCATAATCAGTTTTTACCTAACTACACATGTTTATTCTCAAAATGTCATTATGGCAGGTGACGAGAAGAAAGACAAAATTGTTAATTACAGAAACTCATTACAACCTAATGTAAACATGCAATTAAAAACTTGACATCTTCTGGACCATCTCATAAACATTATTACTACTGTAAGAAATGAGGTCATTTATAAAAAAAAAAAAAAAAAAGCAAGAATATGAAGGAAGATAAGATGATCAAGGTTTAAATTTGTTAGAGCACTGCTCGGTCAAACTTGCAAGCGTTTCTATCTTAAGCTTGTTGTCAAGTTTAGTTGCCAAAACTATAAGTCTTGATTTCTAGTCTACTTATAGCTAAGTCTCGGACTAGGATAGAAAGTGTAGTTGAGCTCTAGACTCCACGACGATCATCATACAAAGACGAAGAACTACTCAAGAAACTGGTGGAACTTCATCGAATAAAAGGTATGTAGGAGCGGAATATCACAGCAAATGATAACTTACGAAATTGTGGAGAGAAAATACATTTTGCGAGTATAGAATATTTTGCGAAGATAAAGAAATCACGAAGAACGTTTTACGAGTAAAGGAAGTTCGTGAAGTAAATTTGCGAAGGTTCGTATGATAATTCTTTGATCCGAAATTAAGGGAAAGATTAGTTGTTATCCAATGTGTAAAATCATATAAATAGCCATTTAGGCATGATAGGAAAGAGAGAGACACATTTGGAGAGAGGGGATGATTTTAGGAGGAGAGAGAAAATTTTAGAGAGGGATTTATTTTCTTGATCATCTTCTTCCCCAAAATTCTAGAGCTCCAAATATTCATTAATGGAGTCTCAATTGTAAAATCATGTAATTACATACAATCACTAGTGAAGCACCGTGGATGTAGATCACATTGATCGAACCACGTAAAAATCTTTGTGTCTCTTTATAATTTTAGTACCTTAATTCTTAGTTTCATATCAAATTAATTAGGTTTAGGAATCATTTTAATGGATTCTAATGAGGGTGTAGTTGTGAGATAATCCGCAACTACATAATTGGCGCTAGAAACAGGGAAAGATTAAATGGATTTATCCTTCGTAACTTAAGGGATCAACCATTTTCGTTTAATAATTGGTCCTCTTCTCTCTCTACTATTTTTCTTTTCTCTACTATTTTCTTAGTTCAATATCATCTTCAGGAGATGTTATGGTTCATCGTTTACAAATTCGTCATCGGCTAATTCAAGCCTTTCGTCCGGTTTCAAAGATCGTCTAGTTCGAATTTCACATCTCGATCTAGTATTTTTTTTTCCAGGGATCAGCTTCACTAACTCGTGTGAGTTCATTTGGATCTATACAAGGATCTCCATCTGTTCATTTCTCAATGGCGGATCATTCAATTCCACCGAGTCGATCAATTACAGCTTCAACTTGTGAAAACTACAAGTAATTGATTAAACGTTCCGTCGTCGACCAAGAAAGCATGTATGTGTTCGTTGACAACTCATCCAGGAAGATAAGTCAAATTCACGAAGAAAAATGAAGTTATGTACTTCGCAAAATGATTATACGTCCCAGCTTGGAGTATACGAAGTCCAGTATACAACTACTTGGAGTATATACTTAATTATATACTTAATTCTTACGAAGATGAGAAATCTCCACTATGATAACTTACGAAGAAAGCTCCACTATGATTACTTACAGGAAATCACACCAAATTGAGTATATGCGAAGGTCAAATCTTACGAACGTTCGCAGAAGCAGCATTTCTACTTTTACACTTTGCGAACGTTCGCAACACCAATACTTCGCAAATGTTCGTTTACTTCGCAAAAGTTCGCAAAACAGCAGAATTCTATTTCGCAAGAGTGGGCTAGAATAATTGGTATGCTATGAGAACATGCAAGACGATGATAGCTTCGCAAGCAAATCACATACTTCGCAAGAGACAACAACGACTCACATAAAAGCTAAGTACCTCTTTCCTTAAACATTTTATTTGCTTACGAAAAATAAAAGATTTTTGATTTGATTTACAAAAAGCGATTCAATCACACAATTACAAAGATGATACAATTACAAAGATCTCAAGATTTCACAATTACAAAAGAAACCGAGAAAAACATCTCGCACAAATCAATTTATATATTTCTCTTGAAAAATTTACTTTATTTCCAATGATATGATATTCGACATGGAGAGTAGTAGCTGGCAAACCTTTATGGCGTATACTCGTAAAAGGCAAAGCACCTCAGTGCGTCATATGAGGGGGTACCTATTAGGATCATTTCCATGGAAAAATATTTGTCAAGAGAGATGAAATAGATAATACAAAGGAAATCAAAACAAACAAAAAGATTTTGAAGTAGCATATAAATAAAAAATAAGAAATTTTGATAAAAGAAATGTTTAATACTAATCTAAATTTTTATTTGCATTACAGCATAGCATGAGGCAAAGAACATGGAGTAAGAGTTCGCATGATGGGTTCGCAATATTTCTTACATTTAGAGGATTAAGTACTTCTTAAGGATACTTCATACTTCTTATATATTTCGAGGATTAAGTACTTCTTATACTTCTTCAAGGATACTTCATACTTCTTATACTTCAATGGTTGATACTTCTTATTTACTTCGAAACATTCCGGGACTTCGTAAAAGAATAGAGGCAAGTATATACTTTTCAAGACTAGTATTCTTTCGCTCGTTCCTTCATCAACAAAGATCAAAGATTACTACAACAACGGATTTTTTCTTAAAGATAGCTCTTCAAGCAATATTCAAGAAAAAAGAGGCAAGATGTAGGAGCGGAATATCACAGCAAATGATAACTTACGAAATTGTGGAGAAAATACATTTTGCGAGTATAGAATATTTTGCGAAGATAAAGAAATCACGAAGAACGTTTTACGAGTAAAGGAAGTTCGTGAAGTAAATTTGCGAAGGTTCGTATGATGATTCTTTGATCCGAAATTAAGGGAAAGATTAGTTGTTATCCAATGTGTAAAATTATATAAATAGCCATTTTGGCATGAGAGGAAAGAGAGAGACACATTTGGAGAGAGGGGATGATTTTAGGAGGAGAGAGAAAATTTTAGAGAGGGATTTATTTTCTTGATCATCTTCTTCCCCAAAATTCTAGAGCTCCAAATATTCATTAATGGAGTCTCAATTGTAAAATCATGTAATTACATACAATCACTAGTGAAGCACCGTGGATGTAGATCACATTGATCGAACCACATAAAAATCTTTGTGTCTCTTTATAATTTTAGTACCTTAATTCTTAGTTTCATATCAAATTAATTAGGTTTAGGAATCATTTTAATGGATTCTAATGAGGGTGTAGTTGTGACATAATCCGCAACTACAAGGTATGTGGAGACTTAAACTTATCTATCACTCAAAAAGTCTATCTACTCTATCTCCTATCTTGAGAAAAAAGTTGTATTGCTATATAGACTTCGATTACACACACTTGCTATTTCGATCCGAGTTTATCTCGCTTATCTTATTTTCTAAATATGTGTTTGTAAGCTTTCGCTTTAACCAAGTTCATCTTTACAAGTGATGAAAGTCATGTTGATTATTTTAATATCTTGAAAATTGCTTTGATAAAAAATAGTGTGTGAATAACCTCTATTTAACATCCTCTAAGAATGTTTCAATGATTGAAATAAAGAGTTTAGAACATGTAACCATCTTTGGATATAAGCATATAATGTGTTCACGCATTAATGTACGAGTCCAAAATCGGGAACCAAATATATGCATACTTGTGTGTGTACTAAATGTTTGATGGAGACTGGGTAAGTATGCGTTCCCGTACTCATACTGGCGGAAGTTCACGTCCGTGAATTTCTGCTGAGTTTGGAAATCAAAACCAACTTAATCTGGTTACCTAAGTATGTGTACCCGTACGCATACTGGCGGAAAGTTCGCGTCCGTGAATTTCTGCTGAGTTTGGAAACCAAAACAAAATCAAATCCGGTTACTTAAGTACGCATACTTAAGTATGTTACTTTCTAAATTTGGTTTATTCGTGAACTACTTATATAAACTAAGGAATGCATATTTGCAAACCGTGGCTATAAAGTTCAGGAATCGATTCAAGTGAATCAAAACCAATTTTTCTTCAATTGTGTCTTGTATACTTCTATAAGATCTAAGCAATTGAACAACTCTTGAACTAGTTTATTTGAGTCATTTGGACTAGTTATGATATGAAAGTGCTCATATAGATGACCATTTGGTTAACTACTGTTGAACCCAATGACTTGTACACATTTAGGTACGGTTACACAAACCTAAATGACGTACATTTCATTTGTGTATAAAAAGCTAAGTTCGATCTAACGGTTGAAAGATTTTATCTTGAATCTAATCAGATTTTCATCTAGCGGTGAATATTGAATGCTTTGTTACCAATGTAACTTAGATTGCAAACCCTGATTTGGAGACTATATAAAGGAGAACTCTAACAACTGGGAAAGGTAATCCCCACACATCCTGTGTGATACTAGTTGTATAATCTCGAGTTGATTCTCCTTTAACCTTAGGTTTCTATCGAGACCATGTAGGTTAACGACTTGAAGACTTCATTGGGATTGTGAAGCCACACCCAACTATTTTCTGTGTAGTTGCGTGATCTGATATTTCTGTTTCTATCATATTAAATACAATTATAAAATTGGCTCGAGATTAATTTATCTGATAGGAAAGATAGAAAATTAATCACAAACATCTTCGTTTGATCATTTGTGGTTCCACAATATCTTGTTTCGCTAGTCGATTAGATTATTGTGAGGTAATTGATAATTCTAGGTTGTTCTTCTGGAATATAAGTCTGGGTTATCGATTGGTTCCTGTTCACCTTGATTTATCAAAAGCCATAACAAAACTTGTAGGTATTTCTATGGGAGACAGATTTATCTATTCATGTAGACTTTTCTGCGTGATATAGATTTGTTTATTAAAGTCTTCGACTTTGGGTCATAGAAACTCTTAGTTGTGGGTGAGATCAATTAAGGGAATCAAGTGCATAGTATCATGATGGGATCAGAGACGTAAGGAGCACAACTGTACCTTGGATTAGTGTGAGATTGATTGGGGTTCAACTACAGTCCAAACCGAAGTTAGTTTGTAGTAGGCTAGTATCTGTAGCTGCTTAATATAGTGTGTGTTCAATTTGTACTAAGACCCGGGGTTTTTCTGCATTTGTGGTTTCCTCGTTAACAAAACTTCTAGTGTCTGTGTTATTTGTTTTCCGCATTATATTTCGTTATATAATTAAAATATCACAGGTTGTACGTTGAATCAATCAATTGGGAAATCCGACCTTTGGTTGTTGATTGAAATTGATTGATACTTGAACATTGGTATTTGGTATTGTTCAAGTTAATTTATCTTGTATTCAATTAGACTAGCATATTTCTATTTGCTTGAGTAAGGATTGAATCAAGAAATTGAGATATAACTCTTTGATATACTTTTTATTAAGATTGAGTTTGACTGTCTAGTTGATTCTCTTAAAAGTATATTGGAGTTAGTTCATACAGATTGCTAAGTGAATTAGTGGGTGAGGTTGTTGTACCCCACTTTTTCAAAATCTATTACTAAAATGAAGCATCTAATATCAAATGTGGGAATTACCAATATACAAGTTTTGGATGTTCACCAAAGTTTCATCGGGTATGACAATCAATACCACCTTATTCAAGGATATGACAATCAATACCAAGAAAATAGTATATCTGGAAATTTTAAAAGAATTGGTAAGAATACATCTCGGTTGAACAAGGAAAGATTTCCATTTGCTAGAAAATTTGCTTAGGCATGGATATGAAAAACCTATAATGAAGTGAGACCAAAAATTCTTTGGAAAGGTCATATACAAATAAGAACATGGAAAACTTGATTAAACAATATCTTATTGACATACTAAAAATGGTCACACGCAGAGAAAATATACCGACCGAGAAAGTTTATCAATTCTAATTTTTATCAAGATAAGAATCTTTTCCATCAAAATTCAAGGAAAAAAAACTAGGTTGGGAAAAGAAAAAACCAAAATAGACATATATCTGAATGGTGTCCAATTAGTCGTGTTCAACCTCATATAATGAGATAATTAAAGCTCACCCTGACAAAAGAACCTTATAGTGTTAAATATGACACCCCCCCCCCCAATTATAACTGGCATGAAAAATTGGATGAAGGGAAAACACGAAAAATTGTGCATGTATTCTCTCAGATATCCATTGAAGGTCTTGTGAAGAGAATAATTTGAGGAACACTGAGGATCATGAGTTGATTTATCAAAAAGGTATATTTGTTAATTTGATCGAGTTGATTTGTTATAAGAAAGTATAGCTTCCTCGGTGAATGGTAATGAATTCATTTTGTCCCATTGGCCGAAATAGCTTATTCTACAAGACCAAGTCTGGCAACGTCACTTGTCATATATAATTGGTTGAATTCAGTTCAAATGATAAAAATCCATTATATGAGTTTTTATATTATTTTATCCTATATTTATTTTGCATCCATTTAGTAAACGTACCGGGTGAGAGTGACCTTCTCATCAATGATGTTTACTGAAAAGGAGAGGGTACCAAGTACACCACTAACTTTTTCGTTCAGCAACCTGTATGGACAAAACTTATTACAATTGCAAGTAGATCTAATTCAAGTTCCTCGAACAATGTGTATATAGTTTTTTTCTCTTATATCTTCAACAATCAATATGTCTAGATAACAAAGTCCGTGAACCTGATTGTGTAGAAGAGTTCTTGGACGATCTCATAAAATAATATCTAAGTTCAATCTAGTCATATCCAAATCAAGAGGATCTGAATTATGCCAAGTATGAAATTTGTTATCTATCTTTCAAAATACAAATTCTACAAGAACGAATCTCATAATTGATCACAATTTATAAGGATTAAAACTTCCTAGATTGAATACGTACTACTTGTGTTATTCATATTATAAAAATAAAACAATATAATGTGGGTGTAGGTACTGAATATCACAAGATAATAGTTCACGAGTATCAGTTATAAAATGTTACGATGATAGAAGAAGCGCAGAGAAGTATGAAGTTTTGCGAGGATGGAGTAATTTTGCGAGTATGAGTTGCGATGCTTCGTAACTCATGTACAGCTGTATAAAGTTTTACTATAAATAGGAGTTCAAATGTAAAATTCGAGAGGTTCTTTTAGTGAGTGTTAGAAAATATTTTAGGAAAGAGAATAGAGAAAGTTGTAACTATTCTAATTCCATTTAGATACTTCTTTGTGATCAATTGAGAACATTAATAAGAAAATTGTTATTCATCATCAAGAACTTCTTGAGATTTTACTAATTCTATTGAGGGTGTAGTTGTAGGTTATTCTGCAACTACATAATTGGCGCTAGAAACAGGGACTTGAGAATTGTGGTAGCCTAAATTTGAGGGAATTGTGGAAAAATTTGAAGATCAAATGAAGTCAGTAGATGGAGATGGCAAAAAAGAAGAATGTAATATGATCACAGAGACAATGATTGATGAATTTCATAGTAATATGAAGGGAAAAATATACAAGCGAGATTGTAGAGGAAGAAAAATCATGGAGGAAGAAAAGATGACAACTTTAGAAGAATGGGAAAAGCAGAAAATCACATTTTTGAGCAGAAATTCCAAATGAAGACTTGAACCACACTTCACCATTGGTGATCACATTGCCAATCATGCTAGAAGATAAGAAAGCTGAAGAAAATGGAAATTAAACCGAATTTTGGTTGATACAGGGAGTTTTGTTAATATTATATTCTATCATGCACTTAAGGGGATGGGAATTAGAGATGAAGAAATCATAAATTCAAAGTGTCTTATTCATGGATTAGGGAAATCTACAACAAAATCTAAAGGAGAAATCGTGCTGCGAGTATTACTAGGAGAAGTCGAAACACATGTAATCTTGTGTGTGATAGATATGGAATCTCCATATAACATGCTGATAGGAAGGCCGTGGATTCATGCGATCAAAGCTGTTGCTTCAACATTACATCAAAAAATCAAATTTCCTACACCAAATGGAATTCAAGAAATAAAAGGAGATCTTGATAGTGCAAAATTTTGTTATCAGATTGAAGTAACACAATGCGGAGGAAGAGCAAGAAAGAAACAACTTTGTAGGAAACTTGCGAAGGAAACAAGAAAAGAAGAAGAATTCCGAGTGTATACAATAAGAGCAAAGGAAGGGAGAGGTATACCAAATGAAATTCCAGAAAAAGAAGGGGAACCAGCAAAAATAATTAAAGAACCAACACCTATGGGGGAGCAAAATCCAAGCTATGTTGCAGCTGAACCAACTAAAGAAATAAATATTGGAAGTAAAGAGGAGCCTTTATTCTTACGAATTGGAACTAAGATGGATGAAGAAGAAGAAAAAAGGACTACTGATCTTTTGCGAGAATATAAAGATATCTTCGCAGGAAGTGTAGATGAGATACCAGGAATTGATCCATCAGTGGCATGTCATAGATTGAATATAGATAAAAATATAAGACCATTCAAACAAAGAATAAGGAAGATATCACAAAATTATCATGTACAGATAGAAGAAGAATTACAAAAGATGTTAGATACAGGGATCATAAGGGAAGCAAAATATCCAGAATGGATTGCAAATATGGTCATTGTTCCGAAAAAGAATAAAGGAATAAGAATTTGTATAGATTTCACTGATCTAAACAAGGCATGTCCCAAAGATAGTTTTCCATTACCAGATATACCACAAATGGTGGAATCAGCTGCAGGTCATGATAGAGTCACTTCACTTGATGGATATAAAGGGTATAATAAAATATCACTCGCAGAAGAAGATCAAGAACATACTGCCTTTTTGCTCCAAGGGGTTTGTATTGTTATGTGAAGATGCCATTTGGTTTGCGGAATGCGGGTGCTACATATCAACGTATGGTCGAAAAAGTGTTCGCGAAGTGGATACATAAAACTTTGGAGGTATATGTAGATGATATGTTGATAAAAAGCAAGGAAGCTAAAGACCATGTGCAAGATTTGAAGGAAATATTTGAGCAAATGAGAAAGTTCAACATCAAATTAAATCCTGAGAAATGTATAATTGGGGTTTCATCTGGAAAGTTCTTGGGATACATAGTATCGAAGGAGGGAATACAAGTTGATCGAGAAAAAGGTCCAAGCAGTTCGTGACATGCCAACACCTGCAACGGTAAAAGAAGTACAAAAACTAAATGGACTCTTGGCTTCACTTGGGAGATTTATTTCGCGAATGTCAGATAAGTGCAAGCATTTTTTCAACATACTTAAGAAGGGAGCAAAATTCAGATGGACTGATGAATGTGAAAAAGCTTTTCAAGGAATCAAAGAATACCTCGCAAATACATTTATACTACAGAAACCAGAGAAAAACGAAGAATTATTGGTATACCTCGCAACAACTCCATATGCTCTAAGTGCGTTTCATACGAACGAGCAGACGCAGGAGTAGAAAGGCCCATTTACTACATTAGTAAAACCTTTAATGCAGCAGAAAAGAACTATTCTAAAATGGAGAAGTTAATCTTAGCCTTGGTTTATGCATCATTCAAGTTGCGAATATACTTTCAAGCACATGTAATAAAAGTGGTAACCAAAGTCCCAATCGAATCAGTCATGAAGAACACAAAAAGGTCAGGAAGAATAGAAAGGTGGAATGCACAAGTAAACCATTACAAGATAAAATACGAAGTGTTATCATCGCAAAAATCACAAGTTGTCGCAGATTTTTTGGGAGAATTTCCTTTGGAAGAAGATGAAGCAATAGAGGAAATGATGGATGTTGAAGAAGAATTTGGAAATCCAAAAGACTTGTTAACAGAGCCTGATAGATGGGAAATTCTGGTGGATGGATCATCCAATAGTGAGGGAAGTGGAATTGGAGTCGTGTTGATTTCACCAGAAGGAGATAGAACAACATTCTCATTCAGACTAGAATTTGCATCCACGAAAAACGAAACAGTAATGAAGTTTGTAGTGCATGCATTAAAGATCGCAATAGAAAAGAATCTTGACAGTATAAGGATAACAAGTGATTCACAATTAGTGATTTGTCAAATTAAAGGGGAATATACCACAAATGAATCTTCTTTGAAGAAATACAAGAAACTCGTTGAGGAATTATCTGCGAAGATACCAAAATTAAAATGGAGACATATATCAAGAAAATATAACCGTCTCGCAGATGCTTTTGCATTTATTCCAAGCATGATGACAAATCCAAATACAAGAAATATCCAAATACAAACAATTCAAAACCCATCAGTGGACAAAGAGAAAGAAATTGAAGAAGTTGTTGCGATGGAAGTAGAAAGAGAGTTATCAAACAACATCGCAGATTGGAGAAAAGAATTTCATGAATACCTCGCAATAGGAGAAACATCCAGGAACAGACTAGAAGCACATAAATTAAAGAGTCGTGCAACAAACTATGAGTTGCGAGAAGGAATTTTATACAGAAAATCTTTTAGTGGACCACCTCTCAGGTGCTTAACTCGTGAATAAGGAGAAAAGATATTGAAGATGTTACATGGAGGAGAAGCTGGAAATCATAGTGGGGGAAGATCTCTAGCATATATAGCAAAGATACAAGGATATTACTGGCCTTATATGCATACAGACGCAAAAATTTTCGTACGAAGATGCAAGGAATGCCAACGACATGGTAAAAGAATTCATGCACCAGGGGCTACATTAACTTCTTCAACAAGTTGCTGGCCTTTTGGTAAATGGGGGTTGGATATTGTTGGACCATTTATACCTAGATCTGGACAAAGGCGATACTTGATAGTTGCAACAGATTATTTCACGAAGCTCGCAGAAGTAAAAGCGAAGACATCATATTCGTGATAAAGATGTTTTTACGTTTATATTTGAGAACCTCATTTGCAGGTACGGGGTTCCAGCACAACTAGTATCTGATAATGGAAAACAATTTGAGGGGAAGAATATAGAGATGTTACTCAGTGCTTTTAGAATAAAATGTGGGAAGTCAACCCCGTTATATCCACAAGCTAATGGAAAAGCTGAAGCAACAAATAAAACAATCGCAGATACAATCAAAAAGAAATTAGAAGGACATCTCAAAGGGTGGTGCGAGCAAGTACCTAGCGCAGTCTGGGCATACAATACAACTAGAAGAGAAGCAACTGGAAAGTCTCCTTATTGCTTAACATATGGAGTAGAAGATGTATTTCCAACATAGGTTGTAATTCCAACAACAAAGAAAGAAGCTTGGGAAAGAAATTTAAGTGCGGGAGTAATATTACGAGAATTGGATGATTTGGAAGAAAAAAGAGAAAAGGTGTTGCACCATATGAGGATTTATCAGGAACGATTAGCTCGAGAATACAACAAGAGAGTCATTGAACGTGAATATAAACCAGGTGATTTGGTCATGCGAGAAACACCTCTATATCAAAAAGAAAATGGAAGGAAATTAGCACCAAAATGGGATGGACCATATGTTGTTAAAGAAGTTGTAGGAAGAGGAGCTTATCGGCCGATGGATCTAGAAGGGAAAGACATGGGTTTGAGGCTCGGTAGACCTTGGAACAGACTATATTTGAAAAGGTATTACCCATAAAACACATGAAATTTTTTACGAATATTGTTTGCTCGCAGGAAATTGGAAAAAGTTACGAATTTTCAAAATTTATATTCCGATTAAAATTTCATTAATTTGCGAATAAAAGACCGCAATCTTTGATCAGCCTCCAAAAAAGAAAGAGAGCCGCAGAAAATTTTATACAGGCAAACCTTTGTGGCGTACACCCTAGTTCGCGAAGCTATAATTCGTAAGAGGCAAAGTCCTAAAGTACGTCATTTAAGGGGGTACCTATAACGTGGATAAGGGTAACCGGAACACCACCAAGGTCCCTTAGTACATGGTAAAAATTTTGGTGTACAACCCAATAATGGGGTACCTATCCGGGTTAGACACCTTGGATTCTCACCTAATCTAACGACATTACGCAATATAAAATGCGGTGTAAGAAGATTTAGGATGGGCGACTAAGGCATACTGTCTTTCCCAAGAAGTGCAGAAAACGATCAAGGCGCTGAGGTACACGGTTGAGTCAAGAGTGCCGGGTGAGGTTGAACCACATCTGCCATTTTTGACAAGTCTTGGCAAATGATGCACTTGGCCCAAAGATACCCCATAGGGTGCAACCTCGTAACTATAAGCCCTATAGGCAAAAAGGATAAGAGGTTGCGATCAAAAGCTGGTTGTTGGCAGAACCGGATGGGAAGAGCTAACCTTGTATGGTCGATGTACGCTTCCTTGAAGGGGCAATCAGGGGGGGAAGATAAAGGCAGCACCCTCCATTAGGGAGCTGATAAGTGCTATAAGACGCAAATGTCACGAGGCTTCTTGTTTGCGAAAACATAAAGGCTTGTCATATTTGTGCAACAAATGAAGTTCTGTGAGCCTTCTAAAAAAAAAAAAAAAAAAAGGGAAGAAAGAATAAAGAACTCGCAGAACATAATAAAGTTAAGATGAGATCAATGGGTCACTACATGAAAGTGTAGAGACGTCCTGCGATTTCATCACAAGACGGCAATGTCATGGGGCTTTATGTTCGCAAGAATATTTAGGCCTGTCATATTGTCGCAACAATTCCTGAAGAGGCTAAAATACTATACAGAGAAGTTAAGATGAGATCAATGGGTTTTTGCATGAAAGTGTAAGAACGTCCTGCGATTTCATCGCAAGACGATAATGTCACGAGGTTGTATGTTCGCAAGAATGTTCAGACTTGTCATATTATCGCAAATAATTAATACAAAAGAGGTGGCAAAATAAGACCTTTACTTAGGAAGGCATGATAAGACCACAGAAATTAATGAAATTTATTGCATCAATATCATTGAAGAAATTTTACAAGAATATACATCAAGATATTTTGAAGAGAAGATAGCTCTGGAAATATCATTGAAGAATTTTACGAGAAGTCCTATCAAAAAAGGACAACATCATTGAAGAATTTTAATGAAGACTTAACAAAAGATGCGATTTTGATAACAATCAAATACAGATAAGTTCATATTCGTAAAAGTTTACGAGAATTACATACTTCTTATACTTCTCCATATATTGAATATTTCACAAAAAGATTGAATACTTCTTATAATTCTTCAAGAATATCTCATATTTATTATACTTCTTTAATGGATATTTCATTTGGTGAAAGTTAAATAATCATTATACTTCGTCATATGTTACATAATTATTCAAAGATCGAATACTTCTTATATTTCTTCATTTGATGAATTGAATACTTCTAATACTTTTTATATCTCTTCATTTGGTGGATAGAGTACTTCTAATACGAAAAAGGGATTGTGTATTTCTAATAATTCATTTGGTAGATCGAATACTTCTAATACTTCTTATATCTCTTCATTTGATGGATTTGGTACTTCTAATACTTCTACAAATGTTGAAACTTCGTAAGATAAACTGAGGAAGATATTTTAATACTTCAAACAATGTTTAATCATTTAAAGAGAAATAATAGGGGGAAAAGGATATACTAAGCTTTATCTGTGAGTTATATATTATTTTTATTCACATGATCAAATGGGGCAAATTTAGTCAAAGAAAGGTTAAATTATCCTCACAAAATATCAAAAAGAAAGGATAGATCATCTTCGTAAAATATCAAATGTACTTCTTAAAAAATAGAATTGTTCGCAAAAAAAGGAAACCAACGGTAATTAAGGGAAGGAATTCAGAAGAAAGAAAGAAAGGAGAGCCAATGATAAATTGAACAAGGAATATTATCATGCTTCATCAACACTCTGTCTTTGGATCTTTAAGATCGAGGGGTCATTAGCGACCTTCGACTTTTGCGAGATATCATCCTTGGAAGAATATGCGGCAGGGACATATCCTTGAGGAATAGATTCTTTCTCATCATCAAGATCTTCATCATCACTCTCATAATCGAAATCACTATCAGGCTCCCGAGCAACTTCATCGTCAGATATCTTCAGAGGAGTAATCTTTATAGGAGGCAAGCCTCTTGATAAGAGAATATTATTCGCAAATACTTGAGCTTTCAGATAACTTTCACGAAGTATAGCCTTTTGATGATTGGTATCTTCGATATCCTTGGAATAAGCAAGATAATTGAATCTCCGAGTAGCACGATCACGAGAGTTGATTAAGCGAGTAGAAAGCAAAGCATTCTTTTTACGAAGCTCAGAACAGGAGGCTTTTAATCCAGCTTTTGCATTACGAAGGTGGTTCTCAGATTCTGCAAATAAAACAAAGTTCAAAGAATAAAATTTGCGAGTATAACGAAATTTAAAGATATACTAGAGGCAGTCAAATTTTAATGACTACCTTCTCTTTGCGAAGTAAGAGATTGAGTTAAAGATAGACAACAGTTCTTCATCTGATTCATCGCATTATCAAAACCATCACCAACTAATCCTTTAAGTCGAGATTGAAGCTTTTGAACTTTAGAAAGGAGAAAATTTTTATCCTTCGCAAGTTTGGCATTAAGACTTTTTAATGACGAGTAATCTTCTTCAAGTTGATTCTTCTTAGCACACAAGACTATATTCTTATTAATAAGGGAATTCTTCTCAACAACAAAAGAATTTCTTTCAGCATCTGAAGACTTCTTTAATTCCTCAAGTTCACCTTTCAACAAAGAAAGAAGATTTTCTTGATCGCAACATTTATTCTGAAGAGTCTTTAATTCTTGCGAAGAAACAATCATTGTATTCAAAAACGAACATTTCTCTTCTGATAAGGTTTTGTTCTCTTCTAATAAGGTTTCTATTCTCAAATTAGCTTTGGTTAAGGAAGAAAAAAGTTGAGATATGTCATCATTCAAAAAATTTCGATCATATATTAATTGAGTATTCTCTTGAAAAAGAGCATCGAGTTGTCAAGAGCACACGAGTAAAGATTAGATAAATGGGAGAATTGGTTTGAGAGGCTTTCATGCTTGGTTCGATATTGTTGCATCCGATTCATGGTGAAGTACCAATCTTCTACATTTCGGATGGATTCTATAAAGGGAATGGGTTTTAATGGATGTTTCAAGCATATGAAGAATATAAATAAATAAAAGAGAAAATATGAAGATAGTAATCATACCTTTCAGTTCATCATTTCTTTGCGAAGAATCGCACAAAGTCAGAGAATTATTCGAAGATGATGATTTTCTTTACGAAGATCCTCGCATTCTGCTTGAGAAGCTTTCAAAGAATGGCGAAGTAATTCAATTTCTTTTTCCAAGGATTGACGAGAAGAAGAAATATCTGGATTGATGAAATTATTCAGAACTTCGCAAAATTCATATTGCGAACGAACATTAGTAGATTTCGCAGTATTGGTCAAAACCTCAGATAAAATTCGGAAAGTTGAATAAATTCCATCTCGAATTTCTTGAGGAAGAGGAGAAGAATTTGAAGGAATAAGAGCAAGCTGCAAATTGTCTGGAGAAATAGCACTCAAAGGATTTGGGGACAAGACAGGTTTTTCTAAAGAAGAAGTTGAAGAAATATTTTTGCGAGGGTTGTTTTTCAAAAGAAGAAGTTGAAGAAATATTTTGAGAGGGTTGGTCTTGAAGAAGTGTTGATAAATTGACATTGATAGGAGATTGAAAATCAGGTAATGGAGTAGAGGCAGGAGTATGTGAAGAAGCATTTTCACGAGGAGGAGAGGAAAATTCCTTATCAACTTCAGGAAGGAAATCATCAATCGGAATTAATGGAGTGGGTTTAGTTATTCGAGATCTCTTGCTTGGATTTGGTTTTTCGTCAACCTGCGAATCAAAATGTAGATTAAAAACTGAGGCAACAATATATTGTTCAGGAAAGAAGACTGAGTATTTTAACTACCTTTTGATTCTCAGATTTTCTTCTTCGTGGATTAAAGCTTGGATTCTTTAGTTGAGATTTCATCTGAGAAGTCATTTTGCTGAAATAAACAAAAATCAGATAACAAATTATATAGAAATTAAAGAGGAGAACAAATGAAATACGCAGAGATAGAGGGAAATTACCTTGGAGAACTCATGAAGATACAGTAGAAGAAAAAATTGCAGAGAAAATAGTGATAGAGAGTATGAGTAGAAGATAGAATTGCGGAAATAAGAAGAAGAAAAGGAAGAGAATATAAAGGAGTTATATAAGGGAATAACTAAAAAGAACGGTTACAAAAGACGTGTCAAAATTTAAAAAGACTAAGTAACGGTTATGTTCTCACGATCATTTCTTCTTCGTAGAATTGACATGAGAAGAGGCAAGATGTAGGTACTGAATATCGCAAGATAATATTTCATGAGTATCAGTTATAAAATGTTACGATGATAGAAGAAGCGCAGAGAAGTATGAAGTTTTGCGAGGATGGAGTAATTTTGCGAGTATGAGTTGCGATGCTTCGTAACTCATGTACAGTTGTATAAAGTTTTACTATAAATAGGAGTTCAAATGTAAAATTCGAGAGGTTCTTTTAGTGAGTGTTAGAAAATATTTTAGGAAAGAGAATAGAGAAAGTTGTAACTATTCTAATTCCATTTAGATACTTCTTTGTGATCAATTGAGAACATTAATAAGAAAATTGTTATTCATCATCAAGAACTTCTTGAGTTTTTACTAATTCTATTGAGGGTGTAGTTGTAGGTTATTCTGCAACTACAGTGGGAAAGGAAAAACACAAGACACCAGAAGTTTTATTAACGAGGAAAACTATACTTGCAGAAAAACCCTATGACGTTGTCCAGCTTTGAACACCAAACTATATTAAGCCTATATAAACACTATCTTACTATCAGACTTCGCACTGAAATGTAGTTGAGACCGAATTAACCCTTTACGCAATTCAACTGTAGTCATGCTCCTTACATCTCTTGTACCTCGTTAGGATCTTGGAAATCCATTCCCTTATAAACTTAGAGTTTCTTCAACCTAAGTGAAGACTTTTGATATCAATCCACTTCTAACAAATATGCTTATTTTATTTCTCTTTAGATCATTTAGATCAAGGCTTGGAAATCTGTTTGCAATAGACAAAGCTAGTAAACCTCACGAATCCGGAATACTCAATTAGATGAGAAGCCTGGATTATTAACCACCTCTCAGGAAAAACAAATAAGAGTTTTATATAACTATCTTGAGGAATCACAAAGTCTGAGATGAAGAAAACTTTATGATTTCTATCTATCTCGTTCTTGATTGGAGATTGACGAAAACCTCGACAATCAATAAGAACAAGATTATGATACATGAACTATCAAGGTAAAGATAGTCGGACCTAGCTTCACAAATACCAAAGTGAAGTCTTTAAGTCACAAACCTAATTATTTTTCAAAGGAAACTTAGATTAATAGAGGATGACTCAAGTATAATCTAGGACACAAAAGCGTCAGGAATTAAAATTCTCAGCTGTTTGAGTCTCTCTATTTATATACTTTCAAGACTAATGTTTGCTTTGAATTCAAGCTAAGATAACTTGAGATTCAAGAAAACACTTTCTCGGTTTAGATGAAACTCTTATAAGGATTTCATGTAAGTATGTGAGAAGTTCATCTTGAAATTACATAAAAGAATATACATTATATGGTCCAAGATTCTAGAACTTGTACAATGATAGTTCATGGCAAGTATGTCATATGAACGTATAAGCATAATTGTTTTCATTCAACACTCAAGACTTAAATCATGATTCACAAACACGTAGTGATTTAGTGATCAAATATGTTTCAGAAGTGTTCATGAGAGTCGTGGAAAAGACACACATATTTGTGAAAATAGTTTATGAGCATCTGTTTAATTCGTATTGGGTATGCATGTGTAGGGATACACGTATCTATAAGCCAGTTCGTTAATTCAATGAGCTAGGGTACGTGTACTAGGTATGTGTACCCTTAGCAGTTCACGAATTCAGGCCCTTGGAGTACGCGTATTGGGTATGTGTACCGCCCCCATTTAGAACTTCAGAACCTCAGGGTATGCGTACCCACCTACATTCTGGAACTCAGATGTCTAGGATACACGTATTGGGTATACGTACCTACCATGTGTCCAAATTTCAGTAGTTCTGAAAAACTCTTTTTCGTAGTTTGATACATTTCCAATCACCATTGATATGAAATAATATTGCTTGGGCAATTTCCAAATGATTAGCTTAATACAAAAAATAGTTCTTGAACAATAAATTGTTCTTAGCTAAGTTTTCTAAGGATCTACGAACATTCATTGCTTGAATCATATTTCTAGATGTTTAACCAGAAAATCTTGACTTGAAACTTCTTATTTTTCAATATTAAATCTACTAGAAGTCATACGACATAGCCTCAAATAGATAAAATTGTAATGTTGTTAGTAGATAGGATGGTTCAGTCTTCACATACCTCTTTGTCGATGGAGTTCTCCAAATTTCTTTGTTTGATCTCCAGTCTTCAATCTTCTAGGGTTATTTAGTGATATTTGATACTCAATTACCATACTCTACTTGACAACAAGAAATTAAGATATAATTTTGTGCATCTAACATTGACAATAAGCTTGAGATAAAAAAAACTTGCGATTTCCACTAAGCAATGCTCTAGCAATTACTACTATAATCAACAATCGATACATAGTTTTAGTTTTAGCATCTAACGGGAAACTAAATTATATAAACCCTAATCCCTCCGATGTGTCCACCGCATACCTATGATTCATTTTTTACTTCTTCTTCCGCTAAAAGAACCAATGTAATCAAACATTTTCGTTTTCTTTTGTTTTCATCGTTTATCAATATACACGTTTTTGTGATTTATACAATCTACCCTAACCTCTCTGATGTGTCCACCGCATACCTGTGATTCATTTTTTACTTCTTCTTCGCTGAAAGAACTAATGTAATCAAAGTTTTTCGTTTTCATCGTTTCTCAATATACACGTTTTTATGCTCTCTCTCTCTCTTTTTCTCCAATCGAACCCAAGCTTCCTGTTGAATTGGGAAATCCCAAACCAATATCAATTTTTTATTCCTAAGGTTCCATTTTAGTCTGCTTTTTACTCTCACTCCACGAACCTTTATTCTTACTCTACATGCATCATGGATTTGCTCAAATGTCATTGTTTTTTGCAAGTCCTTTTTGCCTTTTGAGCTATTTTTGTAGAACAAAGATAAAGATAAAAAATTTCTTAAGGTTTCTTAGTGGGTTCAACAATTTGGTAATCTACTTGGCCCATGAAATCTCTTTATTTGGATAATCCAATTAGGACGGCCTTAAAATTGGTATATATATATATTCAATACATCATTATTGGAACATGCATCGAAGACCTCAACATCAAGATACAAAAAACCTGACTAGTAACTTCAATCAATTGCATCGAAAACCTTTATCACCACTTGAGTTCTTATGACTAGTAACTTCAATCAATTGCATCGAAAACCTCTATCACCACCTGAGTTCTTATGGATATTGTTGTGTCCACCAACTATACAACTTTTCTTGTGGAAAGCATTGACTGAAGGCCTTTCGACCTTCGACTTCAACGTTCTCTTTCGATGCAACTCATATATAAAGACTGTCATTTTGATCCAATATCATGTTACGGTTGATTCATGGACTATCAATATAATTGTACTCGATGAATCTTGGGGTATCTTATACCCTCGTGTAATTAGGCCGACCGAGCGAAGCGAGGGAGGACTAATTATATGGTGACTTTGTGTCAATGTGAAGCGTGAAATTTTTTCCAATTTGACACAAAAAGATTGGATTTGGTGTAACCAAAAAGGACGAAGGCGTAATTTTTTAAAACTAAAGCGAGATACAGGTTCTGGGGTCGAACCCGGCCACCTCCAAAAATTTCAATCTTTTTTATTTCCTCTCTTCTTCCTCCTCCTCTCGAATTTTCTGAAAGATGTTTTAAGATAATCAGTTAAATTGTTCTTCAATTTCAATCGAATACTATCACAGAATAATTTAAAGTTCAAAATTATTCAAAAAGACCATTGAATCGATTGATTTCTGTTTCACATTCATTCGAAATTGAAAAAGTTCAGTTTTCAATTCTATACAAAACCATTGATTTGATTAAATTCAAGCATTTATACTTAATTTTCTTTACAAATAGAACGTAAAAAAGCAGATCTCATCTCGGGATTTAAGTTAACTTGAAAAGATTCTGATTTCTAGCAAAACAGACTACTTACAGAGACTTCGGACAATTTCGGGCAACAACGATAAACTCGCCGACTCGAACCCATTTCTCATTCTTCAGTCAATACACTCATAACTCTGTTGGATATTTTCAATAACTTAGAAAATAAAACTGTTTTCGTTTTTGGTTTGTCACTATGATGGGGAAGTGTTCTGTGTTGGATAAACATAATGGATGTTAGTTGGAGATGAAGGGACACCTCTAATAGGTGTGATGGTTCATAAAAGACTCAACCATTCCCAACAGACACCTTATGTGTCTTTTGGAAGTGAAGAGGCATCTCCAATAGGCATGAATAACCCTATAAGTAGTGAAGGAATTCTCCCATTCTTGAAAATGAATTCAACATGTTTTCTCTCCATCTAAAGCATCATCATAAATCTCTCTCATGTGTTCTTGGTTGGGTCAAGGGGTGCAAACCTTGAATCCAATTTCCTGTTGTAGGGCTTTCATTGTATCCTGAAGGCATTATTTCGCATACCTGTTGCAATCGCCAATTTATATTGGGAGGGTAGACATAATCGTCTAAAAGAAATCACCCGAGCCTTGAAAGCTTTTGAGTACAACAATAATTTTCTTTATGTTTATTTCATCCTCCGTGTTTACCCAAAGTTTCCAACTGTTTTAGACGATTATCTTCTTGACAATGGAGGATGAAACTGGTTATGGTTGTTTTGAAACTAAAGGCACACGTAGTTCTATTTAATAGAAACAATTCGAATGCACTGCATGATGTTCTTGGCATTGAGGAGAACCGAGATCGTACAAAGGAAGTATCAAATTGATTCCTCAATCATGGCGTTCATGATAAAGATATTTCTGTTGAAGGCTATTGTATATTTCTAGTATACAAGTGGAGTGGGCTGACTTCAGAAAGACAAGATGACAAATACAAAGGAATTGGCAAGGCAATCAGATAAGTACATTAATTTTACTAATTATTAAAATCCCCGGTAGTAACTGACATGATCAATGAGTTTTTGGTTAATGTCTTTTATGTTGATTTTGTCGTTTTGTGTGTGAATTAATCATTTGTAGTCAGGCTAGTACATGATTATTAAATGAATAAACTAGTACTGTGTATGTGCATGGATTAAGATCACCACTTTCAAAGGTACGACACATTAAATGGCAGCAGTTAACAAGTGTGTTCTTCAATACATTGATGAGAAAATTGAATGACATGAAAATTTTGTATGTTAAGTTTGTGTTCCGATCATTATGGATGTAAGTCTGCTTCATGCGGTTACCTTTTGAAACTTAGAATAAGATTTCATCACAAGGAAGTAGTGATGTATATGGCTGTGTTCCTTCGGACACGTATTGTTATACTGTTTGTGTATAATTATCCTCTCTACCATAGTAAGAAACTTTTATGTAGATTCCATGAAGTTCTATGAGGCAATTCATCTGAAACTCTTTTGATAATTGTGACTTCAGGGAAATGTTGTCAGTTGATTGATTTTTTAACCACCATTTGTGTCCAAAACGACAACCAAATCCAAAACGTTAACGAGTTTTCTCTGTAATTTTTGGATTTGAAGATTCCTATTTTGGGAATTAGATTGAAAGAGTTTGTAGTTTCTCATGTAATGGGGGAGATTTTATGGCATCGTCATAAATAAAGTTTATGATTATTGAGTACAGTGGAAGGCCAACATTTGTGGCCATCATTATAGTGCTCAAAGTGACCCAAATCCGAAAGGATGCTACCCATGATAGTGCATTGGATTTGAAGTTTCTATTTCTATTTAGAAATGTTTTTGCGCGCCCGTATTTAATGAGAAATTGACACATGCGGTGCTCGATACAAATAAAATAAGTGTTGAATAACACATTTGGTGGTGTGCCATTAGAGGAGTACTGTCATGAATGCTCTAAGGTTAGAGAACCAATAGAGATCACCTATAATTATTGAGACTGCAATTTTTGGTACGGGGATAATTCTTGCGGTAGGAATTGTAAATAGAGAAGTCTGAAATCATCAATAAATGTTGAGAAACATTTAGAAGTGAACATAATTCTTGCATTAAGAATTATATGGATCCAAATATGGAAATTGGCATGTCTTAAATGACATCGAAAGGAAAGTGGAATACCGGTGAATATGTAACATATTGGAAGATTGGGCGGCCGACCAAAGATCCAACGATGAGGTGTTATGATATTACCGACGCATAAATTATGAACATTTGCATTACATAATGTAGAATGTTAAATAGACATTGTCTATGTAATTGGGTATAAATTTGTAGAGGATTGGGCATGATTAAAAGAGTTACTCATCAAGGTATTATATTTGTTGAGATAGCAAATATATAAGTTGCCTACAAATTTTCTATGCCTCTAGTGTATGCAAGTCTATAATGACTCCTTGTGAATTAACGGTAAATGTTAATTAGGATCACTAGAGAAGTTACAATTATTTTGTAAAATCAAATAGGAACATTTTAAATAATGTTTTCAGAATTGATTGCATGAGTAGATGTAATTAATGTGGAGGAATGGCTTAGAACCTAACTTGTAAAGATCCCATTTTGGAAGAAGCCATCTCAGGAGGTCTTGATTAATTGTGAATCAGGATATGATCTATAACGTCTTTAACAAGACTTATAATGAAAAGTCAAGACATACAAGTCTTAGACAAGGAACGGTAAGTCAATTACTCAAGAAAGGATTAATTGCAGTTAACCATTGAAACGGAGAAAAGCTTGGTAGACCTACTTATGAAGAGTCTCCCAAAGGAATTAATTTCAATGAAGTATATAGAAATGGGACTAAGGTCTGTGAAGGAAGGTTGATCTCCCATAGCAGAAACCCAACCTATGTTTTGAAAAATATAAACAAGGTTCAATGTGGTACCAACAAGTTATGGCTGTAGATTATGGAGCACTAACATAAAACTTCCCATTTCAAGTTAGTGCTAGTTTTTCTGCAAGAAAATAGGATGGATGTAAATCCTTAATGAGTCTGTGATTAGTAAAAGGTGTCTCGAAGAAACACCTTCGAGACTTACTTATATGAGTATGGAAATGTGGGATGTTTCCTAAGAGAAGAAGACCGTTCTCTAAAGAAGACTCATGAATAAGGATATAAGCACAAGGCCTTTATAGTGCTTGGCTACAGAACACATGATTTATGGAATCAATATGTGTGGAGACTCCGGTTTTATCATAAGGGATACTTGGTTCAAGACTGGTTTCACCATAGAATCTCGATAAGGCTTTGAGTTTCTTACACTAAGTGAAGGTTCAAACCTTAAGGTACCTATCATTTATGTATTGATTTCAGCGATGATGCTTAGTCCCAATTGTGCTTGAACTACGTTGGCTTGATCCCACTCGGGTACGTAGGCAGTCAATTGAGTGATGCATCCACTCCGGTTTTATAAGTTTTATTTTATTTTATGTTTTTTGAAAATAGGGGGAGATTGTTGGATATTTTCAATAACTTAGAAAATAAAACTGTTTTCGTTTTTGGTTTGTCACTATGATGGGGAAGTGTTCTGTGTTGGATAAACACAATGGATGTTAGTTGGAGATGAAGGGACACCTCTAATAGGTGTGATGGTTCATAAAGGACTCAACCATTCCCAACAGACACCTTATGTGTCTTTTGGAAGTGAAGAGGCATCTCCAATAGGCATGAATAACCCTATAAGTAGTGAAGGAATTCTCCCATTCTTGAGAATGAATTCAACATGTTTTCTCTCCATCTAAAGCATCATCAGAAATCTCTCTCATGTGTTCTTGGTTGGGTCAAGGGGTGCAAACCTTGAATCCAATTTCCTGTTGTAGGGCTTTCATTGTATCCTGAAGGCATTATTTCGCATACCTATTGCAATCGCCAATTTATATTGGGAGGGTATACATAATCGTCTAAAAGAAATCACCCGAGCCTTGAAAGCTTTTGAGTACAACAATAATTTTCTTTATGTTTATTTCATCCTCCGTGTTTACCCAAAGTTTCCAACAGTTTTAGACGATTATCTTCTTGACAATGGAGGATGAAAATGGTTATGGTTGTTTTGAAACTAAAGGCACACGTAGTTCTATTTAATAGCAACAATTAGAATGCACTGCATGATGTTCTTGGCATTGAGGAGAACCGAGATCGTACAAAAGAAGTATCAAATTGATTCCTCAATCATGGCGTTCATGATAAAGATATTTCTGTTGAAGGCTATTGTATATTTCTGGTATACAAGTGGAGTGGGCTGACTTCAGAAAGACAAGATGACAAATACAAAGGAATTGGCAAGGCAATCAGATAAGTACATTAATTTTACTAATTATTAAAATCCCCGGTAGTAACTGACATGATCAATGAGTTTTTGGTTAATGGCTTTTATGTTGATTTTATCATTTTGTGTGTGAATTAATCATTTGTAGTCAGGCTAGTACATGATTATTAAATGAATAAACTAGTATTGTGTATGTGCATGGATTAAGATCACCACTTTCAAAGGTACGACACATTAAATGGCAGCAGTTAACAAGTGTGTTCTTCAATACATTGATGAGAAAATTGAATGACATGGAAATTTTGTATGTTAAGTTTTTGTTCCGATCATTATGGATGTAAGTCTGCTTCATGCGGTTACCTTTTGAAACTTCGAATATGATTTCATCACAAGGAAGTAGTGATGTATATGGTTGTGTTCCTTCGGACACGTATTGTTATACTGTTTGTGTATAATTATCCTCTCTACCATAGTAAGAAACTTTTATGTAGATTCCATGAAGATCTATGAGGCAATTCATCTGAAACTCTTTTGATAATTGTAACTTCAGGGAAATGTTGTCAGTTGATTGATTTTTTAACCACCGTTTGTGTCCAAAACGACAACCAAATCCAAAACGTTAACGAGTTTTCTCTGTAATTTTTGGATTTGAAGATTCCTATTTTGGGAATTAGATTGAAAGAGTTTGTAGTTTCTCATGTAATGGGGGGAGAATTTATGGCATCGTCATAAATAAAGTTTATGATTATTGAGTACAGTGGAAGGCCAACATTTGTGGCCATCATTATAGTGCTCAAAGTGACCCAAATCCGAAAGGATGCTACCCATGATAGTGCATTGGATTTGAAGTTTCTATTTCTATTTAGAAATGTTTTGCGCCGTATTTCGGCAGAAATTGACACATGCGGTGCTCGATACAAATAAAATAAGTGTTGAATAACACATTTGGTGGTGTGCCATTAGAGGAGTACTGTCATGAATGCTCTAAGGTTAGAGAACCAATAGAGATCACCAATAATTATTGAGACTGCAATTTTTGGTACGGGGATAATTCTTGCGGTAGGAATTGTAAATAGAGAAGTCTGAAATCATCAATAAATGTTGAGAAACATTTAGAAGTGAACATAATTCTTGCATTAAGAATTATATGGATCCAAATATGGAAATTGGCATGTCTTAAATGACATCGAAAGGAAAGTGGAATACCGGTGAATATGTTACATATTGGAAGATTGAACGAACGACCAAAGATCCAACGATGAGGTGTTATGATATTACCGACGCATAAATTATGAACATTTGCATTACATAATGTAGAATGTTAAATAGACATTGTCTATGTAATTGGGTATAAATTTGTAGAGGATTGGGCATGATTAAAAGAGTTACTCATCAAGGTATTATATTTGTTGAGATAGCAAATATATAAGTTGCCTACAAATTTTCTATGCCTCTAGTGTATGCAAGTCTATAATGACTCCTTGTGAATTAACGGTAAATGTTAATTAGGATCACTAGAGAAGTTACAATTATTTTGTAAAATCAAATAGGAACATTTTAAATAATGTTTTCAGAATTGATTGCATGAGTAGATGTAATTAATGTGGAGGAATGGCTTAGAACCTAACTTGTAAAGATCCCATTTTGGAAGAAGCCATCTCAGGAGGTCTTGATTAATTGTGAATCAGGATATGATCTATAACGTCTTTAACAAGACTTATAATGAAAAGTCAAGACATACAAGTCTTAGACAAGGAACGGTAAGTCAATTACTCAAGAAAGGATTAATTGCAGTTAACCATTGAAACGGAGAAAAGCTTGGTAGACCTACTTATGAAGAGTCTCCCAAAGGAATTAATTTCAATGAAGTATATAGAAATGGGACTAAGGTCTGTGAAGGAAGGTTGATCTCCCATAGCAGAAACCCAACCTATGTTTTGAAAAAGATAAACAAGGTTCAATGTGGTACCAACAAGTTATGGCTGTAGATTATGGAGGACTAACATAAAACTTCCCATTTCAAGTTAGTGCTAGTTTTTCTGCAAGAAAATAGGATGGATGTAAATCATTAATGAGTCTGTGATTAGTAAAAGGTGTCTCGCAGAAACACCTTCGAGACTTACTTATATGAGTATGGAAATGTGGGATGTTTCCTAAGAGAAAAAGACCGTTCTCTAAAGAAGACTCATGAATAAGGATATAAGCACAAGGCCTTTATAGTGCTTGGCTATAGAACACATGATTTATGGAATCAATATGTGTGGAGACTCCGGTTTTATCATAAGGGATACTTGGTTCAAGACTGGTTTCACCATAGAATCTCGATAAGGCTTTGAGTTTCTTACACTAAGTGAAGGTTCAAACCCATAAGGTACCTATCATTTATGTATTGATTTCAGCGATGATGCTTAGTCCCAATTGTGCTTGAACTACGTTGGCTTGATCCCACTCGGGTACGTAGGCAGTCAATTGAGTGATGCAGCCACTCCGGTTTTATAAGTTTTATTTTATTTTATGTTTTTTGAAAATAGGGGGAGATTGTTGGATATTTTCAATAACTTAGAAAATAAAACTGTTTTCGTTTTTGGTTTGTCACTATGATGGGGAAGTGTTCTGTGTTGGATAAACACAATGGATGTTAGTTGGAGATGAAGGGACACCTCTAATAGGTGTGATGGTTCATAAAGGACTCAACCATTCCCAACAGACACCTTATGTGTCTTTTGGAAGTAAAGAGGCATCTCCAATAGGCATGAATAACCCTATAAGTAGTGAAGGAATTCTCACATTCTTGAGAATGAATTCAACATGTTTTCTCTCCATCTAAAGCATCATCAGAAATCTCTCTCATGTGTTCTTGGTTGGGTCAAGGGGTGCAAACCTTGAATCCAATTTCCTGTTATAGGGCTTTCATTGTATCCTGAAGGCATTATTTCGCATACCTGTTGCAATCGCCAATTTATATTGGGAGGGTAGACATAATCGTCTAAAAGAAATCACCCGAGCCTTGAAAGCTTTTGAGTACAACAATAATTTTCTTTATGTTTATTTCATCCTCCGTGTTTACCCAAAGTTTCCAACAGTTTTAGACAATTATCTTCTTGACAATGGAGGATAAAACTGGTTATGGTTGTTTTGAAACTAAAGGAACACGTAGTTCTATTTAATAGCAACAATTAGAATGCACTGCATGATGTTCTTGGCATTGAGGAGAACCGAGATCGTACAAAGGAAGTATCAAATTGATTCCTCAATCATGGCGTTCATGATAAAGATATTTCTGTTGAAGGCTATTGTATATTTCTGGTATACAAGTGGAGTGGGCTGACTTCAGAAAGATAAGATGACAAATACAAAGGAATTGGCAAGGCAATCAGATAAGTACATTAATTTTACTAATTATTAAAATCCCCGGTAGTAACTGACATGATCAATGAGTTTTTGGTTAATGGCTTTTATGTTGATTTTGTCGTTTTGTGTGTGAATTAATCATTTGTAGTCAGGCTAGTACATGATTATTAAATGAATAAACTAGTACTGTGTATGTGCATGGATTAAGATCACCACTTTCAAAGGTACGACACATTAAATGGCAGCTGTTAACAAGTGTGTTCTTCAATACATTGATGAGAAAATTGAATGACATGAAAATTTTGTATGTTAAGTTTGTGTTCCGATCATTATGGATGTAAGTCTGCTTCATGCGGTTACCTTTTGAAACTTCGAATATGATTTCATCACAAGGAAGTAGTGATGTATATGGCTGTGTTCCTTCGGACATGTATTGTTATACTGTTTGTGTATAATTATCCTCTCTACCATAGTAAGAAACTTTTATGTAGATTCCATGAAGATCTATGAGGCAATTCATCTGAAACTCTTTTGATAATTGTGACTTCAGGGAAATGTTGTCAGTTGATTGATTTTTTAACCACCGTTTGTGTCCAAAACGACAACCAAATCCAAAACGTTAACGAGTTTTCTCTGTAATTTTTGGATTTGAAGATTCCTATTTTGGGAATTAGATTGAAAGAGTTTGTAGTTTCTCATGTAATGGGGGAGAATTTATGGCATCGTCATAAATAAAGTTTATGATTATTGAGTACAGTGGAAGGCCAACATTTGTGGCCATCATTATAGTGCTCAAAGTGACCCAAATCCGAAAGGATGCTACCCATGATAGTGCATTGGATTTGAAGTTTCTATTTTTATTTAGAAATGTTTTTTGCGCCGTATTTTGGCGAGAAATTGACACATGCGGTGCTCGATACAAATAAAATAAGTGTTGAATAACACATTTGGTGGTGTGCCATTAGAGGAGTACTGTCATGAATGCTCTAAGGTTAGAGAACCAATAGAGATCACCAATAATTGTTGAGACTGCAATTTTTGGTACGGGGATAATTCTTGCGGTAGGAATTGTAAATAGAGAAGTCTGAAATCATCAATAAATGTTGAGAAACATTTAGAAGTGAACATAATTCTTGCATTAAGAATTATATGGATCCAAATATGGAAATTGGCATGTCTTAAATGACATCGAAAGGAAAGTGGAATACCGGTGAATATGTAACATATTGGAAGATTGGGCGGCCGACCAAAGATCCAACGATGAGGTGTTATGATATTACCGACGCATAAATTATGAACATTTGCATTACATAATGTAGAATGTTAAATAGACATTGTCTATGTAATTGGGTATAAATTTGTAGAGGATTGGGCATGAGTAAAAGAGTTACTCATCAAGGTATTATATTTGTTGAGATAGCAAATATATAAGTTGCCTACAAATTTTCTATGCCTCTAGTGTATGCAAGTCTATAATGACTCCTTGTGAATTAACGGTAAATGTTAATTAGGATCACTAGAGAAGTTACAATTATTTTGTAAAATCAAATAGGAACATTTTAAATAATGTTTTCAGAATTGATTGCATGAGTAGATGTAATTAATGTGGAGGAATGGCTTAGAACCTAACTTGTAAAGATCCCATTTTGGAAGAAGCCATATCAGGAGGTCTTGATTAATTGTGAATCAGGATATGATCTATAACGTCTTTAACAAGACTTATAATGAAAAGTCAAGACATACAAGTCTTAGACAAGGAACGGTAAGTCAATTACTCAAGAAAGGAGTAATTGCAGTTAACCATTGAAACGGAGAAAAGCTTGGTAGACCTACTTATGAAGAGTCTCCCAAAGGAATTAATTTCAATGAAGTATATAGAAATGGGACTAAGGTCTGTGAAGGAAGGTTGATCTCCCATAGCAGAAACCCAACCTATGTTTTGAAAAAGATAAACAAGGTTCAATGTGGTACCAACAAGTTATGGCTGTAGATTATGGGGCACTAACATAAAACTTCCCATTTCAAGTTAGTGCTAGTTTTTCTGCAAGAAAATAGGATGGATGTAAATCATTAATGAGTCTGTGATTAGTAAAAGGTGTCTCGCAGAAACACCTTCGAGACTTACTTATATGAGTATGGAAATGTGGGATGTTTCCTAAGAGAAGAAGACCGTTCTCTAAAGAAGACTCATGAATAAGGATATAAGCACAAGGCCTTTATAGTGGTTGGCTACAGAACACATGATTTATGGAATCAATATGTGTGGAGACTCCGGTTTTATCATAAGGGATACTTGGTTCAAGACTGGTTTTACCGTAGAATCTCGATAAGGCTTTGAATTTCTTACACTAAGTGAAGGTTCAAACCCAGAAGGTACCTATCATTTATGTATTGATTTCAGCGATGATGCTTAGTCCCAATTGTGCTTGAACTACGTTGGCTTGATCCCACTCGGGTACGTAGGCAGTCAATTGAGTGATGCAGCCACTCCAGTTTTATAAGTTTTATTTTATTTTATGTTTTTTGAAAATAGGGGGAGATTGTTGGATATTTTCAATAACTTAGAAAATAAAACTGATTTCGTTTTTGGTTTGTCACTATGATGGGGAAGTGTTCTGTGTTGGATAAACACAATGGATGTTAGTTGGAGATGAAGGGACACCTCTAATAGGTGTGATGGTTCATAAAGGACTCAACCATTCCCAACAGACACCTTATGTGTCTTTTGGAAGTGAAGAGGCATCTCCAATAGGCATGAATAACCCTATAAGTACTGAAGGAATTCTCCCATTCTTGAGAATGAATTCAACATGTTTTCTCTCCATCTAAAGCATCATCAGAAATCTCTCTCATGTGTTCTTGGTTGGGTCAAGGGGTGCAAACCTTGAATCCAATTTCCTGTTGTAGGGCTTTCATTGTATCCTGAAGGCATTATTTCATATACCTGTTGCAATCGCCAATTTATATTGGGAGGGTAGACATAATCGTCTAAAAGAAATCACCCGAGCCTTGAAAGCTTTTGAGTACAACAATAATTTTCTTTATGTTTATTTCATCCTCCGTGTTTACCCAAAGTTTCCAACATTTTTAGACGATTATCTTCTTGACAATGGAGGATGAAACTGGTTATGGTTGTTTTGAAACTAAAGGCACACGTAGTTCTATTTAATAGCAACAATTAGAATGCACTGCATGATGTTCTTGGCATTGAGGAGAACCGAGATCGTACAAAGGAAGTATCAAATTGATTCCTCAATCATGGCGTTCATGATAAAGATATTTCTGTTGAAGGCTATTGTATATTTCTGGTATACAAGTGGAGTGGGCTGACTTAGGAAAGACAAGATGACAAATACAAAGAAATTGGCAAGGCAATCGAGATAAGTACATTAATTTTACTAATTATTAAAATCGATAGTAAACTGACATGATCAATGAGTTTTTGGTTAATGGCTTTTATGTTGATTTTGTCGTTTTGTGTGTGAATTAATCATTTATAGTCAGGCTAGTACATGATTATTAAATGAATAAACTAGTACTGTGTATGTGCATGGATTAAGATCACCACTTTCAAAGGTACGACACATTAAATGGCAGTTAGATTAACAAGTGTGTTCTTCAATACATTGATGAGAAAATTGAATGACATGAAAATTTTGTATGTTAAGTTTGTGTTCCGATCATTATGGATGTAAGTCTGCTTCATGCGGTTACCTTTTGAAACTTCGAATATGATTTCATCACAAGGAAGTAGTGATGTATATGGCTGTGTTCCTTCGGACACGTATTGTTATACTGTTTGTGTATAATTATCCTCTCTACCATAGTAAGAAACTTTTATGTAGATTCCATGAAGATCTATGAGGCAATTCATATGAAACTCTTTTGATAATTGTGACTTCAGGGAAATATTTTCAGTTGATTGATTTTTTAACCACCGTTTGTGTCCAAAACGACAACCAAATCCAAAACGTTAACGAGTTTTCTCTGTAATTTTTGGATTTGAAGATTCCTATTTTGGGAATTAGATTGAAAGAGTTTGTAGTTTCTCATGTAATGGGGGAGAATTTATGGCATCGTCATAAATAAAGTTTATGATTATTGAGTACAGTGGAAGGCCAACATTTGTGGCCATCATTATAGTGCTCAAAGTGACCCAAATCCGAAAGGATGCTACCCATGATAGTGCATTGGATTTGAAGTTTCTATTTTTATTTAGAAATGTTTTGCGCCGTATTTTGGCAGAAATTGACACATGCGGTGCTCGATACAAATAAAATAAGTGTTGAATAACACATTTGGTGGTGTGCCATTAGAGGAGTACTGTCATGAATGCTCTAAGGTTAGAGAACCAATAGAGATCACCAATAATTATTGAGACTGCAATTTTTGGTACGGGGATAATTCTTGCGGTAGGAATTGTAAATAGAGAAGTCTGAAATCATCAATAAATGTTGAGAAACATTTAGAAGTGAACATAATTCTTGCATTAAGAATTATATGGATCCAAATATGGAAATTGGCATGTCTTAAATGACATCGAAAGGAAAGTGGAATACCGGTGAATATGTAACATATTGGAAGATTGGGCGGCCGACCAAAGATCCAACGATGAGGTGTTATGATATTACCGACGATAAATTATGAACATTTGCATTACATAATGTAGAATGTTAAATAGACATTGTCTATGTAATTGGGTATAAATTTGTAGAGGATTGGGCATGAGTAAAAGAGTTACTCATCAAGGTATTATATTTGTTGAGATAGCAAATATATAAGTTGCCTACAAATTTTCTATGCCTCTAGTGTATGCAAGTCTATAATGACTCCTTGTGAATTAACGGTAAATTTTAATTAGGATCACTAGAGAAGTTACAATTATTTTGTAAAATCAAATAGGAACATTTTAAATAATGTTTTGGAATTGATTGCATGAGTAGATGTAATTAATGTGGAGGAATGGCTTAGAACCTAACTTGTAAAGATCCCATTTTGGAAGAAGCCATCTCAGGAGGTCTTGATTAATTGTGAATCAGGATATGATCTATAACGTCTTTAACAAGACTTATAATGAAAAGTCAAGACATACAAGTCTTAGACAAGGAACGGTAAGTCAATTACTCAAGAAAGGAGTAATTGCAGTTAACCATTGAAACGGAGAAAAGCTTGGTAGACCTACTTATGAAGAGTCTCCCAAAGGAATTAATTTCAATGAAGTATATAGAAATGGGACTAAGGTCTGTGAAGGAAGGTTGATCTCCCATAGCAGAAACCCAACCTATGTTTTGAAAAAGATAAACAAGGTTCAATGTGGTACCAACAAGTTATGGCTGTAGATTATGGAGCACTAACATAAAACTTCCCATTTCAAGTTAGTGCTAGTTTTTCTGCAAGAAAATAGGATGGATGTAAATCCTTAATGAGTCTGTGATTAGTAAAAGGTGTCTCGCAGAAACACCTTCGAGACTTACTTATATGAGTATGGAAATGTGGGCTGTTTCCTAAGAGAAGAAGACCGTTCTCTAAAGAAGACTCATGAATAAGGATATAAGCACAAGGCCTTTATAGTGCTTGGCTACAGAACACATGATTTATGGAATCAATATGTGTGGAGACTCCGGTTTTATCATAAGGGATACTTGGTTCAAGACTGGTTTCACCGTAGAATCTCGATAAGGCTTTGAGTTTCTTACACGAAGTGAAGGTTCAAACCCAGAAGGTACCTATCATTTATGTATTGATTTCAGTGATGATGCTTAGTCCCAATTGTGCTTGAACTACGTTGGCTTGATCCCACTCGGGTACGTAGGCAGTCAATTGAGTGATGCAGCCACCCCGGTTTTATAAGTTTTATTTTATTTTATGTTTTTTGAAAATAGGGGGAGATTGTTGGATATTTTCAATAACTTAGAAAATAAAACTGTTTTCGTTTTTGGTTTGTCACTATGATGGGGAAGTGTTCTGTGTTGGATAAACACAATGGATGTTAGTTGGAGATGAAGGGACACCTCTAATAGGTGTGATGGTTCATAAAGGACTCAACCATTCCCAACAGACACCTTATGTGTCTTTTGGAAGTGAAGAGGCATCTCCAATAGGCATGAATAACCCTATAAGTAGTGAAGGAATTCTCCCATTCTTGAGAATGAATTCAACATGTTTTCTCTCCATCTAAAGCATCATCAGAAATCTCTCTCATGTGTTCTTGGTTGGGTCAAGGGGTGCAAACCTTGAATCCAATTTCCTGTTGTAGGGCTTTCATTGTATACTGAAGGCATTATTTCGCATACCTGTTGCAATCGCCAATTTATATTGGGAGGGTAGACATAATCGTCTAAAAGAAATCACCCGAGCCTTGAAAGCTTTTGAGTACAACAACAATTTTCTTTATGTTTATTTCATCCTCCGTGTTTACCCAAAGTTTCCAAAAAACTCATACACAGAGCTCGCTCCGGGCTTGTTTCATTGTGAGTGAGAGAAAAACAATCAGATAATTCCCCAAGACTCAAATGAAAATTACCACGATTTTTTTTGTGTGGACATGGTTAAGGCTGTACCTGCATTTACATTTCACGCAAGCTTAATGATAACACCACCTTTGTTTAAAATTTGAATATGGATATTTGTAGGTTAGAAGACCAAATATTTCTCCTCATTTTTGTTAAGATGTATAGGACGATGATTGATGATTATGATAAGTTTTTTCTCAAGTTACCTCAGAAACTCTAAGAAGCTTTTTTTTTTTTTTTTTTTTTTTTTTTAAGGATTGTCTGTATTTTGGTGTTAATTTATATGCTTAAAACATACGACTATGAAGGCGTTTGTCTAAATGTTTCAGTGAAAATGTCAAAGTGGTTTTATTTCAGACTGTATTGATGATGCTAGAGAGAAAGGGGGTGTTTATGCACTGATAGTAACCTGCATGCATACCAAGTGTTTGACGAGGGCACTTAATGAAAAGAAAAAATATTACTATTTACTTGCGTTAATGGATCTTTCGCGGGCCAAATGTGAATTTCACTCGCTTAGGATTTTGCGTACCAAGTGTGATTTTCTTTAAAAAAAAAAACAGAAATGTGGCTTCCTTCTATGTTTTGATGTGCGAAATGTTTGTTGGTTTTGTTCATTCGACTTTTCGATCGGCCCCCACTGCTGCAGCAGTCATCTAGTAGTTCCTTGATAGTTTAATTAAATCATGCTTCAAAATAAAAAATAAAAAAATTGGAACATGCGTGATTTTACATTTCCCAATTTTGTAGCTCAAAATAACTAAATAACTTATTGAACTGTCGAGGTGTGGTGGCTGCCCAAAATCATCCACAAGGTCAATGTTAATTTTCTCATGGAACTGTCGAGGATTGGGAAACATCTCGACAGTCCGTAATCTCAAGGCGTTTCTCAAGGCTTGCAACCCCCAAATTGCTTTTCTTTCTGAAACCTTATTGAATGAGGTAAATTCAACTAACTTATTTTCTTCTCTAGAATTTGATAACTACTATTTCGTTCCTGCTATTGGTAGAAGTGGAGGTTTAGTAGTTCTGTGGAATGATACAATTAATCTAGAAATTCTCAGCTCAACAACTAATGTCATTCACTACCGGATTCATAGTATGTTAGAACATGATTGGGATCTTTTCTGTGTTTATGGCCCCCCCAATAGTCAAAAAAGAAATGAGTTTTGGCGAAATTTTTCCCTCTTCACAACTCAAATCCAAAACCCCTGATGCATAGTAGGTGACCTAAATGCTATACATTCTAGCTCAGAAAAGCATGGTGGTAGTCACACATTCAAATCTGCCAATAACGGGTTTAAAGACTTCATTCAAAACAGGAGCTTAATAGACATGGGTTATATCGGCCCTGCTTTTACTTGGTCTAATTGTGCTACTAAAACTGAGCCTATTTATGAAAGATTAGACAGAGCCTTATGCACTTCAGATTGGATACTCATGTTTAAAGATAACGGGGTTCTTCATCTCCCTATAATAAGTAGCGATCACGCCCCAATCCTTGTTAACACTCATAGAAGGAGCAGCCGACGGAGAAAACACTCTAACAAAGTTGAGTACTTCTGGATGGATCACCCAGAATTTAGAGACGTGGTGATTGATGCCTGGTCTAGTCAGAATGTGGATGTAATTGGTAAATTGGATGATGTTGGTAAAGATTTAATCAAATGGAGCAGGAAATCGTTTGGGAATATTTTTCAAGCACTGGAAGATACCAAGAAAGACCTTCTCAATATTCAAAAAGAAGCCCACCTGAGAGATATTAGAGAGGATGAGAAGAAGCTGTGTGACAAGATTGAATCTCTCCACCAACTTCAATATAAATATTACGAGCAAAGAAGTAAAGTGCAATGGATTCCTAATGTTGATAAAAACACCCACATCTTTCATCTTGCGTCCACTCAAAGGAGGAGGAAAAATCGAATCTCTGCTCTCAAGTTAAATGATGTAAGTTGGGTCACTAATGATGATGGGGTAGTGGCATACTTGGTCGATCATTTATCCAATCTGTTTAAAAGAGATCCTAATGAAGACAACATAACCATCCAATTTCAAGCTCCAGTCAAGTTAGACTCAGCTAATAATGAACTGATTGCTCAAATCCCCTCAACTGAAGATATTTGGAAAGTAATGAAGAGTATGAAGAACCTTAAAGCTCCTGGACCTGATGGGATGCCGACAGTCTTCTTCAAGCGATGCTGGGATCATATTGGGGAGGAAGTTACTCAAACCATCAAAACTTGTTTTGGTTCTGCTTCGCTACCTGCAGGGTTAAATCACACCAACATCAGCTTGATTCCAAAGGTAAAAAATCCTTCTTTACCTTCGGATTTTAGACCCATAGCGCTTACTAATGTTATGTATAAAGTGATTACTAAAATTATTGCGCATAGACTGAAAATTCATCTCAATAACTTAGTAGACACCGCACAATCATCCTTTATACCTGGTAGGATGATTGTTGATAACATAGTGGCAGCAAAAGAGATTTTACATACTATGTCTTCTTCCTCATCAGTAATTGGTTCTTTTGCACTTAAAATTGACATTAGTAAGGCTTATGACAAGGTGAGCTGGAGATTCTTAAGTCATTGTTTGAGAGCTTTTGGTATTGTGGGCAAGTCGCATGAACTTATTATGAAATGTGTCTCGACTGCTTCTTTTTCTCTGATTATTAATGGGCAAGCTGAAGGGTTCTTCACAAGCGAAATAGGTTTGCGCCAGGGGTGCCCTCTCTCTCCGTATTTGTTTATTCTCTGCACTCAAGGACTGTCATGGCTTATGCGAACAATGGAGAATAATGCCCTCTACAACGGATATAGGATATGTCGAAATGCACCTTCTGTTTCTCACTTAATGTTTGCTGACGACCTTATTCTTTTTGGAAATCTTGATGAACTGACTATTGACACATTACAAAGTATTCTTGGTACATATGCTTCTTGGTCAGGGCAATATGCGAATATGCAGAAGTCGGCTATTCACTTCAGCAAAGGTGTACGACCCAACAGACGAGAGGAGGTTTCCAGCAGGTTGGGGTCAAACAAATGCAGATTACTGACAAGTACCTGGGTCACCAACTTCTCAGGTCATCTTATAGGATTGATTCTTATGATTTTTTAAATGATAAATTTTATACTAAGCTGGCAGGATGGAAGAGAACTCATTTGTCGTATGCTGGTAGAACAATTATGATTAAGCATGTCTTGGGTCTCATACCTCCGTATTATATGGCGACCTCCATTATTCCTAAGAAGGTTCTGAAAAGATTAACCATAACTATGCGCAACTTCTGGTGGGGTCATGCTTACGAGGTACGAAAAACTCATTTTATTAGTTGGGAAACGTTTGAAAAATCGAAGGATCTAGGTGGGCTAGGAATCAGAACCCTACAAAATCTAAATAGAGCCATGATAGCTAAACTTATCTGGAAACTTCTAGAAAATACTGATTGCCTGTGGTGCCAGCTTATGAGAGCAAAATACCTGCAGAAAGACAATTTTTGGAAGGTAAAAAAAGCCAGCAAATGCTCTTCTACTTGGTCTGCTATGCTTGAGTGCAAGAGTGATATGGAAGAAGGATGTTGTTGGGTTGTTGGTAATGGAGAGAAGCTTAATATAAAGAATGATCCTTGGATGCCTAATCTCCATAATAAGAGACCTACTCTTAACTCTCAAGCTGCAGATAGCCCAGTAATAGTAAGTGACCTCACTCTCCGTAACCCCACCAGGTGGAACATCAACAAACTGCAACAATGGTTCCCCACTCATGAAGCTGAGAAAATCATGAACATACATCTACCCGTCAGCTCTGGAGAAGAAAGAGAGGACAAGCTTCTATGGCTACACCACCCTAATGGAACCTTTTCGGCTAAATCCTTCATCAAGACACTTTGTAACAAAGCCCCTTCTTCATCTAATAATGGCAATGTTGAAGACTTTCCTTGGAAGAAGTTTTGGCAGGTGCAAGTCATCCCTCCTAACATCCACCTGTTTGTATGGAGAATACTCAACAATGGCATTGTTGTGGGGAGTAGAATGATGAAGTACTGTAGAGATGTTAATGTAGAATGCAGAATGTGCAATGGTGCAATTGAAACTTTGGAACACTTATTTCTTTATTGCCCTGTCTCTCAAGCTCTCCTATTTGCTTCTCCTTTATCTCTTAGAATTGAAGAAAACTTAAATCTTCCGATTCATTACTTCATAAAGAGCTGGTTGTCAGAAGGTGGAGAGTACCTCAAGTTAAAAATGGGAGTCTGCTTATTTTGGAGTATTTGGAAGACGAGGAACAATATTATTTTCAACAATGGAATAGTGAGTATGCACAAAATGCTACAGGAGGCTTCTTATTGGTTTTACCGAGATATCAGTTATCAAGAGGCTACGGTTGTTCCTACTGAGCAAGACCTTATCGATTCAGCAGAAACTGTTTGGTCCCCTCCGACTCAGCCATATGTAAAAATCAACTTTGATGGTGCTGCAGGAACAAAAGGTTTTGCTGCGCCAAGCAAAGAGCAAGGAACCACCGGTCGGAATTCAATGGGTGTCAAACTAGAGCTACGGAGTTCAAGATGTATGCAAGAGAAAGCTGAGGCGTATGGTGCCCTTGTGGGAATTGAACTTGCTGTCAGCAAAAACCTCAGCCGAATAATCATTGAAGGTGACTCTCTTATAGTTATTCATTCTCTGAAATTTAGAAATTATCCTGTCCCTTGGCGTATTGAGAATACTATTGGAAGGATTAAGGACAAGCTAGACCAGTTTACCAATGTTGAGTTCAGTTTCATCAAAAAGGAAGCCAATTCCATGGCTCACTCCTTAGCAGCTTACGCTGTTCAAAACCAACTAAATAACTAAAACCGATGGATATACCGGAAACAAACTAAGTTAAATGTAATCTCTCATAAAATATACGAAAACAAAAATTATTTATAGTCTAAAAAAATATCAAAATTTCGTATGTCTATAAAAAAAGAGCAAATTAAAAAACTTATTCAAGTTGTTTGTTAAAAAGGAACTTGAGCCTAATCCGAGGAACCCATATTTTCTTTGGGGACAGTGAATCTCAAACCCACGGCACGGGTGGATACAAACCCAGGTTCATAAGAAAATTCTTCGAGTTAAACTCGGATGAAGCCTGAGACCGGCCCAGTACGCGGGCTAGTCTTTCCCTCACTTTAACAACGGTCGAAATATGACGTGCCAAAGCGAGAGAAAGGTTATTGATTGTATCTTATGATTCTATATGCTATGAATCTCAGTATAACTGTATCAACTATCAAATATTAATCTTCTGCGTTTGCTTGAAGATGGCTTAGAAGGGCTAGTCTCGGGATTCTCAGATTTGGACTTCTGAGTGTCACAGCTCTTACAGGCCGCAGCATCAATCACTCCAATCGGACTCTCAGGTGGGCCCGATTGAGATTTCACGTGCTTAACATCGCTAACCGGAGTCTGAAGTGGGCCTGATTCAGATCTCACGCTTTCAATAACACCTAATGTACATGTGTCAGCTGCCAAATACTCCTTCATTAGTTGATGACAGCCTCTCACCACTTCCTACATCATCGAGAGTTAGCGTCACAATTTACAATCTCATAAGCAAGCAAGCACCCACAAAAAATTACCACATCGTAATTCTATCCAAATGAAAAAAAAAAAGTGAAAAAATATGAGAGAAATGAATTACTTTGCTAACTTTATCATAGAATGTCACCGATTTCTGATCCTCCGCCACCGATAAGTCAATGCCGCCACCAAAAGCAAGAATTACAGCAGCCGCAGCTATGATCGATGGTGAATAGCTCAAGAAATCAGTCACTGGAGAATCCACATTCAAGTTATTCATTCAGAAAATGTACTTACGAAAAGTTGACTGATCATTGAAGTACGCAGCAAAAGAAGTGAATAAATATTTGGGGTTTTACTACCACTAACCTCGAATCGTGCTGAAAATAAGATCTGATGCACGAGAAAAAGTACGGGTGAAAAAAACGTTACGAGGAGAACCGAAAGAAGAAGGAAGTTTAGAAACGAAATAATCAAGATAATCAAATGGTGTGACCGATCGTAATCGCCATTTCAGATTACTCATTACCAGAAGTTCCATTCTTAGAATCATACTTGAATTAAACACAAATTTGGGTTCTAAAATTTGTAAATCTATTAGATGGGGTACTTTCAGTTCTTCCATTTTAGCTGCTAATGATAAACAAGCTACTGATAATAACTGTAATGGCCATCCATTCCCATCCTGCAAGTTTAAGAAAGAATTAGATAATTTGATTACTGAAGAAAGTTTGATTTTAATCTGAAAAGAAGAAGAAGAAGATGAAGATGAAATCTTACTGGTAAAGGATAAGAAGAGAGAAAACGATCCAGATAATTCACAGTAAGGTATGCTGTAACTGGTCTAAAATGATAATGTTCATGTACCTGTAAGAATCAAATGGTTAAACCCTGATTATAAATGTAGAAATCTATTGATTGATATAAGTGTTTATTAACTGTTAGATTACTGATTATTAGAATTTAGAAGAATTTAATGAAGAAACAAAAATAGAACCTTTAAAATCCAGTTAATAGCATTTTGACGAGAAATGGGATCAATCGAATGGTCACGGATTCGTTGAAGATAATCAGGTAAAGGGATATGATGGATCTCTGAATCGATTAACCAATCAATCAAACTGTTATTATCATCTTCAACATCGTCGTCGTCATCGATTTCTTCACTGAAATCTAACGATAGATTAAGATCAGAGATCCATGTATCATTATCCCAAATCGCTAAATCTCCAACATCTTCACAGCAGTAAAGATTTGAAGCTGAGTGTTCCGGCGATAAACCCATTCAACAAAACAGACAAATAAAATGAAAAAAACAGCCAAATTGTCTAGGAAGAGATTGAAGAAGACATTGTTACGTGGGTTTTAAGATGGTTTTTCAAAACCACTTTGACCCTTCTCTGTGAGGTTTTGCAGAGACAACTCACTCACTGATATTAAGATATTAAAACCATTTTCTCTATGTCTCTGCAACTTTCTTCCCAGCTTCTCTCTTAGCTGTGGGTTTCAGTCTTTTAAGGTCTAATTGAGAGAAGAGGGCAATGTTGTTGTGTGTTGACGTGTGTTGAGATATTCAGAAAATGTCTTTGTAATAAAAACAGAACGAAGAAGACGTTTTTTGGGTGGATTATAAATACGGTGGGGTATAAAAATAGTTCATCTGTTTTGTTTACTCTACAAGTCTGTTTGTCTGACTCGAGTGTTTCATCATTTTCATCGAGTTTTTGCATGAAATTTGCTCTAGCTTAAACTGTGTTCAGCTCATCTGAGTCATATTAATTTTTCTCCTTAAACAATCTTTTCGTTCACCATCTTTTAAAATCCTCGTATAAACGAATCCTTTTAGCAGTTGAATGGCTGTCCCTTAGAATCCTTGTTCGGCGAATCCTTTTAGAAGTTGAATGCTTGTCGTCCCTCAGAAAGACATACATTGAGAATCTGACTCCGCAGAGGACCACCCGAGAGGGCAAAAGCACAAACGGCCGTGGTGGCTTTTGTGCACCCTACTACTCCATTCTCTTATACTCCTACGCAATATGACAATAACATCCCACCTTCGCTTATACTTCCCTTGGCATTAATTTGGTACTCTATCCCCCATTGTAGGCCATAGGAGAGAGCCCAACTATTTAAAAACCAGCCCAGTAAAACATTTCACCAGAGCTATTTTTGTGAAAATTCTGTATGGTTGATTAAAATGGTTATGAATCATTGAATTGTGAATTGTTTTATATCACACACTACCAATATAGTCACTCATGACATTTTTGAAGCTACAAATTTTCTCTTTGCAATGAAGAGGGGGTACTAATTACTAACCCCAACTGCTCTAAATAAGCAATAGTCGGTGGTGCATGATTGCATGTGTAGAAAGAAAGCTGTATATGCCTACATAGGCATGAGTTAAAAAAATAAATAAAGCTAAAAACACATACGCCAGCTATCTCATTTAGAGGTGCCTTTTGTTTTCTTCCCTTTTTTCAGTAGTCTATGAAATATGAATCGAATTTACTTGTATGGTCAGGGCCGGTTGTAGATATGAAAGTAGATATTTTAAAAAGAAAGAAAAACTTAGGGCTCATAAAGCATAGGGCTGCACAGTGCAGTGCCATAAAGAGCAGGGCCTTAAGGCCCATAAGTTAATGTAACTGCCTGAAATGAAACGATATCAAAGGTTCTTCTGGCGTGTTGTGGAGACTCCGGCTTCTGACCTTTAAAGAAAATCAAATATCGTTTTTTTTTTTTTGGTGCAGATTTTGAAAAAAAAATTTTAGTAATTTTCATATATTTTTTTAGTTTCTATTACTATGTATGAAAAGTAAAACAGTAAAACTAATCGATTTTAATCATTTTTTTGTCAAATTTTCAAAACAACTACGAGGATACATCAAAATATGCATCTCAGTTAATAATAACGATCCATTCCTTAAAGACGCTCATGAGAGTAATAATAAAGATCCAGCATTAAGAAATGTGAAGTTAGGTGTAAACTGGTACCTTAATTTTGTGAATGGATATTAATTAATAATGGAGATGATGTTAGAATCCGAAATTTTCTAATTTGATCAGAATACTGGGGACTGTATTCTCTCCCAAAACATATCTATCATATCTGATGCCTCAAATGTGTCACTTGCACACGTTGATGGAACAGGCTGAAGCCCACCCGAACTTTCTCGTGCTTGCATCTAATGGGGCCGTTCTTGGGCCTTAGATACAATGGGTAAAATTGGGCTTTTGCTGAAAAAAGAAGAAGAAACATATCTAGAAAAAAATTATGGATGCCTACCCAAAGAAAAATTTATTGGTAGACCTCATTTGATTTATGATACTGACTAGTTAGGCTAATGACCACAACTTTATTGTTGGCATATGCCTTGTTGTGGATGGCTATGAGATTTTAGTAGTGTCATCTGTGATCTGTCCCTACATGGAAAATGAATCTAACAAAATGATCTTTGTTTTCATTTTTTCATTTTCACGCTGATGATGTTTGAACCTTGGATACTTACCATGATTCTAAATTTTGTTGGAGTGGTAAATGCGCACAAGAGAATTATGTAAACCAAAAACATATTTGACCACCTTGCAGAAAAATGAGTGATCTAGTTTATGATTCATACTTACTGCTGAATAAATGCATTGTTTCTACCGTTTTTACAATGAAAAAGGGTTGGTGCATCAAATAACTATAGGCTTTATTTTGGTTCAGCTAAGCATTTCTTTTTTCTTTCTTTGTCTTTTTGGACAAACCAACCAAATGCATTGAATAAATTACTAAGTACACAGGTGATTAGTTCTCACTAAATTAGCAATAAAGTATGGAGGTCTGAAAGGCCAGCCTAGATTCGCAAAAATAAATAAAATAGAGTTGGTTTTGCATTAGTCTCAGGTCTCAACTACCACATTCTTATTCATTGCTACAAAGACAAATAGGAACAAACTGTTTTTCTTGTGATTCAGTAACGAGACAAATTCAGGACATTTTGAAAGGTTAAAAAATATTTTGATATCGTCACTACAAGGCGTTTGATATATATATATATATTTTTCTTGATAAAAGTTTCTTCACTTTCATTCGTAACTTTATATCATATTGATTACATTATGGTTAAGAACATCAATGATAAGAATACAAGTAATAAAAACTACATTCAAATTTTTCTTTGAGAAGAGAGTTGGAATACCGAAAAAAGTTTCAACTACATGAAGAGATCCGATTAAATCGGAAAGAGAACGGTGATTGGAATAAAATCTCACAATTTGATAGATATTCTTCTTAATGACTCTCAAAACAAGAGAGTTTTATGTTCATATTAATCTTGACAACTTCTAAAACCAACGGAATTCTTAGATCTCTTTTGTTGAAAACGAGATTCAATTTTTGCCGGTGTGATTCGAAGAAGCTCTTTGTTAGAGCACTGCTTGGTTGGACCCACCAAGCGTTGGTATGTCAAGGTTGGTTTTCATATTTTAGTATCAAAACTCATAAATCGCTTGATTAGATTACTAGAGTCAACTTCGTTAGGTCAAACTAGAAAGTCTAGAAATGTTGAGACATATTATTTTGAAGTCCTGAAGATTCCGAAGACTTATTGACAACGACGATAACATCATACTTCCACTTGAGGTTAGTAATACATGACTTGACTTGTTTCCACTTCTATATCGTTTGTTTTCAAGTCGTTTCTAAAAATATAACATGCAAAATTATATATGTGAGACTCTAATATAATAGACTTGATCATCATATTGTGCCCAAAGTGTCAAGGAACAATATATCAATAAGTAATAAGCACTTTATATTGGTATATTGATTTACGAAGTATAATGCTTACATTTTGGAACTTCATAATTGCGACATCGACGTAATCTTTGTAACTCGTTACTAGATTGTGTAGTGAACATAGGTTTGATTTCATACCTAGAAAACTAAGTTTAAATACATAAGTTTAAGGAAGTAGACGTATGAATTTTCTTCATAGTCGAAAGGAAATCAAGAGGTTGATGGTCTCGGTTTTTATTGAAGATCTTATGTATGAGCGATCCAAACCTAAATATGGAATCCAGGTAGAACCGATCCTAGCTTATGTTGGGAGTCAAGGTAGAACAAACCCATATTGGAATCCAAGATAGAACTGACCAGTCCCGATAGGCAAAATAGATTTCTATAAGTCACGTACACTTTAGGGTTTGTGTGATTTGGAAATTGGGTTTGCAAAAAAGGAAAGTTCAAGATGTCGACATAGTGAGTAATTTGAACATGTGCTGAAATCTTATATCTTAATTGTTCAAAGATATTCCTTGATACTTAAGGTGAGATCCCAAACTGAAATTAGTAGAGAATCTTTTTGAGTTTTTTGAAATTATTATGTTTTGTTTTACCAGCAATCAAACATATCTCTGGAAATATATATTAGTTAATTGTTATCTAATATTGAGTTATCCATCGAAATTTGGGTCGTACAGTTGAATATTGGTCGGATTTCATAAAACTGAATATAGGTGCTTTATTGCATATCTTTTGAATATCTTCGGTTATGGAAATTCCTTGGTGTCCAAACCACCCTGATCTATCAAGAGTGAAGTTTGTTCTTCTTACAAACTTATCCTTAGCCATGAAAACTTCATCTTTGATGTTTGTAGCCAACTATCTCGGAGAGAAAAGTAATCTAATTAGGCGAAACATCTTACGTCGCTAGTTTAAAGACTTTTTTGGGATTAAGAAGCGTCTACTAGTACCGTTGATGAGAAACTAGAATCGTATTATTATTTTATTTTTCATTTATTGGTTTGATAAGACTAACGGTTGTTAACTCTTGACTTCATCGAGTTTGTTTATTCTTGAGAACCTTCTCTTATGATATAAAGTTACTCAAACTAGATCAAGATCTTAACGTGACTTGTGAGCATCCATTGTTAACAAGCTCCGTTCTGTGCGTGACCGATCATAAGTCGGGAATAAAGTTTGTTATTGTGCAGGTACAGAAGACTATTGAAGACAAGAAGATTTTTCTTATTGGTTTTGTATCTTCGTGATTTTCTTCGTACACAAACTTGATCATATGGGATCCTAATAAATCTGGTTTATCCTTTGATAAAATGATTATTTACTAGTCATATTTAGATCGACAAGCTATCATTTGATGGTACTCTTCAGTATTCGAGTATGGTAGTTTTTTTTGACTTGATCTGGTTAACTTGTTTGATCCAGGTCTTGAAAGATCTAAAACCCGACAAAGGAGGTTTAATTCATTTTAAACAAGAAAATATTTTGTCGCACTCAACATTAATATATCTAATTTACTTTTTGATATAGAAGAGTGGTTACCAAACAGATTAGTCATTTACTTTTTGGAAGACGATCCAAAGGGTTGAGTGCTTAATGTCTTCAGAGAGACTGAATCAACTTAAGATAGTTGATTATATCTCTTACAATTTGCATGCATTAGCCAAATTGGTTGTAGGCGAAGGGATACTGAGGAAACTAGGTAACTAGGGGTAGTTTACTTGGTCTCAACTATACGAAGTTGGTAGTGTCTTTGTATAACGGATTAATTTTTAATTAGAGTATTCAAAACTGATCTAGATCCTAGAGTTTTTATACATATTTGGTTTCCTCGTTAACAAAATCTTATTGTGTTTTTACTTTTACTTTATGCAATTATAATTATTGGTTTAGTTATAATTAAAATTAAATACACTGTACGTTAATCCAAAGAACTTGATATTGATCATATAGTATATTGGTCTTGTATCGTAACTATTATCAGATGACTACCTTGGTGTTGTATTGTTTCTACTTTTTTCATAGATGATCACTCAGGTATCGTACTTATAGGTTAATATCAAAAATATTATGACGTATATGGTAACCTCGTCATTTTAATTGGTATCAAAGAAGCCAAACACGAAACTATCTTATAAACTGTGTTTCTTGCGATCCAACCTCTAAGACTGGAATACAAAACGGTTAAGGAAGAAGCCAATGATTTAGTTAAAGTGTCACAAGGTTTTTATATGTCTGAATATCAATATTCTGTAGAACACGTGTCACGGTTTTAGTGGCTGCATACAATATAACTGCATAGCCCCCGCAATATGCAGGAGTATGAGGAGCAGTGATAAGTGCTTAATTTACATGATTTTAGTGTCCATTACATACTTGTTTTATCTATATTTCTTTCATTCTATGTTGTATTACTCTTGTTTTCTCTCTTATTTGTTTATTTAGGTGAAACATCCAAAAAGAATGGAAATTGCACAAAAGTGCTTAGGAATAGAGTTCACCAATGAATACCAAGAGAAATATGTTCAAATCCAAACTTTTTCACCTCTATCTTGAATATAATTCAATTATAAAAAGAACTCAAAAAGAATGAGGTCATTTCGATATCGGAAGAAAAAGTTATGGGCAAAACAAGATTGGAAGATTTGGAGTTACAGAGAAAGTTTCGGCTGATAACTCCATCAGCTCAAGTCAGCCGAACATGCAACATAAAAATCAAGTTTTCATAATAGTTTAAGTATAAATATTCGGCTATAAGAGGATCCTATGACTTAAGCCAAACCTACAAATGAGTTTTGAACAAAGTATAAGTGAGTCGAATTTTGGATCAAGTTTTGGACGAAAATACAAGAAGTTACAGGAGATCGTTCGGCCGTAAAAGTGATCCACCACTTTTGAGCCAAACCTGACACTCATCTGGAGCAAAAATAACTTGTCATGTTTGGCCAAAGAAGTTCATACATGTTTGAGCCGAACCTGACAACTTCCTGGGACACTTTTGACGCGTTTTTGACCCTGTTTTCGATATACACTGGCCCAGAAGGATTTTGAAGACCTAATTTCGTAAGCACTATAGAAGGAAACCTCCCAAACATTAAGAAGACATCTTTTGACATTACTTTGCATATCTTGGAGATAAAGAACAACAATGAAGCTTTTTTTTTCTTCTAAATCATGTAATTTTATTACTCAAGAAAAAACTCAATGTCAAAATTTTTGTAATGTTGGCATGCCAAGACTAGCTTAAATGAAAGCAAAAAAAAAAAAAAAAAAATTTTTTTTTATAGAATATAGCACTACAATTATATTTCAAGAAAATCTAAAGTAGCGAGAATTTTCCTGCTCCATTATTCCCAAAAAATCAGGCTTGCCTTCATATATTATTACTTCACGTCTTCTAAGGTTGGTCCCTTTCTTAGCTAACTGATTTGTTGAGAAATTGACTTCCCTGTAGGAATGTCTGAATGTTATGCTTCTCATAAGACTAGTTATTTTGTTCCACATGTTTATGACAATCCAAGGAATTCTGCCACTAGTAAATGCATGTATGACTGCTTTAGAATCCAAACTGAAGCACACATCCATAAGTTTTTTACTTACTTTCCACTCACCTGCAGTTATCAGTGCCATAACTTCTGCGATATAATTTGTGGTAGTTCCCAAATCCCCACTTACTGCACCCAAACATAGACCATCACTGTTTCTTCCAATAAATCAAATACATGTAGCTCCTGGGTTACCTTTGGAAGCATCATCACAACATATTAGAGTTTGGATGATCTGAGGCAGTATGAAAAATACTTCTTTCACTGTAGAATATTTACTTTTGATCCCCTTAATTCCAAAGCTTACTATGATGTTAAGATCATACATACAGTTCTTCATGACTCTATTAACTCTGATTCCACATTCCTTTGTGAAACTTAAGATTTTGTGTTTGAACTTCTCAGCATTAGGATCAATGTTCTCATACATTTTCAAATTTCTAGTCATCCACAACTCCACCATTACAGAGAATGCACTTATATACCATATCTATCTAATGGCAGATAGGGTTTTGAAGCATTTTTATCAATCATAATGATTTCTTCTCTAGTTTATCAATTGTATAACATAGATTCTACTACATCCATGAGTAGCTAAACCCATACTTGATTGAGGATGAATTCTAAGTACTACATATGATTTGATTTAGTATATGAATCTATTTTGATTTCTTCATATGATTATCGTTTGTGTTTATTATTAAGAATGAATATGATTGATTGATAGATTGTTTAGGTGGCCAACTGAATATATTTGTTAACTCAATCTAATTCTAGTGAGGGTTAAGATATCCATAATTATTTAATAATTCCTTACACAAGTAGAGAACGTGAGACCTTGCGGAGGGATTCCGTAAAGCAATCGCGTGTAAACACAACACTATAAAGTAGACCAAGTGTACTGAGTCTAACTACTAGGATTAAACCTAAATTCACAGACCATAAAGCATTCGACTGAATTACATCTTGTAAGCGTACCTCAAGGTGGTTCAGACGAATAAACTTTGATGACTAAGCGTACCTGTTGTCCATTGGCTTAAGGGATTTTGGAGATAGCTAAGCGTACATGTTATCTTACGGTTGGTGATAATCTATGATTAATGATGAATGGATAACTATACTACTTTGATGAATATTTAGTTATGAAAAAGGATTCCTCGATCATCTCTCTCTACTGCTTACAACTTAATCTTTCGATTGCTTTATTTATTTACTTTGAAATCTAACCCCCCCCCCCCCTTTTTTGTGACCTTTTTGACAATTAAAACTTCATGCTCTTCGTGGGAACGACCTTGACTTCCATTATATAATTTATAATTGAGTGTAAATAAGATCACTAATTTGATTGCACAGACGACACACATCAAATTTTGGCGCCGCTGCCGGGGAGCAGTCGTTAAGTTTAGTTGTTTCTTTTAGTTTTATTTTGTTTTTATATTTTCTTTTAGTTTTTAACTTTGTTTTCTAGATTTTTTTTGTTTCAGGTACTTAATCTCTGGCAACAAAGGATTGGAATTACACGAGGTGCAAAATTAAAACCCGTAAAGGAACGGTACTTCAAGCACGTAAGCATTTGCAACCAGAACCGTCTACAATAGAGATGGTGGACGGCATAAATCCACCCCCACCTCTACCGAGGAGGACGTTGAGAGATTTAACATCACTATGTTTAGACTCTCAACCATTGTGTATTACTCTGACTGATATAGTGGAACTCAAGTCAAATCTTTTCATTGGCTTCCGAAGTTCAAGGGACTACCAGGTGAAGATCCAAATCGACATCTGCAGTAGTTTCAGAATACAATAAGAAGTTTGAGAAAGAGCGATGCCGAAGATGATACGACTTTTCTACAAGATTTTATATTTTTATTTGTGGACAAAGCATAATCATGGTTATATTATCTTCCTTCCGGAAGTATTACTACATGGAATGAAATGAAAAGGCTGTTTTTAGAAAAATATTTCCTTGCGTCCAAAGTTGCATCTATTCGCAAGGAAATCAGTGGCATTGTACAAATTTCTGGAGAATCTTTGTATGACTATTGGGAGAGTTACAAGAGATTGTTGGAAAGTTGTCCACCCCAACAGATACCACCATAACTTATTATCACACACTTCTATGATGGGTTACTACCGCATGAGAGACACTTGATTGATGCGGCTAGCAGTGGTGCACTGGATAATAAAACTATTGAGGAGGCTACCGCATGACCATTGGGAGAATCTTTGTACAAATTTCTGGAGAATATTTGTATGACTATTGGGAGAGGTATAAGAGATTGTTGGAAAGTTATCCACACCATCAGATACCACCACAACTTATTATCACACACTTCTATGAGGGGTTACTACCGCATGAGAGACACTTGATTGATGCGGCTAGCAGTGGTACACTGGATAATAAAACTATCGAGAGGGATACTAGTCTGATTGAAAGCATGGCTGCAAATACACAACAGTTTATACTAGAGATTCATCGACAGTTAGAAGAGTTAGTGAGATGGGAGATTCATCACATATAGAGCAACAAATGGGTAATGTAGAAAAGATAATCCAACGAATAGCTTATGTAGTCATTCCTACATATGAAGAGGATGCCGAGGTGAATGCTATATTTCCTAATCAAAGGCAAAGGTATGATCCATACTCAAATACTTATAATCCTGGTTGGAAAGATGACCCAAATTTCAGTTATGCGAACAGGCAAGCTGGAGCTCCTAATCCATATGCGAGACAAGGTGGTTTTCAACAACAAATCCAACCACAACAAAAACCTCCAACTGAAGAATCTAAGATTGACATGCTTATCTCCATGTTTCAACAAAGTCAACAGAAATCCTATCAAAATCAGTTAAAGACTGTTAACGCTATTAGATATTTACAAACTCAGATAGGGCAAATGATGACAGATATGAATCAAATGAAAGCAGAAGCTTCGACAAAGTTTCCATCACAACCTTTTGTGAATCCGAGAGAGCACATTAATGCAGTAACTCTAAGAAGTGGGAAAAAAATTGAAGAGCCACAACAACAAGAATAGGTTAGTGACGACATCGAAAAGGAAGTAGAGGTGGAAACTGTACCAAAGGAAAAGGCAATTTCAACCGGCTAACCTAAGGAAACGGTTCTTACTTTTACCACACCACCTCATGTACCTAGTCATTTTGCCAAGTCAAAGAATCAAGCTCTAGATAAGGAAATCATGGATATTTTTAGCAAGATACAAATTAACATTCCATTTATTGAGGCCATCAAAATAGTACCCAGGTATGCTAAGGTTTTGAAGGATTTGTGAACAAGGAAGGATAAGTTGATTGCCAACGAGATCACTAAAGTGGGAGAAAGTGCTTCAGTAATGTTACTGAAGAAGATGCCTGCAAAGTGTGAAGATCCCGGGGGTTTTACAGTGCCAATTACTATTGGTAACCGATGATTTGAGCGTGCTTTTCTTGATTTGGGAGCATCCATAAGTGTTATGTCAGCCGATATTTATGATTCTTTGAATCTTGGACCTTTAATAGATACAAGGATTACTATTCAATTAGCAAATAAGCCTAATATATATCCTAAGGGAGTCATGGAGGACTGTTAGTTCAAGTGAATCAGTTAATCTTTCCGGTGAATTTTTACATTGCGGATATGCAAAATGGAGATAATTGTTCATCTACTTCGTTACTTCTTGGGAGACCATTTATGAAAAAAGAAAAGACGAAGATCGATGTGGACAATGGTACACTTACTACGGAATTTTCATAAGGATATCATTAGTGATGTGCACTCCGCTTTCTCTTGATGTTATTGATTCGTTAGCACAACAAATGTTTGATTTGAGCAATGAAGATGAACTTGGAGTTGTGTTGTGAAATAACATTGATTTGGATGTTCATGGATAGCCGAATCTGGACGTCGACTTATTCAAAGAGATAGTGGATATGTGTGGTGCTTTAACAGCATTACAAGAAGCTAAAACGGGTAATATCTCTTATATTTCTTTACCCGTAACTAATGGGGTTCCTTTACCTTCTATTGTGCAGGCACCTAAGATATAATTGAAGCCTCTTCTTGATCACTTAAAGTATGCTTACTTGGGTGATAAAGAGGAGCTTCTGGTGATCATTGCAAAGAACCTCACCGCCATACAAGAAGAACGTCTACTTTGGGCTTTGAAAGAGCAAAAAATGGCCATTGGTTGGACAATTGATGACATCAAAGGCATTAGTCCATCAATGTGCATGCATAGAATCCTTATGGAAGATTATAGCAAGCTGATACGTGATGTTCAGCATAATCTTAATCCCCTAATGATGGAGGTCGTAAAGAAAGAGATCCTCAAATTACTAAGTGTAGGGGTAATTTACCCAATTTATGACAGCAAATGGGTTAGTCTGGTACAAGTGGTTCCTAAGAAATTGGGTGTCATTATTGTTATAAATCAATATGATGAACTTGTTCCTACAAGAGTTCAAACATGATGGAGAGTGTGCATAGACTACCAAAATCTTAATGTCGCAACTAGATAGGATCACTTTCCTTTGCCTTTCATTGATCAAATGCTCGAGAGATTAGCGGGACATTCAGATTACTAATTTTTGGATGGTTATTCGGGGTACAATTAGATTGTTATTTCATCGGAGGATCAAGAGAAGACTACTTTTACTTGTCATTTTGGTACGTTTGCGTATAGACGGATGCCGTTTGGTTTTTGCAATGCGCTTGCCACCTTTCAGAGATGTATGGTTAGTATATTTTCTGACTATGTGAAACACATCATTGATGTATTTATGGATGATTTTAGTATTTATGGAAATTCATTTGATATTTGTTTACAAAATCTTAAACTTGTGCTAAAAAGATGCATAGACACTAATCTTGTTTCAAATTGGGAGAAATGCCACTTTATGGTAAACCATGATATCGTGTTGGGTCACATCGTGTCCTCTCGAGGGCTAGAAGTTGACAAAGCAAAGATAGACCTAATAAGGAACTTAAAATACCCCACTTCAATTAGGGAGATTCGCTCGTTTCTTGGTCATGCAGGTTTTTACAGGCGGTTTATCAAAGATTTCTCCAAAATCTCAATGCCGATGTGCAAATTGTTGCAAAAACAGGTTACCTTTGACTTCAACAAGGAGTGCAAAGAATTTTTTAACAAATTGAAAGAATTGTTGACAACTACGCCGATCATTAAGTCACTGGATTGGAGTTTTCCTTTTGAATTGATGTGTGATGCAAGTGACTACGCGGTTGGAGCTGTTTTGGGTCAAAGAGTGGACAAGCTATCCCATGTGATCTATTATGCATCTAGGACCTTAAACGATGCTCAAATCAATTATTCTACCACCGAGAAAGAGTTTTTGCCTATAATATTTGCGCTAGAAAAATTTAGATCATATTTGGTGGGTGCAAAAGTAGTTGTATATTCCGATCATGCAGCACTTAGGTACCTACTTAAGAAGAAGGAAGCTAAGCCAAGACTTAAACGGTGGATATTGTTGTTGCAAGAATTTGATTATGAAATCAAGGATAAGAGAGGTGCTGAGAATACTGTTGCGGATCATCTTAGTAGACTTGTTGTTTCCGAAGAAGAACTTCCGTTACACGATCATTTTTTCGGACGAACAACTTTTCTCAATTGAAGATTCAACACCTTGGTACGCTGATATAGTGAACTACTTAGTTACAAGGCAAGTACTTAGTACAATGTCTAATTTTTAAAAGCTTAAGATTAAGAAGATATCCAAGAAGTATGTGTGGGATGAGCCCTACTTGTGGAAATATGGTTCCGACCAAATTATCCGTAGGTGCGTACCTAACTCTGAATTTCAATCCATCCTTACTTTTTTCCATACCTATGCATGTGGTGGTCACTATGGTTCTAAACGTACCGCTCTCAAAGTCCTTGAGAGTGGATTTTATTGGCCTACCTTATTTGAGGATGCATATATCTTTTGTAAATCTTGTGATAGATGTCAATGAACAAGAAATCTAGGTACTCGAAATCAAATGCCACTCACACCGATTCTTGCTGTAGAAATTTTCAATCTATGGGGAATTGATTTTATGGGCCCTTTGGTCAATTCCAATGGAAGATTTTATATACTACTTGCCTTGGATTATGTTTCGAAATGGGTGGAAGATAAAGCCACCCCTATTAATGATTCTCAAGTTGTTTGTGATTTTGTGAAGGAATATATTTTCTATAGACATGGTACACCAAGAGTGGTTATAAGTGATGGAAGTTCGCACTTCAAGAAATCCTTCCATGCTCTTCTTAAGAAGTACAACATAACTCACAAGGTCGATACGCCGTATCACCCACAAACTAGTGGGAAAGATGAAATTTCAAATCATGAGATCAAATCTATCTTGGAGAAAACCGTTAACAACACTAAAAGATTGAAGTTTTAGACTCAACGATGCACTTTGGGCGTATAGAACGGCGTACAAAATACCAATTGGTATGTCTCCATATCGGTTGGTTTATGGCAAAGCTTGTCATCTTCCGGTTGAACTTGATCACAAAGCTTATTGGGCGATAAAGATGTGCAACATGGATTATGATAATGCGGGGAAATATATAAAGTTACAACTCAATGAACTAGAGGAGATACGTAATGATGCTTACGAGAGTTCTCGTATTTACATGGAAAGGAAGAAGTTTTTCCATGACAAGATGATTTCTCGGAAAAGTTTTGTTGTGGGACAAAAAGTTCTTTTATTCGATACTCGGCTTCGATTATTTCCTGGTAAGCTACTATCCATATGGTTTGGACCATATGTTGTTACTAATGTTTTTCCTTATGGTGTAGTTGAGATTAATAGCATAAAAACTGGAATAATTTCAAAAGTCAACGGCCATAGATTGAAGCCTTATTACGAAAACTTCTCTATGGAGGAGTTAGGGATAGAATGATGATGTGATTGGAATTATGGATTTACTCCCTCTGGAGGAGTAATTTGGAGAATGCCAAGTCATGTTGAGGACGTAAAACTAAGCGTTAAATGGGAGGAAACCCATCGGTTTTGTATATCTATCTTTTGTTTTTTATTTTTCTTAGCTTTTCATATCATATTTGATTTCCCACTTTGATATTACTTAGGATGAGCCAATTACATTAAGGAAAATGTAAAGTTTAAGTGTGGGGGAGTATTTTGCATATATAGTTTTTAGTCTTTTTGAGTTTTCAAAAAAATTCATAAAACCTTCAACTTTTAGAGATTTTAGAGTCACTAGTGTTAGAGTATTTCTCGGTCGAACTCGCATGCGTTGCTATATCAAGCATGTTTGTCAATGTTAGTGATCAAAACTATAAAGTCTTGATTTCTAGTCTACTATAGCTAAGGTCTCGGATTAGGATAGAAAGTGTAGTTGAGCTCAAGAACTCCATGGCGATCATCATACAAGACAAAGGACTACTCAAGGAACCAGTGGATCTTCATCAACTAAAAGGTATGTAGAGACGTGAACTTATCTATCACTCAAAATTTTATCTACTCTATCTCCTATCTTGATACAAAGTCGTATTACTATATAGAATAAGATTATACACATATGATATTTCGAGCTGAGTATATCTTTCTTATCTATTTCTCGAAATATGTGTTGGTAAAGCTTTCGCTTTAGCCAAGTTCATCTTTACCTAGTGACGAAAGTCATGTTATGTTTCAATTATTTTGGAAATCGCACTGACGAGAAATAGTTTATGAATAACAACTATATAACGTCCTCTGAGAATGTTTCAAAAATTAAAATGAGATGTTAGACTATATAACCATTGGAGGATATAAGCATTGTTGTGGTAACACATATATGTATGAGTCCTTATTGCTTGAACCGAAGTTTACGAACTTTGTTGATCAAGTGAAACCGGAATAGTGCGCGGGCCTAGTCCGCGAACTGGCATAGTTCTCGAACCCGAGAATTTCTGCTGGAGTTTGTGAACTCCGTACGGGAACTTAAGTCCGCGAACTTGAGTAGGTTATATCTAAAAACGATGTTTCTGAACTTATCATAATAAACTAAGGAATGCTATTGCAACCGTGGCTTTATAGTTCATGAATCGATTCGAGTGAATCACATCGTTTTTGCTTCGATTGTGTCTTGTGTAGTACATAAAGATCTAAGAAATTGAACAACTCTCTAACTAGTTCATTTGAGTCATTTGGACTAGTTATGGTGAAAAAGAATATGGTTGATATGAAAGTTATCATTTGGCTAACCATTTGGTTAACTAGTGTTAAACCAACTAATGTACAAGTTTGGGTATGGTTACACGAACCTAAAATCGTCTAGTACATGTCTGTGTGACAAGCTAAGTTTTTGATCTAACGGTTGATAAATATTAGCTTGAATTTAATCATGTTTTCATCTAACGGTGAATATTGAATGCTTTGTTACTAAGCTAACATTGATTGCAAACCCTGATTTGAGAGACTATATAAGGGAGAACTCTAGAAACTAGGAAACCTAATCCCCACACATTCTGTGTGATACTAGTTGTGCTAAGCTAGAGTTGATTCTCCTTTAACCTTTGGTTTTCTTCTTCTAAAACCAGGTTAAGGGATTGTGAAGCCAGACCGATACTACTTTTCTTGTAGTTGTGTGATCTGATCTTGCTGTTTCTATCGTACGAGTACAATTGTAATAATTGGCTTGATATTTCTATCTCCGATAGGCAAGATATAAAATTAATCACAAACATCTTCGTCTCATTATTTGTGATTCCACAATATCTTTTTTCAATGCGTCGATTAAGACTATTGTGAGGTGATTGATAAAACTGAGCTGTTCTTTGGGAATATAAGTCTGGTTTTATTGATTGGTTCGTGTTGACCTTTATTTATCAAAATAGGGAACAAAACTCATAGGTTTATTCGTGGAAGACGAATTTATCTATATTGTAGACTTTTATGTGTGATACAGATTTGTTTATTAAAGTCTTCGACTTTGGGTCGTAGCAACTCTTGGTTGTAGGTGAGATCAAATAAGGGAATCAAGTGCATAGTATCCTGCTGGGATCAGAGGCGTAGGAGCATAAATGTACCTTGTATCAGTGTGAGATTGGTTGGGGTTCAACTAAAGTCCAGACCGAAGTTAATTTGGAGTAGGCTAGTGTCTGTAGCGGCTTAATACAGTCTATATTTAATCTGGACTAGGTCCCGGGGTTTTTCTGCATTTGCGCTTTCCTTGTTAACAAAATTCTGGTGTCTGTGTTATTTCTTTTCCACATTATATTTTGTTATATAATTGAAATAATACAGGTTTTGCGTTGTTCAATTAATTAGAATATCCTACCTTATTGGTTGTTGATTTAAATTGATTGACACTTGGATATTGGTCTTTGGTACCATCCAAGTTATCTCTCTTTAATTAAGACTCGCATATTGTATTTGCTTGAGTAAATCAAATTGAGAGATAGAGATAATAAACTCCTTGAGATATTTTCTATTGATTGAGTCTGACTGTCTAGTTGATTCTCTATAAAGTAACTCAGAGTTATCCATACAGATTGCTAATATAAATATTGGGTGTGGTTGTTAGACCCCCGCTTTTTCAGTTGGTATCAGAGCAGGCAAACATGTTTAAGACCTCACAAGTCTGTGTTTTTAGCAATATGACTTTATGGACAGAAGTGCTATCTCAATAAATGCACCACCAGATCTAGGTATTCCAGAATTTTCTACCATGACTGATTTAATTAAATCCGTAATAGAAATTTTTTCTAAACCTTCACCAGGTTTAAAATCCCTTGAAGTATTTTCAGGAATTGAAAAGAAACTTGAAAGTCTATCTTCCGATGTTAATTTTTTTCTTCAGAACAAACAAGAATCTCTTGATGGACTAAATCAAGTCACGATGAATAGTAATCATGTCGATATTGATATTGATTTATTAATCAGTAAGAGCAGGGATCCTCTTATGTATTCTTGTAGTTGTAATAAACTAGACAAGTTACATGAAGAGTTTAAATCTCATTCAAGTAAGAAATCAACCTCAAGGCATGAGCACTTTCATGAAATAATTACTGATAACTCTTATCATGATAGTAATGTTGTCATCACTCTTAAAGAATACATGATGTTGTCTACCTTCAAAATAGTTTCCATGTGCAATACAAAGTATTATCCACATGAAAGATGTAAAAAGAGAAATCAGAAATTCAATAAGTATTTGGTTCTGATGATACTCTTTGATAGTCTTATATAAATTATAGTCTGGAGTGATCTCATCTTTTCGAGATGTAAGAGCTGTTGGAAAGAAGATCTCTCTTGGTGTCACTCTGTGCAAAATTGATTTTTTTTGGTATCCACAAAAATTACTCAATTACAAATTAATGTTGAGCTAGTGCTCCATATTTATAACAAACAAGTCCTTGTCATGCACATGAGTGGTTCATATATGTTGAACCAGAACCGTCTCACGTCTGAATCCTGTTGTCAAACGTGTCAAACGGTTTACTCATCACTTAAAAAGAGAAAAATCATCTCTTTGGTTCTTTCACCCATTTTCTTTGTTTCCAAGTTCGCAGACGCAAGAAGAAGCCGATCAGTTCTCATACCATCTTTATCTTAATGATCAACCAAATCAATGTTTGTTTATTCTCTTAGTTCCAGAATTAGCACGTGAACATTGGGTCAAGACTCTTTCGGTTATTTGAAGTTCGATTACCGGTTTTCCATTAATCAGTTCGTGATCCAAGTAAGTGCTTCCTTCTCTCTATTGCTCTTATTGACGAAAAATGGATCCTAGGAAAAATGACGTAGTGAAGGTTCAAGTTCTCAATCAAATCAGAACCTAGGAAGTGATGATGAGTGTGAAGATGATGAAATTGGTTTAGATGTTTTACAACCTTATTATGACCCTGCTCTTCAAATTAGTTTCACTAGTCTTCTTGCTAGGAATAAATATGTCAAGTTCTCTAAAGGGAAGTTTGTTGTAAAAAGGGTTTATGATCGAATTGTTAACGAACCTGAATTTTATCAGTTTATGAACCAGCATGAGTGGGGTTATGTTCATGATGGTCTTGGGTCTTTATATCCTGAAATGACCTGCCAATTTTATGTTAATCTGCATGTTGCTAATAAAACCAATTGTTGCTTCAAGACAATGGTTGGAGGAATAACATTTGAAGTAAATCATGAAGTGATTGCATATTTGATGAACTTATCACTGGATCGCTCATTTTCAATTCCTCAACCTAAGAATCTCATACCAACTCGGGTTCAGTTATCTGAATTGCTCCTAAATAGAAGCGAATCATAGTCAGGAGGCAAGTTACATGTTGACAACATCATCTTTTATCTGAAGGTCTTCAGCAAGTTGGCAGTTGCAAACCTGATTCCAAGTACTCTTGATAAGAATCTCTAGAGTAGAACCTTAGCAGAAATGGTTTGTTACCTTATCTCAAGTGAAGAGATTGATTTCTGTGGACTAATTATTCGTCAGATGATTCATATGGTTTCACAGAAAAAGAATCTTAGGTTCACATGTCTTATCAGTAGAATCTGCAGTCAATTTCAGATTAAATCAATTGGCACTTGCACTGGTTATGCTTCTCCTCTATCTCAGACTTACATAAACAAGATGAAGAATCCAGCCTCCTCTGAAGATAATCTTCTTAACGAAAGAATTGAGTGTCTTCAGGAACAACTAAGATACGTGTTAGGAATCCATCTTGAATTAACTGAACATGTGTGTAAGATTGCTGAGAAATATAATCGCAATCAAGCTTAGTTCTTTCATTATCTGTTAAACTTCTTATGATGAACTTCTATGGTTATGTTATTATAACTTATATGTTTGTCTTTCAATTAAAATTGCTATATATGATAGTTCCTTGAGAAGTACATATATATTTTGTCAAAAGTAAAGTCGTTCGTGAATTGATATGCAAATATTGATAAAAGAATGAATAGACTTTTGGAAAAACATAAAAGTTAAGCCTATATTGTCAATTATTGATGTAAGATAGGTTAAAATCTTTTGTGATTCAAGGATTATGTCTATTGTGTGTCATTGTGCAAATGGTAATGGAAACATAGAATGAATCCTTGTGTATTCCGAAGTAATTGATCTTCCCTGATCCATTTTTTGTGTATTACTGTGAGACTCCGTATTGTGTCTTATGTTGATCACTATACAACCAAGTTGATTATTTATGTTATTATCTTAGTTGTGTTCCGTAAGGTACTTTACGTCGAGTATATTGAACTAAATCAATCATATTGTGTGATTATTTAGTTATGACTCCGTAAGTTTTTCTCATGTTTGAGCATGATTGACTGGGTTGGTTGTTTTTATGATTAACTTAGTCATCGCTCCATAGATTTTCTTATGTGAGTATAAAATATTGAATTGATTACTTTTGTGATTAGTTTAATTATGTATTCCGGTTGGATTATTTATGAGTTCTCTTGTGAATAATCTAATCGAGTTATTAAGTCTCCATAAGTTTACTTGTGTTGAGCATATTTAGTCATATTAATCTTGGTTCGCTTTGGTTAATATTTGGATTCCAAATTCATACTTGTATGTAATTTGTTGAGTCTAAAAGAAATCCTTATTTTCTTTTGAAATTAAGGTCGCTCTTGTTGTTCCCTTGGGAATGACATTATATGGGGGAGAGTTCTTTTGAACTTGTGCTTAATTGCCAAATCTTTGTGGGGAGTGCGGATGTGGAATATTATAGGGGTTATCTTGTATCTTTATAAACTCCTTGATGAATGAATTTAGCCAAGGATTTATGATTACATCTAAACAAGATGATATACATTTATCTTTGGTCATGAAATGTCTCTTAAGGAAATTTCATTAGGATCCCGTTCTTGTACCTTCGCCAATTTTATTAACAAAAAGGGGGAGAATTAATATGTAGTTCATACTACAAATACATATGGTTTTCAGATCATTATGTAAGGGGGAGTGGTTTCCATGTGAGATGGAGTATTGACTAAGGGGGAGTGAAGTATCACCATAGTATTGTTGTTAACGTTGTGAAGAAATTGGACTTTGACGCTGTGTAATAATATTATGAAACTGTATAACAATGATTGAGAACCACTGCTTTTCTCATTGTTATAGCTATGGATTTTCAACAACGATGATACTAAACTTACAACCTTTGGGATCATTGGACTACTTGGAAGTGACGAAGATTTCGAGTAATGTTGAAGATTAGACATGTGGAATATGAGCTATAAAGTTTATTTATATATTTTTTGTATTCCATATATATTAATAGTTTTGTCACTAAAATTGAGAAAGGGGGAGATTGTTAGAGCATTGCTCGATCGAACTCGCATGCGTTGCTATATCAAGCATGTTTGTCAATGTTAGTGATCAAAATTATACAGTCTTGATTTCTAGTCTACTATATCTAAGGTCTCGGACTAGGATAGAAAGTGTATTTGAGCTCAAGAACTCCATGGCGATCATCATATAAGATGAAGGACTACTCAAGGAACCAGTGGATCTTCATCGACTAAAATGTGTGTGGAGACTTGAACTTATCTATCATTCAAAAGTCTATCTACTCTATCTCCTATCTTGAGACAAAAGTCGTTTTACTATATAGACTAAGATTGTACACATATGATATTTCGAGCTGAGTATATCTCGCTTATCTATTTCTCGAAATATGTGTTGGTAAAGCTTTCACTTTAGCCAAGTTCATCTTTACCTAGTGAAGAAAGTCATGTTATGTTTCAATCATTTTGGAAATCGCTCTGACGAGAAATAGTTTGTGAATAACAACTATATAACGTCCTATGAGAATGTTACAATGATTGATAAGAGAGTTTAGACTATATAACTATTAGAGGATATAAGCATTGTCGTGGTAACACATATATGTATAAGTCCTTATTGGTTGAATCGAAGTTTGCGAACTTTGTTGATTAAGTGAAACCGGAGTGGTGTGTGAGCTCAGTCCGCGAACTCAGCATACAAGCTCAGTCCGCAAACTGGTGTAGTTCTCGAACCCGATAATTTCTGCTGGATTTTGTGAACTCCGTCCGGGAAATGAAGTCCGCGAACTTGAGTAGGTTATATCTAAAAACGATGTTTGTGAACTCATCATAATAAACTAAGGAATGCTATTGCAAACCATGGATTTATAGTTCATGAATCGATTCAAGTGAATCACATCATTTTTGCTTCGATTGTGTCTTGTATGGTACATAAAGATCTAAGCAATTGAACAACTCTCTAACTAGTTCATTTGAGTCATTTGGACTAGTTATGGTGAAGAAGAATATGGTTGATATGAAAGTTATCATTTGGCTAACCATTTGGTTAACTAGTGTTGAACCAACTAATGTACAAGTTTGGGTATGGTTACACGAACCAAAAATTGTCTAGTACATGTGTGTATGACAAGCTCAGTTTTCGATCTAACGATTGATAAATATTAGCTTCAATCTAATCAGGTTTTCATCTAACGGTGAATATTGAACGCTTTGTTACTAAGCTAACATTGATTGCAAACCATGATTTGAGAGACTATATAAGGGAGAACTCTAGCAACTGGGAAACCTAATACCCACACATTCTGTGTGATACTAGTTGTGCTAAGCTAGAGTCGATTCTCCTATAACCTTTGGTTTTCTTCTTCTAAAACCATGTTAACGACTTAAAGACTTCATTGGGATTGTGAAGCCATACCGATACTACATTTCTTGTAGTTGTGTGATATGATCTTGTTGTTTCTATCGTATGATTACAATTTTAATAATTGGCTTGAGATTTCTATCTTTGATATGTAAGATATAAAAGTAGTCACAAACATCTCTGTCTCATCGTTTGTGATTCCACTATATCTTTTTTCGCTGTGTCGATTAAGACTATTGTGAGGTGATTGATAAAACTGAGCCGTTCTTCGGGAATATAATTTTGGTTTTATTGATTGGTTCCTGTTCACCTTATATATCAAAAGACAGAACAAAACTCATAGGTTTATTCGTGGGAGACAAATTTATCTATCTTGTAGACTTTTCTTTGTGATACAAATTTGTTTATTAAAGTCTACGACTTTGGATCGTAGCAACTCTTGGTTGTGGGTGAGATCAACTAAGGGAATCAAGTGCACAATATCCTATTGGGATTAGAGGCATAGGAGCATAACTGTACCTTGGATCAGTGTGAGATTGGTTGGGGTTCAACTATAGTCCAAACTGAAGTTAATTTGGAGTAGGCTAGTGTTTGTAGCGGCTTAATATAGTGTATGTTTAATCTGGACTAGGTCCCGGGGTTTTTCTGCATTTGCGGTTTCCTCTTTAACAAAATTCTGGTGTCTGTGTTATTTCTTTTCCGCATTATATTTTGTTATATAATTGAAATAATATAGGTTGTGCGTTGTTCAATCAATTAGAATATCTGACCTTATTGGTTGTTGATTTAAATTGATTGACACTTGGATATTAGTCTCTGGTACCATCCAAGTTATCTCTCTTTGATTAAGACTCGCAGATTGTATTTGCTTGAGTAAATCAAATTGAGAGATAGAGATAATAAACTACTTGAGATATTTTCTATTGATTGAGTCGGACTGTATTTTAGAGCACTGCTCGGTCAAACTCGCATGCGTTGCTATCTCAAGCATGTTTTTCAATCTTAGTGATCAAAACTATATAGTCTTGATTTATAGTATACTAAAACTAAGTTCTCGGACTAGGATAAAAAGTGTATATGTGCTCAAGAGCTCCATGGCGATCATCATACAAGACGAAGGACTCCTCAAGGAACAAGTGGATCTTCATCGAATAAAAGGTTTGTGGAGACTTGAACTTATCTATCACTCAAAAGTCTATCTAATCTATCTCCTATCTTGAGAAAAAAGTCGTTTTACTATATAGACTAAGAATATGCACATTTGACATTTCGAGCTGAGTATATCTCGCTTATCTATTTCTCGAAATGGGTGTTGGTAAAGCTTTCGCTTTAGCCAAGTTCATCTTTGCCTAGTGACGAAAGTCATGTTATGTTTCAATCACTTTGGAAATTGCTCTGACGAAAACTAGTTTGTGAATAACAACTATATGACGTCCTCTGAGAATGTTTCAATGATTTAAATGAGAGTTTAGACTATATAACCTTTGTGGGATATAAACATTGTTGTGGCAACACATATATGTACAAGTCCTTAATACTTTAACCGAAGTTTGCGAACATTGTTGATCAAATGGAATTGGAACGTGAGCAGCAACTCAGTACGCGAACCCAGTCCGCGAACTGGAGTAAGTTATCGTACCCGAGAATATCTGCTGAAGTTGAAGCTCAGGTGCAGTTCACGAACTGACAGAAGTTCTCATCCCAAGAAATTCTGCTGGAGTTTATTAACTTCGACCGGCTAGCTTGAGTCCACGAACTCAAGAGGTTATGTCTGAAAACGTTGTTCGTGAACTTATTCTAAATTACTAAGGAATGCTTTTGCAAACCGTGGCTTTATAGTTCATGATTAATGATTCGAATGAATCACATCGTTTTTGATTCAATTGTGTCTCTTGTATTACTTGAGATCTCATAGCAATTGAACAACTTTCTAACTAGTTCATTTGAGTCATTTGGACTAGTTATGGTGAAGAAGAATATGGTTGATATGAAAGTTTTCATTTGACTAACCATTTGGTTGACTAATATTGAACCAACCATTGTACACGTTTGGGTACGGTTACACAAACCAAAAACATCAAGTACATGTGTGTATGGCAAGCTAAGTTTTCGATCTAACGGTTGAGAGTTATTAGCTTGTATCTAATCAGGTTTTCATCTAACGGTGAATATGGAATGCTTTGTTAGCAAGCTAACATTGATTCCAAACCCTGATTTGAAAGACTATATAAGGAGAACTCTAGCTATTGGAAAAACTAATGCCCACACACTTTTCTTGTGTGATACTAGTTTTCTCTAAGCTAGAGTCGATCTCCATTAACCCTTGAGTTTTCTCTCTAAATTTGGGTTAACGACTTAAAGACTTTATTGGGATTGTGAAGCCAGAACGATACTACTTTTCTTGTAGTTGTGTGATCTGATCTTGCTCTTTCTATCGTACGAGTACAATTGTAATAATTGGCTTGAGATTTCTATCTCCGATAGGCAAGATAAAAGTAGTCACAAACATCTTCGTCTCAATGTTTGTGATTCCTCAATAATCTTCTTCGTTGCGTCGATTAAGTTTATTGTGAGGTGATTGATCAAACTGAGATGTTCTTCGGGAATATAAGTCTGGTTTTTTCGATTGGTTCTTGTTCACCTTTGTAGTACCAGGATATCGCTACGATACTATTCCTGCGATATTAACAACGTTTCTGCGAGCGTTACTGACGATTCTTCAACAACGCTTCACGAGCGTTACAGAACAATTAAAAGAAACTGACGATGGAAGAAGTAAAAGAAGAATGTGTTGATCCTGCGATGGCCATCACTCTTGCGATATGGAATATTGTAACGATCGCGATAAGATTGCAAAGTAGATCCGAATTAAGGGGAAATCTTAGCTGTCTTCCACTATATGTTTTCCTATATAAAGAGCACGATAGATCCAGAAAAGGATGATGCATTTTTGAGAGCTGAGAAAATTTTGAGGAGAGATAAACTCCAGAAAGAAAGTTGTAATTCTGAGTTTTAATATCTCTTGTAAATCTTCCTGAAAGTGAATTAATAAAAGTGTTATTGTTTACTCACAATTATGACTTAGTTTTCATAGATTCTTGACAAGGGTGTAGTGTAGGAAATCCTGCAACTACATTTTGGCGCCCATAAACAGGGAGAATCAGTCTAAGAAATCTCAAATTGCAACTTGAAGATTTGAAAAAATTGTTAGAATTGGAGAAATGGCTAGAAGGAGAAGAAATACATCAGAACCACCAACAACTGTGAGGAGGAGCAAAAGACTTGCAGGTGAAGGAACATGTGAATTAGAAGAATCTTTAAGAATAAGATCAGGAAGAAATAGAACAAGAAATGAAGTAGAAAATTCAAATCAACAGCCGAATCAACAAGCACAATCGCAAAATAGGGATGTGGATTATGATAGAGTGAGTGTACACACTTGGAGGTCAAATTCAATGGAAGAAATAGAAAATCAACAATTAAGAAATGGAGAAGAAGGAGAAAGAAATCAAAGAATGGCTGGAGAATTAGTTCACGTGGGACGTGAAAATGGGATAGTAGATGATCTGAGGCAAAGAACACAGGAAGAAAGGAGATTAGAGGCGGAGGAACGTGCGAATCTAACAAGACAAAATCATGAACTAAGAATGGAGAATTTGAGGTTACAAAGAAGGAGGTCAAGAAGTACTGTAAGATCAAATTCAAGATCATTCAGGGAAGAACCAAGGCGAAATTCCCTAATGAGAAATGTTAGAAAAGAAGTGAAAAATTTAAATGAAGAGCAACGTCATAGAGAAGAAGAGATAATTGGCGATCGTTATAATCTGTGTGGCAATAGAAATCAAGAGGGAAGAAGCAACCAAATTTAAGAAAAAAATTCAGAGGAAGGTAGGAGGATATTGCATGGGCGAGAAAATCAAAGGAATCAAAGAATAATTGAAGAAGAAATTGAAAGATACTATATTGAACAAGCGCGCCTGGCTTGCGAGAGAGAAAGATTAAGAGCAGAAGTAGAAGAGAAAGAATTTCGAGAGGCAGTACGAAAAAATAACCATGAAAATCGAGAAAGAAGACGTGCACAAAATCTCTATAATGATAATATTCAAGAGTATGATAGGATACAAAGGAGAATAGAGAGACAGCGAAGAGAAATAAGGAGAAATGAAGAAATTCGCAGAGAAGAAGATAGGCAATTGCGATTTCAAGAGGATGGTGAAAGAGAAAATCGCAGAGAAAGACAGGATGATGATGAAGAAGGAGATATGAAAAATCTCGCAAGACAAGAAAGACAAGAACGCAGAAGAAGGGAAGCTGCATTAAAAAGGCCAATGGAACAAAATTCAGTTGAGAATGAGCAAATTTTGAGAGAATTAGCAGAAATACGAGGAATGATAAGCAATAGAAGAGAAGGAGGTAGAAGGAAACTTGATGAAGCTATTGAAGAAGCTGCGAGGACTCCATTTACTCAAGAAGTACAGTTAAGAGGAATACCTCCAAAATGCAATTTACAAAGCATTAACCAGCATTTTTGATGGGACTACTTGTGCCATTCAACACGTTAAATCTTATGTTAGATGTATGCTACAGTGGGAGAACCATGATGCTGTGTTATGAAAGTATTTTGCATCTAGATTAACTGGCGAGGCGTTGAAATGGTTTGAGGGGTTACCAAAGAATACTATAACTTCTTTTGATCATTTACAAGCTATATTTTTAGGAGCGTACATCAGCAACAATTCATCGCGACCTGCTATTGAAGATGTGTTTGGGATAAAACAAAGAGTTGGCAAGAGTCTGAAGCAATTAACTATAAGATGGAAGTCAATGTGCAGCGAAATGGTTGGAAGAGTGGATGAAAGATATCTGATCTTATCCTTCATTAATGCAATGTTCGCGACTAATTTACTATACATTCAGATTTTCAGAATCAAAAATACAATCACCATGACAGAATTAAGAGAACTGGAGGAAGAATATATTGCTTTGGAGGAGAAACAAAATGAGATGGAATCATACCCAATAGTGAACACCAGCTCGCTTGCGGCAAGTGGAAGTTTGCTCCCTAAAATGATAAATAATGTAGAGAGCACCTCGCAATCACAACAAGAGAAGGTAGTCATTGATAATCAACAAAAATTAGTAGCGATGGGCAGTCGAGATCAGGGAGAAGAATTATTATAATCGCGGTGGTAATAATAAGATTCAAAGACTCGATCAACCTCAAGAGACTTATGGTGGACAAAGGCAGATAATTTTAAAGGACAAGGTAATCATAGGATAATCTGGGAAGAAATTAAGATGCCTGCTCTCAATACTAGCATAGAAAATATTTGGGAAGCTATCATTTTAATGGAAAATATACCCTCTCCGTGGAACATGGGAAAAGAACCCCATCCAAACAATCGAAGTCAAGAATTCTGTCCTTATCATCATTTTCATGGTCACACAGTAAACGATTGTAGGAATGTGAAGAGAATAATCTTGAGGATGATTGACCAGGGAAAGTTAAATCATTTTCTAGTAGGACATCCACAATCTCAACAATTACCGCCAAACACTGAAACTTCAGAGTGAATCTTTGTAAAAGGAGCGGAAACATTTGTAATAGAAGTTGGAGCCAAAGCAAAGAATTTATTTTGTAATTCTATTGTACATTCACGCAGAACCATAGAGGACTTCCATGACAATATCTTAAGCAGGATCTTCGCGAGAGACACAGATGGAAGAAAGATATTTAATATCGCGAGATCCTCGCCATTAGAGGAGTGGCAGAAGCAAACTCTATCTTTTACTGCGCAAGATGTACTTTGAGGTTGGCGAGCAACGATAATCCTTTGGTTATGCGATTAGAGATTAATCCAAAACAGATGCAAGAAGAAGATGAAGAGAATGATAGTAAAGTTGAAGATTCTTGGGACATCAACAGAGTCTTAATAGATATAGGGAGTTCTGTTGATATCTTATTTTATCATACCTTTAAAACCATGGGAGGAAGAGACGAAGATCTAATTCCATCAACATACAAAATCTATGGTTTTAATGGCACAGCTAACAAACCAAAAGGGGAGATTGAAATGCAAATACCGTTAAAAGGAATATCTTCAAAAATCTTATTATGTGTTGTGGATATCGAATCACCTTACAATGCCTTGATAGGACGACCTGGTTACACGGGATATTGGGTGTAGCATCTACTTATCACCAGTGTATCAAATTTCCTCATCCAAAAGGTGTCAGAGTTATTAAAGGAGATTGGGGAGAAAGCAAGAAATGTTATGAAATCGATATGAAGTCTTGTGAAGAAAGAGCTGAAAAGAATGGCAATTGGAAGTGCAAAATTAAGCAACGACAAAAATGTGAAAGGTTAATGATTGATGCAATAAAACAAAAAGAAGATGTGAAATCTGATGACGAGCGTCTCGCAGAAAAGGAAACAACAGCAAAACGTAGCAGAAAAGCAGAATCAAAAAATAGTAAGTAAAGAGGTAAAATGATGAACCTCAGAGAATTCTGCGAATAATTTGTTTGAAAAATATGTAATTGAACAAGATATTATGCTTGAAAGAATCGCAAAATTTTACCAAAATGATCAAGGTTATGAAATTCTATCAGAGTTACAGTACTCGCGAGAAACGCGAATAACATTTCGCAGAGACATAAGAATGGGACAAACTTTCATGGCGTGCACCCTAGTTCGCAAATAAAATTTCGCAAGAGGAAAATGTAATACCTAATAGCACGTCATCAAAGGGGTATCTCTGGACATGAATCAGAGATAAGGTTATACCGCTGCTGGAACCTGAGTCATGCAGACGATGGGGTTAAAGAAAACCTATCCGGGAGAGAGATCTTGGATTTCCAACTATATATGGTTATACCCTGGTTGGACGACTTAGAATCTCTTCCAAGAAGTGCAGAGTATGACTAAGGCGCCGAGGTACACGGTTGAGCCAAGGGTGCCCGGAGCGTACGAAACTCTCTTGCCATCCTTGGTAAGCCTTGGCTACAATGCACTTGGCCTGAAGAAAACCCCACTTAGGGTGAAGTCTTGTAACTATAAGCCATATAGGCATAAAGGACAAGAGGCTGCGAAAACAACTGGTTGTTGACAGATCCAGATAGGAGGATCTAGTCTTGTATGTACGATGTGCCCTCCTTGAAGGGGCAACCAGGGGGAAGATAAGGGCGGCACCCTCCATTAGGGAGATGATAAGTGTCATAAGACGGCAATGTCATGGGGCTTTATGATCGTAAGAACATTTAGGCCTGTCATATTGTCGCATAATTTAAATAATGCAGAGGCAAAAAGCCACGAGTGCAATGTTAAGATGAGATCAATGGGTTTTTACATGAAAGTGTAAAGACGTCCTGCGATTTCATCGCAAGACGGCAATGTCATAAGGGTAAATTCTTGCGAGAGAATGTATGCTTATCATATTATCGCAAAGATTCTGAAAGAAACATGGATAATACAAGATCAATGGGTCAATACATGTAAATGTAAAGACGTCCTGCGATTTTGTCGCAGAAAGAAGAAGCGTGGCAAAATAAGACCTTTAATTAGGAAGGCACAATAAGACCACAAGATTACTGCGATAATACTCGCAGATGTTATAAGAATTGCGATTTCACGCAACTATTATTTGACGGTAAGATCGCCAATATTAAGGTAAAATTTTGGTTTTTATTTAATCTTTAACCAATTTTTATATTGTAGATAAATAATAGAGGCAAGTATGGGAATGCATGAGAGCGATGAAATTATTATTCATCTATCATATAAAAATTGCATAGATACAAGCACGCAAATAATTAAAAGAATAATAGTTATATTGATTGATTAACTTGCAGAAAAAGAACTGTTTTCTGATTCTTACAGGTAGAAACAAAAGAGGCAAAAGAAATTTACAAATTAACGGCAACATTACAGAGAAAGGAGAAAGAAAAAGAAGAACTAGTTAGATCCATCGCGATCCTCCTTATCAAACTTTTCTTCATCGCTAGATTCTTCCCCTTTATCATTATCATCACTATTTTATTCTCCACCAGATTTTTCACCCTCATCATCATTATCACTCTCATCCTCATCAGAATTCTCAGCCTCACTATCATAGATGTTAAGACTTGAAATCACTGCGGGTACTTCTTTCGCAAGATCAGGGTATACAGAAGGAGAAATTCCATGGTCATCACAGACCAATTTAACAGAATCATTGTGAACGACAATGAGAGATCTATTGAAGTTCGCGGTGGTGATGCCAAACTGCTTCTTCAGTTGCGAATATTTATAATTGCGAGCAGCAAGATTATTCGCGAGATGATCCTTCTCTTGTTCAAGCTCCCTGATTCTTTCAAGATAACCTTTTTCAGCTTCTACAAGAATATAACAACAAATTAGAAATTTTATAAAAGAGAATAATGAAAACAAGAAATTAGCAAGAAGAAGATTAGCTAATAACCTTCTCTGTTAGAAATCATATCTCTAATTAGAGCCGCCTGTTCGACTTGAAGGCTAAAATTTACACCTAAATCATTTCTGGCATTGTCAAGAACCTTCGCAGCCCAGGCAAACTCGTCATCGATATTAATAAGGAGACGAGATCGAATTTGAGTCTCCCTCGCAAGAAGATCTTCATTCTCGCGGATAAGTCTATCTCTAACCATTTGAACTTCAAGGAGAGTTTTATGAAAATCTGCTAAGGTTTCAGACCCGTTTTTTATGGCGAGATCCTTCTCGTCAATAAGATCGCTATTCTTCTGCCTTAATTTATCTATTTCTTTCTTTGAATCAAAATAAAGGAGCCTATATTTGTCAGTCAATCCTAAATTGAATATGTGTTCAAGTTTTAAGAGATTAAACTGGGATCTAAGTTCATCTATGGAGAGGGAGTTAATCTTATCATCTGAGAAGTTACTCAAGGAATTATTAAGACTAGCGAGAAGAGTTTGATCATCTACAGGTTCAGGAAAAGTTTGAAAGATTATAGCCTCATCAGTAAGACCATAAACATCTGCAAGATTAAAGTGATTGCTTGAATAAGCTGCGATAGAATAAAAGGAACTAAGAGTCATACCATAAAGTTGTTGGTTAGCTTTATCGAGATTAGCGATCTTTTGCTTATCAACAGAAGCTTCCGTCTCCATCTGCTTATTCTTTTTGCGAAGTTCAATAACCTCAGACTCTAGCTTTTCCTTATCTTGGCGAATTTTAGCAGCTTTCTCTTCAGCGTAGAAGCATCTTTTGTCTAAATTAGAAGCAACATCAAAAGAAGCTCTTCCAACCTGCGAAGAAGAAAAAAATATTAAAATATAGCGATGAAGAAAAATAAACAAACTAAGGAAGTGAAAACATACCAAAGTACCAAGGGAATTCAAGAGACTAGGAGTCAGTGATCTCGAGATTCCTTGGAGAGAATCATTATCTACTAAGATAGGAGCATCGCAAACTTTAGCGAGAGCTTGAGATGTCTTTTCAATAACTTCATCCTCGCCATTAGAGGTCATGCTATGGGAAATATCGTTGAAGATTCTGGACAGATGAGTCATTGAGGAATCAGAAAAAGAAGAATTCCTTATTGAAGGAAAACTGCCAGCATTAAAATCCTCGTCAATATCCTTATCAAGAACAACACTTGGATTTTCTGGAACTACTTGAGGAATTGAAGAATAAGAAGGTTGAGTTTTTAATTTCTTTAGCGGAGGACCGCTAGATTCATCGTTGCGAGGGGCAGAAGAACTTCCCCTAGAAGAAGTAGTAGGCTTCTCCTTTATAGGTTTCCCAGATAGTTCCTTTGGAGATTTCTCCTTGAGTTGTGGAGGAGGCAGTGGTTCTAATTCTTCGATTTCCTGCGAGCACAGATGAAGATAGAAATAGGGGAAACCATATATTGTTTAAATTTATGAAGAAATATTTCTTACTTCATCTGTAAAAGATCTCAGAGCCAAGAGAATGCTGGGTTTCCTAAGAGTTTGATAGCTGAGTTTCATTCTATCAATCTGAGAAAATCAAAAAAGTTAGCGAGAATATAAAGAAGACAATAAATAATAATAACATGAAAGGTTGAGAGAATATACTTCTTTAGATTTTTCAGGCCAGTTGAAGACCCATGGTTGATATTCTGCGAGATTCGTGGGAAGCTCGCGAGAACCAGATATATAAGGACCTTCAAGACTTAATGGGAAGATGAACCACTTATCGTCGTTAGAATGATGAGGACCTTGGTTAGTAGATGTATGAAAGTCAATATCCATCATAAGAGCATTGTCTCCAGTGACCTTCTCTTTCTTCAAACGAACACCCCAACATGTACTATCCCTCTTCATAGGGACAATTCTATAGTTTACAAAAAAGTTGACCACAGTATAATCGCAAGAAACGATGGGGACATCTTTGAACAAAGGATTCTTTGGAGCATTGGGGTAGCGAGTTCCTTTACCAGTGCCACGAGAAGCATATTCAATTAGTAATATGATGCAATCCCCACCCAATTGGTATATTGATCGCGAGAACCTCTCGTCAGATATTATTTGATAGAATAACGGGAGTTCTGTATTATAAAGAGGGAGAGGAAGGCCAGCTTCAAGTTGTCCTAGCGATACTATGATTTTCTCACAAGAACATTGATCATCAGTGAACAGTTTAAGGGAAAGTTCAAATTTAGCATCTTGATCTGGAATTAAAGATAAGTTAAAACCTTTAAGTCTGAGTTTCTCGCGCATTCTATTGAAGGCCTTCAAATTTTTAGCACCAGCAACAACCATTTTGAGTATGGGAATGAAGGAAAAAGTTAAAAAAAAAGAAATAAATCACAGCGGTTATAGAAGCGCAATTTGTGGAAGAACAGTTAAAATTGCAGAGAGAATATGGAGAGAAGGAAGAAGAAAGTAAAAGAGAAAAGAAGAGGAATGAGAAGAGTATTTATAGAAGAAGAAAATTTTAGAAAAGGATGAAGGCAATTAATGCAAAGGAAAGACGTGGATGGTCAGATCACATCGGTTACAGAAGACGTGTCAAAAATTTATTGGTAGAAAGAAACTCGTGAAAACAGCTGGCGAAGGGGATAAAAACGTGTCAAAATGGGAAAGCAGGAAAGATAAGCGATTATGGCATTCTTAATTCTCATGATCTTCTCTTCTTCGCAGAAAAGACATGAGAAGAGGAAAAATGTAGTACCGGAATATCGCTACGACACTATTCCTGCGATATTAACAACATTTCTGCGAGCGTTACTGACGATTCTTCAACAACGCTTCACGAGCGTTACAGAACAATTAAAAGAAACTGACGATGGAAGAAGTAAAAGAAGAATGTGTTGATCCTGCGATGGCCATCACTCTTGCGATAGGGAATATTATAACGATCGCGATAAGATTGCAAAGTAGATCCGAATTAATGGGAAATCTTAGCTGTCTTCCACTATATGTTTTCTTATATAAAGAGCACGATAGATCCAGAAAAGGATGATGCATTTTTGAGATCTGAGAAAATTTTGAGGAGAGAGAAACTCCAGAAAGAAAGTTGTAATTCTGAGTTTTAATATCTCTTGTAAATCTTCTTGAAAGTGAATTAATAAAAGTGTTATTGTTTACTCACAATTATGACTTAGTTTTCATATATTCTTGACAAGGGTGTAGTGTAGGAAATCCTGCAACTACAACCTTCAATTATCAAAATACGGAACAAAACTCATAGGTTTATTCGTGGGAGATGAATTTATCTATTACTTGTAGACTTTTCTGTGTGAGACAGATTTGTTTGCTAAAGTCTTCGACTTTGGGTCGTAGCAACTCTTGGTTGTGGGTGATATCAGCTAAGGGAATCAATTGCGCAGTATCCTGCTGGGATCAGAGGCGTAGGAGCATAACTGTACCTTGGATCAGTGTAAGATTGGTTGGGGTTCAACTACAGTCCAGGCCGAAGTTAATTTGGAGTAGGCTAGTGTCTGTAGCGGCTTAATACAATGTATATTTAATATAGACTAGGTTCCGATGTTTTTATGCATTTGCGGTTTCCTCGTTAACAAAATTCGGGTGTCTGTGTTAATTCTATTCCGCATTATATTTTGTTATATAATTGAAATAATACAGGTTGTGCGTTGTTCAATCGATTAGAATATCCGACCTTATTGGTTATTGATTGAAATCGATTGACACTTGGATATTGGTCTTTGGTACCATCCAAGTTATCTCTCTTTGATTAGACTCGCGAATCTTATTTTCTTGAGTAAATTAAATTGATAGATTGATATAATAACTCCTTGAGTATTTTCTATTGACTGAGTCTTGTTGATTCTCTAGAAAACAACTTGGAGTTGTCCATACAGATTGCTAATCGAAATATTGGGTGAGGTTGTTAGACCCCCGCTTTTTCACTGTCTAGTTGATTCTCTAGAAAGTAACTCGGAGTTGTCCATACAAATTGCTAATCGTAATATTGGGTGTGGTTGTTAGACCCCCACTTTTTCAACTAGCATACTTCTAGGTATTCTACATAGAGAATTCTGACCGACATAACTGAACTTGGAAGTGTTAGGGAACTACGTTTCTTGCTTGTTAGAGTGTTAAATAATGGATTTAATCATGCATGTGATGCAAATGAGGAGAAGGGAGAAATGCATTATTAGAGTTGCTGATTAATTATTAGTGGAGACTACCTATTTTCTAATTAAACGAGTCACCAGACCAAAATTTTTCTTTATATATGATTGAAGAGTTTTCTTTTGAGTGTGTATCACCATACGTTAATTCCGGGTAGAATGGTGAGCTACCCAACTTCCCACCATTTTCAGCACTACTTTTTGATCTCTTGAGTGCTAATTTTGTCAATCATGAGGGTGTCGTCTATAGATGAAAACCAACTTCTTGTAGTTTGATTTGCAGTTAGCACCATTTTCTCTCGTCAACAACAGGTCCATAGAAATGCATCATCATCATCAACAAGGGAGCGACATCAAAATCTACAAGGAAAGTTGAAGACGTTTAAGGTTTACAAGCAACAATATAAGGAAGAGCGCAATTTCATATTCAAGTAAAGCAACATACAATGGGCAGATTTATATATATATATATATATATATATGTTGAAGACTTAATTTACAAAAGAACGAAGAAATCAAAAGATGAGAATTATTGGAGTTTATGATATCAAAGACAATATAAATTGGCCATGTTAATTTTATTTGATTTTTATTGTTTTAGTTGCGATTTCTTCAAAAAAAAGAAAGAGATTTGTATTTTGGTTGTTATTTCATCAATGAGGCCATGTGGAATAAAAATATATAAAGAAGTTTCAAGCAACAAGAAAATAGAGGAAAAGAGTTACAAATTATCGAAGTTTTACGAAGTTCAAGAGTTTATCATCAACCGTTTAAGACCAAGAAGATGAAGAAGACGAGCTGAAGATTACGTTTTTATTGGATGCTGTGAGAGTAGTGCTTTCGTCACTGCCGATAAGATGTGAAGATGGTAAGTACTTCCATCCTTTCTATAGGGTATGATTTCCTTTCTTAGAGATCATCAGAAAAAGTATTTTATTTCCCACGATTTTATGGGGTCTCCAGAAATAATTCGGAAGGTTTCCTTCCCATCATTCAATGTGTTTAGGATTTCTCTCTTCATTCCTACCTACACACATGTGAGACCCATAAAAAAGCTGTCTTATTGAGTGCAATTATCATAAATCCTTTTAAGTGAGGAAGAATTCGAGGCGAAATGCTTATTGATCGCTCTCAAACACGCGTTCTTTCATTATGGTGTGGTTATGTCTTACTCAACATTTAAAAATGATAATATGTTCTTTGGTATTTCTAACTTCTTATTACTATCATGCAGAAACTCTATGTCCTCATAGCACTTTGGATATTTGGACGCTGGAACGCTTTGAAGTTGGAGTAGGTTTTGTGGGTAAACCTCTCGTAAGCCCTCATGAGACTATAACTCGTCCACTAGGGACACCTAGCGGTTTAAAGGCATGTTTCATTAGCTAAGTGCATCCGTTTTCTCGACGAAATGGAGTTGTTGTACCTTAGGTTAGGTAGTTTAATCGAGGACTAACAAAAGCTAAGTGTGGGGGAATTTGACAAGTGCTTAATTTACATGATTTTAGTGTCCATTCCATACTTATTTTAGCTATATTTCTTGCATTCTATGTTGTATTACTCTTGTTTTCTCTCTTATTTGTTTATTTAGGTGAATCATCGATGAGTGGAAATTGCTACAAAAGTGCTAAGGGATGGAGTTCACAAATGAAGACCAAGAGAAATGTGTTCAAATCCATACTTTTTCACCTCTATCTTGAATAAAATTCAATTACAAAAAGAACGCAAAAATAATGAGGTCATACCAACATGGGACGAAGAAGTTATAGGCAAAACGAGATTGGAAGATTTGGAGTTACGGAGAAAGGTTCGGCTGATAACTCCATCAACTCGAGTCAGTCGAACCTGCAGCATAAAAATCAAGTTTTCGGAAGAGTTTAAATATAAATGTTCAGCTATAATATGATCCAATGACTTAAGCCGAACCTACAAATGAGTTCTGAATAAAGTATCCAGGAGAGTGTTCGGCTAATAAGAGAAACCAAGAAGTGAGCCGAACTTTGGAGCAAGTTTTGGACGAAAATATAAGAAGTTACAGGAGATTGTTCATCCGTAAAAGTGTTAGCCGAACCCAGGTTCGGCTGATAACTCTCCACCACTTTTGAACCAAACCTAATACTCATATTGATCAAAAATAACTTGTCAGGTTCGGCCTAAGAAGTCCATACACGTTTGAGCCGATGACAACTTCCTGGAACACTTTTGAAGCGTTTTTGACCCCGTTTTCGATAATACACGGGATAAGAAGGATTTTCAAGACCTAATTTCGTGAGAACTATATAAGGACACATCCCGAACATTGAGAAGACATCTTTCGACATTACTTTGCAGGTTTTGGAGAGAAAGAACAACAACAGAGCTAGGGTTTCGAAGCTTTTTCATCAATCATAACGATTTCTTTTCTAGTTTATCAATTGTATAACATGGATGCTACTACATCCATGAGTAGCTAAACCCATACTTGATTGAGGATGAATTATAAGTACTATATATTCTTTGATTTAGTATATAAATTTATTTTGATTTCTTCATATGATTATCGTTTGTGTTTATTATTAAGAATGAATATGATTGATTGATAGATTGTTTAGGTGGCCAACTGAATATATTTGTTAACTCAATCTAATGCTAGTGAGGGTTAGGATATCTATAATTGTTGAATAATTCCTTACACAAATAGAGAACGTGAGACCTTGCGGAGGGATTCGGTAAAGCGATTAATCGCGTGTAAACACAACACTAGAAAGTAGACCGAGCATACTGAGTCTAACTACTAGGATTAAACCTAAATTCATAGACCATAAAGCATTCGACTGAATTAGATCTTGTAAGCGTACCTCAAGGTGGTTCATACGAATAGACTCTGGCGACTAAGCGTACTTGTTGTCCAGTGGATTAAGGGATTTTGGAGATAGCTAAGCGTACCTGTTATCTTACAGTTGGTGATAATATATGATTAATGATGAATGAATAAATATAATACTTCGATGGATATTTAGTTACGAAGAAGGATTCCTTGATAATCTCTCTCTCTCTATTGCTTACAACTTAATCTTTCGATTGTTTTGTTTATTTACTTTGAAATCTAAAACCAAACACCCCCCCCCCCCTTTTGTAACCTTTTTGACAACTAAAACTCCCTACTCTTCGTGGGAACGACCTTGACTTCCATTATATTATTTATATTTATGTGGAAATAAGATCACTAATTTGATTGCACATATGGCACCCATCAAGAAGCAGATCCCTTATTGATCTTCTTTACCCCATCTCGAGGAAGCATACCTCGATGACTAAGATGGTAAAGTAAAACCTAGCTTAGAGGGTGGCAGCTGGCGAAGGGACAGAGGTAGCTAACATATCCAATCAACATTTAATGCGACAAACCCTTATCTACACACTTTACTAAGGCACGTGGAGAGAGATGAGATGGCATAGTATGACTGGCGAAGGCTTATGGTGAACAAAGGTACAATCTGTACTAAGGTTGGGTAGTTCCCGAAGGAACGTGGGTTAGCTGAGGTGGTAGAGTCCGACTGGAGAAAGTACGCGATGAACAAAGGTACCATTTGTACGGAATATATATCAGGATACGTTGGACCCAAAGACAACAAAGATATATCTGGAGCACAAGTGGCTATAAATACCAATCTTCACCAACAAAGAAAGCCATTCAAGACCTAGGAGAAGAAGATCTAGTCTTAAGCTTATACCTCTTTAATGTTTAGAACTTAGGTATTTACTTGAACTTAAGTTCTATCTATTACATTTGGAAGCATTTAAGATATTTGTAACCACCACAACTTAATACAAACAATCACTCATTACCCCGTGGACGTAGACGAAAGTCAAACCATGTAATCTCTTGTGTCTCGTGATAACTTAGAAGCATTTACTTTATATTTGTGTTCTTTGTTATTATTGTTATTTTGAGTACCTTTTATTACTTAGCATTATCAGTTCAACTGAGATATCAATACTACTTAGTATCAGATTCTCTGAGATGTATACATTACATAGACTAGGGGGAAATTAGTAGTCACAGTTTGGCGCTAGAAGGATTTGCTCACCATCTTGAGTTTTTATGTTCCTCTATTTTATATTTACTTACACATCTTGAAAAGGCGAGGGTACCCAAATATACCTCAAGCTATTACTTTTCCTTCCTATAAGTCCTTCCCCAAAAGTGATTTTCTATGGATAGAGTCGATACAATACAACAAATCGGTTCACACTTTATGTGATCGTCTATGGATACGAGATCGAGACAATACAACAACAAAGTGTGTTTACTTGATACAAAGGTTCGGACTTAACCAAACACAATAGGATTCACGTATCAAGTAAATAGGAATTAACATTTGAGCAATTTACTTTAATTATAATAAAATAATTATAATGCGGAAATATAAAGTAAATGATACAGCAAGATTTTGTTCACGAGGAAACCGCAAATGCAGAAAAACCCTGGGACCTAGTCCAGAATTGAATACTCTCATGATTAAGCTGCTATAAAAAATAATACCAACTTCATATAGTTGAGACCAATCAACTAAACTTATAGTTCATCTAGTTCCGTCTATATTCCTACGCCTCCAACCTGTAAATAAGTCACATAATTGGACCAATTCCTTTGTTTCGTATTCCAAACAGCAAAGGAACAACAAATCTATTTGGTATCAACTCTCTTCAACCAAATGATATGAGTTGCGCAAAGGTTCCCTTCTTTATCTTAACACAAACTCCTTTGCCAGGTTCCATGATCTATCTTATGTTCAATCACCCAAAGGCAATCGTTAAGATTAATCCAATCACTACCTTTAATCCCAAGGAAATGTATTGATGCCGATCTTCCTCAATTAATCAATCCAATCTACCACAAGGATAAATCGATTATTAATTGGATCCTCTTTATCCCAAATAAGTATTGTGCACACCAAAGATTATAAACACCAAGTCAAAAATCTTCTATCTCTTCTTCGTCTTCAAATCTTCTTAGATCTTCAATAAACACCTTCACACAACTACTTTAATATCTTGTGATCAATCACACACAGAACGGAGTCTGTTAATAATGGATTATCACAAGATCGTATTTAGATCTAACAACAATCTAAAGATCCTTGTCGAAACCTTGAACTAGTTTGAGTGAATCTTATATCAGAAGAGAAGATTCTCATGCATAAACAAACTAGATGCAATCAAAGTTCAACCACCGTTATTCAATCAAATCAATACGAAAACTAAAGATAAACCACAATATTTAGTTTCCCACCAATGGGTCGCGCTAGAGCTTCTCAATCCCAAAGAAAACTTTAAATTGAGAGGTCGTAAGAGATTTCACCTAATTAGATTACTCTCCTCTCTGATAGGCGGCTTCACCAGTAACAAAGACAAAAGAGGAAGTCTATTATTACACATGATTAGTTTGCTAGAAATGCAAACTCAAAGTATTTATAGATAAGGAAGTTTGGACACCAAGGAATTTCCAAAACCGAAAATATTCTCAAGATATTTTTCATTACTACACCAAATTCGGTTTTCATAATTCCTGTGAATGCACTGTCCAAAAATATGATCGAAATCTCCTTGGAAAATCTTTAACTAGTAAATGCACATTACTAATTCTTATTTTCCATATATAATTAAAAACCCTTAATTAAAAAGATTCTTAACTTATTTAAATTCGATCTTGGGATTTACTTCCTTCTTAGCCTTTAAGGAATATCTTTGAACAATATAGAATATGCATTAATGCACCGTGTTCAAAGTGTGTCAACATCTTACTCTTGCAAGTCCTTTTTCATACTTACTCACTTTAAACCGATTTACCACACTTCCAAACAAGTTTAGAATTGGTTCATCTGATTTTCAAGAACTATGTGATTGATCAAGTAACACTCAATCACAAACCATGGGTTTAATGGTTCTACCAAAACAAGTTTCGGTTCTACTTCCATGTGATTACTGTGCATAGTCACACTAGCTTATCATAATTCGGCTGACTAGGTACTTGGATCGGTTCCCCACATATATTTGGTATCTAACTTGTATGCACTGCACATAACCATAGGATCGGTTCCCCCTTCCCAAAAACGTGTTGCACATGTTCATAGAATCGGTTCCCCTTTCTTCCATAAACCTTGTTGCACCTCATACAAGGATCAGTTCCCCTTGTGATGCACTGCACCACTTACTAGGATCGATTCCCCTTCTCCTAATAATTAGTCAGACACTCACAAACCCGATCATACCCTAGGTGATTACTTAAGATCGATTTCACTAATAAAAGTCATACCAATACATAAGTCAGGCCTCATGTGAATAGTTTTACCAAGAACACAAACAAGTCATGAACGGTTATACTAATCACACATATTGGTTGTTCATAAGATGTGCAATGAAGAACAGCCCCAATAACGCTTGGCGATTTCCTTTTCGGTTCACAACACATATCATGAACTTACTTCCTTAGAACACATGTAAACATTGTTCCCTAGGATGAAATCCTCACCTCATACCCATACATAATCACAATAGCATTCATATGATTATGTCGATGTCTTATATACAAAGTTTAATGGTTAAGCAAGAAACTTCATATTGTATTCCTTAATACTATGTCTATCTAGAGTGTTCATTCTTCGCAGTTTTATGTTTTCAATATGCACGACTTGAAAGATACGTTAGGGAATGAAATAGTTCAAGTCAAATATCACAAACCTCAAGTGGAAGGATGATGTTGTCGTTGTAGCTCCGTACTTCTTAAAGTCTTCGCAATACTTGTAATGTCTCACCCTAATACATTCAAGCTAACCTATACGAAGTTGACTCTAGTACATCTAAATCAAGCGACTCTTAAATGAGTTTTGGTTCACAAAAATATGACAACCAAACTTGACATACCAACGCTTGGTGGGTTCAACCGAGCAATGCTCTAAAAATCTCCCCCTTTGTTAATTTTAGTGACAAAACTCTTACAATCATATGGATAAACAAATTACAAGAATTCATTGCACATACGCTTGATTCCCGAATCCAACAGCACAAAACCTGCATTCATTTAATCCTTAAAATACAGCAGCTGCACTATAATAACAAAGCTCATACTCCCCCTAAAGGTGAGATAGGTATATTTTCAATCCACGCGTCTTTGTTATCCCAATCATATGATATGTTACTCCCCCTTAGTCTGTGCTTTTCCTCATTCGTTAGATAAACATTCAAGCACCATTGTCCTCTTCCCTAGTGACACCAATCAACCATAAAATTGAGACCAGCATCACCTATTTACTCCATATATTTCTCCCCCTTTTTGTCACAAAAATGACAAAGAAATGAAAAAATAAAGGACAACACGAAAAGGATCTTACAAATCTTAAAATAGACTTGCAACCTGTTGAGTCAAGCACGAGGGTTCCACATACCATTTTTGACAACCAATATCAAAACCGAAACTACAAGTAATTACATTTTGATATGTTATCATGGAAATAATTGCCCGAAGCAATTTTCCCAACTAGTTTAGCAAACCAAAAATCAACTAATAAACTTAGTTCATTTGCTAAACCGATTGTATAAATACAACCGCTTCATCCGATAAGACCAAAACAAAGATAAACTCTATTTTTCTCATTATGTTCTAATTATCCATATAACTTAGACCTTTAGATTTTAAACAAGCCGAATACTAGGTTAGTTAACTAGCATTTCCTTGTTTAGGCATTCGACTAGACTTGAATACCCGAAACCTCCACTTTGTTAAGTCTAACTAAGATCATAATTAACTTAGCTTAGCTTATCCGGAATCGAATTGGACTAAACAACTCATCCCGTCAATATATTCATTCGTTAAGCCATAAATAATTCATACAAACCAATAAATCAACTTGCATAATTATTTACCTCAACCGGAAAACAATTGAAACAACAAATATATATATCAAAGTTTCACTATTGCACCGAAATTTTGTAAGCCTAAACAATTGATACTACACAATAAAGCAAAATAATAATTGTTTTACTTAATTGAAAGCAATTGAATTAACATAGACATTAAAGCACCACAATTCTTGCAACTTGTTGAGTCAAGTACGAGGTTTTACACACCATTTTTGATAACCAATATCAAAACCGAAACTACAAGTAATTACGTTTTGATATGTTATCATGGAAATAATTGGCCGAAGCAATTTTCCCAACTAGTTTAGCAAACCAAAAATCAACTAAGCAACTTAGTTCCTTTGCTAAACCGATTGTATAAATACAACCGCTTCATTCGATAAGACCAAAACAAAGATAAACTCCATTTTTCTCATCAGGTTCTAATTATCCATATAACTTAGACCTTTAGATTTCAAACAAGCCAAATACTAGGTTAGTTAACTAGCATTTCCTTGTTTAGGCTTTCAGCTAGACTTGAATAACCGAAACCTCCACTTTGATAAGTCTAACTAAGATCAGAATTAACTTAGTTTATCTTATCCGGAATCGAATTGGACTAAACAACTCATCCCGTCAACATATTCATTCGTTAAGCCATAAATAATTCATACAAACCAATAAATCAACTTGCATAATTATTCACCTCAACCGGATACAATAGAAACAACATATATATATCAAGGTTTCACTATTGCACGAAATTTTGTAAGCTTAAACAATTGATACTACACAATAAAGCAAAATAACAATTGTTTTACTTAATTGGAAGCAATTGAATTAACATAGACATTAAAGCACCGCAATTGCACCAAATTTTGTAAGCCTAAACTATTGATATCACACAACAAAGCAAGATAACAAAAGTTTTACTTAACCGGAAACAATTGAATCACACACACATCCATACATACATAATGGAATAAACACATCAATTGTACCAACAATTTCTTTTAAGCAAAAGCAATATATATATATCAAATAAAAATAGGCTTTTCTTAAAACAGGAAAACAATTAACTAACAAGATTGTTACCTCAATTTCGCATCCAACTTCTCCAAATATGATTCCATCGCTTTCTTCTTAGGGAGAATTGATATCGAAATACCATTATGTTGTCATTCTCATGCCAAAAACAAAAGAATAACAACAACCAACCTTTACCAGAGAAAGGTTGAAAATCGGTTTTAACAATTGCAAGCAAAAGTTGAAAACCGTCGAAACACATATGCTTTTATGCTAAACCAAAACCGATTCAACATATTGTGACTTTTTCACATATTGTTTCTACAGGAATCCCTCATGATCCTTTGATAAAGCCTACCAACTTGGGCTAGAACTTAATCCTGCTAAATCAAAAAGTCACCCAAACCATAAGGGTTCACAACATATTATGAGATCGAATATCAAGGTAATAAAACCGAAATCAAACATCCCATAAACATACATAGCAAATAAATAAAGCATTAAAGTACCGACTATGTAAATCAAAAACTATCACAAGAAAAATTATAAATCAAATAACTTTATTCATAATAGTTTTATTCAATAGACTTATACAATCAATGAAAGCAATCAAAAATTGATGTCTATTTTTCTAATACAACTCAATCCTTCATATCAATGCCACATGAAGGTAGGTTTCTATTTTCATTCTCCAGTTTGTGAATTTCTTCAAGTAGAAAACCTTGTTGCTTAACCAGAACCTCTTGCAGGTGAGAAATTTTCGAGAAAGACTCTGCAAGAGCATGTAGTTCTGTCTTTAATTGAACACAAAATAGTGTCAATGCCTCAATCCACTGATCTTTCTTCGACGTATTCTCTCTTTCCTTCTTGCTAAGCCAATCTCCTTTTTGATTTTACCCTAATCTCAAGAGAACCCACGACTTATTCTTAGGATGATCATTACGATCTATCATCTTTTCATGCAAAGATGTTTGATCCGGACTCATGGTTAGGACAAGGAAATATCACAAAACGAAAAGGATCTCTTTATATTTCTCATATTTCCGAAAATATAATATATCAAATATATGAATATATAAAATATTTTCAATTACTAGATTTTATTTCCATAATCTACACAAAAGGTGCCTTGATTTCTTCTTCCTCACTCGAATATGGCACACATGGTGAGGAAAGAATTCTAATACCGATCAGATGGTATTAGTATGAGATTTTTTCTCATTATGGAACTTTAAACAACCTGAGTGTTCTTGATCTAGAATCATATGAGAAATTCTCATTTTTTTTACCTCTAACTAGCGAAGTATCTTGACTTTAGTTTCACATGCAACTCTTATGAGTTTTTCACCATTTGTATGTATCTTATCTTTCCCGCTATTCATTATGATTTAATAACAGCCGAAGACATGTCACATTCTTACGAATGATCTAAATCACCTAATGGAGAAGAAATAAGATCAATAACTAATGCAATATTAGTTGCTTCTCTTCTTCATAATTGTATGAATCGTAGGTCTCATCATGAGTTACAATCAATGCCTTACTTCAAGAGTATTTCGCTATCAGATTGTACCTTTACAATATGACCAAAACCCTTTACACTTATAAACGTGCGGATGATATTCATCATCTTCTTCATGTTCCTTTTGACATGAACTCGATCATGTAAGTCGAGAAGATTGGTGAGTATCCTTTATGAATCTCTTGTTTCTTATCCTTAAGAGATCTCGAAACTGTCTAGTGATCAAAGATAATGATTCTTTGATTTCATCATCATAATTTCCTGCAATCTGTTCATCTGAATCATCCAACTGTCTATTCCTTTCCATTGGAACTTTAGGAACTTTTTCAACTTTAAAAGCAATTCCTTTATTTTGAATAGACTGTGATTCATGATCAAAGATCTTTAACTTTCCAACGAGTGTGCTTCGTGAGAGAGTTGAGAGATCATTTGCCTCTATGATTGCATGCTTCTTAGAATCGTATCTTGGTGGCAACGATCTGAGAATTTTGCACACTATATCTTTTCAGAAATAGTCTTTCCTAGAGAGAAGATGCATTAATTATCTCAGAGAGTTTAAGATGAAACTCTTCAAAAGTGTCGTTGTCATCCATTGAAGGTTTTCCCAATCAGACATAATAGTTTGAAGTCTAGCTTCTTTCTCTGATGTGTTTCCTTCGAACACGATTTGAAGATTATCCCAAGCTTCTTTCGAAGTTTGACATGTTGATACATGATGTTGTAGATCACGGCTTACAACATGTATTATAGCATTCAAACCATCTGAATTCTGCTTAGCTAGTGCCTTTTCTTCGATTCGAAAAATCTACTAGGCGTTTAAGCTCGATATCCGAATTTTCTATCTTTGGAAGAATATAACCATCGACGACTAATAGCCAAGTATTAAAGTTTTGTGATTAAAGAAAAGATCGCATAACAGATTTCCACCATAGATAGTTTGTTCCATCAAATCTTGGGGATACGTTAATTGAAGTCGATTCATGAGAACTCGATTTTATTCTTATAGGATGGATCGCACCAAACACAGATTGTTAGATCTTTTCGTGTTTGCCTGCTCTGATACCAATTGAAAAGGCGAGGTACCCAAATATACCTCAAGCTATAACTTTTCCTTCCTATAAGTCCTTTCCCGAAAGTGATTGTCTATGGACTGAGTCGAGACAATACAACAAATCGGTTCACACTTTGTGTGATCGTCTATGGATACGAGATCGAGACAATACAACAACAAAGTGTGTTTACTTGATACAAAGGTTCGGACTTAACCAAACTCAATAGGATTCACGTATCAAGTAAATAGGAATTAACGTTTGTGCAATTTACTTTAATTATAATAAAACAATTATAATTCGAAAATATAAAGTAAATGACACAACAAGATTTTGTTAACGAGGAAACCGCAAATGCAGAAAAACCCGGGACCTAGTCCAAAATTGAATACTCTCAGGATTAAGCCGCTATACAAAATAAACCAACTTCGTATAGTTGAGACCAAGCAACTAAACCTATAGTTCACCTAGTTCCGTCTGTATTCCCACGCCTCCAACCTGTAAACAAGTCACGTACTTGGACCAATTCCTTTGGTTCGTATTCCAAACAGTAAAGGAACAACAAATCTGTTTGGTATCAACTCTCTTCAACCAAGTGATATGAGTTGCGCAAAGGTTCCCTTGTTTATCTTAACATAAACTCCTTTTCTAGGTTCCAAGATGTATCTTATGTTCAATCACCCAAAGGTAATCGTTAAGATTAAGCCAATCAACACTCTTTAATCACAAGTGATATGTGTTGATGCCGATCTTCCTCAATTAATCAATCAAATCTACCACAAGGATAAACCGATTATTAATTGGATCCTCTTTTCCCAAACAAGTATTGTGCACACCAAAGATTATAAAAACCAAGTCAGAAATCTTCAATATCTTCTTTGTCTTCAAATCTTCTTAGATCTTCAATAAACACCTGCACACAACTACTTGAATCTCTTGTGATCAATCACACACGAACGAGTCTGTTAACAATGGATTATCACAAGATCGTCTTTAGATCTAACAACAGTCTAAAGATCCATGTCGAAACCTTGAACTAGTTTGAGTGAATCTTATATCGAAGAGAAGATTCTCAAGCATAAACAAACTAGGTGCAATCAAAGTTCAACCACCGTTAGTCAATCAAATCAATATGAAAACTAAAGATAAACCGCAATATCTAGTTTCCCACCAACGGGTCGCGCTAGAGCTTCTCAATCCCAAAGAAGACTTTAAATTGAGCGGTCGTAAGAGATTTCACCTAATTAGATTACTCTCCTCTCCGATAGGCGGCTTCACCAGTAACAAAGACAAAAGAGTAAGTCTATGTTACGTATGTAGGATTAGTTTGCTAGGAATGCAAACTCAAAGTATTTATAGACAAGGAAGTTTGGACACCAAGGAATTTCCAAAACGAAAATATTCTCAAGATATTTTAATTACACCACCAAATTCGGTTTTCATAATTCTGTGAATGCACTGTCCAAAAATAATGATCGAAATCTCCTTGGAAAATCTTTAATTAGCAAATGCACATTACTAATTCTTATTTTCCATATATAATTAAAAACCTTAATTAAAAGATTCTTAACTTATTTAAATTCGATCTTGGGATTTACTTCCTTCTTAGCCTTTAAGGAATATCTTTGAACAAAATAGAATAAGCATTAATGCACCGTGTTCAAAGTGTGTCGACATCTTACTCTTGCAAGTCTTTTCCATACTTGCTCACTTGAAACCGATTTACCACACTTCCAAACAAGTTTAGAATTGGTTCATCTGACTTTCAAGAACTATGTGATTGATCAAGTACCACTCAATCACAACTCATGGGTTTACGGTTCTACCAAAACAAGTTTCGGTTCTACCTCCATGTGAGTATTGTGCATAGTTACACTAGCTTACCAAAGATACGGCTGACTAGGTACTAGGATCGGTTCCCCACATATATTTGGTATCTAACTTGTATGCATTGCACATGTCCATAGGATCGGTTCCCCTTCCCAAAAACGTGTTGCACATGTTCATAGGATCGGTTCCCCTTTCTTCCATAAACCTTGTTGCACCTCATACAAGGATCGGTTCCCCTTGTGATGCACTGCACCTCTTACTAGGATCGGTTCCCCTCTTCCCAGTAATAAGTTCAGACACTCACAACCCGATCATACCCCAGGTGATTACTTAAGATCGGTTTCACTAATAAAAGTCATACCAATACATAAGTCAGGCCTCATGTGAATAGTTTTACCAAGAACACAAACAAGTCATGAGCGGTTATACTAATCACACATATTGGTCGTTCATAAGATATGCAATGAAGAACATCCCAATAAATCCTGGCAATTTCCTTTTCGGTTCACAACACATATCATGAACTTACTTCCTTAGAACACATGTAAACATTGTTCCCTAGGATGAAATCCTCACCTCATACCCATACATAATCACAATAGCATTCATACGATTATGTCGATGTCTTATATACAAAGTTTAATGGTTAAGAAAGAAACTTCATATTGTATTCCTTAATACTATGTCTATCTAGAGTGTTCATGCTTCGCAGTTTTATGTTTTCAATATGCACGACTTGAAAGATACGTTAGGGAATGAAACAGTTCAAGTCAAATATCACTAACCTCAAGTGGAAGGATGATGTTGTGGTTGTAGCTCGTACTTCTTCACTTCTTCAAGTCTTCGCAATACTTGTAA